>CM060352.1:105037146-105734248 GCA_030545235.1 Helianthus tuberosus | reverse complement strand
ATTTACTTCTAGATCACGTGAATGGATAGGCTATTATCGTAAGACCATTAATCCTTTTATAAGGACCGAGAGGCATGAGTGATAGATCTATTGGGTGTTGCGAGCCCCACACATGGGCCATCGTGTGGCTGCATGTGGTGACTATGTCGTTCCGCCGGAAGGACCGGTACAAAATACGCGTTACAGGTTTGAGTGCTTCCTACGGCCATGTCACTTATTAATGTATTAGCTACACATTAATTGATCTACTTTTCTTTTTCCTTATTGCTACATACCAATGACATACATTTGTACAGGACACATTAACGATTTATGCAGACACATTAACGATTTATACAGACTCACTACACATGAACTCGCTCAACTTTTGTTGATGTTTTCAAACTACATGTATTTCAGGAAATTAAGTATGGATCTGGCGGGCGTTGGAGTTTCAAGTCATGTTAAGTATAAAGATGTCATCCATGGTCTTGGGGTTTGGCTAGCGTGTCTTGATCCTGGACGAGACATGTCTTCCAAACTATGATTTCAACTAATATCTTTTGACGAGTCCTTAGCGAACCTTTTACACTATTCATATGGTTTGTAAAACTTAAATTTGAAGTCTACGTTTTAGACAATGTTATTATGTTTTTAACTCTTTTTATGGATGACAAATCTTTGGTTTTATCATATAGTTGTTTGATATGGTTGAATGCAATGATAACAAGTAAGTCACACCATAATCACGCTTCCGCAAAAGTCAGGGTGTGACAGCTTGGTATCAGAGCTTCGATCGTAGCGAACTAGGATTCTTTCTCGAGTCTAGACTACGATCATTAGGGCTCTCACGAAAACGTTTTACAACCTGTTTTCATTGCATACACTAAACGTCCAGATCCAGGGAACACACATTTTTTTACAAACAAAAAGGCACACATACACATTTCAAAATTTATATTTATAGTTCAGTCTTAGAGACTGAGGGAGGATCAGTCTTAGAGGCTGAGGGAGGATCAGTCTTAGAGGCTGAGGGAGGATCAGTCTTAGAGGCTGAGGGAGGATTAGTCTTAGAGACTGGGAGGTTGGTCTTAGAGACCAGGGATTTAGTCTTAGAGACTTGGAGGTTGGTCTTAGAGACCAGAGATTTAGTCTTAGAGACTGGGAGGTTGGTCTTAGAGACCAGAGATTTAGTCTTAGAGGCTGGGAGGTTGGTCTTAGAGACCAGGGAGTTGGTCTTAGAGACCAGGGAGTTGGTCTGAGAGGCCAGGGAGTTAGTCTGAGAGACTAGGGAGTTTAGTCTGAGAGACTGGGTGGGATAGTCTGGGAAGACTAGGACGAATATGTGGATACATGATGAATTGTCTTTATTTGCAATACACAAAGTGTTAAAGATTACTGTAAATATGCATGCTATGACTATTATGTACCGGCACACATGTCACTCTATTAGAGAACGAGTTATCAGACATTGATAACCCTACGACCACCGCCACAGATAATGAGACTACAACTGCGGCAGAGACATTTACGTCAGACACTGAGAGTGATCCTGATATGCTGACGAAGGACGAGGACGACTTCCAACAGTTCGCGCTACCAGATTTTGGTGATACTTTATCTTTACTGATGGTTTCTCTGACAAGAATCTTTCTGTCACTCTTGTTTCAATCCATGACCACTCTATCACTGGTCATCCCGATGGTGGGCACACAAAGACTCCGATCCTCGATGATGCGCCTCATGTGGACATTTCTACTGAAGGTTGGCTACCTGACAAACAATTTATGACGACATTGACATGTTTTATCAATGGTCCTCCTGCAGACGCCCATGATGATAGGAGATGAGACGAGAACACTGCTGCAAATTTCACTTCTTAAGACCCCTGTTAACAAGCTACCTTCTGATTCTAGCATGCATTCAGACTCCTTTGAGTCTGTGATATCTACAACTTTACAAACAACTGGATTACAACTTTCTACTACTGACCCAGACGACAACGCCGTTATGACTGCTGCACTAGCACCTGCTCGAGGCACCACACCGTTACACTACCCAGAATCTACCCCTGATGACTAGCTTCTGCACTTGTGAGGGACAGTTTGATGTTGCACCTGCTGAACCCGCACCTTTGCTTGACCATGACCATGTTTCTTTTGGTTTACCAGGCAGGGCATCCCTTATATCTGACCCTGTACCTGCACAGATGATATCCTTATTGGGGGAAACGTATGTTCCTGCACCGTCAACCGCTGCCGTTGCCCTTATAAAAGACCGACGTCCATTGCGCCAACATGCCTATCGCTTTCATTCAAGACATACCCGCACCACAGGAAGACATTCTAGGCCAACAACCGCGCAACGATCCCAATGGCTACAACAGCATTTTCACAAGTCGCACCGGTTGCTACATTCACCCCCACGACGCTAGACAAGCCATTTTGATGGTTCCTATGCTACATTATGTTGATTTTAGACCCTTGTCATCCCACACATTATGGAGGCTACACACGGAATAAGTGCTCCCGAAACAACAACTACAGTTTGAGGATATAAGTCGCAATGTTTTGGAGCTTGAGTTGACACCACAACCTTCACCCTGTTTATTGCCAGTATACTTTAATCCTCCACAATTATCAAAGACTTCTTTTACACTCTCATCTACTGCGATAACACCTTTCCCAGGTTTTTCTTTTGATGCTCGTTCCTGTACTATCGAGCGGCAAATTAGTTGATTACTTCGACGTATATACAAGTTCGCGGAGGAGTTCACGCACATTAACATTTTGCTTTCTTTCCTCCTCCACCTCAATCACCAGTGTAGTTGGTTTCTGGATTTATGTGGATTACATTACACTTGGGTAAAGACACTAATGATAAGCCGGGATGGCAGAGACTTTTGAAGACCACTTTTGACTACGTAATTTTGATACACTAATACACTTGTTGGGCGAGGGAAGAGTGACCCTGTGTCCCTTCTGATGTGATAGATTTTGTAAGACACAGTGATTGTGGCCGGAGAATAACGGAAGCCCCATTCATCTTTAAACATGCGACAATACTTATGACTAATAACTAATGAAAAAAAAAAACTCAGTCGCTATATTCCCACTAAGCACGCCGTTGATCCGTATATTTATACTATAACTATAATGCTACATGCTTACTTGCTACGTTCCTATTTACAAGTTGTGCAATAATTGCGATGATATATGATTTAATGTTATAACGGCTGCGTATATACATATATGTAATACACCTCTGAGGTCTTATTTGTCAAATAAGAGGCTCGGGTGCTCGTGCCCTTAACAAGACCTGACCTAACCGACTTTCTTCTAGGAAGATGTCGACTCAAGGGAACACCAACACCAACAACCCTCTGCCGATGACGGAGGCGGAATTTCGAGAACGCATCTTACAGGTCATCGCACAGTACGAGGCCCATCGCTCCGAGCTCAACGGAGGTACCTCAGGAAATAACCCACCCAACGGTTGCACTTACAAGCAGTTCTTAGGCTGCCAGCCCCTACATTTCGACGGCACTGGGGGTGCCGTAGCCTTCGTGCGCTGGGTTGAGAAGACGGACTCTGTTTTGCGTGCGAGCAAATGTGCTCCAGAGCATCAAGTCACGTACATTTCCGGACTATTCCAAGATGGGGCTCTGTCATGGTGGAAACTCCAGGTTCAGATGATGGGCGAGGCTGCTGCGTATGCCTTTTCATGGGACGAGCTGAAAGAGTTAATGCATAAAAAGTACTGTTCGAGGACAGAAAGCCAGAAGGTGGAAACGGAGTTCTGGAACTTGAAGATGGAAGGTCCAAAAATATATGAGTACGTGGAGAAGTTCCAAGTTCTGTCACGTATCATTCCCTACATGGTAGATCCAGAGTTTAAAAAGATTGAGCGTTTCATTTGGGGATTGGCACCCCAAATCATGAGCATGGTGACGACATCAAAGCCTGCAACGATCGCTGAGGCCATCAATCTAAGTGTGGCCTTGACTGAAGAGGCAATTAGGATGAACAAATTTTCAACCTCCGGGGAGAAGAAGGAGACTCATGTAGAGTCATCTGGGGATAACAAGAGAAAGTTAGCATATTTCAAACAGGGTACCCAGTCGAGTAGCAACAACAAGGCCAAAAAGAGAAAAGAGTACATGGGTAAGCTACCTAAATGCGACAGGTGCCAACGTCATCATACCGGGCGATGTAAAAACGGGAAGTGTGACAACTGTGGCAAAGTGGGACACAACAGGGAAACGTGTTGGAGTGAGACGGAGCGTGGAAAGAAAGGAAAGGGGAAAGATAAGGGATGTTATACCTGCGGGGATATGAGGCACTTTAGGAAAGATTGCCCAAGGGAGATTAAGCAAAATCATGGGAAAGATGTCTAACACCGGAGCCAGGGAAGCACGCCAGGAATCCAAGCATAGATATCGGTACGTCCCATATTACTCAACATTATGCATCTGTGCTGCTAGATATTGTTGCAAATTTTAGCCTCGCATCTCTAGAAGTTGAGAGTATGCTTGGTTTAGTAACAAGTAAATAATCCGCACACGATAGTACTAGCTAACGGAAAACTAGTGGAAGCCACGAAGTGATTGGAATCGATAGGATAGAACCCTGAGAACATAAGTTTATGCTCGATCTTCTGCCAGTAAATTGGGAGACTTCGACAAGGTAGTTGGAGGGATTGGTTGACAAATGATCAATAGGAGATTGATAACCGCACCACGATGGCGACGAAGAAGCGATCCAGACTCACGAAGCAGGATACGCCTTTGCAAATTACAAAATTGCTTGAAGGCACGAAGAATATTGCACAAAGGATGTGTTTCATTCTTGGCTCATGTCGGGGACATGAGGAGCCGAAGAATCAAAGCGTGAAGATATTCTCATGATAAGGAAATACCCTAAGGTCTTCCTCGAAGACTTGCCAGAGTAATCTCCTCAACGACAAGACGAATTTTTGCATCAATCTGATTCCAGGCCTCACGCGTGTAACCAATGCACCCTGAGCGACTTACACATTTGGAAATGCAAGGATTGACAGTGTAGTTTCAGTAGTAAATAGAGAAGGAAGATAACAGACCAAAATTCCCTTTTGGGTAACCTCAGTTCCGCTCATCAAGAAAAAGGACGGTGACTTTCAAATGATCGGAAGTCGGATGAGCCAGCCAACCAGGGTCAGTGGCTCTTGCCAAGGATTGACGAATTACTTATTTGACTAACTGAAAGGGTCCGACTACCAGTACACGACGAATCGACGATCGAGTGTCATTGGCGGTAAATTCAGTAAGAAGGTATACCGAGGAAAAAAAAAATTGTAGGACAACGACTTGTTCTTAGACATACACAGAAATAGTGCTTCCTACACAATGCCCAAACCAGTCTACACGGGATACGAAATCTGGAGGATTTAGAAAACATGTATTTAGGACCTTTGTGAACCCAAGTCCAAACTCGTAAGAGTTTTTATTTAGGAACCATATCCGTCAACTAAATCAACCATCATTAACCGGGCACCTATGCCAGTTCCATTGACCAAACAAAGAGTACTCGGATTTCTTTCATTTCTGGCGAGTAGATGTTTGCATCTCTACTCCCCTTAATGGTAGTTGCGTCACATTAATTTTCTCGCTAAGAGCGAACACACATTTGCTTCGATAGCTGGTCATTTCATCACTTTAGCAGATACTCGTTGTCCCTTTTCTAGGAAACTTACCTGACATATATGCATCATGCTACGCATGTGATTTCGTTTGGAATAAACACTTCATTGGAATTTACGTATCATTTTGCTAAGCCTAATTACTGATTCCTGATTCGAGTGACCTACATCATTGTTGTGGTTGACTCTTTTGCTACCAAGCCAACGCACTTTCTTGAAACCGCTTTCTTTCAAGTTACAGTCATGGTTTATTTTTGCTACCATGCCGAAAATTCCTTTGTTGATTCATACGTTTATTGCCGGGTTACGTTGAAACCAAGTTCAATTGCTTGAACTTATCCAGTTCACAGGATCAATTTGAAACACTATATGATGTATTGGGAGCATCATATTCAACTATTTTTGCAGAGATTCTTTCATTTGCAGTCATAGTAGATTTGGTTGGGCTACGACTCCACTAAAACGTTTGAATTGTTTCGATACGTTGCGGTGATATTTTCTCAAAAAAAAAACTGAAGCTTGCGCTAATTTGATTACTCACTACGTACGCGAAATTCAATTCCCTATTTGGTTGTTAACAATCCATTTTGGATCTTCACGATCAAAGCGGTCTCAACGCAATTGTGTGTTAAGTCAACGGTACATATATCCATTTCATAAGCACAATGTACCTTCTGACGATACTTTCATAGTCAATCAAATACCTTGCCATACTTAATGCTTTTCACCTTCAATCAAAAGCAGTGGCTCTTTGATGTTCTGTATTTAACTAAAAACTTTGTGACATTGTGTAAATCAAATCTTCAGATTGTCTCGATACACTATCATTTGATTTCAGGCACGGTGAACTTGTTCAGTCACCATTATTATTGAATCCCATCATTTCGGCACCTTGTGGTGTTACTAGCTTGTGCTAATTATGGTCAACTATTTCACAAAACTACATATACTCTTGTTTGACTTGTCATTTAAACATTTCTGATGCAGCTACAAATTCAGACAATGATACACCAGATTCGCTGGTACTTCATTCGGTGTATTTTCGCAATTCGAGAATTTCAACACACAAATCCTTATCATTTACTTATTCGCCTGTTGGCGGGTCATTTTTATCTCCAAGTTGTTGATTTTGAGTTCATATAGAGGATGCTAGGGTTTGTGAAAATTTGCATACTATGACCAATCATTTGAAAACTCTATTGGACAAAACTCCACTTTCGTGGAACACTGCAAACTGGATTACACTAGACTATACGTCAAATGCGTATTGTACTCTTGACATTAAATGCTATAAGCACATACCTATTAACTATTGGAAATGTGATGTTATTTATATATAGTCTAGACTTACTTGATGTGAATAAGGTTTGAGTTGGTTTGATGATTATCTACCTCGGTACTATTCATACATACATGCATAACGAAACCCTAAGGAATTAGGAATTAAGGTAGTACAAATTTCGAGGACGAAATTTTCTTAACGGGGGGAGAATGTGACAACCCTCAAAATTTCAGGTACTGTACAAATTAATTAATCTTAATTACGTGCTTAATGATTGTGCTTGATTACAAATGATAATTTAAACTGCCCTATGATTCTACATCATATATACATGCATCACATTTTATACAGTCACTCCATTCATTACACACCTACATTAGTGACATACTTGATGCACTCAGCACAGTTGACACACTGAACGGTTGATTCAGAAATAATGCTGACAATGCCAGCACTTAGACAGACAATATTATTATGGCCAGTATGAGCCAGGGATAGAGTACTGCACTGGGTTGTAGTGTAGGGAAGTGAGGACCATAAGACTGCATCATTAGGTGATAGGTATAATGCCGGGAAGTGCCTAAAACACACATTAAACACAGAATTCTGCTTTCTTTTATTTAATTCAGCATTTTATTATACCAGTAGAATATACAAATATAGCAAAGTGGTCCTGTACTTTCCTAAGTGCCAGGAATGTTTTTGTTACAAAAAGATGCGTAAAAGACGCTATACGGTGAAATTAAACGCTTTAACGGAAAGATACGTAACCGAACAACCAGACAATACCCGAGACACGGAAATATTGTCAGAAATATTATTTTATCTTTCTTAATTAATTACGGTCACAAAAATTCCCATACGCCATGTAAACATGACCTACACCCACTATTCTAGTAAATACCCTTAACCTTCTAATTTAATACCTATTAGTTAACAAAGTTTTTTTTTTATTATCTTACCCCCCCCCCCCCCCCCAACCGATTTCCAGCCATGGGGACCCACCCCAAGGCATAGTTTTCATGCCACTTTGTTCCTCTTGATTGAAAATTGGTGCCTTGCTAGTAACTTGCCAAAACTAGTAGGGAATCCTACAAGTTCCAAAGTATTCCTCATTTCTTCCAACATACACTCCACCTCCTCTCTCCTCTCTCTAAAATTCTGCTCACACACCCCTTCCCCTCTCTCATAACCGAAATCACCACCTTCATTCTTCACCATCTCCATTTCTTCCACTAAAAGCTCTCATTCAAAGGTTGAAGCTCATCCATAGAAGTGTAAGATTGAAGGGCCTTCAACGAAGTTTGATTCAAGCTTTGTCACCAACTTTTCACCATCATCTCATCCTAAGAGTTCCATCCTAGCCTTGTGCTAGTGGTATGTCCATTCACACCATTGTCCACCTTGTTCTTGCTATATCTTGTTTGAATGTTCTTGACACATGCAAGCTAAAACACTAAATTTGTGAACTTAAGTTTCTGCATGAAAACCATAGATAAAAGGGTGGTATGAAGTTGAAATCTGGGTGGTTTAGGGCTGGTTAATGCATGATTGAGGTTTGAACATTTATCCTTCGATACACCATGGTTAGAGTCTTTGTTTATGCGTTTTTAGTAACTTCTCTGATAAAAACAGCTTGCTGATTGAGATTTTCCAGCCCCTTCAACAGGCTGTAACGGGTTCATTTTTAATCGAAAAATTAAAGTTCTGGAGTCTAAATTGTGTAATTTTAAATATCTGAACTAATGAAACTGGAATCGTAATTTTTCGAGACCGTTTACTATTTTTAAAGTATTATTTTTAGACAGCAGCTCAAAGCTGAAATGTTTCTGCTGAAAAAGTGTGTTGAAATCAGAGTCAAAACATAAACCTGAACAGAATCGGCTCGTGGGATTTTTACTGTAGATGGTCACGGTTGTTTCCGTGACCCTCCAACTGGAATTTCGTCGATCCGACTTACGATTGATTTTTAGTGAATTTTTCCGTAAAACTGCAATCAGAAGGTATCAAATCTGATTGCAGTCGAGTAAAAGAATTTTTATATAAAATTTGTAATGAACTGATATCCGAAATTTTTACACAATAAATTTTGGTTTATATATGACATCCTGTAAAAGTTTGAGAATTTTTGGAAAAGGATAACTATTTTATTTAAATACTCTAAAACAGTCCTGTTTTGTGTAATAAATCAGAAAAGACGTAGTTAGGGTATTGCATGTATGTTTGTCGGGTTGACTATGTGGGAACACTTTATGAGATAATTGTAAAAGAAAATGATATGTTTTTATGCATGGACACCTCTATTTACAGAGGAGGCTATGGCGAAATTTTCGGAAATTATAACACTTGGTAAATATTTACTTTCTAAGACTATAATTTACTAGAACATTACACGAACAAATATTTATCACACGAATCTTTATAAGTAACACAACTCTAAATATTAGACTCTAAGCCAAGGCACGGCCCGTTCGTCTAATAGACGTTAGACCATTGTAGGTAGTCGTGTTTGCTGAGGAGATTTGGGTTACGAGTACCGAAGACGCAATACAGTGAGTTCATGTCCCCCCTTTTTCTCTTAACAGTTTTCAGTTTTATACTTCGGGGGTGAAATACATGTTATAATTATTACAGACATTACAGACTTTTTCAGACATTTATAGACATATATTTACATGGTATGTTTAGCTAGGGAATTTACTTCTAGATCACGTGAATGGATAGGCTATTATCGTAAGACCATTAATCCTTTTATAAGGACCGAGAGGCATGAGTGATAGATCTATTGGGTGTTGCGAGCCCCACACATGGGCCATCGTGTGGCTGCATGTGGTGACTATGTCGTTCCGCCGGAAGGACCGGTACAAAATACGCGTTACAGGTTTGAGTGCTTCCTAGGCCATGTCACTTATTAATGTATTAGCTACACATTAATTGATCTACTTTTCTTTTTCCTTATTGCTACATACCAATGACATACATTTGTACAGACACATTAACGATTTATGCAGACACATTAACGATTTATACAGACTCACTACACATGAACTCGCTCAACTTTTGTTGATGTTTTCAAACTACATGTATTTCAGGAAATTAAGTATGGATCTGGCGGGCGTTGGAGTTTCAAGTCATGTTAAGTATAAAGATGTCATCCATGGTCTTGGGGTTTGGCTAGCGTGTCTTGATCCTGGACGAGACATGTCTTCCAAACTATGATTTCAACTAATATCTTTTGACGAGTCCTTAGCGAACTTTTACACTATTCATATGGTTTGTAAAACTTAAATTTGAAGTCTACGTTTTAGACAATGTTATTATGTTTTTAACTCTTTTTATGGATGACAAATCTTTGGTTTTATCATATAGTTGTTTGATATGGTTGAATGCAATGATAACAAGTAAGTCACACCATAATCACGCTTCCGCAAAAGTCAGGGTGTGACAGCTTGGTATCAGAGCTTCGATCGTAGCGAACTAGGATTCTTTCTCGAGTCTAGACTACGATCATTAGGGCTCTCACGAAAACGTTTTACAACCTGTTTTCATTGCATACACTAAACGTCCAGATCCAGGGAACACACATTTTTTTACAAACAAAAAGGCACACATACACATTTCAAAATTTATATTTATAGTTCAGTCTTAGAGACTGAGGGAGGATCAGTCTTAGAGGCTGAGGGAGGATCAGTCTTAGAGGCTGAGGGAGGATTAGTCTTAGAGACTGGGAGGTTGGTCTTAGAGACCAGGGATTTAGTCTTAGAGACTTGGAGGTTGGTCTTAGAGACCAGAGATTTAGTCTTAGAGACTGGGAGGTTGGTCTTAGAGACCAGAGATTTAGTCTTAGAGGCTGGGAGGTTGGTCTTAGAGACCAGGGAGTTGGTCTTAGAGACCAGGGAGTTGGTCTGAGAGGCCAGGGAGTTAGTCTGAGAGACTAGGGAGTTTAGTCTGAGAGACTGGGTGGGATAGTCTGGGAAGACTAGGACGAATATGTGGATACATGATGAATTGTCTTTATTTGCAATACACAAAGTGTTAAAGATTACTGTAAATATGCATGCTATGACTATTATGTACCGGCACACATGTCACTCTATTAGAGAACGAGTTATCAGACATTGATAACCCTACGACCACCGCCACAGATAATGAGACTACAACTGCGGCAGAGACATTTACGTCAGACACTGAGAGTGATCCTGATATGCTGACGAAGGACGAGGACGACTTCCAACAGTTCGCGCTACCAGATTTTGGTGATACTTTATCTTTACTGATGGTTTCTCTGACAAGAATCTTTCTGTCACTCTTGTTTCAATCCATGACCACTCTATCACTGGTCATCCCGATGGTGGGCACACAAAGACTCCGATCCTCGATGATGCGCCTCATGTGGACATTTCTACTGAAGGTTGGCTACCTGACAAACAATTTATGACGACATTGACATGTTTTATCAATGGTCCTCCTGCAGACGCCCATGATGATAGGAGATGAGACGAGAACACTGCTGCAAATTTCACTTCTTAAGACCCCTGTTAACAAGCTACCTTCTGATTCTAGCATGCATTCAGACTCCTTTGAGTCTGTGATATCTACAACTTTACAAACAACTGGATTACAACTTTCTACTACTGACCCAGACGACAACGCCGTTATGACTGCTGCACTAGCACCTGCTCGAGGCACCACACCGTTACACTACCCAGAATCTACCCCTGATGACTAGCTTCTGCACTTGTGAGGGACAGTTTGATGTTGCACCTGCTGAACCCGCACCTTTGCTTGACCATGACCATGTTTCTTTTGGTTTACCAGGCAGGGCATCCCTTATATCTGACCCTGTACCTGCACAGATGATATCCTTATTGGGGGAAACGTATGTTCCTGCACCGTCAACCGCTGCCGTTGCCCTTATAAAAGACCGACGTCCATTGCGCCAACATGCCTATCGCTTTCATTCAAGACATACCCGCACCACAGGAAGACATTCTAGGCCAACAACCGCGCAACGATCCCAATGGCTACAACAGCATTTTCACAAGTCGCACCGGTTGCTACATTCACCCCCACGACGCTAGACAAGCCATTTTGATGGTTCCTATGCTACATTATGTTGATTTTAGACCCTTGTCATCCCACACATTATGGAGGCTACACACGGAATAAGTGCTCCCGAAACAACAACTACAGTTTGAGGATATAAGTCGCAATGTTTTGGAGCTTGAGTTGACACCACAACCTTCACCCTGTTTATTGCCAGTATACTTTAATCCTCCACAATTATCAAAGACTTCTTTTACACTCTCATCTACTGCGATAACACCTTTCCCAGGTTTTTCTTTTGATGCTCGTTCCTGTACTATCGAGCGGCAAATTAGTTGATTACTTCGACGTATATACAAGTTCGCGGAGGAGTTCACGCACATTAACATTTTGCTTTCTTTCCTCCTCCACCTCAATCACCAGTGTAGTTGGTTTCTGGATTTATGTGGATTACATTACACTTGGGTAAAGACACTAATGATAAGCCGGGATGGCAGAGACTTTTGAAGACCACTTTTGACTACGTAATTTTGATACACTAATACACTTGTTGGGCGAGGGAAGAGTGACCCTGTGTCCCTTCTGATGTGATAGATTTTGTAAGACACAGTGATTGTGGCCGGAGAATAACGGAAGCCCCATTCATCTTTAAACATGCGACAATACTTATGACTAATAACTAATGAAAAAAAAAAACTCAGTCGCTATATTCCCACTAAGCACGCCGTTGATCCGTATATTTATACTATAACTATAATGCTACATGCTTACTTGCTACGTTCCTATTTACAAGTTGTGCAATAATTGCGATGATATATGATTTAATGTTATAACGGCTGCGTATATACATATATGTAATACACCTCTGAGGTCTTATTTGTCAAATAAGAGGCTCGGGTGCTCGTGCCCTTAACAAGACCTGACCTAACCGACTTTCTTCTAGGAAGATGTCGACTCAAGGGAACACCAACACCAACAACCCTCTGCCGATGACGGAGGCGGAATTTCGAGAACGCATCTTACAGGTCATCGCACAGTACGAGGCCCATCGCTCCGAGCTCAACGGAGGTACCTCAGGAAATAACCCACCCAACGGTTGCACTTACAAGCAGTTCTTAGGCTGCCAGCCCCTACATTTCGACGGCACTGGGGGTGCCGTAGCCTTCGTGCGCTGGGTTGAGAAGACGGACTCTGTTTTGCGTGCGAGCAAATGTGCTCCAGAGCATCAAGTCACGTACATTTCCGGACTATTCCAAGATGGGGCTCTGTCATGGTGGAAACTCCAGGTTCAGATGATGGGCGAGGCTGCTGCGTATGCCTTTTCATGGGACGAGCTGAAAGAGTTAATGCATAAAAAGTACTGTTCGAGGACAGAAAGCCAGAAGGTGGAAACGGAGTTCTGGAACTTGAAGATGGAAGGTCCAAAAATATATGAGTACGTGGAGAAGTTCCAAGTTCTGTCACGTATCATTCCCTACATGGTAGATCCAGAGTTTAAAAAGATTGAGCGTTTCATTTGGGGATTGGCACCCCAAATCATGAGCATGGTGACGACATCAAAGCCTGCAACGATCGCTGAGGCCATCAATCTAAGTGTGGCCTTGACTGAAGAGGCAATTAGGATGAACAAATTTTCAACCTCCGGGGAGAAGAAGGAGACTCATGTAGAGTCATCTGGGGATAACAAGAGAAAGTTAGCATATTTCAAACAGGGTACCCAGTCGAGTAGCAACAACAAGGCCAAAAAGAGAAAAGAGTACATGGGTAAGCTACCTAAATGCGACAGGTGCCAACGTCATCATACCGGGCGATGTAAAAACGGGAAGTGTGACAACTGTGGCAAAGTGGGACACAACAGGGAAACGTGTTGGAGTGAGACGGAGCGTGGAAAGAAAGGAAAGGGGAAAGATAAGGGATGTTATACCTGCGGGGATATGAGGCACTTTAGGAAAGATTGCCCAAGGGAGATTAAGCAAAATCATGGGAAAGATGTCTAACACCGGAGCCAGGGAAGCACGCCAGGAATCCAAGCATAGATATCGGTACGTCCCATATTACTCAACATTATGCATCTGTGCTGCTAGATATTGTTGCAAATTTTAGCCTCGCATCTCTAGAAGTTGAGAGTATGCTTGGTTTAGTAACAAGTAAATAATCCGCACACGATAGTACTAGCTAACGGAAAACTAGTGGAAGCCACGAAGTGATTGGAATCGATAGGATAGAACCCTGAGAACATAAGTTTATGCTCGATCTTCTGCCAGTAAATTGGGAGACTTCGACAAGGTAGTTGGAGGGATTGGTTGACAAATGATCAATAGGAGATTGATAACCGCACCACGATGGCGACGAAGAAGCGATCCAGACTCACGAAGCAGGATACGCCTTTGCAAATTACAAAATTGCTTGAAGGCACGAAGAATATTGCACAAAGGATGTGTTTCATTCTTGGCTCATGTCGGGGACATGAGGAGCCGAAGAATCAAAGCGTGAAGATATTCTCATGATAAGGAAATACCCTAAGGTCTTCCTCGAAGACTTGCCAGAGTAATCTCCTCAACGACAAGACGAATTTTTGCATCAATCTGATTCCAGGCCTCACGCGTGTAACCAATGCACCCTGAGCGACTTACACATTTGGAAATGCAAGGATTGACAGTGTAGTTTCAGTAGTAAATAGAGAAGGAAGATAACAGACCAAAATTCCCTTTTGGGTAACCTCAGTTCCGCTCATCAAGAAAAAGGACGGTGACTTTCAAATGATCGGAAGTCGGATGAGCCAGCCAACCAGGGTCAGTGGCTCTTGCCAAGGATTGACGAATTACTTATTTGACTAACTGAAAGGGTCCGACTACCAGTACACGACGAATCGACGATCGAGTGTCATTGGCGGTAAATTCAGTAAGAAGGTATACCGAGGAAAAAAAAAATTGTAGGACAACGACTTGTTCTTAGACATACACAGAAATAGTGCTTCCTACACAATGCCCAAACCAGTCTACACGGGATACGAAATCTGGAGGATTTAGAAAACATGTATTTAGGACCTTTGTGAACCCAAGTCCAAACTCGTAAGAGTTTTTATTTAGGAACCATATCCGTCAACTAAATCAACCATCATTAACCGGGCACCTATGCCAGTTCCATTGACCAAACAAAGAGTACTCGGATTTCTTTCATTTCTGGCGAGTAGATGTTTGCATCTCTACTCCCCTTAATGGTAGTTGCGTCACATTAATTTTCTCGCTAAGAGCGAACACACATTTGCTTCGATAGCTGGTCATTTCATCACTTTAGCAGATACTCGTTGTCCCTTTTCTAGGAAACTTACCTGACATATATGCATCATGCTACGCATGTGATTTCGTTTGGAATAAACACTTCATTGGAATTTACGTATCATTTTGCTAAGCCTAATTACTGATTCCTGATTCGAGTGACCTACATCATTGTTGTGGTTGACTCTTTTGCTACCAAGCCAACGCACTTTCTTGAAACCGCTTTCTTTCAAGTTACAGTCATGGTTTATTTTTGCTACCATGCCGAAAATTCCTTTGTTGATTCATACGTTTATTGCCGGGTTACGTTGAAACCAAGTTCAATTGCTTGAACTTATCCAGTTCACAGGATCAATTTGAAACACTATATGATGTATTGGGAGCATCATATTCAACTATTTTTGCAGAGATTCTTTCATTTGCAGTCATAGTAGATTTGGTTGGGCTACGACTCCACTAAAACGTTTGAATTGTTTCGATACGTTGCGGTGATATTTTCTCAAAAAAAAAACTGAAGCTTGCGCTAATTTGATTACTCACTACGTACGCGAAATTCAATTCCCTATTTGGTTGTTAACAATCCATTTTGGATCTTCACGATCAAAGCGGTCTCAACGCAATTGTGTGTTAAGTCAACGGTACATATATCCATTTCATAAGCACAATGTACCTTCTGACGATACTTTCATAGTCAATCAAATACCTTGCCATACTTAATGCTTTTCACCTTCAATCAAAAGCAGTGGCTCTTTGATGTTCTGTATTTAACTAAAAACTTTGTGACATTGTGTAAATCAAATCTTCAGATTGTCTCGATACACTATCATTTGATTTCAGGCACGGTGAACTTGTTCAGTCACCATTATTATTGAATCCCATCATTTCGGCACCTTGTGGTGTTACTAGCTTGTGCTAATTATGGTCAACTATTTCACAAAACTACATATACTCTTGTTTGACTTGTCATTTAAACATTTCTGATGCAGCTACAAATTCAGACAATGATACACCAGATTCGCTGGTACTTCATTCGGTGTATTTTCGCAATTCGAGAATTTCAACACACAAATCCTTATCATTTACTTATTCGCCTGTTGGCGGGTCATTTTTATCTCCAAGTTGTTGATTTTGAGTTCATATAGAGGATGCTAGGGTTTGTGAAAATTTGCATACTATGACCAATCATTTGAAAACTCTATTGGACAAAACTCCACTTTCGTGGAACACTGCAAACTGGATTACACTAGACTATACGTCAAATGCGTATTGTACTCTTGACATTAAATGCTATAAGCACATACCTATTAACTATTGGAAATGTGATGTTATTTATATATAGTCTAGACTTACTTGATGTGAATAAGGTTTGAGTTGGTTTGATGATTATCTACCTCGGTACTATTCATACATACATGCATAACGAAACCCTAAGGAATTAGGAATTAAGGTAGTACAAATTTCGAGGACGAAATTTTCTTAACGGGGGGAGAATGTGACAACCCTCAAAATTTCAGGTACTGTACAAATTAATTAATCTTAATTACGTGCTTAATGATTGTGCTTGATTACAAATGATAATTTAAACTGCCCTATGATTCTACATCATATATACATGCATCACATTTTATACAGTCACTCCATTCATTACACACCTACATTAGTGACATACTTGATGCACTCAGCACAGTTGACACACTGAACGGTTGATTCAGAAATAATGCTGACAATGCCAGCACTTAGACAGACAATATTATTATGGCCAGTATGAGCCAGGGATAGAGTACTGCACTGGGTTGTAGTGTAGGGAAGTGAGGACCATAAGACTGCGTCATTAGGTGATAGGTATAATGCCGGGAAGTGCCTAAAACACACATTAAACACAGAATTCTGCTTTCTTTTATTTAATTCAGCATTTTATTATACCAGTAGAATATACAAATATAGCAAAGTGGTCCTGTACTTTCCTAAGTGCCAGGAATGTTTTTGTTACAAAAAGATGCGTAAAAGACGCTATACGGTGAAATTAAACGCTTTAACGGAAAGATACGTAACCGAACAACCAGACAATACCCGAGACACGGAAATATTGTCAGAAATATTATTTTATCTTTCTTAATTAATTACGGTCACAAAAATTCCCATACGCCATGTAAACATGACCTACACCCACTATTCTAGTAAATACCCTTAACCTTCTAATTTAATACCTATTAGTTAACAAAGTTTTTTTTTTATTATCTTACCCCCCCCCCCCCCAACCGATTTCCAGCCATGGGGACCCACCCCAAGGCATAGTTTTCATGCCACTTTGTTCCTCTTGATTGAAAATTGGTGCCTTGCTAGTAACTTGCCAAAACTAGTAGGGAATCCTACAAGTTCCAAAGTATTCCTCATTTCTTCCAACATACACTCCACCTCCTCTCTCCTCTCTCTAAAATTCTGCTCACACACCCCTTCCCCTCTCTCATAACCGAAATCACCACCTTCATTCTTCACCATCTCCATTTCTTCCACTAAAAGCTCTCATTCAAAGGTTGAAGCTCATCCATAGAAGTGTAAGATTGAAGGGCCTTCAACGAAGTTTGATTCAAGCTTTGTCACCAACTTTTCACCATCATCTCATCCTAAGAGTTCCATCCTAGCCTTGTGCTAGTGGTATGTCCATTCACACCATTGTCCACCTTGTTCTTGCTATATCTTGTTTGAATGTTCTTGACACATGCAAGCTAAAACACTAAATTTGTGAACTTAAGTTTCTGCATGAAAACCATAGATAAAAGGGTGGTATGAAGTTGAAATCTGGGTGGTTTAGGGCTGGTTAATGCATGATTGAGGTTTGAACATTTATCCTTCGATACACCATGGTTAGAGTCTTTGTTTATGCGTTTTTAGTAACTTCTCTGATAAAAACAGCTTGCTGATTGAGATTTTCCAGCCCCTTCAACAGGCTGTAACGGGTTCATTTTTAATCGAAAAATTAAAGTTCTGGAGTCTAAATTGTGTAATTTTAAATATCTGAACTAATGAAACTGGAATCGTAATTTTTCGAGACCGTTTACTATTTTTAAAGTATTATTTTTAGACAGCAGCTCAAAGCTGAAATGTTTCTGCTGAAAAAGTGTGTTGAAATCAGAGTCAAAACATAAACCTGAACAGAATCGGCTCGTGGGATTTTTACTGTAGATGGTCACGGTTGTTTCCGTGACCCTCCAACTGGAATTTCGTCGATCCGACTTACGATTGATTTTTAGTGAATTTTTCCGTAAAACTGCAATCAGAAGGTATCAAATCTGATTGCAGTCGAGTAAAAGAATTTTTATATAAAATTTGTAATGAACTGATATCCGAAATTTTTACACAATAAATTTTGGTTTATATATGACATCCTGTAAAAGTTTGAGAATTTTTGGAAAAGGATAACTATTTTATTTAAATACTCTAAAACAGTCCTGTTTTGTGTAATAAATCAGAAAAGACGTAGTTAGGGTATTGCATGTATGTTTGTCGGGTTGACTATGTGGGAACACTTTATGAGATAATTGTAAAAGAAAATGATATGTTTTTATGCATGGACACCTCTATTTACAGAGGAGGCTATGGCGAAATTTTCGGAAATTATAACACTTGGTAAATATTTACTTTCTAAGACTATAATTTACTAGAACATTACACGAACAAATATTTATCACACGAATCTTTATAAGTAACACAACTCTAAATATTAGACTCTAAGCCAAGGCACGGCCCGTTCGTCTAATAGACGTTAGACCATTGTAGGTAGTCGTGTTTGCTGAGGAGATTTGGGTTACGAGTACCGAAGACGCAATACAGTGAGTTCATGTCCCCCCTTTTTCTCTTAACAGTTTTCAGTTTTATACTTCGGGGGTGAAATACATGTTATAATTATTACAGACATTACAGACTTTTTCAGACATTTATAGACATATATTTACATGGTATGTTTAGCTAGGGAATTTACTTCTAGATCACGTGAATGGATAGGCTATTATCGTAAGACCATTAATCCTTTTATAAGGACCGAGAGGCATGAGTGATAGATCTATTGGGTGTTGCGAGCCCCACACATGGGCCATCGTGTGGCTGCATGTGGTGACTATGTCGTTCCGCCGGAAGGACCGGTACAAAATACGCGTTACAGGTTTGAGTGCTTCCTAGGCCATGTCACTTATTAATGTATTAGCTACACATTAATTGATCTACTTTTCTTTTTCCTTATTGCTACATACCAATGACATACATTTGTACAGACACATTAACGATTTATGCAGACACATTAACGATTTATACAGACTCACTACACATGAACTCGCTCAACTTTTGTTGATGTTTTCAAACTACATGTATTTCAGGAAATTAAGTATGGATCTGGCGGGCGTTGGAGTTTCAAGTCATGTTAAGTATAAAGATGTCATCCATGGTCTTGGGGTTTGGCTAGCGTGTCTTGATCCTGGACGAGACATGTCTTCCAAACTATGATTTCAACTAATATCTTTTGACGAGTCCTTAGCGAACTTTTACACTATTCATATGGTTTGTAAAACTTAAATTTGAAGTCTACGTTTTAGACAATGTTATTATGTTTTTAACTCTTTTTATGGATGACAAATCTTTGGTTTTATCATATAGTTGTTTGATATGGTTGAATGCAATGATAACAAGTAAGTCACACCATAATCACGCTTCCGCAAAAGTCAGGGTGTGACAGCGTAAACCCTCACAACAATCTTACGCGGCCCGCGAGGGCCGCCTATGCTACGATTAGGGCTAGCGTGTCACCCATAGGTCCGCCACGTGGCTGACACGTGGACTAAAGCGTGTCCGAGTCATCTGTTGTGCTGTCGCGGCCCGCGTAGGCCTAGCCTAAATCTTACGCGGCCCGCGAGAAGTCAAAAATTTTTGAATTTCTTGGTTTTTCATGAGAACTAGGGTTTTAGGGACATTTTTACAGGTCCTTACATCTGTCCGCACCATAATTAAATAGAGAGATTACATGATTACATAAACTTATATCATAATTATGCAACCTATGTTTATAAGGGTTAGGATATAATAGGAAGTTTTTTTGGCTATGAGGTAATCTTGACCATCAATTGATTTAATCAACGGCTAAGATTAAATGAGTGAAATTGAAGATCAAAAAAGAGGTGCGTGGGTTTGTGTAAGGACATTGTAGTCAATCCAGGACAATAGTTTCTCTCTCCTCCAATTCCCCTACATATTTTAAACGTTAATAACTTTTTCATACGACATTATTTTTTTATAAAAATTGCACCAAAAACGAGCATTTTTTAATCTTTAAAACAAGTATACTATTGCTATATTTTCGAAATATTTTTTCGAAAACCCGGTTGCGTAAAACGCAATGGAAAAAACCCAGTTGCGTAAAACGCAATGGAAAAAAAACATAAAAAATGACTTTTTCTAAAACGCAATGCACAAAAAACACAAAGAAATGTCTTTTTTCTAAAACGCAATGGCCAGAAAACACAAAGAAATGTCTTATTTCTAAAACGCAATAGCCTAAAAACCAATGTTTTTGAAACCGGACCGGACAACGAACCGGCCTCACTACCGGTTCACTGGTCGGACCGGTCGAACCGGTCAGACCGGATTTAAGAACCAGATAATAATATATTTATTTATTAAAATATTAAAATTCATTAATTATATAATTGAAAATCTCTACTTATCATATAAGAAAAATACTCAATTAGCGATGTTTATCATATTTCTAATCTAATTCAATTAATTAATATCATTTACATTTTTTTTTGGATATCAATTATCTTTTTTTAATCATATAATGCACCTTTTTTAATCATATAAAAATAGCCATTAGTCAATATATAAAATTACCCAATAGATCTTATGTCTCAGCCCATCAGCCCATTTGTTTTACTAAAGTTTAAAGTTTGAAAACCCTAGACAGCCGTTTCTTTTCATTTTCATGTCTCTGCATATTTCCATTCATATTATTTACACTCTATCTCCTTCATCTCATATTCTCATCTATTTTTTTTATGAAATCTTTCATCCTTTGTAAGATGTTAACCATGAAAGATCGATGGTCAGTCGGCTCTGACGAAGGTTGGATCTAAGGTAGTCAGGCGTACATGCATAGTCTAAATTCCCACTATCATGTCAACATTTAACATATTATCATCTACACATATCTAAATCACATAACACATTTTCAACACATACGGTTCACCCATAAATAACCCATGCTAGTGCACATTGTAAAATGCGTATTTTAGTGATTCGGTAACGTTTTCGGGCGTCCGGAAGTCACGTAAAACGCAATGGTGTTATTTGTACTGGACTTTCCTTGCTTCTGCCTTGTTCTCCGGGAGTACTCCGGATTGGAGGTATGTGATTATCGGAGTCATCCAAGATGTCGTCCCTAGTTGAACGACGCTTACTTCTCGAAGTGGTACGGAGGGGTTGCTCAACACTTCTATTCGTACATCCTTTGCTAGGTGTTGGAAGCTTGTAGAGGCGAGTTTACTCAGCGCGTCTGCTGGCTTGTTCTCGCTTCTGTTTATGTGGTGTACCTTGTAGGAATAGAAGGTTTGCAGCAGTGTCTTTGCTTGGCTTAGGTAAAGTGCCATCGTATCTCCCCTGGCTTCGTATTCTCCGTTGATTTGGCCTGCCACCAACATGGAGTCTACGTGTGCTTCGATGTGTCGCACGCCCATTTTGATTGCCAATCTTAGCCCAGCCGGAGACCAGCACCTGCGCCATCCTCGTTGGACGCCCCATCTGTGTACAGCAGCCATGGTTCTTCCACTTGTTGTTTTTCGGCCTTTTCCATTGCCCTGCATTCTCGATCTTTGTCGTCTGGTACCTCGGTCAGGAAATCTGCGAGCACTTGGCCCTTGATCGCCGGTCTTGGTCTGAACACTACGTTAAGACCCCCGAGCTCTATTGCCCACTTCGCCAGTCTCCCTGAAATCTCCGGTCTTGCGAGTACGTTGCCAATGTTGTAGTTAGTTAACACGTGAATGACGTGATTGGCGAAGTACCTACGCAGCCGTCTTGATGCATGAATTAGTGCGAGCGCTAGTTTTTCCATGATTGCGTACCGGGTTTCTGGATCGGTTAGAGTTCGTGACACATAATAAACCGGCGTCTGGACGCCTTGTCGATCGACAAGCAACACAGCTCCCACTGCCCTGTCGGAGGCGGACAAGTATAGCACCAAAGGTTCACCCTTGACTGGTGCAGTTAGGGTTGGCAGCTTGATGAGGCAGTCTTTCATCTCGCGGAAAGCGCTTTCAGCTTCCGGAGTCCACTGAAATTGGCTCTTCTTCATGCAGTTTCGGAGGGTTTTTATAAACGGAAATGATTTTGCCGCGTGATTGGCTAGGAAGCGGTTGAGTGCTGCCAACCGTCCTGCCAGTTTTTGCATCTCCTTGATCGTTGACGGGGACGGCATGCGTTCTATTGCTTGTATCTTGTCGGGGTTCACCTTGAAACCATCTTTCGTAACAATGAAACCCAGGAATTTCCCCTCCTCCATGCCAAAAGAGCATTTTGCCGGGTTTAATTTGATGCTGACTCCGCGCAGAGTGTCGAACGTCTTTTGGATGTTCAGTAACATTGTACTTTCCTCCCTGCTCATGATAACTAGATCATCCATATACACTTCTATGTACTTGCCGATGGCGTCTTGGAAAGTTTCGTTCATGAGCCTTTGGTAAGTCGCGCCCGCATTTTTAAGACCAAAGGGCATTTTGGTGTAACAGTAGAGCCCCGTTGGAGTGCGGAACGCGGTCTTGTCTTCATCTTGCACGGCCATTTGTACCTGGTGGTACCCTTTGTAGCAATCAAGGAAACATTTCCATCGGAATGTGGCAAGTGAATCGATCTTCTCATCGATATCTGGTAAGGCGTAACAGTCCCGCGGACATGCCTTATTCAGATCTTTGTAATCAACACACATCCTCCAGCTGCCATTGTTCTTCTGAACCATCACTGGGCTTGCCACCCATGTTTGATACCAGACTTCTCTTATGATCCCCGCGTTTAACAGCTCTATCACTTGCTCCTTCATGGCGTCATGCTTTATGTCTCCCAAGTGGCGCTTACCGTGTACCACTGGTTTGGCTTCTTCTGATACGTTTAAGCGGTGTTCGGCTATGTGCCGTGGAACGCCCACCATGTCTGCTGGCGTCCAGGCAAAGACATCCATATTTTGGAACAGTAGTTTTTTCAGCGCCGCGCGCGTCAGATCGGACATTGCAGGTCCCAAGGTTACCGTCTGTTCCGGATATGCGCTGTTGAGCACCCACTTTTCTGCTTCTTGGCGTGCTTCTGGTTTCCTTGTCTTTGCAGGTCTTAGCTCATCTGTCGCCAATACTTCTTTGCTTGCATAGATGATGGCTACTCCTGTTTCTGTTGGAAATCCCACTGCGGAATGTGGGCCAGAGCAGATCATGCTGAAATCACCTTGGGATTCTCTTCCCAAGAGAATATCGTGTCTTGAATGTGCCGGCAGCACCATGAAAGTGACTTCTTCTGTTCTTGAGTTTCTTCCATCCGAGAGCAACACTGGGAATGATATTTGTCCTAGAGGAAAAACGCCTTCGTTGCAGAAACCAGTGAGCGGGTAATCAACTGGTTCTAAGCGCGCTTTATCCTCCTGATCGAACTGATTAAAGCATTGTTCATATATGATATCCGCAGTGCTCCCCGGATCGATGAAGATGTAATCTGTTTGATAATGCCCAATGACGCCTGAAATGACTATGGGCCGTCTCTCTCGTGGCCCTCCTCTGACAACTGGGAAAACGACTTGTTTCTCGCGCCATGAGTCATCCTGCGCGCGCTTGTTGTAATTTCTCCTTGGCCTTCGTGGACCTCCCTGAACCATGTGGGTTTCTAACTTCCGGAGTTTTTTGTTGTCCGGCCCTTCCTCTCTTCGTTGGATCTGACGGTAATCACGCTTGCCACCTTTGACCAGGTGAGTTAATTTTCCGTCTCTTAAAGCCCTTTCGATCTCTTGTTTGAGGCTGAAACAATCGTCGGTTAGGTGGCCGGTGTCCTTGTGGAAGTCACAGAAAAGATTCGGGTCTTGGCCCCTCTTGTTGCGCATCTGCAGTGGTGGCTTGAACTGGTGGTTCTCGGTTGCCAAGACTTTCGAAGGGGTTTTCGTTAGGAGTGTCCACTGCTTCTCTCGGTTTTCCTTTTTCACCTCCTTTCGGTGTGCGATTTGGTTGATCGTATGACGCGCGTCTTCTCTCACTGGGCTCCTGTCTCTATGACCGGATGCTCTCCAAGATTGGTTTCTGCCTTTCCTGCTGTTCCGGTCGGCATGATTGTAACCGCGCTGACGGTGGTCGTCACCGGTCAACTGCCTGTCTGACTGCGCGATGGTTTTGGCCGCTTCTATGAAGGTTTCCCAATCTTTGGGTCCTCCGTCTCTACCTTTTACACGCTTGATTAAATCATCGCACCTGACTGCCCGCATAAAGTGTGCGCGCATCATCTTCTCGCCGCAGTCGCCAATCTCTAAACATTCTTTGTTATACCGAGTAATGAAATCTTCTACGCTTTCGTGGTCTCTGCGCCATATGTTCAAACAGTCGGCTGGATCCCTGGTGTGTCGTCGTTGTTGTGAGAAGTGTGCCAGGAACTTCTCTCTGAAATCAATCCAGGATTTGATTTTGCCTGCTGGTAGGCTGTCGAACCAGATGCGCGCCGCGCCTACGAAGGTTTGAGCAAAAAGGTGACACCAGGTTGGCAAGTTCCATCCGCCCGTTGCTCCCGCGCCGTTAAATACTTGGAGGTGATCATCTGGGTCTGTCAACCCGTTGTATTTGCCCACGTTGTGCGGCAATTTCGTTTTGTCTATGTCAGCCGTGGCGATCTCTCGGATGAACTTTGAATTCTCAGCCATGTCGTCCGGACGATAGCTTAGAGTGAAATCATGCTCTGCTTTTGGGTCGTAACCCGCACGCTTGCGAGGTTTGTATGCTTCGTGCTCTGGCGGGAGCCTGCTGAACACTGTGTGCGTCTCTTCATCGTTTTCAAATTCGTCGTTTATGTTGCGCGGACCTAAACGACTTTGTATCGGCTTCTTCGGTTGGTTGGAATACTGCACATAGTTGCTTTCTGTTTCACCGTAAGTATCGCGCGTGTCGTGCGCGCTTGGCCTTCTAACATGCTGTGGAGGTAGTGACTCAGGACGTAGGTTGTATGCATTGGTCTGTTGAGGCGCAGGTGCGCTCAAAGGTCTTTGCGGTGGAGTGACAAATGCTGACTGGTGAGCTTGTGCTTGAAGCAAAGCTTGCTGTGCGCTAAGTTGTGTGTAAACAAGATTTATCGACGCCACTTGTTCGGCATACCAGGAAGCCAGAGTTTTTCCTTCGGGTAACCCCAATAGTGCTGAAAAGTTTAGTTGTACTTGGTCCGATGGAGCTGAGGGGCCAGCTCCATGGCTCTGAGTTCGCACTGGTGGTGTCGGTTGGACCACCTCTGATGGAGGCTGAAACGTAGCTCCATTTGTGGTCTGAGTGATGATTCTGGGTGGGGTTTGAAAAACAGAACCAGGTGCGTTTTGAGTAGCAATCCTGGATGTACTCCCGAAGATGCTGGGAAACTCCATGTTTGGTGGCCCTTCTTGGATAGCTTCGTTCCTTGGGCCTCGTTGGACGTGTATGTTGTCCGAAACGAGTTCGAAGGAAGAAACGTCTCCATCGACTTGGTGGGAAGGGTTGTTTTCAGCCATTTTGACGAGTTTTTCGAAAAGAAAAAAGAGATGAGAGTGGTTTTGCTAAAAGCGGATGGCGCCAATGATGAAACACTGGTTAACACTAAGGTTAATCAGTGGTGTTACTTCTTCTGTGGGTTCAATCTCTCTTCTTACTCGTGAGATGGCCGTCTCCTGCAAAACAGCAAACCGTCAGTCTCGTTAAGAGGGGAATGTGGGGGTTTCCCTCTTAACCAGGCTCCGGCGTGAGAATAAGTACTGTTCCGAGGAAGAATAATCAGTGTGTGTTAAGTGTGAGAATAGTGAGAGCAAGATCCCTTTACCTGAATGATGGAGGGTTCTATTTATAGCCGGATGGTAAAAGAGGGAGGAGCAGCGATGCCAGCTGTAGACGCGCGCCAGCTGTCCGACCAAGGGGAATATCCCCTTGGTCTCCTTTGCTACGGTCTGTGTAGTGGTACACGTGGCGCGTCCTTATTTGTCGAATGTGGAAACATCGTATCGGAGTTGTCTGGCTGCTCCCTGACCTGTCGCAGGTCTACTTAGCGCTTGATGATTGGTGACACGTGTTGTCCTTTATGTCGCCTGGAGTATCTTTGGTGTCACCTGGATATTTTCCAGAAGCTTCTAGACGCTTCTGGATGATGCGGCTGACGTCGACGCCATGTAGGATGGAGAGAGTGGTATGGTCCTTGCCATGTTGGCAAGGAATTGGGACCATACCTCTTCACGTAGGACTAACCAAACACCAAGTAAACTTAATACAAGTTAAAATACTTACATTTAAACTAAAAATATCAGTTTACTTATTGATCTAAAACAGTTTCATAAAAACCCTTCGAAAAGCCGATTTTTAACCGTTTTACCGCATTGTTTTGCGTTAAACATTACCATAATCATCCCAACTCGTAACGACTTGACATTTTAAAATAATGCATGTTATTTACTGATTAAAATGATGGTTATAATCAGATTAGTGCAATTTTCATGTAAGTCGCATAAATCGTGCGATTTCACGTATTTTACAACTCTTTATGCACTAAGAACAACATGCAAAGGTAGCAAACTTTATGACAAAGTTTTATACTATTTTAACACTTCAAATATTATTATTTTTAGTGTTTAGGGCCTGATTAAAAACCATCTTCATTATACCATACATTATTCATCATTTCATGACCATACATCCACGTGCATGCTTAAGTACAAGCATCTAATGCATTCAATTCACATCATCATCAACAACATGCATGAACTAAATTATATCTAACACGCATTTAACTCATGTTCAAACATTCAAGAACATCATCATCTTCATATGATCATCATCTAATCATTTCATCATAAATGCAAGATATATATATACATACCTATATTCTTACACATTTAAGATTTAACAATAAAATTTCACATACATATACGGCCATATATATACACACATTGTGACAACCCGAGTTCTCAAGACTCTCCCTCGACATGTTACTTGTTTTCAAATGTTGTTTTCGTAATATGTTTGCTTTGTAACTGGTGCATGTTTGATATACGATTGGTGTATTATGTTAAGTGGTTAAATAATGAACTGTTGAAATTATGTATTGTTTAAGGTTTACAAACTTAACCCATAGGATTTTCGCCACAACTTTTAACCGACGAAATATAAGACTTTCGCCATCATCCTTACTTGGTGAAACACTGGAGTTTCGTCATAATCATTACGACGAAAGATGGACTTTCGCCATGTGGGCTTGAGGCCCAGGTGAGGCCGAAGTACGGATCTGTTATAATCTCCTTATATCCGCATAATGGTATGCAAGTTTTATTCAACGAAACCCTAGTATCCTCCTCCTCTCTAACACCGATGGCAACCTTACACTCATACAAAGCTTTCCCCTCTCACCGATTCGAGTACTGTCAAACCTTCGATTATTCGGTGAGTGCGACAACACTTGCTTTAATATGTATTGTTTGTCTAGGTGATATATAAACTGTTGATTGCTTATTCTCGATGTCAATCATGATTATGTATATAAACTGTTGGAGTATCCTGTTGATGATATAGATATAGCAATCATCTAGGGTGTGTAGGATCGGTGAATCGATCAAACGAGACGTTCAGAAGAATTCTCGATCAATACGAAAGGCGGAATCAGACGTATTGATGTTATATCAACTTGATTTGCACTTAGAATCACTTTAACAGTCGATTGTATTGATTTGAAACTGATTATAGATCGTTCGACACTTCAGCAGGGCTTCGCTACTGGAATCACAATGTTACAAATGAAAACCCAAGACCACATATTTATAGGAGATCCAGATCGCACGAACCAGTCCACACAATCTGGTCTAGGTCGCACGACCTGGCCAGGTCGCACGAACTGGTCACTTCGTGTGAAATGGCTGGTTCAGACCTGTTTCCTATTTCTCTCGGACAACGTGTCCTGGTTTATCTATTCTATTACATGACTCGATACAAGACGAAGTCAACAGACATATGCACTAACAAACTCCCTCTTGGATGTTAACGAGTCTTCAGTGTATTGAGTCTCCAGTCTTGATCGGTGTTCTCGCTCTTTCCAAAGTATCTTTCTCTGTAAGCATCTTTCAATCTCTCTCTTTCTCTCCCAGAATCTCAATCTGACTCTTCAAATTCTCTTGATCAGATCTCTCGATTCTTTAAGCTCATCAGCATTAGCAGCTTCTATCTCGAATGTTGTTCCAATAACTGAATCTGGCTCTTATCTCTTCAGACTCCCCCTTTCGATAAGCTGGGATCGCAGTCTGGAATTCACTATCTGCAAGCTTTGAATTGGAAACTTGGCTCTAATCTGCATACGCTTATGCAGAAAATCCCCAGGAGTCGAAACTTAGCTCTTTCAAAGCTTTTTACCTGCTTAACCACTTGTATTCGTAACACTCAAATTTGGTTTCAAATTAATGAACCATTTAATAATTTCAAAATCATTTCTTATTTCTAACAAACTCTCCCAACGTTGTTGTTGTTCATCATATTTAGCACTTGGAATTTTGAAAATCAGCTTTCCAACATCAGTTGTCGAAAATAAGATGAAATAAAATCTTTTTGAATTTTCAAAATTTTATGCTAAAACACATTCTTTTTGTTTTTTTTTTTAAAGATTTTGGGAAATAAACTATATACAGACATCTTTTTGTGAGTTTGTGTAAGAAGATCATATCAGTTTATGACAAACCACTAGTACCGTTGAGCTTTAAACACTTTAAGATCTAAATGATTCACTTAGATTGTCAGTATACTGATCCATTTAAATTTTCACACAAAGTTCAATTGATTCGAGATACGAGATTAGTGTTTTAATGGACTTAACTTATTCGCGTGTCCCACATCAGAATATACTCCCGTATCCAGACTCCTATATTCAGTCTTACAGGTGAATGTACACTAATGATATCTGTAAATGGGTAATGCGAGACCATGAGAGCTCAGGTTAGAACTTCCGTTCAGAAAAAGAGATGATGGCTCGACTTTTAGGTGTGTCTCGTTTGGGGATCTTTTCTTCAACAGCACATGATTAGCATTTTTCAATGTTTCATCATTTTTTATGCTGAGGGTGGGCTTTATGATTAAAGCAGTGTAGAGTATTATACGAGGACTAGGCTATTGCTCCCGCAAAATCAGAAGTCCCGGTATAATACCCCAGATATCATCACGCACAAAGACCTAGTATGTCAGAAATAGAAAGCCCTTCAAACAAGATTTCAGGGGTTACCTATATATCCGAGAGATGTTCCCCACGAGATAAGTAAGTATTTGATATTTAGGTTTATATCTCGAAAACAATCTACTAAGCGTGTAAAAACCTACTGGCATATCATCAGTGAGACCGTTTATCACATTTTAACTTTCCAATTCTTTAGCGTACCGTGATTGTCTACTGATGTACTATCATTTCCTCTTTTTCACAACAAAACTCATTTTTGATTTTTCGATGTTTTTGTTTTTTTTTTAATTTTCAAAATTTCTAAATTTTTTACTCCCCCTAAAATCAAAAATATGTTTCAATTTTTGATTTTCCGGAAAAATTTGAAAGAAAAAGCAATAAACTGTACAAATAAAATGTCAAACTGATGTGAATTGCTTCAATTCTCCATTCTCTTCGCATGAACAATCAGAACTCCCCCTGACAACAAACTATTTTCCCATTATGATTTCCAAACACTTAATTTTGTTTTAATCAAAATGGTTTTTTTAGAAAATTAGTTTTGTTGATTTCACACATCATGGGGATTCATTCATCACTTTGTTCTTTCAACCACTTGTAACAACTATCACTTGTATGAAAGTTAAATCAAGTTCAACTTAATGACCTTGATTAACCACTTGTAGGTTCTTATCAACAATACTACTAGTAAGTCGAAATATCACAGTTGTGAATTTCTCAAGAAAGATGCCGATTCCTACTCCCCAATTACCAACATGGGAGTTCCGACAAGTTAGGATTTCAAACAAAGAATGCTGACACCCAAGCCTGACCAGCCTTGGGTGCATCCGAGTTATTTTCACTCGGTGTGTAAGTTCTCCTCTTTGATTCATAAAATTCTTTTACCCCTTTTGCCCTACCATCGACCATTTTTCCAAAAATATGTTTTACTTGACCATTGAAAGCCTTTTCGACATCGAATTTTTTCTTTTCAGAATAGAATTGATTCGAAATTTCCACTTTTCCAAATTTTGATTTTAAATTTGCAACCCGCAATGGTGGAAAATTAACATCATCCATTGGTGGTACTGACTTTTCTCTTTTTAGTTCAACTGATGACTCCTCTGACTTTGACGAATCAAATTCATCGCCAGAAAGTGGCTCCTTTGCTTCTGAAGAAACAAATTCATTGCCAGATTTAACATCTGATTTCTTAGCAACCCACGTTTGGTTGTTAAGATTCACTCTTCTTTTGTAAAACCTATTAGAACACTCACCAACTTCATATGTTGAATTTTTAAACATTTTAAACTTTTCAGTTGGTGGTTCAGTTTTATCAACAATTTTTTCTTTGAGTTTAGAAGACACTCCCTGTTGTGTGTTGGTTGCCTTTGGACAATTCCAGGTGATGTGACCAACTTCTTTGCACTGGTAACAGGTTCATGTCTCCTTTTTTTGATTAGCTTCATTCTTCTCATGTTTCTGTTTTTCTGCAAGAAACGCTTTGTTCTATTGCTTCCAGAATGAGCTCTTTTTCTCTTCTTCATAACTTGCCCCTGAAACAAATACAGTTTTTGATTTAAAATCTTTAATATTTTGATTATTTTCAACATTAAAACCCAACCCCTTCTTTTTGAAATTGCTTTTATGATTCGGTTTCTTTTGATGACCTGGACCGAAACCTTTCTTCTTGTTTAAACATTGTTGAACTCTAGAAGTATATTTAGGTTTTGAAAATCTCATTTTATCTTTTATTTCAGAAATTTTGACTTCTATTAGTTTGATTTTTTTTAATATTTTCAGTTTTCACATTTTTAATGGGAAATTCTTTATCAAAATATAATTTGTCGGAATCATTCAAAGTATATGCAACTTTGAGTATTTCGTCATTCAAATTAATTTTTGATAACAGAAATTCTTTATTGTAAACCCTTTTGACCGATGATTTCAAACTGTCCACTGATGAACTTGAACTCTCAGATTCAGACTTTGACTCTGACTCCTCATCCTTATCCAACACCTGATCAACCACTTTCTTTATTAACTCAGACTCATGATCAGTGTCAGACGATGTGAATGTGACGTCAATGTTGTTTGGTAACTCATCAGTTGTTTCAGACTTTAACTTTATATTGACTGCCTTTTTGACTTGTTCCGAATTTGGTTTTCAGGGAGAATAACCTTCCCAGATCGGAGGCGGACACTTGTTATAATTTGCACTTTGTTTCTAACTAGTATCCGTATCTTCCGACTTTTTATCTTGAAAAGCTTCAAAACCTGCTACTTTCGGATAGATTCTATCAATCAAGTAATCAAAACTTGAGTAACTCATTAGCAATCGTCTGATTCTTTCATTCTCAATCTTTTCAGTCTCTAATTCTTGCTTTAACTTTGCACACTCATCAATATAGTGATTGATGGCCTTCTGCTTAGACATCATCACTGCATTGATCATTGTCCAACCATCTTCTCTTTCTGAGTTTGTCTTTTCCAACTGGTTGACTGTTCTGTTCAACACATCATACGATTCTTTTACATACTTAACATCGAACAACAATTTTTCTTTCATCTTGTCTAGTTCACTAAACTTCTTATCTTTCTCTTCACAATGTTTGCATGGTTCCAAACATTTCAGACAAGGTTTTGTGACCTCTACAATCTTTTCAATTTCAACAATCTTCTCAACAACTTTAACTTCTTCACTCTGTTCATACTTCTCTTCCACCTGAACAACATTCTCACATTTTACCTCTTTCTTTTCTTTTGCTGCTCGTTTCTCCTTTAGCTTCTCCAATTTATCTGCAAAATAAATTTTGAAACTTTCAGGAGATAAATGAGTTTTACCAATGTTTATTTGATTAATTTCTTCATCATCATCACTGCTATCAATTGATGATTGATCAAATACTGGTGTCTTTTCTGAAGAGACAGACTCTCCATCTTGACTTTTCTCATCATTTGCAAACACATCCATCCATTCTTTCATCAACTCTGGCTCTTGAATGATCTGTGCAATAAATGCTCTAAACTCGAATTACTTTCAGCTGGAATGTATTTGTCCCAGCTAAATCCCTCTAGCAATCTTTCATCTTCTTGATCTGAAGGCATAGTAATACAAGCTTTATACTTTCCATCTTCAATTGAAATAGTACGGACTGATGACGGTTGTTGAGCTACTTGATGATATATTGCTTTCCGATAATATTCATTGTTCCCGAAAGGATTCTGAGCTCCTCCTGCTTCTCGGTTGGTACATTCCCTCTTAAAATGTCCTTTTTCCCTGCACCGAAAACAAGTAACTTTAGACTTATCAAAACCTAAAGTAGAAACATTAGCATCACGTAAGTCATCTCTTCCGGTAATCTGCGTAAATTTCTCAGCTCTCCTCAGCACGCTCGCTAAATACCACTTAATATCCATTAGCTCCATCTCCTCAGCATCAATTTGATCGTAATCCTCTTTTGTTAACATAGGATTTCCAATCCTTCCCGCTACCAAACTTTCATATGATTCTAACACGGTAACTAGTAATGCCATATGACCTTTAGCGACTTCTTCAGAAAAATTCTGACCGTTTTGAAGATGCAACGCGATGTTGCATTGTAGCGCATGACCATTACCATTGTTTGAGCTTTGAGACTGATAATTTGCAGTTGAAACATTAGGATTAACACTCGGATATGAAGAAAATCCACTGTTGTTGATTGACCTTTGATTGAGTGATCCGGATGAGTTTTCTGCGCTGAAAGCGGTCTGGATCTTTGGACTAGCTTCAACATTTTGAACATTACCTTTGAAATACATCTTAATATTTTGTTGACCACTTGAATTGTTCATTCTAGCGATCTTTTGTTGTTCAAGATCTTGTCCTTCAAGTTTTTCAATGAATTGAGCAATTGACAATCTATCATATTCTCCGGTATTCTTCAAAATCATAAGATATGTACCCCATTCATTTTGAGGTAAAAGCATCGGCTAATTTTTCAACCCATTCCTCTCGATCTTTATTGATATCCAACCGAGTCATTGAACGCACTAAATGACAATATCTCTCAATAAGAGTCTTTGTAGTTTCACCCGGCAAACTTGAAAACAATTCAAATTCTTTCTTTAATAATGATTTTTTATTCTTGATCACCTCCGTACTTCCTTCGAATTTTGTGCGAAGTGCTTCCCAAATCGAACGTGCACTACCATCATGTTGAAGTAATATGAAAATGTCTTCTTTCACAGCTTGTTGAAGTAAACTGGTCATCATTTTTTCTGCCTTGTACATGTCTCTCTCTTTATCCAAAAATTCAGAAATAATCTTCAGAGTTAATTGCCAAAATCGTCCCCGAGGTTTGAACATGTTTGCCATTTTCGTCCAAAATGACACTTTTGTACCAAATTGCCCCCAACGTTTGTAACTTTTTGCCATTTTCATCCAAACCACTAACTTAGTTTATTTTTTCTGTTAAGTTGAGGATATTTTGATGAAACTGGCAAATATAAAACCACAGGGACGACTTTGGCAATTTACTCAAACTCTTTTAAATTTCTTTTATTTAATTAATTTTGTTACATATATAATAAAAAAGAATAAACATGCAATTTTTATATAAAAAAAATAATTACTTTGTCACAATTTTTTTTTAAATTTTCATCCAACCACTAACTAAGTTAATTTTTCTATTAAGGCGAAGGATGTTTATAAACCAAGACAGAAATTAATTTCTAATTTTTATATAGATCAGTTTTATAAAAATAAAATCTACTTAAACCTATAAATTTTATAAAACTAAAATGCTGGTGACCTTATTGAAAATGGTCAAATAAAAAAAATTTATCATATGTACCAAGTTTGTAATTTATCTTCAACTCTAATAAATTCGTTCCTAAGGAAAAACACAAGTCAGTGCCCCCCCCCCCCCACTCTATCAAACAACGTATTACCAAACCTTAAAATTACCCACCAAATTGTAATTATAATGCTATGAACCAAAAGTTTCTTTACTCAAGCCACCCAGAATAAGTATTAGTTATTACCCTCATAATCTTAATTAAATAACTATTTTATTTCTACCAACATATTTCCTAAGTGCTCAACACATTTAAAAAATATGTAACGTTTTACAATTTTTTTCTATCTCTACAATTGATAGATACTAAAAGTTGTAATCGATTGTTATGTGTTGCACACCAATGACATTTTCTCTTTATAAAAGTGATTTATATAAAGAAGCTATAAATTAATTTCTGTCTTAATTTATAAAATTTAAAAATTCTTCACCTTAACATAAAAAATAAACTGAGTTAGTGATTTTGATGAAAATTTATAAAAATTATGTGACAAAACTATTATTTGTTTTCTTCTAAAAACACCATGTATATTCTTTTTTACTATATATGTAACAAAAATAATTAAATAAAAGAAATTAAAAAGGGTTTGAGTAAATTGCCAAAATCGTCCCTGTGGTTTTATATTTGTCAGTTTCATCCAAATACCCTGAACTTAACAGAAAAAATAAACTAAGTTAGTGGTTTGGATGAAAATGGCAAAAAGTTACAAACGTTGGGGGCAATTTGGTATAAAAGTGTCATTTTGGACGAAAATGGCAAACGTGCCCAAACCTCAGGGACGATTTAAGCAATTAACTCTAATCTTTATAACTCCCATGTCAGAACGAGGTCGAACATAATTAGTTTCAATACAAACCCAAGACATTAGATGATTTGCTTGAACCCAATTCTCGAACCGTTCTTGCCAACTGTAATATTCTTCAATGCTCATCAACTTAGGACGTTTCTGTAACGTTCCCGTTTCATTCTCCATGTTTACGTTCTGAGCAACGGTAACAGGAGTACCCAGGGCAGTAGCAAATGCATTATAAAATTCGTTGTCCATGTTTCGGTGAAAAGATTTACAAAATCAGAATTTCAAACGAGCTGGAGTTTTGAAACGAGCTGGAAATCACAAACGGTCTGACAAAATCAAACAATCTGAGTGTTTGATACTTCAAATGAATTGAATTTCGTGCGATCTAGTTGCGCAAATCATAAACGATCTGGTAACCCTAGGTTACTTCGTGCGACCTGGTTTAATTTCAAACGACCTGGCAATATCCCCAAACGACCTGATACACTCTCACGTGACCTGATGTTGTTTCAAGCGAACTGATCAACTCGTGCGACCTGAGTTGTTCAAACCGTACGACCTGGCAAGTTTTCACACGACGTGGTGTGATTTCAAACGATCTGGTGTAAATCTCAAATGATCTGATGTGTTTTTCGAACGATCTGAAAGTTCTAAGTCCAAAATTTCATCATTTTGTCAAATTTGATCAATTTTTAGGTGTAGTTTGGTCCAAATTTGTTCACCGATTGATTAAAACACAGTTTTACATGTTATATCACGAAATCAGGTCTCTTTAACCACGAATTCACGGTTAATTTTGAGAAAAATGAGTAGAAAATGAGTAGAATGAAGTTGTTTTTGAAGAAATAAAGCTGAAATGGTAAGAACTCTTCATCCTGAGCTATGATACCACTTGTAGGATCGGTGAATCGATCAAACGAGACGTTCAGAATAATTCTCGATCAATACGAAAGGCGGAATCAGACGTATTGATGTTATATCAGCTTGATTTGCACTTAGAATCTTTAACAGTCGATTGTAATGATTTGAAACTAATTACAGATCGTTCGACACTTCAGTAGAGCTTCGCTACTGGAATCACAATGTTACAAATGAAAACCCAAGACCGCATATTTATAGGAGATCCAGATCGCAAGAACCAGTCCACACAATCTGGTCCAGGTCGCACGACCTGGCCAGGTCGCACGAACTGGTCACTTCGTGTGAAATGGCTGGTTCAGACCTGTTTCCCATTTCTCTCGAACAATGTGTCCTGGTTTATCTATTCTATTACATGACTCGATATAAGACTAAGTCAACAGACATATGCACTAACAGGGTGTATGTTAAAAACAGTAATCTAGGCATACATGAAATAACCTGATATGGAATTCTGAAACTTGTTAATATTAGTGGCGAACTTGTTGAGTGTTGATCACTGTTTTAACGATAATTGTGTGTTCATGATCAAATGATAATTGGAATGATTGAGTGATGATTTGCGAATGATTAGTTGCCATGACTAGGGTTGAGAAACATGAAACTGTAGGGAAACATGAATACTGTAAGGCCATCGACGAAACACCTTGGTGTTTCGCCACTCACACCTCGATAAAAGACCCTGATGTTTCGTCATTCATACATCGACAAAACACCTATGTGTTTCGTCACTAGGAATCCTTGACGAAGCTAGGTCTTTCGTCGGCTGAGAAAAACAAATGGAACAGTGGACTCATTTGAATAAGTTGATGAGGAACTATGTTAATGGAATCATATTAAAGCATGTCAATGTTGATTGATTATGGTTGAGGAGACATGAGTAGATTTCCATGTATAGCACACTTAACAATCGGGAACTGCTAAAAAACATACATGTGAGTGTCGGATTTGTATGAGTGGAATGACTGTTATGTGCTTTTTGGTGACTGTTACATGTATGCGCACTATGATTATTATTTATGTGTAAACCTTGTGAATGTAAACTGATTCCGCATACGTGAATACCATAGGCTTTGACTGATTTAGTGTGAACAGATATCTAGTCAGACCGAGCAAACCAAGGTGAGTTCACTTCTCTTAAAACAAGCATGCGTCCGGTGGGGACAATTAAACTAGCAAAACATGTAAACGAGCTTTCGTAAACCCATATCCTTGTAGGGGATATGAGGCGGTTTTCAAATACCCACATCCTTGTAGGGGATGTGAGGCGGATTTCACATACGCTATCCTTGCAGGGGATATGCAACGGTTTTCAGTAACGTTAATGTTGGATAATACACTCACTCTCTATCACTTAAGTCCCATCATTTCTACCGGGTTAGTTGCTTGTAGGGCAACGAGGTTATTAGTTGATAGCGCTATTAGGTTTGGCACCCTCACAACGTACCTGGATAGGACGGGCGTGAACTAATAACTTTAAATCATGACCAATGTTTGATAGATCATTAGGGAAGGGCAAAAAGGGCCATCTGCGGTATCGAGTTATTATCAACTTAACAAATCATAACACACTACTTGGTATTAAATGAATAAATCAAACTGTGAACTCACCAGCCTGTCTGATACACTTTTTCTGCATGCTTGCAGGTCCTTAGGTACATGGATTGGAACTGGCTATCTGGGAGTGCTCGAGTGGTCATGGGACGTAGCTCTTGGATACAAGTTTAATGATTATCGTACTCTTGATTTGAAACACTTGATTTACTATTTACATTATGCTTCCGCTGAACATATTTGTTTTATTATGTTTGGATTGACTTTATGAAATAAATGGAAACTTTTACTTACTACTATGTTATGGTTCAATGTGATTGGTGGCTAGATCCTGGTACGTCACACGCCTCGCGGGGATTCCCGCTTGTGGTACTTTTGGGGGTGTGACAGTTTGGAATCAGAGCCACTGGTTATAGTGAACTAGGTTTTAAAACGTTTTCATAAAACCAGACTATAACCAAACAGTATCGAAAGCGACCATGACACTCAGCTCCAGATTGCAAGGTTCGTCCTCTGTTTACTTTATGCATTACTTGTTTAGTAATCACACATTCACGACTTGCATGAAATTACATACTAGATACCATGATGCGATTACCTGTGCTGCATGTTTTAGTGAAATTCGATAGTGTGACACTACTCTTCGACTTTTGTGATTACTAATCCTGTGATGCCTTTCGATTTGAAGGGTTCCGCCATGTTGTTTGGTGTAAACTTTGTAGTTGTAGGTGTCAACGTGAGATTTGATTCCTACCTTATCTCGATTCTTAAATTTGTTCCCTCTCCTTATATAGAACCATGAGTGGACGTGGACACATCGCTATGACTCAGGCTGAGTTGACGAATCTGATTAACACCCGTGTGGCTGAGGCATTAGCAGCCTACCAAGCTGGTACGATATGTGCCTAATCTTCTTTATTCTTGTGTCGTGTACACGACTCTTACCCGTGTGCTGTGTTTATTTTTGCCTTTAGGTCAGCAAGCTAGTCTGAATCAAAACAACCCGCATGCGTGTACGTTCAAGACATTCATGGACTGTAAGCCACAGACCTTCAGTGGGACTGAAGGGGCTGTGGGACTCCTGCGTTTGTTTGAGAAGGATGAATCATTGTTTGCAATGTGTAAGTGTCTCGTGGGGGATCGGGTGAAGTATGCTACCGGCACCTTAGAGGATGGTGCCTTAACTTGGTGGAATGCCTAGGTGCAGATGTTGGGCATCGAGATAGCTAATGCAACGACATGGGATGATTTTAAGGAGTTGATGCGGGAAGAGTACTGTCCTCGTGATGAGATTCAGAAGCTCGAGAACGAGTAATACGATTTGAAGATGGAAGGATCCGAGATCGAGGCTTTCACGAAACGATCTCATGAACTAGCAATTTTGTGCCCTAGCCTGTCTCGACCTCGACATCGACGAATCGAGTTGTATCTCAAGGGCTTAGCACCAGCTGTAAAGGGTTATGTCACTGCTGCAAACCTTAATAATCTGCCCCAGATCATCCCTTTGGCACATAACATTACTGACCAAGAGATCGAACGTGGCTCATTGCTGCCACGTGTTTCTGCTACTACCTCTGCTGCTATAGCTACCACACCTGCTAGTGATAACAAGCGAAAGTGGAACGATGCTGACAAAGCAACCAGTGCAAGTCACTCTCAGAAGAAGCCTGACAACAACAACACCCACAGTTTCAGCCAGTCGTCCTCTGTCAATCAGAACCAGAACCACAGCCAGACTTCAGGTTACACAGGGAAGCAGCCCAAGTGCAATAAGTGTGGTTACCATCACTATGGTCAGTGTAGTCGGGCATGTCAAAGGTGTGACAAGCTGGGTCACATGGCGAAAGATTGTAGAGCTCCACATCCCAAGCAACAACAACAGAAATCTCAGCAACAACAACAGAGGCAACAACCCCAGCAGAATCGGGGTAATCAGAGGGGATGCTATCAGTGTGGCAGTGAAGGGCATTTCAAGAAGGATTGCCCACAGTTGAACCAGAATGCCAACAACAACAATGGGGTTAACTGCCAGAACAACAACAACAACAACAACAATGCAGGAAACAACAACAATGGGAATAACAGTGGGAATGGCGCTCGTGGTAGGGCATTCACTATTGGGGCAGGCAATGCAAGAAACGATGGCAACGTCGTGATCGGTACGTTCTTTATTAATGGTATTATTGCTTCTGTATTATTTGACTCTGGTGCCGACTGGAATTATGTCTTTGGGATTCAGCCGTCAGCTAGGGTTAAGTCCTGCGCCTCTTGTAAACAAGCATGTAGTGGAATTAGCTGATGGCAAGTTGATAGAAGCCACACATGTATACTTAGGGTGTAAACTCGATCTTCTAGGTCAAGTGTTCGACATTGACCTTCTTCCCATCACTCTTGGTAGTTTTGATATAGTTATTGGTATAGACTGGTTATCCAAACACGGGGCATACATACTCTGCAAGGAAAAGATCGTGCGCATACCTCTCCCTAGCGGGGAATTATTATCTGTCCAGGGTCATCCATGAAAGCTCAGAAATGTTTACGTAAAGGCTACCCTGCTACACTTGCGCTTATTACTGATACTCGGCATGAAGAGAAGAATATCAATGATTTACCAGTAGTACAGGAGTTTCCAGACGTTTTTCCCGAGGAACTTCCCGGTTTACCTCCACATCGTCAGGTGGAATTCCATATTGATCTCACACCAGGAGCAGCTCCGATTGCTCGTGCACCGTATCATCTTGCACCTGGAGAGTTGCAGGAATTGTTGAATCAACTTCAAGAACTATTGGATAAGGGTTTTATTCGACCCAGTTCTTCACCTTGGGGTGCCCCAGTTCTGTTTGTGAAGAAGAAGGACGGGTCCTTTCGCATGTGCATAGACTATCGAGAACTCAACAAGGTGACGATCAAGAATCATTACCCTTTACCTCGCATTGACGACCTGTTCGACCAGTTGCAAGGGTCAAGCTTTTACTCGAAGATTGATTTAAGGTCGGGCTATCATCAGATGAGAGTTTGAGAAGAGGATGTTCCAAAGACAGCTTTCCGCACGCGGTATGGCCATTACAAGTTCTTGGTCATGCCATTCGGGTTAACTAACGCACCAGTGGTATTTATGGACCTTATGAACCGCGTATGTAAACCTTACCTTGATGATTTTGTTATCGTGTTTATCGACGACATTCTGATCTATTCTAAGAGCAAAGAGGACCACGAACGGCACCTACATCTTATTTTGGAGCTCCTGAGGAACGAGCAGCTCTACGCGAAGTTTTCTAAGTGTGACTTCTAGATTCGAGAAGTACACTTCCTTGGCCACATAGTTAACGAAAAGGGGATATACGTGGATCCTGCTAAGATTGACTCAATCAGGAATTGGGCAGCACCAAAGAATCCTTCGGAGGTGCGACAATTTCTCGGTCTCGCTGGGTACTATCGAAGATTCATTGAAGGCTTTTCAAAGATCGCGCAACCTCTCACCTCGTTAACACAAAAGGGCGTTGTATACTCTTGGGGAGCGAAACAAAAGGATGTTTTCCAGTTACTGAAACAGAAGCTCTGCAGTGCGCCGATTTTGTCTTTACCTAAAGGAACAGAAGATTTTGTGGTATACTGTGATGCTTCCATTCAGGGTCTCGGTTGCGTGTTGATGCAACGCAAGAAGGTGATAGCCTACGCCTCGCGACAGTTGAAGGTTCACGAGAGGAATTATACGACACACGACTTAGAGTTGGGAGCCGTGGTGTTTACACTCAAAATCTGGAGGCATTACTTGTACGGTACTAAATGCACTATTTATACCGACCACAGGTGCCTTCAGCATATTTTCGACCAGAAGGATTTGAATATGCGACAGCGTCGCTGGGTAGAACTTTTGAACGATTATGATTGTGCAATCAAGTATCATCCTGGTAAGGCCAACGTTGTAGCTGATGCCCTTAGTCGGAAGGAATCGAAACCCAAACGTGTTCGCACCTTGCAGCTCACCATTCATTCTAACCTACCTAACCAGATCCATTAGGCTCAGACCGAAGCATTGAAGGAAGAAAACTATGAAGGTGAGTATTTACGGGGCATGGAGAAACGACTCGAGAAGAGAGCAGATGGCATTTACTATTTTATGGAGCGGATATGGATTCCGTTGTTTGGCAACCTTAGAGATCTTGTGATGGACGAAGCGCACAAGTCTCGATACTCTGTTCGCCCAGGTCCGGATAAGATGTATCAGGATCTCAAAGTCATGTATTGGTGGCCGAAGATGAAAGCTCACATCGTGACTTATGTGAGTAAATGTCTAACCTGCTCAAAAGTTAAAGTGGAATACCAGAAACCGTCGGGATTGCTGCAACAACCAGAAATACCCATGTGGAAATGGGAGTAAATCGCAATGGACTTTGTCACTGGGCTACCTAGAACTCAAAACAGAAACGATACCATCTGGGTGATCGTTGATCGTCTCACGAAGTCAGCACATTTTCTAGTAATAAAGCAAACGGATAAGTTCTCGCAATTAACTGCTATTTACCTCAAGGAGGTGGTTTCTAGGCACGGGGTGCCAACTTCTATTATCTCTGACCATGATCCATGTTTCATTTCGGATTTGTGGTAGTCAATGCACAAATCGTTCGGCTCGCGTCTCGACAAGAGTACTGCTTATCACCCACAGACGGAGGGTCAAAGTGAGCGAACCATCCAGACACTTAAAGACATGCTGCGAGCATGTGTGATTGATTTTGGTAAGGGCTGGGAGAAACATTTTCCGTTGATCGAGTTCTCCTACAACAACAGTTACCACACTAGCATCCAGGCAGCTCCGTTTGAAGCGTTGTATGGCCGGAAATGCCGTTCCCCTCTCTGTTGGGCTGAAGTGGGTGACAGTCATGTCACCGGCCCAGAACTTGTTCTTGAAACTTCTGAAAAGGTTGTACAGATCAGGAACCATATGGCAGCAGCACGCGACCGTCAGAAAAGCTACGCTGACAAGCGTAGGAAACCTTTGGAATTCGTAGTTGGTGACCGGGTTATGTTGAAGGTCTCACCCTGGAAGGGTGTGGTGCGTTTTGGAAAATGCGGAAAGCTTAACCCTCGTTATGTTGGGCCATTTAAAATTCTGGAGCGAATTGGTAAAGCGGCCTACAAGTTGGAGTTACTTGCTAAGCTGGGTAACGTCCATGATGTCTTTCATGTTTCCCAATTGAAGAAGTGTTTGTCTGATGAAACACTGGTAGTACCGTTTCAAGAGCTCAAAATTGATGACAAGTTGCAGTTTGTCGAAGAACCAATTGAAATTATGGACCGGGAAGTCAAGGTTCGTAAGCATCGCCGAATTCCGATCGTGAGGGTTCGTTAGAACTCAAGACGCAGACCTGAGTTCACATGGGAACGCGAGGATCAGATGAAGCTCAAGTACCCACATTTATTCCCAGATGACAAGTCCAAGTCTGGCAAATCTAAGTCTGGCCCAACTAGTGAATTTCGGGATGAAATTCCCATTCAAGTTGGGGATGACGTGGCATCTAGAGAAAATCCATAGTCATCCTGATTTGACACTTCGCCGCTTTCGGAGTACTTATCAAATTTCGAGATGAAATCTCTTTCAAGTTGTTGGTGCACGAATGTCTAAAGCCTGCGTCTTAGTCTTCGTTGTTCATGTATAGGGTCTAGATGTGTTAATTATGCAAAGTATAGGGGTTGAATATGTAATAGTGTGATTGTTATGTTCTGATTCCGCTTATATGGACATGTGTCATATGAGCGAAATCACTTCTAACTGATTTCGCTCATATGTACATGTTCATATGAGCGGAATCATCTCCCCTATAAACAGTAGTAGTGTTTTCTCATTTTGTACGTTGATGTTTAGAGTGTAGCCGAACTGCTGCCCGATTATTTTCAGAAAGTTTAATGAGAAAACCGTATTAAAGTGATCTGCATCTGTTTCTACTCAATTTCTACTTTGATTCATGCTGATTGTGTATTTCCGCTGCATAATCAGTAGGTTCTTGCTCAGATTGACTCACTCGACTATCAAATACGGTCCTACAATTGGTATCAGAGCCAGTTGTGAGCTAGTTGACCCGAATCAAAGCCGTTTTCAAGCACATTTTGAGTTTCTGGACTTTCCGACGGACAAAATGGACTGAGATTTGAGTATATTGTGTAAAATTGACTAATAACAAACCCTTGAGATTTTCAGACCTAAAAACAGCTTAAAACTGACCTAAAATGGCTAGTGAAGTGATTCCGCTTTTCTGTACTTGAGTGATTTCGCTCTTACGGACAAGTGAAATCAAGTGTTTTTGTTACATAAGCTCTAATTTCGCTCATACGGCACACGAAATCAGAGATTTCGCTCATTTGGTCAGTGTGATTTCGCTTTTGTGTACAACATCTGATTTCACTCATTTGGATACCTGATTTCGCTCTTGTGGTCATAGTGTGATTTCGCTCTTGTGGTCATAGTGTGATTTCGCTTATTTGTCTCTTAGAAGCTGATTTCGCTTTTAAGGACTGTTTTGTGTTACAACGTTATTTTGAGCGCTTAGTCCATTTCGTACAAGATCGAGTGTTGGAAACTCAGTCTGTGTTAAAAGTTTTCGATAAAAACAACCTGTTAATCAAAAAGTTAAACATTTTTACAACTTCTTCGCGGGCAGTGGTATGGTAGCAGGACAAACCTCGGGTAGTGTTATGCAAAACGTTAACATGGAGAACGAATTGGGAACAATGCAAAAGCCTCCCAAGCTGATGAACATAGATGAATATGCGGGATGGTCAAGCAGATTTAAGAACTGGATTCAGGCTAACCATTTGGAATGCTGGATGAAGATAGAGAGAAAGTATGTTCCACCGGTTGATGGTTTAAATAATAAGAAGAATATTGCAAGCCTGACGGAATCTGAACATAACAATCACACTATTACATATTCAACCCATATACTTTGCATAATTAACACATCTAGACCCTATACATGAACAACTAAGACTAAGACGCAGGCTTTAGACATTCGTGCACCAACAAACTCCCCCTTGGATACAGCCGGAGTCTTTAGTCTTGGCTTTGGGTCTTCAGAGTGACTTGAAAATTTCTTCACGCGGCTTAGACTTTTTCAGTAACTTCCTAAGCTTCTCTTTCTCTTTTGCAAGCTCCCCCTTTCATCAATCTTCTATGCTTTTGAAATCAACACCTGGATTACCAGTAACAAGCTTTCTTTTGCTTCAAGCTCGTCTTCAGACTCCCCCTAAGACTCTGCTATCGGGATCTTAATCTGAATCTTTCACCTGCAAATCTCAAACATTTATAAGAATAAACATTTTAAATGTCCAGAATTTATGATCTGGTTCTTTCACAATCCTATAAAGATTTGACTATATAAAGAATCCAAGCAACTAAACTTAACACTTCACAATCAAATTTTAAACCTTTTAATTTTCAAAATTATCGTTTAGTGACACATGATCAAAATCAGGATACTGTTTTCAAAACTTTACATTTTGACACTTTTCAGATTAAACAACCTCACACCCAGTTAACCAAGTCGAAATCAATGACCTTGGTCAACTGCTTGGCCTACCAAGTCCAAGTTAATGACCTTGGATGACCGAATTATGAAGTACACAATTATTCCATTCTGAAAATAGTTCAAACGAATGAACTTTTGAACATTTTTGAATTTCCAAACACTTTTCAACTATCAAACAATGTACAAATCACTGTTTAGCAATCTCCAGCTTACCCAACCCTCATCAAAAACAGACATGATCTGCACAAGGCTTTGATCATCTGATTCCCAACATCGGTTGTCGAAAAATAAAATGAGAAAATAAAATCTTTTTGGATTTTAACAGGATAAACTGAAACTATGTACACACAATCTTTTTGTGAGAGTGTTAGGGGATCATATCAGCTGCCGACGAGATACAAGTACCGTTAAGCTTGATTACATTTTCAATATTAAACAGTTTGCATTGATTGTCGATATACTGGTCCATTTTAAATTTTCACACAAACTTCAATCTGTTCAGGATATGGATTTAATGTTTTAAAGCTTAACTTTTATATGTGTCCCACCTCAAAATATACTCCCGTATCCAGATCCCAATATTCAGTCTTACAGGTAAGAATACCACAAATGATATCTGTAAGAGGTTAATAAATTATGAAGAATCATGAGAGCTCAGGTCAGAACTACCGTTCAGCAGAGATATCATGACTCAACTTTTGAGTGTGTCCCCTTTAGAGGATCTTTTTACAACAGCATTTGCTAAGCAATTTTATTGTCTTATCATATATGCTGAGGGTGATGCTATGTTCCAAGCATTGCGAAAAGTATTATTCAAGGACTAGGTCAGAACTACCATTCAGCAGAAGTCCTGGAATAATACCCCAGATATCAATGAGTATCTATTCCTAGTATATCAGAAAAAGGAATCTTTCAAACGAGATTTCGAGGGTTACCCATATATCCGAGAGATGTTCCCCACACAAAAGCAAGTAAAATTTATGTTTATTTCCCAAACAAATTTACTGAATGTGTAAAAACCTATCGACATATCATCTACAAGACTGCTTAACACATTTATACATTACAATTCTTTAGCGTACTGCACCTGTCTAGCTGATGTACTATCATTTCCCTTTTTTTACACAAACTCATTTTTACTTTTTCAAATGTTTTTGGTTTTTGTAGATTTTATCATGTTTTTGTATTTTTCTGCAAACTTTCTCCCCCTAAAAAGAAAAACATATTTTTGTGTTTTTTTTTATCGAAAAGCAGAAAATAAACTGTACAAACAAAATTGACAACACGGCAAAGGTTCACGTCAGATCGCCGCCCAACTCGGCTTCACATTCAATAACCCTCCCAGATTGCAGATTATTCATCCCATTCAATTTCAAAAGATAATAAAATCTCTTTTTGTCAAAAGGTTTAGTATAAAAATCCGCTTTCTGATCATCGGTGTGCAAGTGTTCAATCCGAATTAACTTTTTCTCGTGACAATCACGGATAAAGTGGTGACGGATTTCAATGTGTTTTGTTTTTGAATGATGAACCGGATTTTTAGTAATGTTAATAGCTGCTTCATTGTCCACGTAGATAGGAGTATCTAAGAACTGCAACCCGTAGTCGCGCATCTGCTGTTGGATCCAAAGGATCTGCGAGCAACAGCTGGAGGCTGAAACGTATTCAGCCTCGCATGTAGAGAGCGCTACTGCGGTTTGTTTCTTACACTGCCAGGTAACGAGTCGAGTTTCGAAGAACTGACACCCAGCAGTGGTGACTTTGCGTTTTGCTTGCAGCTTCCAAAGTCAGAATCAGCAAAACCAGATAAAGTAAAGTCACCCGATCGAGGATACCATAAGCCGATGCTTGGGAAACCTTTCAAATACCGTAAGATACGTTTCACTATGGTCATGTGTGACTGCTTTGGATTCGACTGATATCTGGCACAGAGACACGTCGGGTACATGATGTCTGGACGGGAGGCCGTGAGATACATCAGAGACCCAATGATAGATCGGTACAATGTCTCGTCCATCTTCACACCATTTTCGTCTGGACAAATTCCGTGATTCTGTGCAAGGGGGGTGGATGCAGGACTGCAATCTGTCATGTCAAACTTGTCGAGCACGTCCTTCACATACTTTGATTGATGAATGAAGATTCCATCGGGCATTTGCTCTACCTGCAGCCCGAGGAAGAACTTCATCTCCCCCATTGAGCTCATCTCAAACTTTTTCTTCATCACCTTTTCAAATTCTTTGAACAGGTCGTCGTTGGTGGATCCAAAAATAATATCGTCAAAGTATATCTGCACGACCAACAAGTGGCCTGCTTCTTCCTTGGTGAACAAAGTGTTGTCTACTGTGCCTCTTGTGAACCTGTTGTCCAACAAGTATTTAGAAAGCGTCTCGTACCAGGCTCTCGGGGCCTGGTGAAGTCCGTACAACGCTTTGTCCAGTAGATACACCTTGTTTTTGTGCAGTGGATCTGTGAACCCTGGCGGTTGGCCCACATACACTTCTTCTCTTATAGATCCGTAAAGAAAGGCAGATTTGATGTCAAGTTGATATACTTTAAAATCTTTCCATGACGCGAAGGCTAGAAAAATCCGAATTGCCTCAAGTCTGGCAACCGGTGCGTAAACTCCATCATAATCTATTCCTTCCTGTTGACTGAAACCTTGAACCACAAGTCACGCTTTGTTTCTCACCACGACACCTCTGTCATCACGTTTGCACTTAAAAACCCATTTCGTCTTGATTAACTTCTGGTTTTGTGGCAAATCGACAAGTCTCCAGACGCCCAGTTTTTCGAACTGTTGCAGCTCCTCCTGCATTGCATTCACCCAGCTATCCTCGGTCAATGCCTCTTTGTAGGTTCTGGGTTCTATCTGCGAAATAAAACATTTTAATGAGACTTCTTTCTGCATATCAGCAATAGATGAATAGAAACATGTAAGAGCTCGGTCTATTTGATGTCGGGTTTTGACACCACTTTGTAGGTCGCCAATAATCTGTTCTGAGGGATGATAAGACAACGTTCGTGGCATAACATTGTCAGGCACATTCACTTCCGATTCCAAGCTCGATATGTCAAGATCAACGGTTTGATCCTCAGCTTCCGTTGGATCCTCGTCAAAAGTCGGAGCGGGTTCCGCTTCTGAGTCGTCAGATTCATCAAACGATGGAGCAGGTTCCTCTGGTGGTTCGTGAGCTGTTCCACTCGGTCCTGCTTCATCATCGTGAGTACCCACGGTGGGTTGAGAAACTTCTAGCGGTCTAGATACTTGTTCCTGTGACACATTTTGCTGATACAGGTACATAAGAGCTAATTCCTCCTCACTCGGCTCGACCGGCAGATCAAATGACTCCCAGAGCTTATCGTAGTCGAACAAGAATCTTTGTCCCCGAAGTTGTGGTGATGGAGTGTGCTTCTGACAATCCACGTGTTGAACTTGAATCACCTTACCCAGGCATGGTACGAACACCCTCTCCAGCGGGCTAGCGTAACCTACAAAGAAACCCTCATTAGATTTAGCGCCAAATTTACCGTTTTCATCAATAAACGTGCAAGGAGATCCAAACGGCTCCAAAAACTCAAGATTCGGCTTATAACGGTGCAGCAGCTCAAAGCAAGTCTTTTTGTACTTCTTGACAGTGAGAACTCTATTCAATGTGTAACAGGCTGCTGATACTGCTTCACTCCAGAAAAAGATTGGTAGCTTGGAATCGGCTAACATTGTACGGGCTATCTCAATCAGGGTCCGATTCTTTCGTTCAGCTACGCCATTTTGCTATGGTGTATATGGCGCACTGAATTCATGAAGAATTCCCTTCTCGTTGTAGAACTCGTACATCTTGTTGTTCTTGAATTCCGTTCCGTTGTCGCTCCGAATCCTCCGGATTGGCAGTTTATACACCGTTTCCATCTTCTTGAAAAGCACCATCAAAGACTCAAAAGTTTGATCTTTTCTTTCCAAGCATACTACCCAAGAAAATCTCGTAAAGTCATAAGTCACCACCAAGCAATATAAATCTCCGCTGATGCTCTTTACGTTGACAGGCCCGAAGAGATCCATGTGCAATCTCTCAAAAGGTAACCTGATTGTATTCATCATCTTCAATGGGTGTGACTTCCAAGTCTGCTTTCCTTTCTTACACGCTACACAAACATCATTTAAGTGAAAATTCTTCAGATTAACACCATCAACCAAATCATTGTGAACTAAAAAATTCATTTTACGAACATGAATGTGGCCCATCTTACGATGCCACATATCGAATCTTTTTCTGTCGCTTTAGTTTTAGACACAAAACACTGTTTCTGATGAGACGTTGGCGTTGCGACGTTCATATCTAGATAATAAAGATCATTCTCCCGCGGAGCACGCAACAGCACCATCTCATCAGGGATTTTAAACTCTGGTTTCAACACAACACATTCAGTTTTAGTAAAGTGTACACTAAACGCTTTATCACAGATTTATGAAATACTGAGTAAATTGTTTGTTAACTCCACTATGTAATTTACTTCGTCGAATGAAATTACGCCATTTGACAGCGTTCCTTGACCAACGATCCTTCCACCTTGGTTCCCAGCAAATCCAACATAGCTTCCATTTACAGATTTGACATCATAAAGCAGAGCAAGCGTCCCAGTCATATGCCTTGAAGCGCCACTATCCATAATCCATTTTGACAGAATCGACTTGGGCAGCCCCTGCAAACTTCACATCAATTTATTCAAACAATGAGACCCATGACTTCTTTTCCTGTGAAACACTACCAAATACTAAATCACATTTCACATCAACTTTTGGAATACTGAAGATGACATTTGGTACAACAGATCCAGCCATTGATTTTAAAATTTTCTCCTTGATTGGTGGAAATTCATCAAGAAATTTGTCTAATTCAAATTCATACTCCTTAAAATCATTCTCAAAAACTTTTGATTCAGATTTCAAATCGCTTTCATTTTTCAAAACAATTTCCATCTTTTTCTCCTTGACCGTTGATTTTGGTTTTTCAATCCAAGATTGGTTTTCGAAAATTTTTGTCTTAGGGTAAATTTTTGAAGTCTTTCGAGTCTTAGAAGATTCGTCAATCTCAAAAGTCGATTTTGGCTTATCCTCCGACTTCAAAGATTCACCTCTCTTCAAAATACGGATCGGAGAAACCATTGGCTTTTTGCCCTTTGTGTCAGTTGGAGATTTAGGTTTTAGTTTTTGCAAAACAGGTTTCTTGAAAACAAGTTTTTCAATCCTTTTGGTACATTGCTTTGCCATATGACCAATCTCATTGCAGCGGTAACAAACTCTTATGTTATATTTGACAAAAGTTGATTTGTAGGTCTCTTCTTTCAACTTTTTCGCTGCATTAAAATCATCAATGGCTTTTTGACTGAAAATATACTCCTTTTCAGCATCAACACTTGGACCAACAACAAAAACATCACTCATTGTTTCCTTTGGTTTAACATTCTTAGCCATTCTCTTTTCAAACCCAATACCTTTGTTTTTAAAATTGTTTCCATTTTTCTTGTTATACCCATTGTTACTTACCCAATCTTTCTTCCCGAAGTTGTTTTGTTTCACAAAAGATTTCTTAGGTTTTGAAAAAAACTCGTTGTTGTTTACCTCAGAAATATCTATCTCGACAAGTTTAAACACCTTCTCAACATTTTTCATGTTCGCGTTTTGGATCGGATACTCAAAATCAGAATAGAGTTTGTCAGTTCCAATCATTGTGTAAACCACCATGATCGGATCATCATTCGCAACCTTTTCTGATTTTGGTATAAATTTTTCCAAAAAGTTACCATCATCTTCACATTCAGAACTGGAACTTTCCAAATGTGTTTTCACAGTTTCAAAATCTGAGTTATCACTCTCTTCGCCTAACACTTGGTCAACAACGGTCTTGATCACCTATGACTCATTGTCAGTGTCGGACGGAGAGAATGTAACATCAATATTTTCAGGTAACTCTTCCTCAATAGTTCTCAATTTGAGATTCAATGCAGCTTCCACCCCATCTGGATACTTCTGAGTGTAATGATTCCACATTGGGGGTGGAACACTGTTAAAGACCGGTGCAGCATTGGGCTGTTGTGGAACAATTTGTTCAAGAACATAGGACGATGCAACATAGCTCATCAATTTCTTATCAATTCGCTCATTTTCAATTTTAGTCAATTCCAATTCTTTCTTTAATGATGCTATTGTGTCAATATGAAAACTAACTTCCACTTGTTTATCAAAAAGTGTTGCTTTTGCAAGTTTTGTGGCTTTATCATTTTCAACACTTTCTTCTTTAATCATTTTAAGTGATCTGGCTAGTGTATCATATGCTTCTTTGACTTGTCCTAAATCAAATTTTAACATGTCAGCATGTTCTTTCAATTCCTGAAACTTAGTGTCTTTTTCAAGACACTCCATGCACGGTTGTAAACACTTTTGGCATGGTGTTTCAGATATTGAATCCACTATCTCAACACCTTCTGCTTCATGAGCAGTTTTACTTCCTGTTTACCGACATTTTTGGACTCTGACTCAGACACTTTCTCAGATTTGACCTCCTCAATTCCTGACTCCTAATCCGACTCCTTTTGAACTGACTCGGCGCCGACAGACTCTGGTTTCACAAGTTCTGTGTCTACCTCTTTCAGTTTCGCCATGAGAGCCTTGTCATCAATTTCTTTCAAAGTGTCTTCAGTCATTTCCTTTGTCACATCGATCATTTCTTCAATAAATTCTTTCTTCTCCTCATATCTTGGGCATCATCCGGTCCTTGGTTCTTCAAAGTAACCTGCAAAAGATTCAGAAATGTTAGGAGACAATACAGATTTCATTAAACTTCCCAAAACCTCCTGCTCAGACTGATAATAATACACTTCAGCAGCTATTTCTTCAAAATTGTCCGTCTTTTCAGCAGAAACCTCTTTAACAACTACAGAAACCTCTTCATCCACTATTTCCGGCTCAGACACTGTCTCAGAAATTTCAACAACTTTAGCCATCATAGCCTGTCCATCGCTACCGGGAATATATTTATCCCAGCTGAAACCTGCAGCTAACTTCTCATCGTCTTGATTCACGATCAGCGCTTTTTCCGGTTTATTCTCAATTTGTGGCCTTTGAACAGTTGGCTGTTGATTTGGTCGGTGATAAATCGCTTTCCTGTAGTAGTCGTTGGTGAACGGGTTTTAATGATTGTTTACTTCACGGTTGGGACATTCTCGTTTGAAGTGACCACGTTCTTTACATTTAAAACAAGTAACTTTCGACTTATCGAACCCGAACTTCTGATCGGGTCTAGAAAGGCTATTTCTTCCAGTGATTTCCATAAAGCGCTGTGCTCTCCTCACAAGACTAGCCATCCCCCACTTAATATCTATCAGCTCAAGTTCCTCTGGATCAATCTGATCGTAATCCTCTTTGGTCATGTCCGGATTTCCGATCTTACCCGCTACCAAAGACTCATACGATTCTAACACGGAAGCTAACAATGCAATGTGTTGTTTTGCAGCTGATTCAGTGAATTCATTCCCATTCTTGATATTAACTGCGATGTTGCATTGGATCCCAGAAACATATGCCTGATTATTTGAACTGAACGAACTTTGAGGTGATGGTTGTTCACTCGCTTTGAAGTTTGGATCAACACTCGAAAATGGTGACGATTTGAAGTTTGGATCAACACTCGAACTTGTGTCAGCACTGAAACCAGTTTGTATCTTTGGGCTCTGATTTGTTATAATTGGAGTACTGCCTCTGTAGTACAAAGATACATCTTGTTGAACATTCGCCGAGTTCATCTTTTTGATCTTCAACAATTCTAATTCATGAGCTTCAATCTTTTCTATGAACAAACTAAGATTGTAATTGGCAAAGTCTGAATTGTTCTTCAGCATCATCAGGTATGTACCCCACTCGTCATAAGGTAACGCATCAGCCAATTTGTCAATCCATTCTTCATCGGTCTTTTCAATTTTTAATCTATTCATCTCAAGTACCAAATGGCAATATCTTTCAATTAGTTGCCTTGTAGTTTCACCCTTCATACCGGTAAAAATATCAAACTCCTTCTTGAGCAGAGCTTTCTTGTTCTTGATCATGGAATCACTACCTTTAAACTTCGCTTTAATGCATTCCACATAGATTGAGCATTATCCTCATATTGCAACAATACTAAAATAGCTTCTTTGATAGCCTGCTGGAGAATACTAATCATCTTTTTCTCGGCTTTGAAATCATTCTGTTCTGATTCTGAAAACAGTATCCTGATTTTGATCATGTGTCACTAAACGATAATTTTGAAAATTAAAAGGTTTAAAATTTGATTGTGAAGTGTTAAGTTTAGTTGTTTGGATTCTTTATATAGTCAAATCTTTATAGGATTGTGAAAGAACCAGATCATAAATTCTGGACATTTAAAATGTTTATTCTTATAAATGTTTGAGATTTGCAGGTGAAAGATTCAGATTAAGATCCCGATAGCAGAGTCTTAGGGGGAGTCTGAAGACGAGCTTGAAGCAAAAGAAAGCTTGTTGCTTGTAATCCAGGTGTTGATTTCAAAAGCATAGAAGATTGATGAAAGGGGGAGCTTGCAAAAGAAAAAAGAGAAGCTTAGGAAGTTACTGAAAAAGTCTAAGCCGCGTGAAGAAATTTTCAAGTCACTCTGAAGACCCAAAGCCAAGACTAAAGACTCCGGCTGTATCCAAGGGGGAGTTTGTTGGTGCACGAATGTCTAAAGCCTGCGTCTTAGTCTTAGTTGTTCATGTATAGGGTCTAGATGTGTTAATTATGCAAAGTATAGGAGTTGAATATGTAATAGTGTGATTGTTATGTTCTGATTCCGCTTATATGGACATGTGTCGTATGAGCGAAATCACTTCTAACTGATTTCGCTCATATGTACATGTTCATATGAGCGGAATCATCTCCCCTATAAATAGTAGTAGTGTTTTCTCATTTTGTACGTTGATGTTTAGAGTGTAGCCGAACTGCTGCCCGATTATTTTCAGAAAGTTTAATGAGAAAACTGTATTAAAGTGATTTGCATCTGTTTCTACTCAATTTCTACTTTGATTCATGCTGATTGTGTATTTCCGCTGCATAATTAGTAGGTTCTAGCTCAGATTGACTCACTCGACTGTCAAATACGGTCCTACACAAGTTGGGGATGATGTGACAACGTTTGTTCTCAAGACTCTCCCTTGACATGTTACTTGTTTTCAAATGTTGTTTTCGTAATATGTTTGCTTTGTAACTGGTGCATGTTTGATATACGATTGGTGTATTGTGTTAAGTGGTTAAATAATGAACTGTTGAACTTATGTATTGTTTAAGGTTTACAAACTTAACCCATAGGATTTTGGCCACAACTTTTAACCGACGAAATATAAGACTTTCGCCATCATCCTTACTTGGTGAAACACTGGAGTTTCGTCATAATCATTACAACGAAAGATGGACTTTCGCCATGTGGGCTTGAGGCCCAGGTGAGGCCGAAGTACGGATCTGTTATAATCTCCTTATATCCGCATAATGGTACGCAAGTTTTATTCAACGAAACCCTAGTATCCTCCTCCTCTCTAACACCGACGACAACCTTACACTCACACAAAGCTTTCCCCTCTCACCGATTCGAGTACTGTCAAACCTTCGATTCTCTGGTGAGTGCGACAACACTTGCTTTAATATGTATTGTTTGTCTAGGTGATATATAAACAGTTGATTGCTTATTGTCGATGTCAATCATGATTATGTATATAAACTATTGGAGTATCCTGTTGATGTGAAAACCCTCATAAATCCAGGTATCCGTACAATTAATTAATATTAATTAGTGCCTAATGACTGTGCTGGATTACTTAACTGCTCTCTGATTACTGCATCATACTTACATGTGCATCACATATTATATAATGTCACATCATGATCACATACAAACTATATTGACATACATGATGCACAAAGCACAGTTAGCACAGTTAGCGGATAAAGCAGGAATATGCTGACAGGATTCGGTACATAGACAGACAGTGTTTTGAGACCCAGTATGGGCCCGGGACAAGGTACTACACTAGTATGGTGTGTAGGGAAGTAAGGACCATAAAACTTCGTCATTAGGTGATAGTTTATGTGACAACTCGAAATTTAGAACCTTTCGTTGTATGCTTAAACGTGTGAATAGTTAAACTTATGCGATTTAATGAATGATAAGTGAACCTCTATATGATTATGTGTTATGTTACATGTATGCTTGTGTGTATGTATTCGAGTATGTATATGAGCCGAAAGCCATGAACCCGACTCGAGACCATGTGGTCTCGAGTGAACTAGTGTGACACATGGGCCGATTGGGCCGTGCACCTCATCCGAGTCCATTAGGGTGCACTTGAAGCCTAGTATATAATCCGGTTGCTAGTCATCTTTGCCACTTTCTTGGACAACACACACACACTCCTCTACTCTCTCTCTAGAAACCATTGAACCCTAAGCTACAACATTGCCCCTCCTTCTTCTCGGATCCAAACCGGTGACACTAGGACTAGCGGATCGGCTCACACACACACACTCGGAAGCTTCACACTCATCTTCGAAGCCCATCAATCGGTTAGTGAGTTCATGATGTTTGTTGTTGTTAAATAATAGTGTGAATGATATGATTTAACTAGTATGCTTGATGATGTTTTGTGAACCGGATATGTATGTTGTTGATAATCGGATAACATGTTTTGATTTCGGACTTGTTGCATAATGAACACACAATATCTTATGTCTAAATGTGATTCAAATCATTGAGTGTTGATGTCCATAAAAGCCGGCTTGCATATGTGTAGTATCATGTCAATTGGATTAGTGTAGAGTTGATTTTGATATGTTATTAGATGACTTGAAGCCATTAGATGAGTATGTTTAAATGTTTGATTGTTGTTCATGATTATATGTTGTGATTAAAGATAAAAACCCGGAAACAAGATGAACAAGTTTGAATAAGCAATATGAACTACTTGAATGTTGGAAGAACATGATGAATATGATATGAACATGGTTGAATATTTGAAATCTGATTTGTTTGATCCATTTTAGGAAATTGTTAGACAAATAAACATGTTTATGAGAGTAGTACAGACTGTTTCATGAAATCAAATTCTCATTGGATAGTACACTGTTCCGAATCAGCTTATGTCCACTCGAAACCATCAGTTGCGACTCGAAACCATGCACGATGAGTCGCAAACACCTGGTTGCGACTCGAAACCACAAGTGATCAGCACATAAACCGTTTGACTCGAAACCCCGGTTGCGAGTCCAGTTGCGACTCGTAACCAAAACAGCATGAACCGAGACCGTAGTTGCGACTCAGGTTGCGAGTCGCAAACACCTAGTTGCGACTCGAGACTATACACGGATACACCCTGTTTGGGCTTTCACCTTGTTTCGGACTTAATTGCTTGGGCCGGACTCTTGGGCCCAATGCACAGACCATATATGTTACTGTGGAACGTGAATCTGCCATGATTTAACATGTATGCCATGAACGTTACTTGAGTACATTATGCTAGAAACGTACGTGCACTACTTGAATACGAACCTGATTGTATGATACAACTATGATAGGACGTGAGTAGCCACAACATTGCTTGTTTGACTTTCTGTGTTTCTACCGAGCAAACCAAGGTGAGTTCACACCCTCTACAAAGCATGGGATTCCCAGGGGTCGGGAATTGGGGTTAAGGAACTGGGTTCCTCGTCCTCCTTGGGTAGGACAGCAAAGGTTCAGGAATGTAATTCCTCGTCCTCACGGACAGATAACTCGTACTAGACCAAAACTCTATCACGAAGTCCCTCACTTTTATATCGACTTAATCGCCGGGCCAATGGCGAGCGGGTCATTAGTTAGATAGCGCTATTTAGGTCTGACAAACCTCACACCGTGCCGCAGAGGACGGGCGTGAACTAATGGATCTGGGGCACGTCAATGATGATAGACATTGACAGTTTCAGGGCACATAAACATGACTACAGTCAGCAGTCGATATGGTAACGAGTCTAGTAGATACATGGGGTAGCCCCCACGGCCGAAATGCCAGATAACTAACACGGGGTAGCCCCCACGGCAGGATTGCCAGAGTAACCGGGAATAAACAAGTCACGTTTTCAACTATGGGGTAACCCCCACGGCAGGATGCCAGCTAAAGGAAACTGTTTTCGAAACACTTAAAACGAACACCCAACCGTGAACTCACTCAACTTGTTGTTGACTCGTTACTACATGCTTTGCAGGTCCTTAGGTTTCTTAGCTGGAGCTTGCATGGAGGAGGATCGTTGTGGGACATGGACGACTATGTGCCATGTCAAACTTTGAAACAATTGAACATGTGTTTTGATTTAAGACTTATGCTTCCGCTTGCAACTTAACGATATTTTGTTTGAACACCAATTGTATTGGTTGAACTTTTATAACTACTTATATGCTTGTTCAATATGATTGGTGGCTGGATCCTGGTCAGTCACGCCTCCAAGCGGTAGTACTCCGCAGGTGGATTTTGGGGGTGTGACAGATTGGTATCAGAGCCATTGGTTATAGAGAACTTGGTTTTAATAAAGGGAAAAACGTTTTTGTTAAAACCAGACTATAACCTGTACAGTGCTCAACGGTCTACAACGATGCTTCACTCCACATGCAAGGCTCGACATTCTAGGTAATATGATCTGTGTATGTATTGCCTACTTGTTAGTTACATAGTACATTGCTCATGGTATGCTTGGTTAGTATAACTATTGTTGCTTGAACACGTGCGTGCTTGCTCTATTTTATCGTCGTACTTTCGCGAACCCCTCTCACTCACGTTCTTCTTGGTATGAAGATCATGTCTGGACGCGTTAACATGACACAAGCCCAGTTGACGGCTCTGATCAACGAACGAGTTGCCGCAGCACTTGTAGCTGCACACGCAGAAGGTATATCCTGCAGTCCGAACTCATTCTAGGATCTTTAGGATCCTACTCTCGTGAACCAACCTTTGTGTTAAACTCTGTCTTTTCTTTCACCTACGATAGGTCATCATGTTCAGCCACCCGTGTGCACTTTTAAGACTTTCGTGGACTGCCGACCAACTACTTTTAGCGGCACTGAAGGAGCAGTAGGTCTCCTACACTGGTTTGAGAAACTAGAATCTGTCTTCGAAATGTGTGAATGCCCTGAGGCGCGCAGGGTGAAGTATGCTACTGGTACCCTCGAGGGTTTAGCCCTCACATGGTGGAACGCTCAAGTTCAGATGCTAGGGTTGGTTGCTGCCAACGCCACCCCTTGGGAAACTTTTAAGGAAATGATCAAAGAAGAATACTGCAGTCGTGATGAGATTCACAAACTCGAGGTGGAGTTCTTCAACCTCAAGATGACGGGGTCGGAAATTGAAGCTTATGTGAAAAGGTCGAACGAACTGGCAATTCTGTGCCCTACTATGGTGGATCCTCCCATCAAACGCATCGAACTATTTCTTCAGGGCTTAGTGCCAGAAATCCAAAGTCATGTGACTTCAGCGAACCTCGCTACCTACCAGCAAACTGTACAATTGGCTCACCGTCTCACGGATCAGGCGGTGGAGCAGAACAATTTACCAAAACGCATAGGTGCTGCAACTACTACTGGTACCTCAAGTGACAACAAACGGAAATGGGATGGAACTTCGAGTAAGGGTTCGACTTCTGTTCAGTCCCAGTCTCAGCAGAGAAAGACTGAGGACTACAAGAGCCCTAATCAGCAATCGTCTGGTGGCGGATACAAAGGAAATCACCCCAAATGCAATCGCTGCAGCCTGCACCACAGCGGACCATGCACCAGAGGCAACTGTCATCGGTGCAACAAGCCTGGTCACGCTGCAAAGGATTGTAGGAGCTTTTACCCCGCCAATCAGAATCGTCAGCAAGCTCAACAGAACCAGCGCCAGCAACAGCAACAAGGTGATAACAAAGGGTGCTTTCAGTGTGGAGCTGAGGGCCACTTCAAGAGAGACTGTCCCCAACTGAACAGGAACCAGAACAACAACAACAACAATAACAACAATCAGGGGAATGGTAACAATGGGAACAACAACAATGGCGCCAGGGGGCGAATGTTTGTGATTGGCCAAGGTGAAGCAAGGAACGACCCCAATGTTGTGGCGGGTAAGTTCCTTCTCGACGACTTTTATGTTTCAGTTTTATTTGATTCGGGTGCCGATACTAGCTACATGTCACTAGAAGTTAGTCGAATGCTTAAGCGTATTCCAACACTTTTGAACAACAAGCACACAGTAGAGCTAGCAAATGGTAAGAGTTTAGAAGCCACACACGTAGTCAAGGGTTGTAAACTTATTCTCGCTGACCAGACCTTCTCTATCGACCTCATTCCTATCGTTTTGGGTAGTTTCGACGTTGTCATTGGGATGGATTGGTTATCCCAGCACAGAGCAGAGATTCTTTGCAACGAGAAGGTTGTCCGTATTCCAGGTCCCGGTGGTGAACCTCTCATGATTCATGGCGACAGGAGGAGTGCGGTTGAGAACGTTATTTCTCTCCTTAAGGACCAAAAGTGCTTACGAAAGGGCCACACTGCCATTTTGGCTCTCGTTACTGACACCTCAGAAAAAGAGAAGAAGATAGAAGATTTTCCAGTTGTACGCGATTATCCAGAGGTATTTCCTGAGGAATTACCTGGTCTTCCGCCTCATCGTCAAGTCGAGTTTCAAATCGAACTAGCTCCTGGAGCTGCGCCCATAGCCCGTGCACCGTATCGTTTAGCCCCATCAGAGTTGAAGGAACTCTCTACGCAACTACAAGAACTCTTGGATAAGGGTTTTATTCGTCCTAGCTCATCGCCCTGGGGAGCTCCAGTATTATTTGTGAAGAAGAAAGACGGTACTTTCAGAATGTGCATCGACTACCGAGAACTCAACAAGGTGACGGTGAAGAATCGTTATCCTCTACCGCGTATCGACGACTTGTTCGACCAGTTGCAAGGGTCGAGCTACTATTCAAAGATTGATTTGAGATCGGGTTATCACCAGCTGAGAGTCCGGGAAGAGGACGTCTCCAAAACAGCCTTCAGAACTCGATACGGGCACTATGAGTTTTTGGTCATGCCTTTTGGGATGACAAATGCACCTGCGGTTTTCATGGACTTGATGAACCGAGTGTGCAAGCCTTACCTGGACAAGTTCGTTATAGTCTTCATCGACGACATCCTGATCTATTCCAAGAGTCGGGAAGAACACGAGCAGCATCTGCGACTTATTCTGGAACTCCTTCGAACAGAACAGCTTTACGCAAAGTTCTCGAAATGCGACTTCTGGCTTCGAGAAGTCCATTTCCTGGGCCACGTGGTAAACAAGGATGGGATTCATGTTGATCCATCCAAGATAGACTCGATTAAGAACTGGCCTGCACCTCGTACACCAAAGGAAATTCGCCAATTCTTGGGCTTGGCGGGATACTACCGGAGATTCATAAAGGATTTTTCTAAGATTGCACAGCCTCTCACCTCACTAACGCAGAAGGGCGTTGTTTATCGCTGGGGAAACGCACAGGAGATAGCGTTTCAGCACCTAAAGGATAGACTTTGTAGCGCACCTATCCTTTCCTTGCCGGAAGGAACAGACGACTTTGTGGTATATTGCGACGCATCAATTCAGGGTCTTGGTTGCGTGTTGATGCAACGAGATAAAGTTATAGCCTACGCCTCACGCCAACTCAAGGTTCATGAAAAGAACTACACTACGCACGATTTAGAGCTGGGAGCTGTTGTTTTTGCGCTTAAGTTATGGCGGCATTACCTGTATGGTACCAAGTGCGCGATCTACACCGACCACAGGAGCCTCGAGCATATCTTCAAGCAGAAGGAACTGAATATGCGACAACGACGATGGGTCGAACTACTGAATGACTACGAGTGCTCAATCAGGTATCACCCGGGCAAAGCCAATGTTGTGGCTGACGCCCTTAGTCGGAAGGACACTGCGCCTAAGCGCGTGCGAGCTTTACAACTCACGATCCATTCTAGTCTTCCCTCCCAAATACGAGCAGCTCAGATAGAAGCACTGAAACCAGAAAACGTCAGGGCTGAAGCCCTACGCGGATCAAGGCAACGATTAGAACAGAAGGAAGACGGTGCTTACTACGTGACGGGACGCGTTTGGATCCCACTCTATGGCAACCTACGAGAGCTTGTGATGGACGAAGCACACAAGTCTCGCTACTCGGTACATCCTGGATCGGATAAAATGTACCACGACATCAAAACTACGTACTGGTGGCCTAGCATGAAGGCCCACATAGCGACCTACGTTAGCAAGTGTTTGACTTGTGCGAGAGTCAAGTCGGAATACCAGAAACCCTCAGGCCTACTCCAACAACCAGAGATACCTCAATGGAAATGGGAGCAAATTTCCATGGATTTTGTTACTGGCCTACCTAGATCCCAGCGCGGGAACGATACTATTTGGGTGATCGTGGATCGACTCACAAAGTCTGCACACTTCTTGGCTATCAAGGAGACGGATAAGTTCTCCACTCTTGCAGAAATATACCTCAAGGAAGTCGTTTCGAGGCACGGGGTGCCCACCTCTATCATCTCGGATCGAGATGCACGATTTACTTCAGAGCTGTGGCAAGCAATGCACAAATCCTTCGGCTCACGATTAGACATGAGCACAGCGTACCATCCTCAGACGGACGGGCAGTCCGAGCGCACTATTCAAACCTTGGAAGACATGCTTCGTGCATGTGTAATCGACTTTGGCAACCGCTGGGAAAAGCATCTGCCACTTGTGGAATTCTCGTACAATAACAGCTACCACACCAGCATTGGAGCTGCTCCGTTTGAGGCATTGTACGGACGTAAATGCCGGTCTCCTCTTTGCTGGGCAGAGGTGGGAGAAAGTCAGATCACTGGTCCAGAATATGTGGTAGATACAACCGAGCAAATCGCTCAGATACGAAAACGCATGACGGCCGCTCGCGAACGTCAGAAAGTTTACGCCGACATGGGCAGAAAACCGCTTGAGCTCCAGGTTGGGGAGCGGGTACTACTCAAAGTTTCACCCTGGAAGGGTGTGGTTCGTTTTGGTAAACGCGGCAAACTTAACCCACGATACGTTGGACCTTTCGAGGTCATTGAGAAAATAGGCAGGGTGGCCTACAGACTAAACTTACCAGCAGAACTCGGTGCAGTTCACAACGTTTTTCACGTGTCGAATCTGAAGAAGTGTCCGTCAGATGAGACCCACGTAGTTCCTTTGAAGGAACTCACGATCGACGAGCAGTTACGATTCGTCGAGGAACCAGTCGAAATCACGGACCGGGATGTTAAGGTCCTCAAGAGCACTAGAATACCTCTCGTTCGAGTTCGTTGGAACTCACGTCGCGGCCCAGAGTTCACCTGGGAGCGCGAAGATCAGATGAAACAAAAGTATCCCCAACTGTTCCCAAACAGTACACCCACTACTAAGGCCGAAGCTACGGAATTTCGGGACGAAATTCCAGATCAACGGGGGGTGGATGTGACACCCCAGGAAAACCGGGAAAACCATACAACTTAACTAGCTTCCTCAGTGAGTGCCTACCAAATTTCGGGACGAAATTTCTTTCAACTTGGGGATGATGTGACAACTCGAAATTTAGAACCTTTCGTTGTATGCTTAAACGTGTGAATAGTTAAACTTATGCGATTTAATGAATGATAAGTGAACCTCTATATGATTATGTGTTATGTTACATGTATGCTTGTGTGTATGTATTCGAGTATGTATATGAGCCGAAAGCCATGAACCCGACTCGAGACCATGTGGTCTCGAGTAAACTAGTGTGACACATGGGCCGATTGGGCCGTGCACCTCATCCGAGTCCATTAGGGTGCACTTGAAGCCTAGTATATAATCCGGTTGCTAGTCATCTTTGCCACTTTCTTGGACAACACACACACACTCCTCTACTCTCTCTCTAGAAACCATTGAACCCTAAGCTACAACATTGCCCCTCCTTCTTCTCGGATCCAAACCGGTGACACTAGGACTAGCGGATCGGCTCACACACACACACTCGGAAGCTTCACACTCATCTTCGAAGCCCATCAATCGGTTAGTGAGTTCATGATGTTTGTTGTTGTTAAATAATAGTGTGAATGATATGATTTAACTAGTATGCTTGATGATGTTTTGTGAACCGGATATGTATGTTGTTGATAATCGGATAACATGTTTTGATTTCGGACTTGTTGCATAATGAACACACAATATCTTATGTCTAAATGTGATTCAAATCATTGAGTGTTGATGTCCATAAAAGCCGGCTTGCATATGTGTAGTATCATGTCAATTGGATTAGTGTAGAGTTGATTTTGATATGTTATTAGATGACTTGAAGCCATTAGATGAGTATGTTCAAATGTTTGATTGTTGTTCATGATTATATGTTGTGATTAAAGATAAAAACCCGGAAACAAGATGAACAAGTTTGAATAAGCAATATGAACTACTTGAATGTTGGAAGAACATGATGAATATGATATGAACATGGTTGAATATTTGAAATCTGATTTGTTTGATCCATTTTAGGAAATTGTTAGACAAATAAACATGTTTATGAGAGTAGTACAGACTGTTTCATGAAATCAAATTCTCATTGGATAGTACACTGTTCCGAATCAGCTTATGTCCACTCGAAACCATCAGTTGCGACTCGAAACCATGCACGATGAGTCGCAAACACCTGGTTGCGACTCGAAACCACAAGTGATCAGCACATAAACCGTTTGACTCGAAACCCCGGTTGCGAGTCCAGTTGCGACTCGTAACCAAAACAGCATGAACCGAGACCGTAGTTGCGACTCAGGTTGCGAGTCGCAAACACCTAGTTGCGACTCGAGACTATACACGGATACACCCTGTTTGGGCTTTCACCTTGTTTCGGACTTAATTGCTTGGGCCGGACTCTTGGGCCCAATGCACAGACCATATATGTTACTGTGGAACGTGAATCTGCCATGATTTAACATGTATGCCATGAACGTTACTTGAGTACATTATGCTAGAAACGTACGTGCACTACTTGAATACGAACCTGATTGTATGATACAACTATGATAGGACGTGAGTAGCCACAACATTGCTTGTTTGACTTTCTGTGTTTCTACCGAGCAAACCAAGGTGAGTTCACACCCTCTACAAAGCATGGGATTCCCAGGGGTCGGGAATTGGGGTTAAGGAACTGGGTTCCTCGTCCTCCTTGGGTAGGACAGCAAAGGTTCAGGAATGTAATTCCTCGTCCTCACGGACAGATAACTCGTACTAGACCAAAACTCTATCACGAAGTCCCTCACTTTTATATCGACTTAATCGCCGGGCCAATGGCGAGCGGGTCATTAGTTAGATAGCGCTATTTAGGTCTGACAAACCTCACACCGTGCCGCAGAGGACGGGCGTGAACTAATGGATCTGGGGCACGTCAATGATGATAGACATTGACAGTTTCAGGGCACATAAACATGACTACAGTCAGCAGTCGATATGGTAACGAGTCTAGTAGATACATGGGGTAGCCCCCACGGCCGAAATGCCAGATAACTAACACGGGGTAGCCCCCACGGCAGGATTGCCAGAGTAACCGGGAATAAACAAGTCACGTTTTCAACTATGGGGTAACCCCCACGGCAGGATGCCAGCTAAAGGAAACTGTTTTCGAAACACTTAAAACGAACACCCAACCGTGAACTCACTCAACTTGTTGTTGACTCGTTACTACATGCTTTGCAGGTCCTTAGGTTTCTTAGCTGGAGCTTGCATGGAGGAGGATCGTTGTGGGACATGGACGACTATGTGCCATGTCAAACTTTGAAACAATTGAACATGTGTTTTGATTTAAGACTTATGCTTCCGCTTGCAACTTAACGATATTTTGTTTGAACACCAATTGTATTGGTTGAACTTTTATAACTACTTATATGCTTGTTCAATATGATTGGTGGCTGGATCCTGGTCAGTCACGCCTCCAAGCGGTAGTACTCCGCAGGTGGATTTTGGGGGTGTGACAGTTTAAGTGTCGGAAAGTGCCTAAAACCCACATAAAGTGCAGAATTCTGCATATTTAAGCAAAATTCAGCTTTTTAACAAGCTAGTTATGTGCAAAAATTTGACTAAATGGTCCTGAATGCTTTCCTAAGTGTCGGGAATTAAAAGTGTCACAAAAAGTAACATAAAGATCATTAAACGGAATAGCTTGACACTTTAACGAACCAGTATCTAACCGAACAACCGGACATTACCCGGAACACCAAAATATTGCTAGAAGCATTGTTTTATTATTTTTGAACTAGTTATGATCCCCGAACACCCTAACACACTATATAATGCATCATACATTTAAAACACTAGACATTACATTTATCCTTCAACTAATTATCTAAATTACCATTCAAACTTACATTTACCCCCCCCCCCCTGGTATTTACGGTCACAAGGACCCCACCACCATACCTCAAGATTTGATCTCTTATTTTATTAGATCTTTGCTTGATCTTATGGACAAAATATTGAGAAGTAACATTATAAGTATGGCATATGGATTCAAGAGATCATTACATTCCTCACACTTCACAACACCACACCACTCTCTCACTCTCTTCCTCTCCCTCTTGGACCCAAGTAGCCACCACCACCACCATTGTTTTCATTTCAAGTTCATGCAATCCAAGCTCATTTCAAGATGTTAGAAGGTGATTAAGGAAGCTTGAAGCTTGTGGAACTTGAAGGATCTCTATTGCTTGCTTTTATCCACCATTTTCATCATCTTCTTCATCAAGTGTTCTTCCCTAGCTTAGAGCTAGTAGTAAGACTCTCACAACCCCTTGATGCTTCTAATTTTGATTTGTAAAAAGATGTATTATGTTGTAATCACAAGAACCCTAAAAGACATGAACTTGAATCATGAACTTGAAGCTTACACATGATGAAATCTTGATGAAATGATGTTGTTTAAGTATGTATATGATACTTGTTGTTGTTTACTTGAGATTATGATGTTGATCATCACAAGGAGCTTGCTAGATTGTGATTAAACACATAATCTAGCAAGTTAGAGGATGATTATGTGTTAACCCAAGAAGATCATCCTCACATATAAACATGAACTTGATGAATAAAATGATTTCTTGTAAAATGATAAACAAAGTAAGCTAGTAATCCTATGAATCTAAGATTCATGAATGATTTTCCAAAAGAACCAAGTTTAAAATGTGATTCTTAGAAGATCTTGGTTTCTACTTAAACAAACACTATTTTTAGAGATAAGACAAGTGTATAAACACTTATGAAACAAGAAGATCTCACAAAGAAACATTTTTGTAAAATATGTTTACAAGTTGTAAACACTTAAATTCTTTGAGAATGAGATTTGTAAAGTAATAAACGCACTTTAAAGTGTAACTAAACCTACTAAACACCCTACCAAGTTCCTACAACTTTTTAATAAAAGATCAAGTTCATGTTGTTATGTAAATTGTATAGTTTTTGCACTTGGTAAGTGTAAGTTGTTTAGAGATTGATTGTTGATTGTTTGGAATGATTTTTGAAAAGAAAATGATATGCTTTGATAGCATGGACACCTCCATTTTTAGGGGAAACTATGGCGAAATTTTCTAAAAATATAAACACTTAGAAAAATATTTTCTAACAAGTATTTACAAGTGTATTTTGATCATAAGTTTTCAATATAAACTTTGCCATAATTTTTGTAACAAAAATACAAGTATTTGAGGTTGGTTTTCATAAAATAAAATGGGTGAATATATATTTAGAATATATATTTATGTTAAAGACACATTGTGTGTGATTATGTGTATACTTTGTGAAATAAGTTATGTTATTTTAGGGTAAAATAATATAACTTAACAAAATACCAAGAATTTACAATCCAAAATAATACCAAAAATCACAAGGAATAAATATATAAGTTACACACATAATATCATGAAACCGGACGCAAGAATGTAACTTTTAAAATATTTCGGAAAATACCGTTACATATATTTTTTTGTAAATATTATTTTGGGTACAAGAAACAAAAATATGATTTTTCTAAATACTACAAAGTTGTATCATATTTTTGGACAAGGAGAAATATATTATTGTTGGAAATAAAAATATATTTTCCTAGTATATTTAGAAGATATATGATTTTTGGGGAAAATATATTTTTTCTGGACAATACATTATTTTTGGACAAAATAGGTTTAAATATATTTTATAAAGTGAGACTTAGAAATATATTATTTCGGAAATTACAAATACAATAATACAAATACACATGTATAAGATACCCCATCCTTGGGAAGGAAATACGAAGTTAAATACTTGAGAAGTATTAATACAGAAATATTGCTTAAACAATTATTCCAAAACCAAATATAATTTAAGTTGAAATATTAATTATTTTGACAAATAATTATAACTTGGAATAATATCAGAAACGTAACTCAAACAAGAAAATACAAAGCAAAGGCACGACCCGTTCTTCTAATAGACGTTAGTACACTGTAGGTAGTCGTGTTTGCTGAGGAGTTTTGAGTGCCAGTATTGAAGACGCATTACTGTGAGTTCATGTCCCCCTTTTCTTTTTTACTGTTTTTCCGTTTTATACTTCGGGGGTGAAATACATGTTACAATTCTAGCTAAGGAGGGTTACTACTAGATCATGTGAAGGGTGGGTATAACACTTAAGGCCATTAATCCTCGTCGTAGGACCGAGGGACATGAGTGATAGATCTATTTGGGTGTAGCGAGCCCACACCCATGGGGACCAGGGTGGCCCATAATGGTGACTATGTCTTCCAGCCGGAAGCCCGGTACAAATTTGATAGGTTTGAGTTTTCCTGCACCATTTCACACATACCATTGGCTTTGCAACCCATTGGTGATCTCTTTTTCCTTATTTCTACATACCAGGGACATACATACATACAAGACATACTTTAAAGGTTTATTCATACACTCACACATGAACTCGCTTAACTTTTGTTGATTTTTTTCAAATTACATGTATTTTAGGGAACTAGTGGATCTGGCAGGTGTATGCATGTGTTTCAAGCTGCGTTTAAATAAAAGATGTCATCCAAGCTTTTAGAGTTTAGGAGATGTATCTTACTCCTGGACGAGATACATGGTCCTAAGCTCGAGTTGGTTTAAGTTATGTTGTCAAGTCTTCGTGAACTCATTAAACATGTTATGGTTTGTAACTTGAATTTGGTGTCGATGTTTTCAGACAAGTACGTTGTGGTATTTTCTAAACTTAATATTTATGGATGAATGTCTTTTGGTTTTATCATATAGCATTGTTATGATTGAATTGTATGGTATTAAGAAGTCACACCAATAACCACGCTTCCGCAAAAGTCAGGGTGTGACAGTTGATGATATAGATATAGCAATCATCTAGGGTGTATGTTATAAAAAGTAATCTAGGCATACATGAAATAACCTGATATGGAATTCTGAAACTTGTTAATATTAGTGGCGATCTTGTTGAGTGTTGATCACTGTTTTAACGATAATTGTGTGTTCATGATCAAATGATAATTGGAATGATTGAGTGATGATTTGCGAATGATTAGTTGCCATGACTAGGGTTGAGAAACATGAAACTGTAGGGAAACATGAATACTGTAAGGCCATCAACGAAACACCTTGGTGTTTCGCCACTCACACCTCGATGAAGGACCCTGATGTTTCGTCATTCATACATCGACGAAACACCTATGTGTTTCATCACCAGGAATCCTCGACGAAGCCAGGTCTTTCGCCGGCTGAGAAAAACAAATGGAACAGTGGACTCGTTTGAATAAGTTGATGAGGAACTATGTTAATGGAATCATATTAAAGCATGTCAATGTTGATTGATTATGGTTGAGGAGACATGAGTAGATTTCCATGTATAGCACACTTAACTATCGGGAACTGCTACAAAACATACATGTGAGTGTCGGATTTGTATGAGTGGAATAACTGTTATGGGCTTTTCGGTGACTGTTACATGTATGCGCACTATGATTACGATTTATGTGTAAACCTTGTGAATGTAAACTGATTCCGCATACGTGAATACCATAGGCTTTGAGTAATTTAGTGTGAACGGATATCTAGTCATACCGAGCAAACCAAGGCGAGTTTACTTCTTTTAAAACAAGCATGCATCCGGTGGGGACAATCAAACTGACAAAACATGTAAACGAGCTTTCGTAAACCCATATCCTTGTTGGGGATATGAGGCGGTTTTCAAATACCTACATCCTTGTAGGGGATGTGAGGCGGATTTCACATACGCTATCCTTGCAGGGGATATGCAACGGTTTTCAGTAACGTTAATGTTGGATGATACACTCACTCTCTATCACTTAAGTCCCATCATTTCTACCGGGTTAGTTGCTTGTAGGGCAACGAGGTTATTAGTTGATAGCGCTGTTAGGTTTGGCACCCTCACGACGTACATGGATAGGACGGGCGTGAACTAATAAATTTAAATCATGACCAATGTTTGATGGAGCATTGGGGAAGGGCAAAAAGGGTTGTCTGCGGTATCGAGTTATTATCAACTTAACAAATCATAACACACTACTTGGTATTAAACGGATAAAGCAAACTGTGAACTCACCAGCCTGTCTGATACACTTTTTCTGCATGCTTGCAGGTCCTTAGGTACATGGATTGGAACTTACTATCTGGGAGTGCTGGAGTGGTCATGGGACGTAGCTCTTGGATACAAGTTTAATGATTATCGTACTCTTGATTTGAAACACTTGATTTAATATTTACATTATGCTTCCGCTGAACAGATTTGTTTTATTATGTTTGGATTGACTTTATGAAATAAATGGAAACTTTTACTTACTACTATGTTATGGTTCAATGTGATTGGTGGCTAGATCCTGATACGTCACACGCCTCGCGGGGATTCCCACTTATGGTACTTTTGGGGGTGTGACACACATGATTCCAAAATTTCACTTTTCATATTCATCTTTAATCATAAAAACCCTTTTTAGATCATTCCTTTGATTATGCATGCATTTCACTTTCAAGAATTAAATCAAACAAGAATCAATCAAAATCAAAACTCAACTCTCATATATGTATATACATACATACGACCACACCCATGTATACATACATATCCATTTTTATTTTTATTGAAAACCCATTTGTTTTTAGTTTCAAGTTTGTGAATCATTCAAGAACATTGAGAAACTTCCATCATCATCAAAATCATCAAGAATCAAGAATAAGGTTTTTAAAGTAAATTTTTATACCTTCTAGATTTTGATGGGTTTTTAGCAAAATGTGATGATTTGGAGCTTGATTCTTGTTTAAAACACCTTGAAATCACCTTCGGGTCTTCACACCAACTTGAAACTTGCTTGAAATCAACTTGAATCTTCAAGAAATGTGTTTGAAATTTCGAAAATGTGTGTGTTTAGGAGTGTACGATTATAGAGAGAGAGAGTATGGAGGAAATTTTGAGTTCTTGTGTTGGAATGGGCAAGTTATGGAAGGTCTTAAGGTTTTTAATCATTACTTATGGTTCCAAGAAGCAACAAGTGTCATGTATGCAAGGAAAAGAAAGAAGGTGGGCTGCCATGAGGCCGCCACTTGGTCCCTCTCTCTCATATATACACGCATACATACACATATATAAGCTTTATACGGGTATTTAACTGGTTACCGGGTATTTTATCAAGCGTTTTAATCCCGTTTTATGGCGTTTTAAATTATTTTTATCACTCTATAAAAATAAACTCGCCAAAATATTACTGAAATAATTATCAGTTGCCTTGACTGGCTGCGTTGACAGTATTTTGTCAGATACGCACAGTATCGCGCGGTACGCGCTTAAACTCGAAAAATAGAGTTTCTTAGTGTTTTAGTTTATTTTTCCTTCCGAACATGATTAAAATTACCATTCTAATCATAACAATTTATTTTTAGGATTTTAACATTGATCGGGCGGTCACCGACGTTCGTTTCGCATTTTGTTCGTTACGCAATAAGCGTTTATCTTATTATTGCCAACATAATTTTTATCAAAGTTTGGACTTACCAACACATCAAATATCACACACAAACCTTAATATTAGTCAAATACAGCCTTTTATTCATTCACGACACATGTTACGTTTGTACGGTACAGCCTAAATAGCCGGGTGTCACAATATTTTTTTCATCTTTCCCCTCTTGAAACCGTATACACACATACAAACACCCACTTTGAAATTTCAATTTCATCTTTGAAGATTAAAGCTATTTTCAAGTTCCTTCAAATGTTTGAAGATCAAACCATGGACTTTTTAAAAAGATGCAAGCTTTTAAACACAAAAACCATCATCAAAAACCCATTTATATTCTTGAAAGGTATAAAATTTATTTTTAAGAATATGTTCTTGATTTTGATGATGATGATGGAGAGTTTCTCAAATACTCGAATTTTTTCACAAACTTGAATATACTAAACAATAAAATGGTTTTAATCAAATAAAAAGTGGTGATATGTGTGGATATATATACATGGCCGAATGTATGTGTGTGTATCTAGTGTTTGTATTTTAAATTTTGTTTGCAATAATACTTGTAAGATGTTTGTTTGAATGAAAAAGATTATGTGCTAATGTGTTAGACATATAAAGGAATGATTGAATCTCGATTTTTGATTTGAAATAATGTTAGTATATGTTCATGCATATGGCCGAAATTTACCAGGCATATTTGTGAAATTTTAAGTTGATGCATGTTCTTAAATGTTAGTTAAGATGCATATGTTTGATGATTTTTCAATGGTGATTGAATGATTGATCAAAGAATGAGATATGAATGTGTCATATGTTATAATAAATGAAAGAATAAGATTGATTAATCTTGTGTGATGATTGTGAAGAAAATGTGCATAAAGTACTTGTACATAGACTTGTAGGATGATTTAATGATCATGATAAAATGGAATTGTTGTGGTATGATAAATATTCATACAAATCAGTAAATAAACATGTAAAATAAAGCTATATGATGTATTTTGAAGTTATAAAAATTATGTCATAAACTTGGTAGCTTTGCATGTTGTACTTGTGGCTTGAAAAGTAGTAAATCGGGTGAAATTTGCATGATTTATGTGCTATTCATGAGACCTGCATTATCATGAGTAAAATTGTTGTTATTATCAGTTGATAACATGTGTTATGTTAAAATATCAAGTCAAGATAATATGGGATGGTTACGGTAAAGTTCGGTACGAAACTATGCGTTAAAAACGGTAAAAATCGACTTTTAAAGTGATTTTTCGGAACTTTTTTAAATCTGATTATAAACTGATGTTTTTTATGATAAATATAAGTATTTTAACTTATATTAAGTATATTTGGTGATTGGTTGGTCATACGTAACTTCCGACGCCCAAAAACGCTCCCGAAACGGTAAAATACGCATATTTCAACGTACGCGAAAACGGGATGTTCAAGAGTGAACTTTGTGTGATGTGGATTGATATGTGAATATGAATATGAATATGAATATGAATATGTGTAATGTGATTTTCTAAGTGATTTCATGATGATATGAAATGATGCTATGTTTAAGCGTTTGTGCGATAGAAACGGTAAACTAGATCATAAATCGCATTATGTGTGAAAATTTGTGATAAACATAAGAAATATGCTTGAAGTAACTTGATGAGTTATTTGGTATGTTTTAAGTGTTTAAGTATGATATATATGTGTGAAATAACGTAATACGTGAATTACGATATATATATAGGGATGAGATCATGCGAGAAACACCCTTATTGTGAGAACCAATGTGAACACAACCTAAAATAGCTAAAAAACCTAACCCCCACCCCCCCCCCCCCCAAAAAAAAAAACTAAGCCCCCCCCCCCAAGCTAACCCCCCCCCCCCCAAGCTAAATGCTAAAAACTAAAACCCCCAAAAAACCTAAAAAAAAACGAACCCCCCCCCCACCCCCCAAAAAAAACCTAAACCCCCCCCCCCCCCCACCCCCCAAGCTAAAATGCTAAAAACTAAACCCCCAAAAAACCTAAAAAAATATAAAAAAAATCTAATTTTTTTTTTAATATTTTTTATGCTCAAATCGCTACTTTTAGTGGCCAAAAAAAATTTTTAATTTTTTTTGGCTTCGAAAAGTAGCGATTTTTATATAAAAAATATTAAAAAAATTGTGTGATTTTTAGCTATTTTTATGCATTTTTTGTTGTGTTCACATTGGTTCTCGCGGTTCTCGCAATAAGAGGTGGTTCTGTTCTCGCATGATCTTCTCCCTATATATATATATATATATAGGATTAGGTTCAAGAGTGAACACTAGTGTAGCTTGCGAACTGAGCGAACTAATCCAGGCCATACACGTGTGTTGATCAATGGCCAAGATTTAATGTTGAAATACACTAGTGTATTTTACGATTTGATGATGAGATCATGGCCATCCACGTGTGTAGATCAATGGCCAAGATTTGTTCACTCAGTTCGCAAAAACACTAGTGTTCACTCTAGAACCCCACCCTATATATATATATATATATATATATATAGGGTGTGAGTTGGCTACAAAGTCCATTTTTCCTACAAAGTGTAAAAATTCATAAAACACCACAATACCAACCAAAAAACACACTCAAAACACACAAATAACAAAGTAAAGATTACTAAAACGATATATTGGTGGGTTGTGTGTTGTGTTTTGGATGATAAGGCTTTGATTATCGGCTGACTAACATTAGTGTGTTTTATGTTGATTATCATGTTGTGTTTTATATTCATAGTTCTATGATAGCGTGTTTGAAGTTTTTATGGATTGCTAGGGTTTGGATATTGTGTTTTAGTAATCTTCACTCAGTTATTTGTGGGTTTTGAGTGTGTTTTATAGCTGAAATTGTGGTGTTTTATGACTTTGTACACTTTGTAGGAAAAATGGACTTTGTAGCCGAACCCCACCCTATATATATATATACACACCGAATATGTCCATACTTATGCATGTATATTATGAACCGCAACTCATAGATATATATTGTGAATAAGTAGACATAATAAAGAGTCACCAATAAAATCGTGAAAATCTTAATATGTATATGTCATGAATACACACACACACACACACACACACACACATATATGTATATATATATAGGTAAAGAGTAAAATACAAATGCGCTTATCGTACGATACGTACGCGATCATCCCAGCCGTTCGATCAGGTGCAGATCTGGTGCGAATTCAATACATATCGCATGTGAAAAATGGTTAGCATGGGGTAGTGTGAAAAATGGCATGGGGTGTGTAGATGGACAAAATCGCATGTGGAAGATTTGAATATCGCATGTGAAAAAATGGCGTGGGGTAATGTGAAAAATGGCATAGGGTGTGTAGAATCGCATATGGAAGATTGAATATCGCATGTGAAAAAATGGCTAGCATGGGGTAATGTGAAAAATAGCATGGGGTGTGTAGAATCGCATGTGGAAAATTGAATATCGCATGTGAAAAAATGGCATGGGGTAATGTGAAAAATGGCATGGGGTGTGTAGAATCGCACGTGGAAAATTGAATATCGCATGTGAAAAAATGGCATGGGGTAATGTGAAAAATGGCATGGGGTGTGTAGAATCGCATGTGGAAAATTGAATATCACATGTGAAAAAATGGCTAGCATGGGGTAATGTGAAAAATGGCATGGGGTGTGTAGAATCGCATGTGGAAAATTGAATATCGCATGTGAAAAATCTGTGTGTGTTACTGTTCATCTTCTTCGATTGTTGGTCGATCATTGTCAGTCTTCTTCCGTTTGACCCTTACAACTCCCAAATTAGTAGTTCTTATTATCGATATCGCACTAAAAGGAACGAAGGGAGGTTGGGGAAGAAGATTTTCAGGTTTTTGAATTTGATTTAGGGTTTGATTTTGAACTATTATCGGTCAATTACAGAGATTTATGACCTCGCAATGACGTTTTTAACCTTCCTGGTATGATTTAGATATATTAAAATGATTAATTTAATCATTTAAATTAGTTTCGCTCGCGGTTGATCGATTGAAGATCGTACGGCCGAGGGCATCGCGTACATAATGTAGGATAAGAGGTATTGTACGTTAACCGGCCTCTATATATATATATATATCCCAACATAATCAAAACAAAGACTTTTTGAGGAAATTTCGAAGTTATGTGAAAATTCTAGGTATCGGAGAAACTTAGTTATTTGTAGAATAATTGGTTATTGAACCGTTCTTACTTAATTTAGGACGAATAAACCAATTTGAGGGATTGCGATAATATAAAACGCAACCAACGGTGAGTGTCACAGAAACCCCTCTTTTTTTTTTACTATTTTTAAATATTGTTTTTGGTGGGAAGAACATGTCTTTAAAAATAATGAATATATGTTTTCATATAAAACATGATTTCGAATAAATGTATTTTAGTGAAGTATCATTAAACACCATTTTTACCATATTACATAATGTTTTCAGAGAAAACGTGCTGATAAAAGAAAAGTATATATGTTTTCAAGTAAAAATATGCTTTTAAATTACATAAAAATGTATTTTCATTGATAATACGATTTTTAGAGTATCATAATATATTTTATGAAATCAGAAAGATGTATAACTTAAACTGTTTTAAAAAAAACGAGTTTTAATGTAATATATAGGTTTCGGGGAGAAACCGGGTAAAATGACGATGTTATGGGTATAACGATCGTAAAGATTTAAAAACAGATTTTTAAATCTAACTTGGGACAAATTCGCCAAAATCTCAAGAGTGTAAGTAGCGGTATAGGCTTACATTGCGTGGGGGATGGCAGGGATTTGTAAAACGCCGAATATTAAATTGTTATTTAGTAGGTTATATATAGTGTTGTATTGGGGCACGCAAGTGGTTTCCTAAATGCGGGAAACTGTGCGCAGATTTTAGCATTTAATCATTAAGTAATGCACACGTGGAATCTTTAATAGATCTATTGGGTTGACCACCCCGTCGTGACCAGTCGCTCCGGTCTACATAGCGGCGAATTTGCATTCTTGAATCGTCTAGTATTGATTAAAACCTCAATCTTAGTATATAGCTTGTAATGTCTAGCTAACTTCCGAAACCGAAGTTATAATGAAAATTTTAATATTAAAACAGAGTCATGAGTATAAGTTTCCATACGGATGCGGTTGATGTGTGTAAAATGCAACATATAAATTACATCAAATAAGGCATAGAATTAACCCATTTTTAGTACTAATGTTGGAAAAAGAGTGCTTTTGTCTTCCTTTTGTATTTTCAGGGCCAAATGAGCTTAATTGAACAAAAAGAACAAATATGCAGCAAAAGCTAACATAAATACAAAGAAAAAGAATAAACTTGGCATGTCCGACCCCTCGACAGCATCCTCCCAAGCAAAAACAAGAAACCGAAGGCTGACCACGGCCCCGTGCCCAGCGAACACGGGGGCGTGGCCAGGTGTCTGCAGAAAATGACAAAGTTGTAGAAGCTTCTATTCCCAGCACGGGGGCGTGCCTAGCTCGGCACTGGCCGTGGTCATCGCTAAGATTCACAAAATCTTGCAAATCTTGATAGTACAGATACGCTTCTACACACGGGGCCGTGCCCAGTGAACACGAGGGCGTGTGGAGCCTAATGCAGACAATTGTAATTAATGAAGAAAGAGAAAGTGGATGGCCATGGGGTCGTGTCCAACGGATACGGGGCCATGTCCGGGCTTCTGTACAGGCTATAAATAGGGGTGCTTAGATCACTTCAAAGGCATCCCTTGGCAAACCACCCCTCTCCTACTTCACCACCACACCACCACCATCACAACACCCACATCCACCACCATCATCCATGATCCACCTTAGAGTGTGTGTAGTAGTCTTAGGATCCAAGATTGATACTAAGAGTTCTTGACAATCAAAGGCCATGTTTGCCTAAGTCTCTTACATCACTTGGTGAAGACAAGCATTTAATGTAATACATTTGATTTTTAATCTTTTCGCACTTTTTATTTGGTTTTGTATTAATGACTTTAATAACTAGTTTCTTATGTTGAAGGTGAAACTTCCTTATCATTTGTCTGTGGTGTCTTGGCATTCTTTTACTGCCTATATAAAATAAAAGATTTTCACCGTTCATATCTCTACGGTGTAAATAGAGATATGTTGGCTACCTGGTCGGGGGTTAAGGGAATGGTTTGGTAAGGTTCTTGCCTTGTTCAGTGTATAGATCCTGCAAGGACCTGGGTCAAGCTTACTAGGACCACCTTCAATACCCACTGGTATTGGATGGCGGGGGTACGAATAGCTTGATCCCCTCATATGTAAACTACTATTAATACATTAACCCAGCTACTTGGTATTGTATCCCGGCTGACTCAAACCGCTTAGCCGAGGGTAACGTCACCTTCAAAAGAGGGGCCTACCACTTTACGCATTAATAACTTAATTAATTATCTTTCAATATTCCGACCCTTTGGGATTGTATCCTTGCTGACTCAAACCACTGGGTTGAGGGTAACATCACCTTCAAAAGAGGGGTCTACTACTATAACTAAGATAATCTCTTAAAAAGTGCAAAAGTGCGGAAATCATCAAAGGTTACATTAAAGGCGAGTCGGATCCAAGTGATTCATCTTGTCTATCTGTTTTTATTTTATTTTTATTTTTCAACATTTTAGTTTTTATTTTTCATGTTTAAAAACCTTTTCTAAAACTTTTGATTTAATTAGACGTTGAGGATAAACCGGTACTAAAAGCTCTTGTGTCCTTGGACGACCTCAGTATCTTACCAACGCTATACTACGCTCACGATGGGTGCACTTGCCCATATGTGTGTTTAGTGTTAGTAGAATATCGTGTTCTATAAATTTAAAACTTGACTAATGTGATAAAAAGTGTCACACCCCGACCACGTAAAGCAACAAATCGTGGTGGAAACGTCGGGGAGTGTTGTAACAGAAGTATTGTTTCAAACCATGGATACAAAGAGTTTCATTTTATTGAATATTAAACATTGTCTTAAAGTTAAACAAGCAAGTCAAACATGGTCTATCATCGTTATTAAATCACTAAGGCCTCGTCCAGTCCTAAGTGAGCATGCATCCTATTCGCAATCAACATTAAGCAACATCACCTGAAACATAAGTCAAAACAAAGTCAGCAAAGAAATGTTGGCGAGCACATAGTTTTTGTGTGAGTGTCAGATTCATGGCTCGTTTACATGTTGAAATAACTCGTACAACTTTGTTGTTTGATAGTAGAAAACCTTGTTTTATAAAGTGTTTGTATTGTAAAATGAATAACCAAGTCAAAACAGATTGGTTATAATTTATAAACCTTGATGCCATGAATCTTACACCAAAACATTTGTTTTCGTAAACCAAATCGTAAATCGTCCTCGTAATAAAACTCGTATGGTTTATATCGTTTAGTAAACCTCAATGTGTAACATTGTTTAACTCGTTCTCGTTATAGACCATCGTTCACTTGTTTAAATCGTTCATAATCGTTCAATCGTTCTCGTACAAATCATTCTTATTTTAATTGTGAAAACTACTTTTTGGTCGTCTTGCTAATAACATTCAAACCTTTGTGACTCGTCCATCGTTCAACTCATTCTTGCATTAACAAACCTCCAAAGGGTAAGTTAACAATCATCAGATTCAGTCGCTACCCACCTAACCCACACATAACCATGGGTCCGGTCTGATAACGGGATTTGTCGGATCCTATGGTACCATAACCTAATACTGGTCGACTTGATCAATGCTAATGAATGTCATTCGTTATGTAACTACCACCAACAAGTTCGTTCACATTATCGAAATGGTTATTTGTTTTGTATAAACCATCTCAATCGTTTTGAAACCATTGTTAGAATATTAAAATCGTTTTGATACATATGAATCACCCCAAAACAATCGAAAACAGTAAAAAGAGAGGATCTATGTACTCACCTTTGGGTGCGTTTTTATATGTTAACACAATCCCTCAAATTGTTAATTCGTCCTAAATTAAATAAGAATGATTTAATAATCAAAAACCCACAAAATACATAAGTTTCTCCGATACTTAGAATTTTCACATAACTTTGAGATTTCTCGAAAAGTTATTATTTTTTATTATTTTGGTGTATGTGTATATATGTACTCAAGCGTAACACACATAATCTTGTCCACACTAACACATCATCATAAACATATTGTAAAACACATAGCACATTGTACACACAAAATTTACCCATGAACAACCCATTCTAGTGTATGTCAAAAAACACTTATTTTAGCGATTCGGTAACATTTTTGGGCGTCGGAAGTCACGTATGTTTAAACAAACACCAAGTAAACTTAATATAAGTTAAAATACTTGTTTTTATATCAAAAATATCAGTTTGGTTACTGATCTAAAATATTTTTATAAAAATCCTCCGAAAAGACGATTTTTACCGTTTTACCTCATAGTTTTGCATCAAACATTGCCCGAACCATCCCAAATCGAAACGACTTGAAATTTTAACATAACCCATGTTATTTACTGAATAAAATAATGGTTATACTCATGATAGTGCAGGTCTTAAATAAAGCACATAAATCATGCATATTTCACATAATTTACCACTTTTTAAGCTATATGTACAACATGCAAAGCTATCAAACCTATGTCAAAGTTTTAAGTCCTTATAATATACCAAATAATGTTATTTTTAGTGTTTGTAACCTGATCTAAAAAAGTTTTGTCATACAACCCTTTTTCACCACTTCTTGAGCTTTAAACCAACATATATTCACATGTACAAGTGCCTAAAGCATACTATCATAACATCATCATTTTATGTTAATCTAAATGCATCAAATATGTGATATATTCAGATTTATTTGCTGATGTAATTTACATTTAACATATCATACATAAATCACCAAATACTTGCATTTTTTTTACCATCATTCAAGAACATGTAACACTTAAACAAGTACTTTATCAAAATAAAGCTCAAAACTCAAACACATATGTATATGTCTACGGTTATACATATACATCACCATTTTTTTTATTTGTATCATGACCCATTTCATTTTAGATTTCAAGTTTAGTGAAAATCCCAAGATTCAAGAGAAACTTCAAATCATCAAGAACAACCAAGAATCAAAGTATGATTTAAATATAAATGTTATACCTTCAAGATTCAAGTAGGTTGTGGGATGAGATTTTGATGATAGGGAACTTGAATCACTTGAAAAAACCTTGGAAACACCTTTGGGTCTTCACAACCACTTGAAATATGCTTGGAATGGTGTTGAATTCTCAAGAACAAGATTGCAAAGGATGAAGATGGTGAGAGAAGGAGGGGTTACGGTTGGGAGGGAGGAGAGAGAAAAAGAAGATTGCTTTTGATATTGTCATCTTATGAAAGATTGAAAAAGATATAAAAAGATATTGAGAAGTAGCATGCAATACAAGTGTCCTAAATAATCTAGCAAGGATCCAAGGAAATAAGATCAAGATCTTGGAAAATATTAGGTGGGGGCCACTTATTATAACCGTGAATTGAGAAGGGGGGGGGGGGTAAAGTGTAAGTTTGTTTGGTAAAAATAGATAAAATAGGTATTTAACTGGATACCGGGTATTTTATCTAGCGTTTAAATCCCGGTTTATGGCGTTTTAAATTATTTTTATTATTCTATAAAAATAAACTCGCCAAAATATTACTGAAATAAATTCCAGTTGCCGAGACTGGCTGCGTTGTCTGCGTTTTGCACTGTGTTACGCGCTTTAAACTTGAAAAATAACGTTTTTAAGCGTTTTAATTTATTTTTCAACACGGACCTGATTAAAATAAAATTTTAATCATAACAGAATATTTTTGGGATTTAAATATTATCCGGGCGGTCACCAACGTTCGGTTCGCAGTTTTGTCATAATTATTTCTTTAGTTCAAGTAAACATGTTTTTGTCATACCGAATCCTCCGAAACTTATTTCTAAGTTATGTAAAGGATATTTAGGGTATGTTTGGCTTACGTCACAGTTCCAGAGTGTACGTCACGTTAAACTGATTGCGTTTATGCACCAGTTTGCGTATAACCTTCCAGAAAGCGACTTAAAGCTTGAAATCGGAATCGAATCAAATTGTAAAAATCATAAACACAATTACACAGATAATAACACCAAAGCACATTGTTTTATTGATAAGCAACATTGTTTTACATTATACGAGGATTACAGAACACAGTTGTCACAGTCTCCCCTACTTTAGGAAATTTCGTCCCGAAATTTTATTTAGAGGAAGCTTGCGAAAACAAATGCGGATATTTCGTCTTCATCTGGTCCTCACGTTCCTAAGAAAACTCAGGGCCACGTTTGGATTCCCAGCGAACTTTGACCAATCGAATCCGTTTGTTCTTCAACTGTTTGTATGTACATTCCACTATCTCCACATGTTTCTTGATAAAGTGCATTGTTTCATCGATTTGAATTTCGTCGAGAGGAATGTGAAGATCAGCATCAGCTAAACACTTTCGCAGATTGGACATGTGAAAATTCGGATGAATATTTCCAAGTTCTGGAGGTAGCTCTAGTCGATAGGCAACCTTTCCAATTCTTTCAACAATCTTAAATGGTACAACATATCGTGGTGTAAGTTTTCCTTTCTTTCCAAATCTCACCACTCTCTTCCAAAGTGACACCTTGAGTAGGACACGGTCTCCGATTTGAAATTCTAAGGGCTTGCGTCGCAAATCCGCATAACTCTTTTGACGGCTTCTAGCTGTCACAAGATTATCGCGAATTTTCTTGATTTTGTCTATTGTTTCCAGAATGAGCTCAGGTCCAGTAAGCTGAGCTTCACCAATCTCATTCCAACATACAGGTGAACGACATTTTTGACCGTAGAGTGCTTCGAATGGTGCCATATTAATACTAGCATGATAACTGTTGTTGTAAGAGAACTCGATCAGTGGAAGATGAGAATCCCAATTTCCACCAAAGTCTATCACGCATGCTCTAAGCATATCCTCCAAAGTATGAATCGTCCTCTCAGATTGACCATCTGTTTGGGGATGATAAGCAGTGCTTAGATTCAGTTGGGTTCCCAAAACAGATTGCATGGTCTTCCAAAAATGAGATGAAAACCGAGCATCACGATCGGAAATGATATTCAAAGAAACACCATGTCGTGATACAATCTCATCAACATAAATTTTTGCAAGTTTATCAGTAGATAGATCCTCGCGAATCGGAATAAAATGAGCTGATTTCGTTAATCGATCGATAACAACCCAAATAGCATCGTGACCTTTAGATGTACGCGGTAACTTAGTGATGAGATCCATTGCAATGTTCTCCCACTTCCAAACCGATATCTCTGGCTGTACAAGCAAACCAGAAGGTCGTTGATGTTCAGCCTTGACTTTGAGACAAGTTAGGCATTTCGATACATACAAGGCAACATCCTTCTTCATACCAGGCCACCAGAACTGAGTACGAAGATCCTTGTACATTTTATCAGCACCAGGATGGATAGAATATCGAGACTTGTGAGATTCGTCCATTACCAAGGTGCGAAGATCATCTTGTTTCGTAATCCACAAACGATCCTTGAAATATAGCAACCCATCGTCCTTCGTTTCGAGTTTAAGTTCGAGTTGAAGCGGTAGCTCATATTTCAATAAGTCTTTGATCACACAAGATCGTTGAGCTTGAAGGACACGAGATTGAATATCAGATAGAGTTCGAACAGAATGAAGCTTGACTCATTCCTTTCGACTAAGCGCATCGGCTACGACATTCGCCTTACCAGGATGGTAGCAGATCTCACAATCATAATCGTTTAAGAGTTCAACCCAACGTCGTTGCCTCATGTTCAGCTCCTTCTGATTGAGAATATGCTGGAGACTTTTGTGGTCTGTGAAAACCACACACTTCGTTCCATAGAGGTAGTGTCTCTAGATTTTAAGTGCGAAAACCACAGCTCCTAATTCAAGATCATGAGTCGTATAGTTCTTCTCGTGAATTTTCAGCTATCTAGACGCATAAGCTATGACCTTACCTCGTTGCATAAGAACGCAACCAAGTCCTAGATTCGACACGTCACAATAGACAACAAAATCATTGTTTCCCTCAGGTAGAGTTAAAACAGGAGCATCACATAGTTTCCATTTCAGTGTTTGGAACGCTTCTTCTTGCTTAGGTCCCCACTCAAAAGGCTTATTTTTCTGAGTCAAAGCAGTGAGTGGAATCACGATCTTTGAGAAATTAGAAATGAATCGACGATAATAACTAGCAAGACCAAGAAATAATCGAATCTCTGTAGGTGTCATTGGTGTACTCCAATCCATAATAGCTGCTATCTTGGAAGGATCTACATGATGCTCGTTGACTATATGACCCAAAAACTGAACTTCTCTATGCCAAAATTCACACTTGGAGAACTTAGCAAAAAGTTGTTCCTTCTTTAGGAGTTCCAATGTCAAACGAAGGTGTTGCTCGTGATCGGCTCGAGACTTTGAATAAATGAGAATATCGTCGATAAACACAATGATGAACTTATCTAAATAAGGTTTACAAACCCTGTTCATTAAGTCCATGAAGATAGCTGGGGCATTCATCAAACCAAAAGGCATGACAGTGAACTCGTAATGCCCATATCTTGTACGGAAAGCAGTTTTGGGAATATCTTCTTCGAGAACACGAAGTTGATGATACCCAAAATGCAGATCGATCTTGGAAAAACATGAAGCACCTTGCAGCTGGTCGAAGAGATCATCAATTCTAGGTAGGGGATATCGATTCTTGATGGTAAGCTTATTAAGCTCACGATAGTCGATACACATTCGAAAAGATCCATCTTTCTTTTTCACAAAGAGGACAGGACCCCCCAAGGCGAAAAGCTCGGACGGATGAATCCTTTATCAGACAACTCTTGAAGCTGTTTCGATAACTCTTGCATTTCCGACGGTGCAAGATGATAAGGTGCTTTCGCAATCGGGTTGGCATTGGGTACAAGGTCAATATGAAACTCGACTTGACGAACTGGATGCAAACCAGGCAGTTCATCGGGAAACACCTCCGGATAATCCCGAACAATTGGAATATCCTGAATACTCTTGCTCTTGCCTTTCTCCTCGGTGACATGTGCCAAGAAAGCAACATATCCTTTTCGCAAATATCTTTGGGCCTTTGTACACGACATAAGCTTCAATCCACCAGATGGTTTTTCGCCACGAACTTCCAGAATATCGCCAGACGGAAGAGGAATACGAACAATCTTATCGAAACAAACCACCTCAGCATGATGTTTGGTTAACCAATCCATCCCCACGATAATATCGAAACTCCCAAGTTGCATTGGCGTGAGGTCAATGGGAAAAAGATGGTTATCAAGGTTTAACTGACAATCACGAATAACAGACTCGAGACCAAGAGGTTTACCAGTAGCAACTTCGACAGATAAGGGTTTCCTCAGTTTAGTTCTAGGTATCGCAAGCAAAGGTTCGAAAGATAATGAAACAAAACTTCTATCGGCACCAGAATCAAAAAGAATAGATGCAGGTCGATTGTTAACAAGAAACGTACCATTAACCACCTCGTTGTCAGCCCTCGCTTTGTTAGCATTCAGATTGTACGCTCGCCCACGAGCAGGATTCATATTTGCATTGATATTTGCGTTCGCATTTGCATTCGCCAACCTCGGACAGTTGTTGCGGAAGTGACCAAACTCTCCACAATTGAAACATGAACCCGGTGGGAATCTAGCAGCATTCCCCTGAACTGGAGCTTGATTCTGAACAATCTTATTCTGGCCCAAACGACAGTTGTTGGCCAGATGCACAAACTTGCCACACGTTGTGCATTGTCTACAAGCTTGTTGTGCAACATGATGACCGTTGCAGCGAGCACAATGAGGTGTGGTACCAGCATATGCTTTCTTCACAGGCGGTTGAGCTGGTGGGTTCTGGGGGTTCTGAGCAGTAACAGCAAAGTTCTGAGCACCCTTTCGCTTTCTCGACTTCTTCGACGACTCACCTTTCTTACCCTTACCCTTTTTCCTTGACAGATTCGGTCGACTTCTTCTTATCACCCTTGCAGGTAAGTTTACCCTTCCTGACTTGTGACTCAGTCAGGGTAGTAGATATCTCGATCGCTTGACGAACAGTAGTAGGATTAACGCCAGTCACAATATCCTGTATGGAATCAGGTAAACCATCGATGTACCTCTCTATCGCTTTCTCCAACGGGGTAACCATAGTAGGACACAAAAGACTGAGCTCCTCAAATCGATCGGTGTATGCACGGTGTTCTCCCCCATCTTGTTTTAGATCATCAAACTCTCGTTCCAAGGCTCGAATTTCGTGACGGGGATAAAACTCTTTCATCATGAGAGCTCGAAGCTCTTCCCATGTTTGTGCCAATGCCACTTCGGCACCCCTGTCGCGCATCACTCCGTTCCACCAAGTAAGAGCACGCTTCTCAAACACACTTGATGCAAATTCAATCTTACGCCCATTCGGACATTGCACATGTCTGAATGTGTTCTCGATACTTTCAAACCATTGAAGGAGTGCAGTTGCTCCTTGTGACCCAGAAAACTTTAGCGGCTTAGCAGAGTTAAAACTCTTGAAATTACATTGTGCATTGTTATTGTTATTGTTGTTGTACAGCTCGTGGATTTGGGTCACAACGCTTGGAAGCACAGCAGCCATTTGCTGAAAGACAAGGGCTGCGACTTCTTCAGCAGTAAAAGTTTGTGCATCACGTCGAGGAGGCATTGTCTAACAAGGAAATATGAGAAACGAGTGAGGTCGACGATTAGGAAAAACAAAAGAGGTATTGAAAATATCACCGAAACATAAGGAAGGCGATCATTTGTTCGTTAAAACAAACGACACGCAGTGACTAATCAAAGTAACGAGTCAAAATAATGTATCGCGAAGACATGCTCGCCTATAAGTGAACACTCACCCCAAGAGTTCCGAGATAAGAGTGACTGGTCCGATTATGTGGATTTGTACAAACACTCTAGCCTTAGACAGAAAACTCAGGGTACAGACATTCACTCTTCCAGTTTGCACGTGTTCACATTATTTAGACCCAAACTTTGACGAGATTTTGAAAAGCTCAGAAGGCAATAAGCCAAAAATGAGTCAAACTGGAAGGGTTCAAAACCTTACAATAGAGGGTTCAAAACCTAGTAATCAATCACCCTAGAACGGATGATTAATTTTCGAAGAAGATTCGATTTTGTTTTAAAAATCTAAATCCAAATCAACTTGAGTTGGGGTCCTAGAAAGTAATAGTCTAGGTCAAAATATTACTAATAACCTAATTCCCTATAACCATTGGCTCTGATACCAACCTCTTCTGTCACACCCCGACCACGTAAAACAACAAATCATGGCGGAAACGTCAGGGAGTGTTGTAACAGAAGTATTGTTTCAAACCATGGATACAAAGAGTTTCATTTTATTGAATATTAAACATTGTCTTAAAGTTAAACAAGCAAGTCAAACATGGTCTATCATCGTTATTAAATCACTAAGGCCTCGTCCAGTCCTAAGTGAGCATGCATCGTATTCGCAATCAACATTAAGCAACATCACCTGAAACATATGTAAAAACAAAGTCAGCAAAGAAATGCTGGCGAGCACGTAGTTTTTGTGTGAGTGTCAGATTCATGGCTAGTTTACATGTTGAAATAACTCGTACAACTTCGTTGTTTGATAGTAGAAAACCTTGTTTAGTAAAGTGTTTGTATTGTAAAATGAATAACCAAGTCAAAACAGATTGGTTATAATTTATAAACCTTGATGCCATGAATCTTACACCAAAACATTTGTTTTCGTAAACCAAATCGTAAATCGTCCTCGTAATAAAACTCGTATGGTTTATATCGTTTTGTAAATCTCGTTGTGTAACATTGTTTAACTCGTTCTCGTTATAGACCATCGTTCACTTGTTTAAATCGTTCATAATCGTTCAATCGTTCTCGTACAAATCATTCTTTGTGAAAACTACTTTTTGGTCGTCTTGCTAATAACATTCAAACCTTTGTGACTCGTCCATCGTTCAACTCGTTCTTGCATTAACAAACCTCCAAAGGGTAAGTTAACAATCATCAGATTCAGTCGCTACCCACCTAACCCACACATAACCATGGGTCCGGTCTGATAACGGGATTTGTCGGATCCTATGGTACCATAACCTAATACTGGTCGACTTGATCAATGCTAATGAATGTCATTCGTTATGTAACTACCACCAACAAGTTCGTTCACATTATCGAAATCGTTATTTGTTTTGTATAAACCATCTCAATCGTTTTGAAACCATTGTTAGAATATTGAAATCGTTTTGATACATATGAATCACCCCAAAATAATCGAAAACAGTAAAAAGTGAGGATCTATGTACTCACCTTTGGGTGCGTTTTTATATGTTAACACAATCCCTCAAATTGTTAATTCATCCTAAATTAAATAAGAATGATTTAATAATCAAAAACCCACAAAATACATAAGTTTCTCCGATACTTAGAATTTTCACATAACTTTGAGATTTCTCGAAAAGTTATTATTTTTTATTATTTTGGTGTATGTGTATATATGTACTCAAGCGTAACACACATAATCTTGTCCACACTAACACATCATCATAAACATATTGTAAAACACATAGCACATTGTACACACAAAATTTACCCATGAACAACCCATTCTAGTGTATGTCGAAAAACACTTATTTTAGCGATTCGGTAACATTTTTGGGCGTCGGAAGTCACGTATGTTTAAACAAACACCAAGTAAACTTAATATAATTTAAAATACTTGTTTTATATCAAAAATATCAGTTTGGTTACTGATCTAAAACAGTTTTATAAAAATCCTCCGAAAAGGCGATTTTTACCGTTTTACCTCATAGTTTTGCATCAAACATTACCCGAACCATCCCAAATCTAAACGACTTGAAATTTTAACATAACCCATGTTATTTACTGAATAAAATAATGGTTATACTCATGATAGTGCAGGTCTTAAATAAAGCACATAAATCATGCATATTTCACATAATTTACCACTTTTTAAGCTATATGTACAACATGCAAAGCTATCAAACCTATGTCAAAGTTTTATGTCCTTATAATATACCAAATAATGTTATTTTTAGTGTTTGTAACCTGATCTAAAACATTTTTGTCATACAACCCTTTTTCACCACTTCTTGAGCTTTAAACCAACATATATTCACATGTACAAGTGCCTAAAGCATACTATCATAACATCATCATTTTATGTTAATCTAAATGCATCAAATATGTGCTATATTCAGATTTATTTGATGATGTAATTTACATTTAACATATCGTACATAAATCACCAAATACTTGCATTTTTTTTACCATCATTCAAGAACATGTAACACTTAAACAAGTACTTTATCAAAATAAAGCTCAAAACTCAAACACATATGTATATGTCTACGGTTATACATATACATCACCATTTTTTTATTTGTATCATGACCCATTTCATTTTAGATTTCAAGTTTAGTGAAAATCCCAAGATTCAAGAGAAACTTCAAATCATCAAGAACAACCAAGAATCAAAGTATGATTTAAATATAAATGTTATACCTTCAAGATTCAAGTAGGTTGTGGGATGAGATTTTGATGATAGGGAGCTTGAATCACTTGAAAACACCTTGGAAACACCTTTGGATCTTCACAACCACTTGAAATATGCTTGGAATGGTGTTGAATTCTCAAGAACAAGATTGCAAAGGATGAAGTTGGTGAGAGAAGGAGGGGTTACGGTTGGGAGGGAGGAGAGAGAGGAAGAAGATTGCTTTTGATATTGTGATCTTATGAAAGATTGAAGAAGATATAAAAAGATATTTAGAAGTAGCATGCAATACAAGTGTCCTAAATAATCTAGCAAGGATCCAAGGAAATAAGATCCAGATCTTGGAAAATATTAGGGGGGGCCACTTATTATAACCGTGAATTGAGAAGGGGGGGGGGTAAAGTGTAAGTTTGTTTGGTAAAAATAGATAAAATAGGTATTTAATTGGATACCGGGTATTTTATCTAGCATTTAAATCCCGGTTTATGGCGTTCTAAATTATTTTTATTATTCTATAAAAATAAACTCGCCAAAATATTACTGAAATAAATTTCAGTTGCCGAGACTGGCTGCGTTGTCTGCGTTTTGCAGTAGAAGCACTGTGTTACGCAGTAACACGCGGTACGCGCTTTAAACTTGAAAAATAACGTTTTTAAGCGTCTTAATTTATTTTTCAACACGGACCTGATTTAAATAAAATTTTAATCATAACAGAATATTTTTGAGATTTAAATATTATCCGGGCGGTCACCAACGTTCGTTTCGCAGTTTTGTCGTAATTATTTCTTTAGTTCAAGTAAACATGTTTTTGTCATACCGAATCCTCCGAAACTTATTTCTAAGTTATGTAAAGGATATTTAGGGTATGTTTGGCCTACGTTACAGTTCCGGAGTGTACGTCGCGTTAAACTGATTGCGTTTATGCACCAGTTTGCGTATAACCTTCCAGAAAGCGACTTAAAGCTTGAAATCGGAATCGAATCAAATTGTAAAAATCATAAACACAATTACACACTTAATAACACCAAAGCACATTGTTTTATTGATAAGCAACATTGTTTTACATTATACGAGGATTACAGAACACAGTTGTCACAAAAGGGGCTTAAAATATAAACAAAAACATATAACACTACACACGCATCAAGTTTTTGGCGTCGTTGTAGGGGACACAAGGATTTTAAGAAAGTTAGGAATCAACGGCCTAATCGTTTTTCTTATTTTTCTGTTTTTTTAGGATTTTTCTAAATTTTTCAGCTTCTGCAGACTACAGCACGGCCGTGCCCGGTCGGACACGGGCCGTACTCAGCATCCTTACTAGCAGTTTTTTTATTTTCGGAGTTACAAAATGGTGAACACGGGGCCGTGTTAGTGCAGCACGGGCCGTGTTGAACTCTCCAGTAACTGGGATCCAGAAAACAGTCACTGTAACCACGACCACGGGGCCGCGCTCAGCGACCACGGGACCGTGGTGAGACTTTTGACCAGCAATATTTTTGTTTTTCTCGTAGGACTTGAAACCCAGGCGCCGCACCTGAGCTTCTTGCGCAGTGCATGAGCTCCTGTTCCAATAAAGACATAAAAGAACCTATAGCCGAACCCGAACACTTTCTAAGAAAAAGACTTAAAGCTAAAATCCAAGAGAAAGTTTCGGGGGACCCACTTCCAATGGCGGATCAACGTACCTTAATGGATTACCTACGGCCCACAGTAGGTAATCTCGGCGCCGCTATCAATGCACCGAATGTCGATACCAACAACTTCGAACTTCGGCCGTATTTGATTCAAATGCTCCAAAATTCCGCCACTATCCATGGGCTTGCGGACGAAGATCCCCACCTCCATATTACCAACTTTTTGGAAATATGTGATACTTTTCGGATCAATGGGGCATCAAACGCCGCCATCCGCCTCCAAATGTTCCCATTTTCACTAAAAGACTGAGCTAAGGCTTGGCTTAACACCCTCCCAACTGGTTCGGTAAACACTTGGGATGAACTAGCCCAAAAGTTCTTATATAAGTATTTCCCTCCTTCTAAAACGGCTATAATGACTGAAATTAACACATACTCACAAGAGGATGGGGAATCCTTATATGAAACTTGGGAAAGGTTCAAGGAGCTATTAAGAAAATGTCCTCATCATGGTCTTGCGGTGTGGCAACAAGTATCCACTTTCTATAACGGGTTGTTGCCACACACAAGACAAACACTTGACTCTAGCTCTGGGGGACTTCTAGGTAATCGTCGCCCAAATGAAATTTATAATCAAATTGAGGAAATTGCTCAAAAAAAAAATTCAGTGGCACACTCCCCGAGGCATAAAATCTATTACCTCAGGCGCCCATAAGGTAGACGAAAGCACTTCTTTACAAGCCCAAATCGAGGCCCCCTCTTCAAAAATCAAAAAGTTAGAAATGTAAAAAACGATCTCAGTTATGGCTTGTGAAGGGTGTGGTGGGCCACATGAAAATTGGAGTTGTATAAAAGAAATGGATAATCAAACGAAAATGGTAAACTACATTGATAATAGACCTAGGCCGTAAGGTCCTCCGACGGGTACCTACAACCAAGGAGGGGTATCACCCTAACCTTGGTTGGAGAGAACCCGACAATAGTAGTAACCAACAAAATCAAAACCAACTTCAACTTCAACAACCCAGAAATGAGTCACAATTTCTTTCAACAACAACAAGGGGGACGAGAGAGGCTTGAGGAATCTATCTCACGCCTCATCTCCGACTCCGAAAAGAAAAACTCGGATCGATTCCAACAAATGGAATCGAACTTTAGAAATCAACAAGCTAGTATTCAAAACATTGAAAAACAACTAAATCAACTAGCTCAAAATTTCTCCGAGAGACCATAAGGCACATTACCCAGCAATATTGAAACCAACCAAAAGGCGTAAGTACATCTCATCACATTGAGAAACCGTACCGTAGGTCCCGAGGAGGCTCCGCTACCTCCAACTGAAAAGAGTCCGTCTAACCAAACCACAACTTCACCAACACCGCAAAAAGAGACAACTCCTCTGCCAAATCAAGAACCTACCAAGAACCCCCCCCCCCCCCCCGGTGCCTTACCCCGGTCGGTTACTTCGTCAAAAGACCAATGAGCAATTCACAAAATTCAAAAACTTACTAAAACAATTGCACATCAATCTTCCATTTGTGGAAGTCCTCACTCAAATGCCTAAATACTCAAAATTTATGAGAGACTTTCTGACTCACAAAAGGAAAATTGAAACATTGCAATTAGTTAATTTAAGTGAAGAATGCTCCGCCGTACTACTTAACAAACTCCCACAAAAGAAAATCAACCCCGGAAGCTTCACTATCCCTTGTTCCATTGGGGGATCACCCATACGCAATGCACTAGCCGATCTTGGAGCTAGCATCAATCTCATGCCCGCATCAATGTTCGACCGACTCGGACTAGGTAAAACAAGCCCCACAAAGATGAGCATACAACTCGCCGATAGGTCTATCAAATATCCACAAGGTGTCGCCAAAAATCTATTGGTGAAAGTCGGAGAATTTGTCGTCCCGGCCGACTTTGTCATACTAGATATGGAGGAAGATACCGAAGTACCACTCATTCTAGGAAGACCATTCCTAGCCACCGCTCACGCAATGGTAGACATGAATGGTGAGAAATTAACATTGAGGGTTGGGGACAAAGAGATGGAGTTTGGGGTTGGGAAAAGAGTAGAAGACGACGACCCGGTCAACTACATGAATGTCATAGACTCAAGCTTGGATGATGCTCTCCGACGGTGCAACATGGGATGCAAAACATCCCACTTGGGTAACATATGACTGACTTTGGGTCTAGCCAATGACCCTTATAAACGTTGCGCACCACGGAGGCATTCCGCGAAACTATCCTTAGTTTTAGTTTAGATTAACTTTTATGTTTTCTAGTTTAGTTTTACTTTTCAGGAATAAAACACACTCTAATTGGTGGAGGTTACTAAGGGAAACTTGAACCCACACCCCATGCACAAAAACAGAGCCTCCCGACAATTTTTATTCATTACAGCAAGTTCAGCATGGGGCCGTGCTCACCCCAACACGCCCCCGTGCCCAAGGAACTGCATAAAACGCCCAGTTCAGGTAACTGGACACGGGGACGTGCTCACTGAACACGCCCCCATGCCCAGCCTTCTGTTAATTATGATACTGGCAATCTGAACACGGGGCCGTGCCCGGACCAACACGGGCCCGTGCCTAAACGCCCAGTAACATAAATTTTGTTTTTAAACACCTTTTTACGCATTCAATCAACCTAAAAACTTATTTTTGAGACACATTGATGACAATGTGTAATTTAAGTGGGAGGGATGCTAAACGTTGAATTTTGCAAGTCCTAATAACAAGCCTTACACAAAACTCTATTGGAACCGCTAATCACCCCAAATTTTTTTCAAAAACTTTTCAATTTTTTTTACTTGTCTTGGTTTAATTTGGGAATAACAAGTTCTAAAAAGGGTTATATTTTTACAAATTTACAACCGATAGCGTCGTGATAAAAAGAACCAACATAAGAAAATTATGAAATGGCATGACAAATCTAGTTAAAATTTGATTATATATACTTGATCACAATATTAACCCATTCCCACAAAAAGTGAGTTTTGAGCCTTTATTGAGCATACAAGCATACAACTTTAAAAAAAATGCTCATTTTTCGTTTCTTGTGTGAATAGCCGCTTGATTTCTTACGACTCTAGAACTTGCCATGACGATACATTCCCGGTCCTTACCAACTTAAACCCAAGTAAGTAAATGATGGAGTCATTAGGACTAACCCATTTTCTTTTCAACAACATTATTTTTCCTTTTCTTTTAACCTACCCAAAATCCCCCTAGTTAACCCCTTTGAGCCTAAACCTTTTCATTTCTAAACCCACAAAACAAACACCCTTCACCCCACCAAACCCTTTTTTTTCTTTTAAACCCTTTATTTTAGTAAAAAGCTCGGTCTTCTTGTGACGATTCCTTATAAAAAATAAAAAATAAAAAAAAAATTTGAAGTCCAGCAATAAACAAACAAGTTCCTCAAAGAAACTTTGTTTGAAAGTGCTTAGTTTGAATAAAAGTCACAAAATGAAAAGTTTTATGACGACCGACGCTTTTTACGCTTTTAGCCCTTTTTACTAACCACTAACCCAAAACCACCTACCTTTAACCCAAGCCTAGCCCTCCACCAAGTCCTCTTGATATTTACACAGGTTTATAGTTAAAAAGAAGGAGGATTGATCGCTTGGCAAGCATATGCTAGAAGTAAGTTCCATGCCGGTCTCGAGTGTTTCACAAAAATACATTTTCGGCCGAGTGTTGAGTGATCTCCCGTGAGGTATGTGAACTTGTATATAAATGGAATTTTAAAGAGGTATGTTATGCCCAAATAAGTAATTTCTCTTATGAAACGTTCTAAATAAATCATAACGAATAGGATTGTAAATAGCAGAAAATAAAACCCAATAAAGATCTTGAATTCCCGACACTCAAGACAAGCCCAAAACTTCTCTTCTACCCATTCCATTTGGGTGTGTAAGCCACAAAATAAAGAGTTTTGCTTGAGGACAAGCAAAGATTCAAGTGTGGGGGTATTTGATGTGTGTAAAATGCAACATATAAATTACATCAAATGAGGCATAAAACTAACCTTTTTTAGTACTAATGTTGGAAAAGTGTGCTTTTGTCATCCTTTTGTATTTTCAGGACCAAATGAGCTTAATTGAACAAAAGGAACAAATATACAGCAAAATCTAACATAAATACAAAGAAAAGGAATAAACGTGGCATGCCCGACCCCTCGACAGCATCCTCCCAAGCAAAAACAAGAAACAGAAGGCTGACCACAGCCCCGTGCCTAGAGGATACGGGGGCGTGGCCAGGCGTCAGCAGAAAATGACAAAGTTGTAAAAGCTTCTATTCCCAGTACGGGGGCGTGCCCAGCTCAGCATGGGCCGTGGTCAACGCTAAGATTCGCAAAATCTTGCAAATATTGATAGTATAGATACGTTTCTGCACACGGGGCCGTGCCCAGCGAAGACGGGGGCGTGTGGAGCCTAATGCAGATAATTGTATTAATGAAGAAAGAGAAAGTGGATGACCACGGGGCCGTGTCTGGGCTTCTTTACAGGCTATAAATAGGGGTGTTTGGTTCACTTCAAAGGCATCCCTTGGCAAACCACCTCTCTCCCACTTCACCACCACTCCACCACCATCACAACACCCACATCCCTCATCCATCATCCACCTTAGAGTGTGTATAGTAGTCTCGGGATCCAAGATTGATAGTAAGAGTTCTTGACAATCAAAGGCCATGTTTGCCTAAGTCTCTTACATCACTTGGTGAAGACAAGCATTTAATGTAATACTTTTGATTTTTAATCTTTTCGCACTTTTTATTTGATTTTGTATTAATGACTTTAATAACTAGTTTCTTATGTTGAAGGTGAAACTTCCTTATCATTTGTCCGTGGTGTCTTGGCGTTATTTACTGTCTATATAAAATAAAAGATTTTCACCCTTCATATCTCTACGGTCTATATATAGATATGTTGGCTACCTGGTCGGGAGTTAAGGGAATGGTTTGGTAAGGTTCTTGCCTTGTTCAATGTATAGATCCTGCAAGTGTTATGGGCCATTTTCTGAGTATGTATGCTGACTAATATCCTGCTTTTAATTGTTTATCTGTGATCAGGATACTGGACGAGGATATTGCTGACATCCTGGGTGATATCCTGATGTATATCGAATTAATCACGTGCAGGTTAAAGGCTGGGACTTGCTAACGGTCAAGTGGACTTCATTTCCTCAAGACTCGGGCGTGTTTGTTAAAGGAGAGACGTTGAGCCCGAAAGACCAGGTCTCCAACGTTCAACTAAGGAATATTCGTTGGATCCCGGTTATGTAGGATAGTTAGTTACATTTGTTTTACTATAAATAGATGGGGGCGGATCAGATTAAGGCACGCAATTTACACACTTTCAAACACTTTCTCTCTAGTTCATCGCAAACACTACACACAACACTTGTACTCAAATTACATTGTAACACATAGTCGATCCGCACCACATCCTGCACTGTATCCTGATATTTGAAGCAATAGAAGAACGAGGCAGCTGCGATTGTCAGCTCCCGAGGTTTTATGCCGGCGATCTAAATTGATCAAGGGCTTTCCTCGTACATCACGTGTCAACCTTTACTTTTTTGCTCATTGTTTGATCATAGATACAGCTTTATATCCTGAGCTGTATCCTGAAACTGTTTTCATATCTAACTTGGTTAGCATATTTTTTAGACATAATTTTAGCACACTACCTCACTTAACTAATTTGATCACTAAATTGCTTAGGTAATTTTTGACCAAAACAATTTGGCGCCCACCGTGGGGCAAGTGGTGCTACTTTTACTAAAAATCTTTGTAAAATCATTAATCGGTTTTCTATTTTCAAAACTTTTTGCCACATTGTTTACAATGGCCTCAAGATCAAACATGAGCTCTTCCACTATGTCTGCTACAACCTCTGCTACTACTGGTTCGGTGCTTCCACCACCTCCTCCAAGGATGTCGTTTTCTTCACAATCTCAAGGTGTTATCCCTACTCGGAGTGTCCAGGGATCTGCTCCCGTTTTAGCCTCTAACGATGAAATTTTGACTTTATTTGGAAGTGTGCAGGAACAAATGAGGCAGCAACAGGAGACTAACCAAATGCTGTTAAGAGAAATACAACTCTTAAAAGCTAGCTCGAGTAGACCCGCTGAAGAAACTGTCACTCCTATACAGCCCAGGGCTTTGAACTTCAGTTTCGCAGTTTACACTGAGGATAATAGGGGGAATGTCGTCCCAAGCCATTCTCAGAATCATACCCCTGAGATACCCTCTTCGGTCAGGATATCGACTGTGTGAAGTTCAGGATATGCTTCAGGATATGGCCAAAATCCTCAGAACGGTAATGTGTCAAATAATAATATTCTTGCTACTAACAATAATGGCTCTTTGCAGGATGCAAGTATGACGTCAACATTTACCAGGGAGCTCCAGAAATTGAAGGACATGATATCCAGTGTACCTGGAGTGGTCCAGCCAATTCCGGAAGTATCCCAGGACAGCCACAGGATATCCCGCTTTGCATATCCCATCTGTGATGCTGAAATCCCAAAAAGATTTCAGACTCCCAACATGAAGCTGTATGATGGGACTACGGATCCTGAAGAGCATATTGCCAAGTATAGGGAAAGAATGGAGATTAACCCTATCCCTCCGGAGCTTAAGGAAGCATGCTTATGCAAGGGATTTGGTTCTACTCTGACAGAATCAGCCTTAAAATGGCTGTTAAACGTTCCTCCTCACTCAATTACTCCGTTTGCTCATTTGGTTAACTTATTTAACAGTCAATTTTCTTGTAGTCGGAGTTTTGAGAAACTAACCAGTGACCTTTACAGGATAACTCAAGGGCCTCAGGAATCCTTGAGGGATTATGTGAACAAATTTAGTCGAGAATCCTTGGATATCCCACATCTTGATGTTGCAACAGCTGTGCAAGCTTTTAAGATGGGATTACAAAAGGATTCTTAGTTTTATCAGGATCTTGTAATGAATCCCTGCAGGAATCTAGACGAAGCTCATAACAGGGCTTTGGGATATATCCGTCTGGAAGATGATAAGAAGATGCAGGAGAGGATGAATTCTACCTCAACCTATGAATCAACTAACAGGAAATCAGAAACCTCATATAAGCCATATCGCTCCAGGCCATATGGCAGAAATGATAACAAGAAAGTGAACGCTGTTGAAGACGAGGATCCTGAAGAATATCCTGATTTATCTGAATACTGCTTTTCTGTTAATATACCTGTTAGGGGAGGATTTTCTAACAATTAGTGATCCTTATTCATTATCCTAACTAGTGATCCTTACTTCTGTGACAGGTGGTGATCCTCAGAAGGGCTTTAGGATCAGGATCATGGATCACTTCAAGGATCCTCATACTGACGATTGTTTACTTATGTTTTATAACATCTCGCAGGTGTAACAAGCTTGACCAAGTCTTAGCGGCATTCTTGGAGAATATTCCCGAAGTATTCTGCACGTGCTAGATCAAAACTAGACGTTATGGAGAACGTGGAGGCTTGGCCCGAAAGTCGGAGAGTTTGTTAACTAGATATTTTTCTTATTTTAAAGGGGTAACGAGCTAGTTAGTGACACTTAGTCATTTTGGCAGTTACACACACTCGCAAATACGCTCATACAAGCTCTCGTTCAAACACTTAGCGATTTCGTACACTTTTTACACACTTCACCGTAGTGATCCTTGTACCTAGCTCGTTATTATCCGAAGTTGTAAACGTTTATTCATTTATTCGAGCTTGGTGATCGGTAGTTTCCATCACCCGGGGTTTTTTGTGCCGGAGATCAACTCTTGATCAAGGGCTTTTTCCCCGTATAAATCCTTGTGTTGTTTGTGCATTCTACATTGAAGTGATCCTCATTGTTGTTACATATTTTAAGCATCATTCCCCTAAACAAAGAGTTTGGTTGCAATATCATCATCAGATTTTCTGACCAAAACAGTTTGGCGCCCACCGTGGGGCAATTGGTGCTTCGTCCCTAAGAAAATACGCATTTCTGTGCTTAATTAGGCTCACTACAACCAAGCAGATGGCTTCCTCATCGAAGAATGCTTCAAACTTGATGCCTTCATTCACTTCCTCACAAGGCGTTCCTCCTTTGCCTCCACCACCTTCTGGATCCCAGAAGAATACAGAGAATGCTGCGAAGAAACCGACCCCCATTTTCTCAAAACCACCCACTTCTTCTGTTTCAACTAATCCTACTACTAATGATCTCTATACCTTGATTTTGCAGATGAGGAATCATGCACAAGAGCAGGATAAGACCAACGAAAGGATCCTCCGGGAGATTGATGAAATTAAGAAACAGAAGAAAACGGCGGAGGATCATTCTCCATTGATGCCCAGATCTTTGAATTTTGACACTCCGGTGGTTACTTCTCAGCCGTCAGTGGTTCCAAACATTCAATATGCGGGTGGACCAAAAGGAGTGCACTACGGAACAACAGCTATGACTCAGGCACTAGGTTCATATTTCCAGCCAGCAGGATCCTATCCCCAGCATATGGGATCCCTCACGAGTACAGGAGGATATTCAGGAATGCAGCAGGTTCAAGGATCTTCCTTCGTTCCAGGATCATCCCAGGTTCAAGGATCCTCCTTCGTTCCAGGATCATCCCAGGTTCAAGGATCCTCCTTCGTTCCAGGATCATCCCAGGTTCAAGGATCCTCCTTCGTTCCAGGATCATCCCAGGTTCAAGGATCCTCCTTCGTTCCAGGATCATCCCAGATTCAAGGATCCTCCTTCGTTCCAGGATCATCCCAGATTCAAGGATCCTCCTTCGTTCCAGGATCATCCCAAGTTCAAGGATCCTCCTTCGTTCCAGGATCATCCCAAGTTCAAGGATCCTTCTTCGTCCCAGGTTCATCCCAGTTTCAGGGACCCTTCCAAATGCCAGGATCCTTGAGGAGTTTGCAAACAGGAAGTTCAGATGTCCATCAAGGAGATTTTATTCCAATGCAGACCAATGCCTCTGCTGGCCCCTCGATCATTCCAGAATCTCAACAATATGGATTAACCTCCATATTTCCTAACTTGAATCCAATGGGAGGTAACACTTTTAATAATTCTCATACTACTAACCATGGTCTTATGCAGGATCCAGGTATCAATCAGGCCATGGCCAGAGAATTGCAAAAGCTAAAGGATATGATCTCGAGTGTTCCGGGAGTAGTCAAACCTATTCCAGAGATTGCAGATGGGAGCCACAAGATATCTCGCTTTGCACCGCCAATCTGTGATGCTGAGATACCCAAGAGGTTCCATGTGCCGACAATGAAACTGTATGATGGTTCGACGGATCCTGAAGAACACATAGCACAATATAGGGAGAGGATGGAGATCAATCCAATCCCAGAAAAGTTAAAGGAAGCATGCCTATGCAAAGGATTCGGATCCACTCTTACTGGATCAGCTCTCAAATGGCTGCTAAGTCTTCCTCCCTATTCTATTACCTCATTTGCAAACCTAGTTAACTTGTTTAATACTCAGTTTTCCTGTAGTAGAAAATTTGAACGACTAACTAGTGATTTATATAGGATAACCCAGGGTCATAATGAATCATTAAGGGATTACATTACCAAATTTAGTAAAGAATCCTTAGACATTCCCAACTTAGATATAGCCACGGCTGTTGAAGCCTTCAAAATGGGATTACTTAGGGATTCCTTATTTTATGATGATCTTGTTATGACACCGTGCAGGAACCTAGATGAGGTAAGAACCCGGGCCCTCAGGTTCATCCGGCTAGAGGATGATAAGAGGATTCAGGAGAGGATAACAGGATCCTCAAAGCAGGATAAGCAAGGATCCTCATTCAGAAACAACAAGTTCAGATCCTACAACAAATCTGATAATCAGAACGTGCATTCTATTGATCAAGAAGAGGATGATGAGGATTATCCTCCAATTTCTGAATATTGCTTTAGTGTTGACAACAATGAACTAATCCTTGCCATGCAGAACCTAGGTGATAAAGCTAGATGGCCAAGAAAGAATGACAGGCCAGCTGCAACTAAGGATAAATCAAAGTGGTGTGCATATCATGAAGATTTTGGGCACCTCACAGAAGAATGCATCGCATTAAGAAAGGAGATTGGATACTTGTTGAGCAAAGGGCATCTAAAAGAGTTGTTGGGTAGGAAAAAGTCAAGGACTCAGGATCCTGAAAGGATCCCTGAGAAGGCTCCAGCCCCTCCAGCAGATGCACAAGTGATAAACTTTATTTCTGGGGGATCCGACATTTGTGGCACATCCTTCTCAGCAGCTAAGAGGCATGCGAAGGAAACTAAAATGGATAACGGAGAAAGGCCAGTTCGAACATCGAGTGTCTCCGAAGGAAAAGTCATAACCTTTGATGAAGAGGATCGTATTGATATCCAGGATCCTCATCACGATGGTTTAGTTATTACTCTTTTTATATCTAACTATTTTGTCCACAGGATCCTAATAGACGGAGGAAGTTCAGTGAACATTATCCAGCTCGATGTTCTAAAGAAGATGGGTATCCCTGAATCAGAGATCATACCAAGATCCTCCGTGCTCGTGGGATTTAGTGGCGAGACCAAGAACACCCCGGGGGACATTAAACTCCCAATATATATTGAAGGCTTACACTCTTATCAAAAGTTTTGTGTTATTGACTGTTTATCTTGTTGTAATGTTATCCTTGGCAGGCCCTGGATACACGATATGAAAGCAGTCCCATCTACTTACCATCAATGTGTGAAGCTCCCTAGTCCTTGGGGAATAGTAAAGATTGATAGCGATCAGCAGGAAGCTAAGGATTGCTACACTTCATCGATGAAACCAGCTTCGAAGTCAAGGGAGCAATAGCAATCAAGGTATCCTCCAAGGAGTGTCTTGGAGGCTAGAGAGCAGGATGTGGTAGAAATCCTCATGGATCCTGAAGATCCTGAATCCAAAATCTATATCGGGTCAGGAATCCTTGGCGAAATGAAAGAAGACCTCATATCCTTCCTCAAAAGGAGAAAGACTACCTTTGCATGGAAACACGAAGACATGACTGGTATATCCAAGGATGTTATCACTCATAAGCTCGGCATCGACAGATCCTTCAAACCAATCCATCAAAGGAGAAGGAAGTTTGCACCAGAAAGGAATGCCATTATCCAGGAAGAGGTAGAGAAATTGCTCCGGGCAGGTATGATTAGAGAGGTCAAGTATCCAAGATGGTTGGCCAATGTGGTTGTTGTTCAAAAGAAAAACGGAAAGTGGAGGGTATGTGTCGATTTTACCGATTTAAATAAGGCATGTCCCAAGGATCCTTTCCCTTTACCCCACATTGACTCCATGGTGGATGCAACTGCGGGTCATGAACTGTTAACTTTTATGGATGCTTCATCTGGATTCCAACAAATCCAAATGGAACCATCCGACCAAGAGGATACGGCCTTCATGACTCCAACTGGTATATATTGCTATATTGCTATGCCGTTCGGATTGAGAAATGCAGGTGCAACGTACCAAAGGTTGGTGAATATGATGTTCAAGGATCAGATTGGACAAACTATGGAGGTTTACATAGATGATATGGTGGTAAAATCCATAAGAGCTGAGGATCACCTAAAGGATTTGGAGGAAGCATTTGATATCCTTGACAAATATAATATGAAGCTTAATCCTTCAAAATGTCATTTTGGTGTTAAAGCAGGTAAATTCTTAGGATACATGGTGACTAAGAGAGGCATTGAAGCTAGCCCGGAACAAATCAAAGCAATAGTGAACATTAAATCTCCGGCCAATGCTAAGGATGTTCAAAGGCTAACAGGCAGGATAGCAGCCTTGAACAGATTCATATCCAAGTCCTCCGAGAAGTGTAAAGAATTCTATGATATCCTAAGGAAGAACAAGAAATTTGAGTGGACGGAGAAGCATGAAAATGCTTTAAAAGCCCTCAAAGATTACCTATCCTCGGCCCCGGCTTTGATGAAACCAGAAAAAGGTGATGTGTTATCCTTGTATCTTGCAGTATCCTCAAAAGCAGTAAGTGCGGTCCTTGATAAGGATCATCAAGGTACACAACATCCTGTCTATTATGTAAGTAAAAGTTTACTTGATGCCGAATCCAGGTACTCACACCTTGAAAAACTTATTCTTGCATTAATAATGGCATCTACTAAGTTAAGACATTATTTTGAAACTCATGTTATCATTGTTAAAACTAATTTTCCAATTAAGAATGTCCTCAGGAAACCAGAGATGTCCGGAAGGATGGCTAAGTGGGCAGTAAAGCTGAGTGCCTATGATATAAGATATGAGCCTAGGACAGCTATCAAATCCCAAGCATTAGCTGACTTTGTGGCTGATTTCAGTAGTGATCTACAAGAAGAAGCTAAGCTAGAGGTCCAGCAGCTAGAAGAGACCAAGGATCCTTGGATACTCCACACTGATGGATCCTCAAATGTCAAAGGCACAGGGCTTAGAATACTACTAAAATCACCACAGGGGGACATAATACCCCATTCTATAGCTTGTGAGTTCCAAACCACTAATAATGAGGCTGAATATGAAGCCTTAATTGCTGGTTTGCAAATTGCAAAGCATATGGGGATCAGGTATCTTGAGGTACACGTAGATTCTTTGTTAATTACAAATCACTTTAATGGATCATATGCTGTCAAAGGTGAAAAGCTAACCAAATATTTGGAGATAGTCAAAAGTTTGGCACTCTCTTTTGTCTCTTTTAGTTTGTCACAGGTACCAAGGGAAGAAAATACAGAAGCTGATGCATTGGCTAACTTAGGATCATCTTTGAAGATCCCAGAGGATATCAAGATCCCTATTATCCATATCCTGACCCCAGCTATTGAGGATCATGTGGCTATGGAGATAGGGAATAATTCTGCAATGATCCCTAGTGAGGATACTCAATCCTATTCAGGATCCGGATCATGGATCTCACCAATTATGAGATACTTACAACATGGAGAGATTCCTACAGGAGAAAACCCTAGGGCTTTCAAATCTAAGGTATCTCAATTCACAATTATGAATAATATGTTGTATAGGCGATCTCTTGCAGGACCATACTTGAGATGCATTGAGGATCCTGAAGTTCAAGAAGTTTTAAAAGACTTCCATGAAGGAGATTGTGGAAATCACACTGGGGGCTGGGCTTTATTCTTAAGGATCCTGAGGACAGGATACTACTGGCCAACCATGAAGAAAGATGCTGTGGAGTATGCCAGAAGATGTGATCCTTGCCAGAGACACAGCAATATCCTTCATCAACCAGCCGAACTATTGCATCCTATATCCTCCTCTTGGCCATTTATGAGATGGGGTATGGATATAGTTGGCAAGCTCCCTAAGGCACCTGGTGGAAAAGTATTCATGCTAGCTATGACTGATTACTTCTCCAAGTGGATAGAGGCTGAAGCTTTTGCCCAAGTTAGAGAAAAGGAAGTTATATCCTTCATTAAAAGAAATATTATAACTAGATTTGGAATTCCCTCTGAGATTATATGTGATAATGGTTCCCAATTTATTGGGGGCAGAACCACTAACTTTTGTGACAGCTGGGGGATTAGGATGATAACATCAACACCAGTCCACCCACAAGCTAATGGTCAAGCAGAATCATCCAACAAGATCATCATCAACAACTTGAAGAAGAAGCTTGGATCCAAGAAAGGAAAATGGGCAGAAGAGCTACCCTATGTGCTCTGGGCTGACAGGACAACCCCTAAGAATGCTACTGGTCAAACACCATTCTCTTTGGTGTTTGGGGCAGAATCAGTGATCCCAACAGAAATGGTGGTTCCTACTGCTAGAACAAGTACCCGTGATCCTAAGGAAAATGATGAAAACTTGGCTCAAGACCTGGATACTATTGAAGAAATCAGGGATATGGCTAGGATCAGGATGGCCAGTTATCAACAAAGAATGGCTGGTGCTTACAATAAAAATGTCAGGATCAGGAGGTTTCAAGTTGGAGATATGGTGTTAAGGAAAGCATTTCAGAATACCACCAATCCTGCTGATGGAAAATTGGCTCCAAAATGGGAAGGCCCTTATTTGATTGAAGCTGAAGCGGGAAAGGGGGCATATAGATTGCTAACCATGGAAGGTGAATTGCTACCAAGAGCTTGGAATGCTGTCCACTTGAAGAAATATTTCATGTAAGCAGGATCCTTATGGTATAGGTGATCCTCATCGAAGAGATATCCTTAAAGGATCCTCAAAGTATCGGTGATCCTTACTCAGGTAATATCCTAATCTTGAACTATTTCATTTCTTAATTTTTTCATCTAAGGATAAGGATCATGTATCCTTTATCCATCTCTCACGTGAGTTCAAGTTTTGAAAGCTCAGGTATCTTCAGCACAACATTGGTTATCCACAGAAGCAATCCGTCCTTTGGGTTTAACCCCAGTTATTTGGGCTTGTCCCCAGATTCCGCCTGTAGCGCACGATGATCCTGGTATAGTTCAAGGCTTTGGGACCAGTACTCATTATAGGGGCTGATAATTCCATTGTTCTGGCTATGCTTAGGATCCTACGTATAATGGTAGACGTACCATACATCCGTTCATAAGGTTTCTAACGTTTTCACGTTAGCTAAGGTTTCTAACGTTTTCACGTTAGCTAAGGTTTTGGCATCTTCATGTCACTAAGTTTGGATAGTCGCCAGTTAGGGCCATACTCCAGTTTACATACGATCCTTGGGCTTGTCCCCAGTTATCCTTGGGCTTGTCCCCAGTTATCCTTGGGCTTGTCCCCGGTTATCCTTGGGCTTGTCCCCGGTTATCCTTGGGCTTGTCCCCAGTTATCCTTGGGCTTGTCCCCAGTTGCTAACTCTTTTCTTATATCGGCTTAGTCCCAAGTTATGCTCTATTTCAGGTCCTTGAAGATAGGCAGCTAGGGATCCTTGATCCTTATTTCACTCTAAGGTTTATCTTATAGTTATCCTTATTATGGTTAGGATTCTAACTAGGATCCTCAGGTATGATCCTTAACTTTTTTGGTTTTATTAATTATTCATTTGAATAACCCCTATACTTGACAACTGAACTTGTGTTTCTTAAACTATATCATTTTTAAAACTTATCGGTTATGAGATATATGATCCTTGTTCATATCTTAAACTTTTAGGATATCTTTTCTAATTTTTCAAGGCTTGATAAGTATAAACAAATTGAACATTATAACAGTTGGAAAATAACATACTAAAAAGGATAACAACACAAGATAAGCGACAAAAGGTTAAGTTTTTATTTATTAACATAAGACTAACCCTTTAAAGGTTGTCAAAATTACCTACCCGAGCTTCTACCAGCAAAACGTGGCCCGTCCGCTGGGGTAGGTAAAGGGTGTCCATGATAATGAGTTCAAAAGTAGTGCAGGAATATAAAGGCAGCAGGATCACAATGGCTTCATCCCCCAAACAGAGGATCCCTCCACCAATTGCAATCCTGCCTATTGTCCGAAGGATCATACATGATCCTTAATCCTAAAAACCTATTGTTCAAAGTACAACCCATGAAATTGTCTTAAACATCACAACCACAAAAAACAACCACCAAACTAAAAAAATTGGGCTCCGGCCTTAGCACATATATCCATCATCGCCCAATTGTGCAGCCTACATCTTTGCTGCATCCTCTTCTCCTCCAGCTGCGGTATCCTTCACCTGATCCTTCCCACTGCCACTTGCTTCAATCGCCAAGACTTCAGTAGCCTCCTCTTCCTCATCCTCAAGCTCAGCCAACCTTTCCTTCCAACCCTCAATATCCCAGCTGTTCTTATCAAAGCTAGGATCTTGAGCTTCTTGGGCCATCTTCAACTTAGTCTGATACATTGTGATGGCAGCAGAGAGCTTGGCATTTTCGATGAGGTCATGCTTTTCATAATCAAAGTTAACCAGCACCTTGGCCATTGCCTGCTTGGTATCCTGGAGTTCCTTCTGAGCATCAGCAAGTGCAAGATCTTTGAGCACGGCAACCTGTTGAAGATCAGCTATTTTCTTGTCCAGCTCCTCAATATTGCCCACATAATCCTCGATCTCAGCAAATTTCTGCAGAAAGAAGATAAGGCAGTTCAAGGTCAAGTGATCCTCATAAGAGCTGGATACCTAGGCAAAGTTAAGGATCCTTACTTCATTGAAGTACTCAAGGAATTGGTGGCGGATCAGTGGCAGCCCTTGAAGATCCTCAGCATCAGAAATTTTCCTCTTCTTGACACCCTTTCCTTTAGTGGGTGCCTTTGGAATGGAAATGCTGGGACTGTTGGTGGATCTCTTCCTTCTGGGTCGTACGAGATCAAGGTCAGCGGTGTTGAATTGGGAAACAGGCTTGTCAGATTTTCCAGCACCTACACAATCAAAATAAGATAAGTATCTTTTCTTAATTCATATTTCACTATTTGTTTAAACTTTGGACAAGGATACTTACTTGACATTGTGACGGAGCCTGAGGATACCTCCTGTGAATCTTGGGTTGTTGTCTTGAAGGTTCTTATCTCAGGGTCAAGTTTTTTGAAGGCAAGGAGTCTCTCTTTAGCAGCAGGGGACAGTTTGAGGTGTGAGACGGTGATAGCTGCAAAATAAGAAAGCAAAAATATAAGTTATCCTTACATCAAAAGAAAGTTCCTGGTGATCCTTATCAGGATCCTCCATCCTACCATGGGTAGCCCAATTTTTAGGAAGATCCTTTCCATCCTGGATAGAATCTCTCTTGACAAAAAAGAAACGTCGCTTCCAATTAGTGTCATTCTTGGTGGCTTTGAAGATCGGGTGTTCCTCACCAGGTTTACGTTTGAACAAGTAACGATGAGAGCCAAAGGTGGTAAGATCATATAGCTCTCTCAGCTCTGCCATTCCTAGATCTATTCCCTCCTCATCAATGATCCTTTCAAGGGTATGCAAAACCCTCCAAATCATCGGCATGGCTTGGATATAAGAGATGCCGGTTAGGGAGAAGAAAGATTGGGTGAAGGCTGGAAAAGGATAAGAATAACCTATAGTGAACGGAGTGACGGGGAAAGCAACCCACTTATCGGATATATGATCGCTCAAGGCATTGGGGTCAAAAGGCCTGAATTCGGTGTTTGCCGGAAAACAATAGCGAATCCTATCTATCTGAGCATCATTGAAGCAGCAACGTTCTTTAATGGAATCTTCAATGATCCCTTGGTTTTTCGGAGGACTATTCTTCGGATGATCCTTGGCTGGTGAACTTCGAAGCAACATTTTCGTACTGACGAAGATAGAAGAACAGAGCAAGAGAAGGAAAAGGATAGAGAGAGAGAATACCTGAACGTCTTCGGAATGTGGATTATAAAGGGAGTTCTCTGAAAATTTAAATGCATTTGATCCTATCTATATCTCTATTTATAATCATGATCTTGCAGGTTGTCACTTCCGTGACATCATCATCGCAACGGCTAGTTCAAAATTAACGGCTATATATCCGTTAGTTTGTTACGGATAAGATCAAGAAAACATAACTCGCTAATTTTACAATTTTACTCCTTATATTTTGGGGGCAATTGTTAGGGGAGGATTTTCTAACAATTAGTGATCCTTATTCATTATCCTAACTAGTGATCCTTACTTCTGTGACAGGTGGTGATCCTCAGAAGGGCTTTAGGATCAGGATCATGGATCACTTCAAGGATCCTCATACTGACGATTTTTTACTTATGTTTTATAACATCTCGCAGGTGTAACAAGCTTGACCAAGTCTTAGCGGCATTCTTGGAGAATATTCCCGAAGTATTCTGCACGTGCTAGATCAAAACTAGACGTTATGGAGAACGTGGAGGCTTGGCCCGAAAGTCGGAGAGTTTGTTAACTAGATATTTTTCTTATTTTAAAGGGGTAACGAGCTAGTTAGTGACACTTAGTCATTTTGGCAGTTACACACACTCGCAAATACGCTCATACAAGCTCTCGTTCAAACACTTAGCGATTTCGTACACTTTTTACACACTTCACCGTAGTGATCCTTGTACCTAGCTCGTTATTATCCGAAGTTGTAAACGTTTATTCATTTATTCGAGCTTGGTGATCGGTAGTTTCCATCACCCGGGGTTTTTTGTGCCGGAGATCAACTCTTGATCAAGGGCTTTTTCCCCGTATAAATCCTTGTGTTGTTTGTGCATTCTACATTGAAGTGATCCTCATTATTGTTACATATTTTAAGCATCATTCCCCTAAACAAAGAGTTTGGTTGCAATATCATCATCAGATTTTCTGACCAAAACAATACCTGAATTAATGTATGCTATGCAGGGCTTAGGGGACAAAGCTAGGTGGCCTCGAAAGAACCAGCAGAAAGCTGATTGGAAGGATAAATCCAAATGGTGTGTCTTCCACGAAGACTTCGGACATATGACCGAGGATTGCATTGCTTTAAGGAAGGAGATAAGTTACCTGTTAAGCAAGGGGTATCTGAAGGACTTGCTGGGGAAAAAGAAGAATAAAGGGCAGGATCCCGAGAAGGATCCTGAACGAGCAACATCACCCCCAGCAGATGCCAAGATAATTAACTTTATTTCAGGAGGATCCGACATTTGTGGGACTTCGTATTCGGCGGCCAAGAGACATGCAAAGGAAGCTAAGAGCGAGAGGGGAGACAAACCAGTCAGAATGACTACCCTCACAACTAATAAAGTGATCACTTTCGATAGTGATGACAGGGATACTGTTCAGGATCCTCACCATGATGCTTTAGTAATAACATTATATGTGGCTAACCATTTTGTACGCAGGATACTGGTAGACAACGGTAGTTCTGTCAATATAATTCAGCTGGAAACATTGAAGAGGATGAATGTATCTCCGATGGATATCAGTTCGAAGTCCACTGTGCTCGTTGGTTTCAGTGGAGAAGCTAGGAATACCGTAGGGGAGATAAAGTTACCAGTATATGTTGAAGGGGTCAACTCAATACAACGCTTCTGTGTGATGGACTCCTTATCCTGCTATAACACCATACTGGGAAGACCATGGATTCACGATATGAAGGCTGTGCCATCAACATATCACCAATGCATCAAGATCCATACCCCTTGGGGGGTTGTCAAGGTGGAAAGTGATCAACAGGAAGCGAAAGAATGCTACTCATCCTCGATGAAATCCTCAACTAAGCCTAGTACAGCATAGCAATTAAAGATGCGGGCCCAGGATATCGAGGAGGATTCGGAGCAGGATGTGAAGAAAATTATCCTGGATCAGGATAATCCTGATATCTCGGTGCTCGTAGGAACCAATATCCCTCAGGATATTGAAGAACAGTTGACTAACTTTTTGAAATGCAGGATGTCAACGTTTGCATGGAAGCATGAGGATATGACAGGCATATCCAAAGACGTTATCACTCACAAGCTTGGAATTGACAAATCATTCAAGCCTGTTCAGCAAAAAAGAAGAAAATTCGCTCCTGAGCGGAATGCGATTATCCAAGAGGAAGTTGAAAGATTGTTGAAGTCCAGGATGATCAGAGAAGTCAAGTTTCCAAGATGGCTAGCAAACGTAGTTGTGGTACAGAAGAAAAACGGGAAATGGAGAGTCTGTGTAGATTACACGGACTTGAACAAGGCTTGTCCTAAAGATCCATTTCCTCTCCCTCATATCGATGCAATGGTAGATGCTACTGCCGGACATGAAATGTTAACATTCATGGACGCATCCTCAAGATTTCAGCAGATTCAAATGGAGCCTTCGGATCAGGAGGATACTGCTTTCATGACACCAACAGGTATATATTGCTATACTGCTATGCCTTTCGGTTTGAAAAATGCAGGTGCAACGTACCAGAGATTGGTAAACATGATGTTCAAAGATAAGCTGGGGGACACCATGGAGGTATATATTGACGATACGGTGGTAAAATCTAAAAGAGCTGAGGATCACCTCCAGGATATCAAGGGAGCATTTGATATCCTGGATCAATACAACATGAAGCTGAATCCTGCTAAGTGCCATTTCGGAGTGGGGGCAGGAAAGTTTCTTGGATATATGGTGACAAAAAGGGGGATAGAAGCAATCCCAGAGCAGATTAAAGCTATCCTGGATTTAAAATCACCCTCAAATATGAAGGATGTACAAAGGTTGACAGGCCGAGTAGCAGCTTTGAATAGATTTATTTCAAGATCCTCAGAAAAATGCAAGGAATTCTATAATATCCTCAAAAAGAATAAGAAATTTGAATGGGGAGCAAAGCATGAAGCAGCCTTGCAGGATTTGAAGCGATATCTCTCAACCGCACCTCTATTGATGAAGCCTGAAGATGGTGAACCACTATCCCTATACCTCGCTGTATCAGGGAATGCTGTAAGTGCCGTTCTTATAAAAGACCATGAAGGTCAGCAATATCCTGTATATTATGTTAGTAAAAGTTTGTTAGATGCTGAAACTAGGTATTCTCATTTAGAAAAATTGATATTAGCTCTAGTCATGGCATCGACAAAGCTTAGACATTATTTTGAGACACATAGGATCCATGTTAAAACAAATTATCCTGTCAAAAATGTGCTTAGGAAACCAGAGATGTCAGGCAGGATGGCCAAGTGGTCAGTGAAGTTAAGTGCTTATGATTTAGTATACGAACCTAGAAATGCCATAAAGTCTCAGGCTTTAGCTGACTTTGTGGCTGATTTCAGTAGTGATATTCAGGATGAGGTAGACCTAGAAGTTCAACAGTTAGGAGAATCTTCAGGATCCTGGACATTATATACTGATGGTGCATCCAATATAAGAGGTGTAGGTCTAGGTATACTACTAAAATCGCCACAGGGGGACATATTACCCCAGGCCATTAGGTGTGAATTTCCTGCTACTAATAATGAGGCAGAATATGAAGCTTTAATTGCAGGATTAGAATTGGCTAAGAGTATGAGTATCAAGAATTTGCGAGTATATGTTGACTCCTTGTTAATTACTAACCATTTTAATGGATCCTATGCAGTTAAGGGTGAGAAATTAATCGAATACCTCGATATTCTCAAAAAATTAGCAGAATATTTCGATGTTTTTACACTTGAACAGGTACCAAGAGAGGATAACGCTGAAGCAGATGCCTTAGCAAATCTGGGATCATCGATCAGGATACCAGAAGGAACCCAAATACCAATATTACATGTCTTGTATCCTGCAACGAATCCTCGGGATAAAGAAGTAGCGGGTATTCAGGATCCTGGAGCAGAGTATCCTGAAGAGGATCCTAAATCTTGGACGGCTCCAATAATGAGATATCTTAAGAAAGGACACATCCCCGAAAATGAAAATCCTAAGGCATTTAGGATGAAGGTATCACGATTCACTATTATAAATAATGTTTTATACAAGAAATCTCTTGCAGGACCGTATTTGAGGTGCTTGGAGGATCCTGAAGCCAAAGAAGTACTTCAGGATATACATGAAGGGGATTGTGGTAACCATACTGGGGGCAGGTCACTATTCTCAAAAGTATTAAGGACAGGATATTATTGGCCAACAATGAGAAAAGATGCCGCAGAATATGCTCGAAGATGTGACGCATGTCAAAGACATAGTAACATATTACATCAGCCTGCTGAACCACTGTATCCTATTGTTTCCCCTTGGCCGTTTATAAAGTGGGGTATGGATATAGTGGGAAAGCTTCCAAAAGCTCCAGGAGGAAAGGTTTTCATGTTGGCAATGACGGATTATTTCTCCAAGTGGGTTGAAGCAGAAGCATTTGTTCAAGTTAGAGATCAAGAAGTAGTATCCTTCATAAAGAGAAATATCCTGACCAGATTCGGAGTACCAGCCGAGATAATCTGTGACAATGGTTCTCAGTTTATAAGCAAGAGAACTACTGACTTTTGCAGGTGTTGGGGAATCAAAATGATCACATCTACTCCGGTACATCCTCAAGCGAATGGACAGGCAGAATCCTCAAACAAGATAATTGTCAATAACTTAAAGAAGAGGCTTGGAGCCAAAAAAGGAAGATGGGCAGAAGAATTACCCTTTGTTTTGTGGGCTGATAGGACAACGGTAAAGAACGCAACAGGCCAAACCCCATTTTCCTTGGTATTTGGAGCAGAAGCAATGATTCCAACGGAAATGACAATACCTACTGCAAGGTTTACCCTAAGTGATCCTGGACAGAATCCTGAAGCCTTGTGTCAGGATTTGGATACTATAGATGAAAAGAGAGGCGCAGCAAGGCTAAGGATAGCAGCATATCAACAAAGAATATCCAGAGCATATAATAAGAATATTAGGACCAGAAGATTTAAGGTTGGAGATTGGGTGTTGAGAAAGGCTTTTCAGAATACTACTAATCCTGCCGATGGCAAGTTAGCTCCAAAATGGGAAGGACCATATGAAGTTGAATCAGAAGCAGGGAAAGGAGCATATAGACTCAAGAATATGGAAGGGGTTATGCTACCGAGATCTTGGAATGCTATACACCTTAAGTATTATTTCAAGTGAGTTTAGAATTTAATTTCTAACTCAGGATGGTATGAATCCTATCTTTTTTAAATATGTTTGGTTTAATTTATTCTTTGAAACCCAATACTAACTTAAGCATCGGAGGGGTGTTAGCCAAGCTAACACCCACCTTAGTTTAAGGATGTTTTGCAGTATATGCTCCAGGATATAGCTCCAGGATGCTCACTCAAGATACTTCGGAAGATTATAGGATTGGCCCCCTCTCTCACGTATAAGGGATCCTGATCCCTTCACAGGTTTAAAGGTATTCACCTTTCTTCCGAATTGGGTTTAAACACTCCGCCTGGAGCGCAAGTTATTCAGGGATAGTTCAAGGTGGCGGGACCAGTTCATGTAAAAGTGGCTGACAATTTCGTTACTGTTGGCTATATCCTGAATCCTAAAGGTATATGAGGATTGATCACCCTCTCTCACGAAAGGGTATTTTCATACTCTCTAAGGTTTAAAGGTTTTCACCTTTCTAAGTCTTGGTGTTTATACACTCCCGCCTGTAGCGCACGAAAATTTGGGATTTTCCCCAGAATACAAGGAATTTATCTCCAAGGCATTTTTGGGTTTTACCCCTGTGACATGAAAAATTGCCTATACAATGGAAACTGATATTCAGAAGATTTCTAAGAAGACATTGTACACAGGGGACATTCCCATCGAGGCAATGGTGTAAAGCTAAAAGGATAAGGCTCGGAACTAATGCACTAAGTGTCTCAGACAGGGGACATTTCCATTGGAAGAGTTGCAAAGGGATTGAAGTTTGGTAATAGGTTTATACCCTATTCCTGGTATGATCTTTCCTTCATAAACAATGTTTAAATTTTTAATACTATGTTTGGTAAAGGAATAAATATCCTGATATATTCTCAAAATATGTTATTAAATACTTTTCAGGATATTTGGTTAAGATATTTGAAACTAATACTAGTTTGAAACTTTGATCATTTAAGTATTATCAAAACAGGTTTTGGAAAAGTGGACTGCTTTTCATTCCTTAAAAAGCTTTCTACAAAGTTGAACGGATCTAATAATAGTTTTTATTGTATATCATTGAGCATATTGATCAGGATATTTTTTAAAGATAACAATACAAAATTTTTGCAAAGTTAAAAGGTACATTAAGTAATGCAAGGCAATAACAAATAAGTCAAAAGGGAGTTATATTATTAACATGTCAAAAGTTGTGCTTTTGGTTTCACCTCAAACCGAGGCCCATCTGTTTTGGTCAAAAATTACCGAAGTAATTAAGTGATCAAATTAGTTAAGTGAGGTAGTGTGCTAGAAGTAAATGTCAAAAAATGTGTTAATTAAATTACTTGCAAAAACAGTTTAAAGATACGGTTCGGGATATTGAACTGTATCGACGATCAAACAATGAGCAATTAATGAGCAAAAAGTAAAGGAAGTGACACGAGATGTACGAGGAAAGCCCTTGATCAATCTAGATCGCCGGCATAAAACCTCGGGAGCTGACAATCGCAGCTGCCTAGTTCTTCAATTGCTTCAAAAATCAGGATACAGTGCAGGATGTGGTACGGATCGACTAAGTGTTACAACGAAAATGAAATACAAGTGTGGTGTTTGCAACTAGCTAGAATGTGATTGTGTTCGAGAGTGTAAGTGTGAAATGATGTGTTCTAAGTTGATCCAACCTCATCTATTTATAGTAAAGATAATATAACTAACTACCCTAAACTCGCGGGATTCACCGAATATTCCTTCTTGGAACGTTGCAGACCTGGTCTTTCGGGCTCAACGTCTCTTTCTCAACAAATTCGTCCGAGTCTTGAGGAGAAGAAGTCCTTGCGACCGTTAGCAAGCCTCTGCCCTTAATCTGCACGTGGTTAATTCAATAAGCTTCAGGATATCGCCCAAGATGTCAGCAATATCCTCTTCCAGCATCCTGATTACAAATAACCAAACAAAGGCAGGATATTGGTCAGGATACATATGTTAAGAAAATGACCCCTAACAATTGTCCCCAAATATATCAGTTGGGATACCAATCCAACGGATATATTTCAAAACTTTACTTCATAATTTAAGGCAATTAATATGAGTAGACTCTTGAAATGACAGCAGTGCTATTTCCAAGACATTATTTACTTTTTACCCCCTTATACTCATCCTATATTAACCAAGGGACTCCTTGTCTCGGTCATCCTTATCTTCAAGCAAGCATCAGGTAACTTCTCTTCTAATTTTCTCTCTTTAATTTTTCATGATTTGCTCAATGGCACCACGAACGAAATCCCGCTCAGTCCGGTCTGCCTCAACCCTGATAAGTCAAAACCTTATCACTGATCCAGCGAAGGAGATTTGCTGTTTCAATAATGCTGACATTGCTGCTCTCCAAGACTCCGGTGCCTTTCCCGCCGGGACGGTCTTTCGCCCGTTTGACAAGGAAGCCCGATCGGATGCATCATCCGACGAGTGGGTTTGTTTTTTCGCTTATCCTTTCTCCCTTGGACTCCGGTATCCATTTCCACCCTTTATCTCCAGTTTTTTCGAACTCACCGGCCTTAGTTATGCCCAAGTTATGCCAATGGTCTGGCGAATCTTGATAGTGTTGGATCAAATTAAATCTCGTCATTACCCTAACCTTCTTGTTGAGGACCTTCCCGTAGCATACCGATTAAGATCCCACGGCAACCACCGTTATCTTCTATTCTCCATCAAGAGCCCTTTGGTCCTTAAAGCCACCAAGAATGAGGATCGGTGGCGACGAAAATTCTTTTTCGTCAAAAGAGACTCCATTGATAAGGGTTTCGATCTACCGATTAAATGGTTAACCAAGGGTAGGATTTAGGGTTTTAGGAATATCCCCAATCATATTTTCAAACTGTATCCCGGACTTATATTCTGACATTTTTATGCAGCGAATTTCAGAGATTTAGTGCCTCTTAGCGCGGAATCCGAATCCAAGATCAAGGAAATCTACCGTCTTCCTGCCAGCAAAAGAAGTTTTTCCCTGTCTCTCACAGATCCTCACCAAAAATCAAACTCAGAAATGTCTGGTAAGCGTATTTTCATATGTTAATTATATTCAAAAATATGATGAGTTTTAGGAGTATCTTCCCTTATGTAGTACCAGTCGTCAACCTTGATGCTTTCGAACTCGATGAATTGGATTGCTATTCCAGCCTTGAACCCGCCAAACAAGAATCCAAGCCAAAGTCGTCTGCTACACCAAAGCCTACCTCCTTGAAAACTGTTTCTGTTCCCAAAGGCCCTCCGGCATCCAGGACCAGGGCATCCAGCTCTCGAAAGAGAAAGGAGACTGACTCCCCGGCTGTTTCTGAAACACTCTCTCTTGAGAATCACGGGTTCAATGATGCCATCTCATTTCTCAAACAGGTAGAATTTTCTTTCCAATATCCTGTATAAATATGTTAATCTTTATCCTGCTTATATTAATACCTGTGCCTTTATCTATAGGGTCTGGATCGCCTCATGCATCTATACGAAGATGCTAGCGGTCTTAACAAGATGTTGCAGATTCAGCTGGAGAAAGCTCAAGCCACCATAGCTGATCAAGGGACCATCGCAGCTGCCAAATCCCAGCACTATGAGGACAAATACAAGGCGATGATTCAGGAACATCAGGCCGCCCTTCACAAAGCTAATGAGGATGCTCAAGCCAAGCTGGATGCCGCTCTTCTCCAATATCAGCAAAACATGAGGTCATACCGGGATAGCCTAAAAACTTCGGTGGTCATCTCTCTTCTCCAAGCCAGGATAAGGATGGCTCATGAGGCCATGGATCTGGGTTTTGAATGCCCTTCCTGGAATGTAAAGGCTTGGGAGGAGAAACTACAGGGCCTTGGAGGTCATCCCGTTGCTCATCCTGCAAAAAGTACTGGTGAAGAGCCTTCTAAGACGGCAGAGGAGGTGGCCAATGCTGATGATGATGCTGAGAAGAATCCTGAGGGTGATGCTGGGGCAGATGCTGGCAAGGAGCTTATTGTTCAAGAAGGTGCTGCCCCTTAGGCAGCAGAGTGGGCGATGATGGATATACGTGCCAAGGCCGGAGCCCACTTTTTAATGTCATGGTTGTGGTTGCATACACAATTTACTTTTCCTGTCCTTGAACAATTTACTTTTCCTGCACTAGAACAATATGATGACCAAAGGTGGATGGGTCCTTGGTTTTAGGATGAAACCCTTGGTCATCAATTAGTATAATTTGTTTTGAACATGGTAACGGTTGTAGGTGAACGGGTCCTGTTTTGAGACAGATCCTGCAACCGTTATAAAATTATGGTAACAACTAATTGTGCTTTTGGCGGATGGGCCTTACCAAAAGCACAACTTTTGACTAGTTAATAATATAACTATCTTTTGACTTATTTTTCTGTTACTTTGCATTGTTTAGTGTAAGTTTTAGCTTTGTAAAAATTTCATACTGTTATTTCACAAAATATCCTGATTAGTATGCTCAGCAACATACTGCAAAAGCCTTTTATTAAATAGATCTTCCAGACATTCCTTTATCTTTAAAAAGTTTTCTAGAAAGTAAAAAATAGCTTATCTCTTCAAAACCAAGTTTTGATGATGATCAAAATTCCAAACCAATACTAGTTTCAAACATCCTGATCAAATATCCTTAAAAGAACTTTGAGGATATGTGTCAAGATACTTAACATGATGCTATTAAAAATTTAAATGAGACTTGCAAAGGAAAGACCATACCAGACATAGGATATAAACCTATTACCAAACTTCAATCCCTTTGCAACTCTTCCAATGAAGATGTCCCCAGTGCAAGGTACTTAGTGCATTAGTTGCAAACTTCATCCTTTTAGCTTTACACCACCGCCTTGGTGGGAATGTCCCCTGTATATAATGTCTTCAAGTATCTTAGAAATCTACTTAATGTCAGTTTCCATGGCATAAGCAATTTTTCTCGTTCCGAGGGTATAACCCAAGGATGTACTGGAGATAAATCCTTTGTATCCTGGGGAAAATCCCAATTTTTCATGCGCTACAGGCGGGAGTGTATAAACTCCAAGACTTAGAAAGGTGAAAACCTTTAAACCTTAGAGAGTATGAAAATACCCTTTCGTGAGAGAGGGTGATCAATCCTCATATACCGTTAGGATTCAGGATATAGCCAATGGTAACGAAATTGTCAGCCACTTTTACATGGACTGGTCCCGCCACCTTGAACTATCCCTGAATAACTTGCGCTCCAGGCGGGGTGTTTAAACCCAATTCGGAAGAAAGGTGAATACCTTTAAACCTGTGAAGGGATCAGTATCCCTTAAACGTGAGAGAGGGGGCCAATCCTCTAATCTTCTGAGTTATCCCGAGTGCATATCCTGGAGCTATATCCTGAAACATATCTTGCAAAACAAATGTAAACTAAGGTGGGTGTTAGCTTGGCTAACACCCCTCCGATGCTTAAGTCAGTATCAGGTTATAAAGAACAAATTACACCAAACACATTTAAAAGAAGCAAGAATTCATACCATCTCGAGTTAGAAATTAAATTCTAGACTCACTTAAAATAGAGCTTAAGGTGTATAGCATTCCAAGATCTCGGTAGCATATCTCCCTCCATATTCTTGAGTCTATACGCTCCTTTCCCTGCTTCTGATTCAACTTCATACGGTCCTTCCCATTTTGGAGCTAACTTGCCATCGGCAGGATTAGTAGTATTTTGGAAGGCCTTTCTTAATACCCAATCTCCAACCTTAAATCTTCTGGTTCTAATATTCTTGTTATATGCCCTGGATATTCTCTGTTGATATGCTGCCATCCTTAGCCTTGCCGCATCTCTCTTTTCATCTATAGTGTCTAAATCCTGACTCAAGGCTTCAGGATTCTTCTCAGGATCACTTAAGATAGATCTTGCAGTGGGTATTGTCATCTCCGTTGGAATCACTGCTTCTGCTCCAAACACCAACGAAAATGGGGTTTGACCTGTTGCATTCTTTATCGTTGTCCTGTCAGCCCATAAAACAAAGGGTAATTCTTCTGCCCATCTTCCTTTTTTGGCTCCAAGCCTTTTCTTTAAGTTGTTGACAATTATCTTGTTAGAGGATTCTGCTTGTCCATTTGCTTGAGGATGTACCGGAGTTGATGTGATCATTTTGATTCCCCAACTCTTGCAAAAGTCAGTAGTCCTCTTACTTATGAACTGAGAGCCATTGTCACAGATTATCTCAGATGGTACTCCGAATCTGGTCAGGATATTTCTCTTGATGAAGGATACTACTTCTTGGTCTCTTACTTGAACAAATGCTTCAGCTTCAACCCACTTAGAGAAGTAATCCGTCATTGCTAGCATAAAGACTTTTCCTCCCGGAGCTTTCGGTAACTTTCCTACTATATCCATCCCCCACTTCATGAATGGCCAAGGGGAAACTACAGGATATAGTGGTTCAGCTGGTTGATGTAGTATGTTACTATGCCTTTGACATGCATCACATCTTCGAGCATATTCTGCAGCATCCTTTCTCATTGTTGGCCAAAAGTATCCTGTCCTCAATACTTTCGAGAATAATGATCTGCCCCCAGTGTGATTACCACAGTCTCCTTCATGTATATCCTGAAGTACTTCTTTGGCTTCATGATCCTCCAAGCACCTTAAATATGGTCCTGCAAGAGATTTCTTGTATAAAATATTATCTATAATAGTGAATCGTGATACCTTCATCCTAAATGCCTTAGGATTTTCATTTTCAGGAATGTGTCCTTCTTTGAGATATTTCATGATTGGAGCCGTCCAGGTTCTAGGATCCTCTTCAGGATATTCCGCCCCAGGATCCTGAATACCAGCTACTTCTTTATCCCGAGGATTCGTTGCAGGATATAAGACATGTACTATTGGTATTTGTGTCCCTTCAGGTATCCTGACCGACGATCCCAGATTTGCTAAGGCGTCTGCTTCAGCATTATCTTCCCTTGGTACCTGTTCAAGTGTAAAAACATCGAAATATCCTGCTAATTTTTTGAGAATATCAAGATATTCAGTCAATTTCTCACCCTTAACTGCATAGGATCCATTAAAATGGTTAGTAATTAACAAAGAGTCAACATATGCTTGTAAATTCTTTATACTCATACTCTTAGCCAATTCTAATCCTGCAATTAAAGCTTCATATTCTGCCTCATTATTGGTAGCAGGAAATTCACACCTAATAGCCTGGGGTAATATGTCCCCCTGTGGCGATTTTAGTAGTATTCCCAATCCTACTCCTCTTATATTAGATGCACCATCAGTATATAATGTCCAGGATCCTGAGGATTCTCCTAACTGTTGAACCTCTAGGTCTACCTCATCCTGAATGTCACTACTAAAATCAGCCACAAAGTCAGCTAAAGCCTGAGACTTTATGGCATTCCTAGGTTCATATACTAAATCATAAGCACTCAATTTTACTGACCACTTAGCCATCCTGCCTGACATCTCTGGTTTCCTAAGCACATTTTTAATAGGATAGTTTGTTTTAACATGTATCCTATGTGTCTCGAAATAATGTCTAAGTTTCGTTGATGCCATAATTAACGCTAGTATCAATTTTTCTAAATGAGAATACCTAGTTTCAGCATCTAACAAACTTTTACTAACATAATAAACAGGATACTGCTGACCTTCATGGTCTTTTATAAGAACGGCACTTACAGCATTCCCTGATACAGCAAGGTACAGGGATAATGGTTCACCATTTTCCGGCTTCATCAATAGAGGTGCGGTTGAGAGATACCGTTTCAAATCCTGTAGGGCTGCTTCGTGTTTTTCCCCCCATTCGAATCTTTTGTTCTTCTTTAGGATATCATAGAAGTCTTTGCATTTCTCCGAGGATCTTGAGATAAATCTGTTTAGAGCTGCTACCCGGCCTGTTAATCTTTGTACATCCTTCATATTCGAGGGTGATTTTATATCCAGGATAACTTTAATCTGCTCTGGGCTTGCCTCTATCCCCCTTTTCGTCACCATATACCCAAGAAACTTTCCTGCCCCCACTCCGAAATGGCACTTAGCAGGATTCAGCTTCATATTATACTGATCCAGGATATCAAATGCTCCTTTAATATCCTGGAGGTGATCCTGAGCTTTCTTTGACTTTACTACCATATCGTCAATGTATACTTCCATGGTGTCCCCCAGTTTGTCTTTGAACATCATGTTTACCAATCTTTGGTATGTTGCACCTGCATTTTTCAGACCAAAAGGCATAGCTGTATAACAATAAATACCTGTTGGTGTCATGAAGGCAGTATCCTCCTGGTCAGAAGGCTCCATTTGTATCTGTTGAAATCCTGAGGATGCGTCCATGAAAGTTAGCATTTCATGCCCAGCAGTGGCATCTACCATTGCATCGATATGGGGAAGAGGAAATGGGTCTTTAGGACAAGCTTTGTTCAAGTCTGTGTAGTCTACACAAACTCTCCATTTCCCGTTTTTCTTCTGTACCACGACCACGTTTGCTAGCCACCTTGGGAATTTGACTTCTCTAATCATTTTGGACTTCAACAATCTTTCAACTTCTTCTTGAATAATTGTATTGCGTTCAGGAGCAAACTTCCTTCTTTTTTGTTGCACTGGCTTGAATGATTTATCAATTCCAAGCTTGTGAGTGATAATATCTTTGGATATGCCTGTCATATCCTCATGCTTCCATGCAAACGTAGACATCCTGCATTTCAAAAAGTTAATTAATTGTTCCCCAATATCCTGAGGGATATCGGTCCCTACGAGCACCGAAATATCGGGGTTATCCTGGTCCAGGATAACTTTCTTCACATCCTGCTCCGGATCCTCCACGATATCCTGGGCCCGCGTCTTTAATTGCTATGCTGCACTAGTTCTGGCTGAGGATTTCATCGAGGAGGAGTAGCATTCTTTCGCCTCCTGCTGATCGCTATCAACTTTAACGACTCCCCAAGGGGTAGGTATCTTGATGCATTGGTGATATGTTGATGGCACGACCTTCATATCGTGAATCCATGGTCTTCCCAGGATAATGTTATAGCAGGATAGAGAGTCCATCACACAGAAACGTTGTATCGAATTGACTCCTTCAACGTATACTGGCAACTTTATCTCTCCCACTGTGTTTCTAGCCTCTCCACTGAATCCAACAAGCACGGTGGACTTTGAAGTGATATCCATTGGAGATACATTCATTCTTTTAAGTGTCTCTAGCTGGATTATGTTGACGGAGCTGCCATTATCAACCAATATCCTGCGTACAAAATGGTTAGCCTCATATAACGTTATTACCAGAGCATCATGGTGAGGATCCTGGACAGTATCCCTGTCATCAGCATCAAGTGTGATCACTTTGTCAGTTGTGAGTGTAGTCATCCTGACAGGTTTGTCTCCCCTTTCGGCTTTGGCTTCCTTTGCATGTCTCTTTGCTGCCGAATACGAAGTTCCACAAATGTCGGATCCCCCCGAAATGAAGTTGATTATCTTGGCATCCGCGGGAGGTGATGCTGCTCGTTCAGGATCCTTCTCAGTATCCTGACCCTTATTCTTCTTCTTTCCTAAGAGATCTTTCAGACATCCCTTGCTCAGAAGGTAGCTTATTTCTTTCCTTAAAGCAATGCAATCCTCAGTCATATGTCCGAAATCTTCGTGGAAAGCACACCACTTCGACTTATCTTTCCAGTCAGCCTTTTGTTGATTCTTTCGGGGCCATCTAGCCTTGTCTCCTAGACCCTGCATAGCATACATCAATTCAGGAATATTAACAGAAAAGCAATATTCAGACAATTCAGGATACTCTTCAGGATCCTCATCTTCGACAGCATTCACTCTCTTGTTTTCATTTCTACCATATGGCTTAGGCCGATATGACTTAAATGAGGATTCTGACTTCCTATTAGTCGATTCATAAGTGTTGGACGAGTTCATCCTTTCTTGCATCTTCTTGTCATCTTCCAGACGGATATATCTCAAGGCCCTGTTACGAGCTTCATCGAGATTCCTGCAGGGATTCATTACAAGATCCTGATAAAACTGAGAATCCTTTTGTAATCCCATCTTAAAAGCTTGCACAGCTGTTGCAACATCAAGATGTGGGATATCCAAGGATTCTCGACTAAATTTGTTCACATAATCCCTCAAGGATTCTTGAGGCCCTTGAGTTATCCTGTAAAGATCACCGGTTAGTTTCTCAAAACTCCGACTGCAAGAAAATTGACTGTTAAATAAATTAACCAAATGAGCAAACGAAGTAATTGAGTGAGGAGGAACGTTCAACAGCCATTTCAAAGCTGATCCCGTTAGAGTAGAACCAAATCCCTTGCACAAGCACGCTTCCTTGAGCTCCGGAGGGATAGGGTTAATCTCCATTCTTTCCCTATACTGAGCAATATGCTCCTCAGGATCCGTAGTCCCATCATAAAGCTTCATATTGGGAGTTTGGAATCTCTTTGGGATCTCAGCATCACATATAGGGTATGCAAAACGAGATATCTTGTGGCTGTCTTGAGACACTTCCGGGATCGGCTGGACCACCCCAGGTACACTAGATATCATGTCCTTCAACTTCTGAAGTTCCCTGGTAAGTGCTGATGTTACACCTGTGTCCTGCAAAGATCCATTATTGTTAGTAGCATGAGTATTATTATTATTTGACACGTTACCCGTTGGAGGATTTTGCCCATATCCTGAAGCATATCCTGAGCTCCTCATGGTTGACATCCTGACCGAGGAGGGTATTTCAGGAGTATGATTCTGAGGAAGATTGGGCACAATATTCCCCCTGTTATCCTCAGTATACACAGCTGAACTGAAGTTCAACGCTCTGGGATGTAATGGAGTGACAATATCCTCAGCAGATCTGCTCGAGCCAGACTTCAGGAGTTGTATTTCCCTTAAAAGCATTTGGTTTGTTTCCTGTTGCTGCCTCATTTGTTCCTGCACACTTCCAAATAAAGTTAAAATTTCATCATTAGAAGCTAAAACGGGAGCAGATCCCTGGACACTCCGAGTAGGGATAACATCTTGAGATTGTGTAGAGGCTGGCGTCCTTCGAGGAGGTGGTGGAAGCACCGAACCGGTAGTAGCAGAAGTCATAGCAGACATAGTAGAGGAACTCATGTTTGATCGTGAGGCCATTGTGGACAATGTAGCAAAAAGTTTTGAAAATAAAAAACCGATTAGCGATTTAACAAAAAATTTTAGTAAAGAGAGCACCACTTGCCCCACGGTGGGCGCCAAATTGTTTTGGTCAAAAATTACCGAAGTAATTAAGTGATCAAATTAGTTAAGTGAGGTAGTGTGCTAGAAGTAAATGTCAAAAAATGTGTTAATTAAATTACTTGCAAAAACAGTTTAAAGATACGGTTCGGGATATTGAACTGTATCGACGATCAAACAATGAGCAATTAATGAGCAAAAAGTAAAGGAAGTGACACGAGATGTACGAGGAAAGCCCTTGATCAATCTAGATCGCCGGCATAAAACCTCGGGAGCTGACAATCGCAGCTGCCTAGTTCTTCAATTGCTTCAAAAATCAGGATACAGTGCAGGATGTGGTACGGATCGACTAAGTGTTACAACGAAAATGAAATACAAGTGTGGTGTTTGCAACTAGCTAGAATGTGATTGTGTTCGAGAGTGTAAGTGTGAAATGATGTGTTCTATGTTGATCCGACCTCATCTATTTATAGTAAAGATAATATAACTAACTACCCTAAACTCGCGGGATTCACCGAATATTCCTTCTTGGAACGTTGCAGACCTGGTCTTTCGGGCTCAACGTCTCTTTCTCAACAAATTCGTCCGAGTCTTGAGGAGAAGAAGTCCTTGCGACCGTTAGCAAGCCTCTGCCCTTAATCTGCACGTGGTTAATTCAATAAGCTTCAGGATATCGCCCAAGATGTCAGCAATATCCTCTTCCAGCATCCTGATTACAAATAACCAAACAAAGGCAGGATATTGGTCAGGATACATATGTTAAGAAAATGACCCCTAACACCATCCACCAAAAGCACAATTAGTCTTTACCATACTTATGTAACGGTTGAAGGTTCTATCTCAAAACGGGGCCTGTCCACCTTCAACCGATACGACATTCAAAACAGGTTATACTAACCGATGACCAAGGGCTTCATCCTGAAAACCCAGGACCCATCCACCTTTGGTCATCGTATTGTTCTAGTGCAGGAAATATAAATTGTTCAACAACAGGAAAAGTAAATTGTTTCTACAAACCATAACCATGAAATTTAAAAAGTGGGCTCCGGCCTTGGCACGTATATCCATCATCGCCCACTTCGCCGCCTGAGGGGCGGCACCTTCTTGATCAACAACTTCCTTTCCAGCATCTGCACCAGCATCCCCCTCAGGATTTTTCTCGGCATCATCACCAGCATTAGCCACTTCCTCTGCCGCCTTAGAAGGCTCTTCTCCAGCATGCTTTGCAGGATGAGTGACAGGATGACCTCCAAGATCCTGTAGTTTCGCTTCCCAAGCCTTTACATTCCAGGAGGGGCATTCGAAGCCCAAGTCCTTGGCCTCGTAAGCCATCCTTAACCTGGCTTGGAGAAGTGAGATAACAACGGATGCTTTGAGACTATCCCGATATGAACTCATATCCTGCTGGTATTGGAGAAGGGCGGCATCTAGTTTGGCTTGAGCATCCTCATTGGCTTTGTGGAGGGCAGCTTGGTGTTCCTGGATCATTGCCTTGTATTTGTCTTCGTAATGCTGGGATTTGGCAGCCGCAATGGTTCCTTGATCAGCTATGGTGGCTTCAGGTTTCTCCAGCTTGATCTCCAACATCTTGTTAAGCCCGCAGGCGTCTTCATACAAGTGCATAAGACGGTCCAAGCCCTATCGATAAGGACACAGGTATCGATGTAAAAATAAGCAGGATAAGGACTAACATACTTGTGCAGGATATCGAGAGGAAAATTTTACCTGTTTGAGGAATGAGGTGGCTTCGTTAAACCCATGATTCTCGAGAGAGAATGTCTCAGAAACAGCTGGAGAGTCCGTCTCCTTTCTCTTCCGAGAGCTAGATGCCCGGGTCCTGGATGCTGGAGGGGCTTTGGAAGCAGAAACAGTCCTTGAAGAGGTAGGCTTTGACGACTTTGGCTTGGATTCTTGTTTGATGGGTGCAAGGCTGGAGTAGCAATCCAACTCGTCAAGCTGGAAACCTTCAAGGTTGACAACTGGTACTGCACAAGGGAAGATATTCTTAAACTCATCATACTTTTGAAAAATAATTGATTTAAAATATATGCTGAGAATGTGCTTACCAGACATTTCTGAGCTTGATTTCTGGCTTGAATCTGTGAGAGACTGGGAGAAAGTTCTTTCACTGGCAGGAAGTCTGTAGATTTCCTTGATCTTGGATTCGGATTCTGCACTGGGAGGCACTTAATCTCTGAAGTTCGCTGCATAAAAACATCAGGATATAAGTCTGGGATATAGTTTGAGGATATAATTGGGGATATTCCTAAAACCCTAAATCCTACCCTTGGTTAACCATTTAACCGGCAGATCGAAACCCTTATCAATAGAGTCTCTTTTTACAAAAAATAATTTTCGTCGCCATCGATCCTCGTTCTTAGTGGCCTTAAGAACCAAAGGGTTCTTGGAGGTAGAAAACAGAAGAAAACGGTGATTGCCGTGGGATCTCAACCAGTATGCTATAGGGAGGTCTTCAATAAACAGGTCAGGAAAATGACGAGACTTGATTTGATCCAGCACTATCAAAACTCGCCAGACCATTGGCATAGTCTGGGCATAGCTAAGGCCGGTGAGTTCAAAAAAGCGAGAGATGAAGGGTGGAAATGGGTACCGGAGTCCAAGAGAGAAAGGGTAGGCGAAGAAACAAACTCACTCGTCAGATGACGCGTCTGATCGGGCTTCCCGATCAAAAGGGCGAAAGACTGTTCCGGTGGGGAAGGCGCCGGAATCTTTAAGAGCAGCGATGTCGGCGTTGTTGAAGCAGCAGATTTCCTTTGCTGGATCACGTATGAAATTTTGACTTACAAGGGTTGAGGCCGGTCCGTCCGATCGAGATCTTGTTCATGATGCCATGAAGGGTGTTGGGCAAACTAAAAGAAACTCAAGAAAGAACGATAGAGGATGAAGAGAAAAGTGATTACCTGAAAATCGCTTGAAGAATGATGATAATAAGCAGAAATGATTTGGCTAAATATAGGCTGAATATAGGGGGTAAAGAGTAAATATTGCATTGAAAATGGCACAATGTCATTTCAACCATCGTTTCATTTTAATTGCCTCGATCGACGAGATAAAGTTTTTAAAATATATCCGTTGGATTGGTATACCAACCGATATATTTGGGGACAATTGTTATGGGCCATTTTCTGAGTATGCATGCTGACTAATATCATGCTTTTAATTGTTTATCTGTGATCAGGATACTGGACGAGGATATTGCTGACATCCTGGGTGATATCCTGATGTATATCGAATTAATCACGTGCAGGTTAAAGGCTGGGACTTGCAAACGGTCAAGTGGACTTCATTTCCTCAAGACTCGGGCGTGTTTGTTAAAGGAGAGACGTTGAGCCCGAAAGACCAGGTCTCCAACGTTCAACTAAGGAATATTCGTTGGATCCCGGTTATGTAGGATAGTTAGTTACATTTGTTTTACTATAAATAGATGGGGGCGGATCAGATTAAGGCACGCAATTTACACACTTTCAAACACTTTCTCTCTAGTTCATCGCAAACACTACACACAACACTTGTACTCAAATTACATTGTAACACATAGTCGATCCGCACCACATCCTGCACTGTATCCTGATATTTGAAGCAATAGAAGAACGAGGCAGCTGCGATTGTCAGCTCCCGAGGTTTTATGCCGGCGATCTAAATTGATCAAGGGCTTTCCTCGTACATCACGTGTCAACCTTTACTTTTTTGCTCATTGTTTGATCATAGATACAGCTTTATATCCTGAGCTGTATCCTGAAACTGTTTTCATATCTAACTTGGTTAGCATATTTTTTACACATAATTTTAGCACACTACCTCACTTAACTAATTTGATCACTAAATTGCTTAGGTAATTTTTGACCAAAACAGCAAGGACCTGGGTCAAGCTTACTAGGACCTCCTTCAATACCCACTGGTATTGGATGGCGGGGGTGCGAATAGCTTGATCTCCTCATATGTAAACTACTATTAATACATTAACCCGGCTACTTGGGATTGTATCCCTGCTGACTCAAACTACTTAGCCGAGGGCAACGTCACCTTCAAAAGAGAGGCCTACCACTTTACGCATTAATAACTTAATTAATTATCTTTCAATATTCCGACCCTTTGGGAGTGTATCCTTGCTGACTCAAACCACTGGGTTGAGGGTAACGTCACCTTCAAAAGAGGGGCCTACTACTATAACTAAGATAATATCTTAAAAAGTGCAAAAGTGCGGAAATCATCAAAGGTTACATTAAAGGCGAGTCAGATCCAAGTGATTCATCTTGTCTATCTGTTTTTATTTTTATTTTTCAGAATTTTAGTTTTTATTTTTCATGTTTAAAAACCTTTTCTAAAACTTTTGATTTGATTAGACGTTGAGGATAAACCGGTACTAAAAGCTCTTGTGTCCTTGGACGACCTCAGTATCTTACCAACGATATACTACGCTCGCGATGGGTGCACTTGCCCATATATGTGTTTAGTGTTAGTAGAATATCATGTTTTATAAATTTAAAACTTGACTAATGTGTTAAAAAGGGCTTAAAATATAAACAAAAACATATAACACTACACACGCATCAGCGGTATAGTGCCGATTCGAATGAATTCTTCCATGACATTTTACAAAGGAAATAAAATGATCTTTCTTAAACATACGTGAATGTTTTAAAACATAAAAATGTTTTTATCAAGAAAGATTTTCCTTACCATGCGGAATGCGGTACAATGCCAATTCCAATAATATTACTACGATATTATTTTTAAGAAAATGAGTGTCTTGTTTTTAAACATATGTAAATGTTTTTAAACCATTAAAGGGTTGAAATAAGGAAGTTTTGTTCAATTCAAGTTTATTTATTTTATTAGTTAAGGCTTCGATTTGGGCTTGCAAAGGAGTGGATTCATCCATTTTGTGGGTGCCCGGGGCTATAGATTTTGAGCCCCTAGGAGTGTGCCATTGAAAACTGTTTTGAGCAAGTTCTTCAATTTGATTATAGATTTCCTTGGGTCGTCGATTCCCAATGAGTCCCCTTGAGCCGGAATCAAGAATTTGCCTTGTGTGTGGTAAGAGTCCGTTATAGAAGGTGGACACTTGTTGCCATTGGTCAAGACCATGATGTGGGCATTTTCTTAGTAGCTCCTTGAACCTTTCCCATGTCTCGTACAAGGATTCCCCGTCTTCTTGAGAGTAGGTGTTAATCTCGGTCATGAGTTTGGCGGTTTTAGCGGGAGGGAAATATTTGTAGAGAATTTTTTGGGCAAGTTCATCCCAAGTGTGTACGGACCCACTTGGGAAGGTGTTTAACCAAGCTTTCTCCCGGTCTTTGAGGGAAAAAGGGAACATACAGAGCCGAACAGCATCGCTGGAGGCTCCGTTGATCCGGAAGGTGTCACATATATCCAAAAAGTTGGTAATATGTAAATAGGGATCTTCATCGGATAGGCCATAGAAAGTGGCGGAATTTTGGAGCATTTGGATTAGGTGTGGTCGAAGCTCAAAGTTATTAGCATCAACATTAGGAGGGTTAATAGCGGCTCTAAGGTTACCGACCATAGGCCGTAGGAAATCCATGAGAGTGCATTGATCCGCCATAGGGGGGGTTTGGGTTAAGGCTTTTTGTTGGTTTTTAGCTTTAAGTCTTTTTCTCAAAAAGCGCTCGAGTTCGTCAAGCGGTACTTTTATGTCTTTGTTGGAGGTGGAGGTCATGCACCGAACTGTATATCCTGTGAATTATACAGAATTGTGTGATTTTCTGTGAACAAAAACAAAAAGAATGCCTGATCGGAAGGTTAGCACGGCCCAGTGCTGATGCTGGCACGACCCGTGCTGTACAGAAAAAGTTTCTGCTTTCAACTTCCCAGATACTGGAAGTTCAATACGGCCTCGTGCTCCAGTAACATGGCCCCGTGTCTCTATTCCAATAACAAGAAAACAACTTTTCCCAGATACTGCAGGTTTAACATGGCCCGTGTTGATCCCACACAGCCCCGTGTTATTCTTGTAGAAAGCAGAAAATTAGAAGAAAAAGAAAAAGATAAAAATGATTAGGCCATTAATTTTAAGCTTTCTTAAAATCCTTGTGTCCCCGGCAACGGCGCCAAAAACTTGACGTGGTGCGTTGTAGTTATATTTTTTTGATATATTTTAGCTCTTTTTACTCGCTGATTCAAGTTTTAAATTTATAAAACAAGAAATTCTACTATCACTCTACACACATGTTAGGGCAAGTGCACCCATCGCGGACGTAGTATAGTGATGGCAAGATACCGAGGTCGTCCAAGGACACAAGAGCTTTTAATACCGGCTTATCGTTAACGTCTAATCTAATCAGACTTTGATGAAAAGGTTTTTAAAGCTATAAATATATATACAAAAAAGCAAAAACAAAATATAAGGAAAAACAAATAGACAAGAAGGAATCACTTGGTTCCAACTCCTCTTTTATGTATCATTTTAATGATTTCCGCACTTTGGGCATTTTAAGAGATTATCTTGAAGTTATAGTAGTAAGCCCCCTTCCAGGCAACGTTACCCTCAACCTATTGGTTTGAGTCAGCAAGGATACAGTCTCGCAAGGTCGGATTATTGAAAGATAATTAAGTTATTAATGCAAAAAGTGGTAGGCCCCATTCCAGGCAGCATTACCCTTAACCCTTTTGGTCTGAGTCAGCAAGGATACAGTCCTCACAGGGTTGGTTTACAGTTTTAATAGTAGTTTATAGATAAGGGATTTAAGCGGTTCTTACTTCTCCTGCGGGGGTTAAGACCGTCTGCTCGTGAAGTCCTACTAAGCTTGAACCAGGTTCTCATAGGATCAATACACTGAACGAGACATAGAATTTACCCAACCACCCTTCTAACCCCCTTCCAAATAGTTAATGCGCTTTTTATAGACCATAAAGACACGAATATAGAATCAACAACATATGAAGAATGATTAGATAAATTCGCCTTCAATATAAAAAAACTAGTTATTAAAGTCATTAATACATACCCAATTAAAAAGTAGCCAGAGATTGGAAATCAAAAAGTAATACATAAAAGATTTGTCTTCACCAAGTGATGTAAGAATTTAGCCAAGCATGGCCTTTGTTTGACAAAGACTCTTACGATCGATCTTGGATCCCGAAACTACTCCACACTCTAAATGATGGAAGATGGATGATGGTGGTGGATGATGGTGTTATAGTGGTGGTGGAGTGATGGAGTGGTGGCAAGTGAGAGAGAAGTGGTTTGCCAAGGGATGGATTAGAATGGAACTAAGCACCCCTATTTATAGGCTGAGGACAGACGTTCACCACGGCCCGTGCCCACCCGGCACGGCCCCGTGGCCATCTCTCTGTCTCTCTTTTCCTCATTAACGGCAGTGTCAGGTCTTGTACTAACACGGCCCCGTGTGTCAACGGCACGGCCTGTGGCCAATGTACTTGTTGTACTATCTCAGATTCTGCCAATCTTAGAGTTGACCACCCCCTGTGTTGCCTTAGCACGACCCCATGTTGGTTATTTGTTTTTTCTTTTGTTGTTGTCTTTTCTTCTGCAAAGATTCCAGTCTTGGACACAGCCCGTGTCTGGTGGACACGGGCCCGTGTTAGGCTTCTGTTCTTACTATTTTGTTGGTTTGGATTTGGATTGGGGCGAGTTGCGTCAATCCTCTTTCTTTGTATTTATGTTGGTTTTTGCTGTTATTTTGCTCCTTTTACACATTTAAGCTCTTTTGACCGTGTAAATTAAAAAGGAACAAAGAAACAAGCATTTTCCAACATTCGTACAAAAAAGGGTTGATTTTACACCATATTTAATACAGTTTATATGTTGTATTTTACGCACATCAATGCCCATCATATGAACTTACTTTGATGAGATTTGAAAACCAAACATCACAAAATTTAGAATAATGTACAAGTAAGTATTTGAAAATGGAGGGAAATGTTTTGAAAATTTGGAGGGAAAGAGGAACTTATATTATGGATATTATAAGGATAATATATATATATATATATATATATATATATCGATTACATGGAGAAAAAGACAGATGTTAGAACAACAAATCTTTTAAACAAATTGGGTGAAAAGATGGTAATTATAGCAGGAAATATTGCTATCAGGGCATTATGTCCTACAATTTCCTGTAAGATTTTCTCTTCTCTCCCATATACAGATGCTTATACATACATGCCAGCTAGGAAAAGGATCTTTATCAGGGATACTGATTATAAATACTCTTTAAAAGACAGATTTATAAACTACAATATAGACTTTGGTAAGTTACCATGGTTAGAGGATGGGAGTAAAGAAAATACAGAAGTCTTGAACAATTTTATCAAAACACATAAAAAATCCCAAGAAATTCCTAAGAGTTTGCAATGGTTAGACTTTAAATTATCAGGTGAAGGGCATTATGTTCAGATTTACACACCCTCCAAATGGAGTATGTTACTTCCATTTGTGGGAGAAGGAGAATCCCTTAAAATCGATCACATAATCGATTTGGAAGAAGACCAGGAACCAGACTCAGACCCTGGAAGCCCACAGTGCATAGACTCAACACATAGAGATTTCTAGAGAAAAATGATAAAAGTTTGGACCTAAAAAGACAGATGTATACAACCTTTCTAAAAATCATAATTATCGCCAAGCACATGCAGCCGAAAAAGAATCTATTATTATAGATGGTGCTTTTATCTTTTTCCGACGAAGAATCAATTATTATAGATAGGGCCTATTGTCTTTTTCTTTCTTTCATTTGTACCCGTTTATTTTTCTGACATCAGAAGCAGTATGTACAGTGTTTCATTTGTAGGTTAGCTTTTCTCTTTACCTATATAAGGCATAGAATGCATTTGTAAAAGATCACCTCTGAATTCAATAAAAATTTTCTTGCATTCTCAATCATCCTTATGGCACACTAAAATTCTCTCCGTCACTCCTTAGCCTAACCCCCAAGCTCCTTAGTTTCGTTCATTGTTCTTCAAATTAAATTCCAAAAAAAAGAGTCTTTTTTACCTTTTGTTGCCCTTTGTTCAATCTGTTGTGAATAAATCTCAGGGTTTGCTCGAGCTTCTACCATCACGTTCAGGAGTTGTTTCTTTGTAACCCATTGTAAGAAATTTTTATTACCTCTCTTTTTTACTTTTTACTATAAAAATAATAATAATAATAATACATATTTTATGGTAATAATATAATTACTGTTATATATTATAACTGAGATATATATAGATATCTCTATATAAATAATTTATTAACAGATATCTATTAATACATATTAATAAACAGTTACTTGAAAAGATTGCAACATATACAGAGGAATTTAAAAAATATTCACAAAAATTAGATTATATAAAGGAACAAAACAACCAAATAATTAACGAACTAAAGAAAAGTTGTTTAGAAAAGCAAACAGAAAATACACAAAATAGTAATATACAAATAGAAGTAGATAAAATTACCGACGCCATAAACAAACATAACATTGAAGACATAAAAATTATTAAAAACTAACACCATATAAACATTGGCAACCCCGAAAATGAACAACCAATTTTCAAGAAGAAGTAGATCTATACAAGAAGCTAGAAATTCAACAAGTAGTATACAAGATATAATTACATCTGAAACATTTTTAAATCGAATACTTAGACGTGGATCAGGGTCTAATAGTAATAAACAAATAGTACTAATAGAAGAAGAAATAGGTGTAGACAGAAATATGGATCTGTATAATCAACACCAATTAGACATATTAAACCCAAGAATATTATACCAAATTGGGATATTTAATGTAAATACAACATTAATAAGAAGCACTAGAGAAGAAAGCCTCAGAGTACTAGATAAAACAATGACTATAGATTTATTATAACCAGAGACTATACAAAAAATTCGACAATCTGGTAAACATTTTGTACATACAGGATTAGTTGTCATAGGCATCAAAGCTTTAGGAAGAAAAAAGTTAGGAACTAAACTTTTAGCATTAATACTAGATAAAAGTTGAAAAATAGAAATGAAAAAAGCAATAATATCAGGAATGGAAGTTGACTTAAGCCAAAATACAGCCTTATTTTATTGCGCACCAGGAATATTAAAAGACATAAGAGATTTGCAGAATATTAAAATAGCTTTACAAACAAAAGGCTATGAGAATTATGATGGAAACAATATAGTTATAAGTGTAGGAGTACTAGGAAAGGCTAGCAACAATTCAGGAGATAAGGACAGATGTTAGAACAAAAAATCTTTTAAACAAAATGGGTGAAAGATGGTAATTATAGCAGGCAATATTGCAATCAGGGCATTATGTCCTACAATTTCCTGCAAGATATTCTCTTCTCTCCCATATACAGATGCTTATACATACAGGACAGCTAGGAAAAGGATCTTTATCAGGGATACTGATTATAAATACTCTTTAAAAGGCAGATTTATAAACTACAATATAGACTTTGGTAAGTTACCATGGTTAGAGGATGGGAGTAAAGAAAATACAGAAGCCTTAAACAATTTTATCAAAACACATCAAAAAACCCAAGAAGACATAGAATGCATTTGTAAAAGATCACATCTGAATTCAATAAAAATTTTCTTGCATTCTCAATCATCCTTATGGCACACTAAAATTCTCTCTGTCACTCCATAGCCTAACCTCCTGTGACAACTGGCACTTTTCCGTACATTCCGTACAATAATTGAACAGTAATCTGTGTTTTAAGAACTGTGCAGGGTATAGTTTACAAGATGAATGAATTTTTGATTACTGTTATATACATACAATGGCATTTCATGTTGCAAGACTTTTATCATTACTACATGCAACACGATATAATTCTATTAATGCTCAGAACAGAGTTGGCACAGCTATCAGACAAACTAGAAATACTGACGGGGGTTCTGTACTTAGACCGACATAATGATAAGACACAGAATAAGCCTCAGGACCAAGTGTTACACTAGTATAGTGTGTAGGAAAGTAGGGATTACAAACCTGCCTTCCTAGTGAAATCATAGGTACCGGAAAGTGCAAGAAACACACTAAAACTGTAAAATTCTGCAGTAAACAAACAAATTCAGCAAATTTCAGCAATTTAACATTTAATTATAATGCAGAACAGTGGTTTAATGGTCCTGAATACTTTCCTAAGTGTCGGGAATCGAAACTGTTAGAAAAGGGTACCACAAAGCACACTAAACTGCGCAATTTAGCACTTTAACGAACAGTAACGAAACGAACAACCGGACACTACCCGAAACATCAAATTTTTAATAGAAGCATTGTTTTTATGTTACAAAGCTAGTTATGGTCACCGAACATCATATTACCTCTTATAAACACCAAACAACTAAATCCCTGAATTTAATACTTGGAATCTAACTAGAATGAAGTAACTAATACTTGAAATGTTACACTTTACCCCCCCCCCCCCCCATCCAAGGACGGTTACAAAGTGGGTCCTACTTGGGATTTTCTAGCATTATTTTATTAGATATGTTGCTTCCTTTTTAGACATAAAATCCTTTAGAGGTTGAGATGATGGAAGTATTTTATATAAACCCACTAGTCCTAACCTTCATACCATTCATTCATCTTCAACACCACAAACACCTCTTCTCTTCCCCTCTACCTACGGCCTCAAGCACCCACACATACACATCCATTTTCATCCAATTTTCAAGTAATCCAAGGTGATTCTAAGGTGCTAGGAGCTAAGTTAAGAAGCTTGGAGCTTTCGGAAGTTGAAGGACCTTCACCAATTGCTTTTATGCACTTCATTATCTCTAGTGATCATCCCAAGCCTTGAGCTAGTAGTAAGAACACTCTACACTCTATTTTACATATTGTTTAAGTGGTTAAAAGAAGATACAAGTTGATAAGATGAACACTAAGAATCAAGAACATGAAACATGAACATAAGCTTAAAAATCTAAAGAAATCATGTTGTTTTGTGTTGTTATGCTTGTTGATTGTTGATTGCTTATGTTTATGATGTTAATCATCATAATAACCTTGCTAGATGATGATTAAACACATGATCTAGCAAGTATGAGGATGATTCTTGAAGAAATCATAAAGAACATCCTTTATGTTAAACATGAACTTGAATATAAACTTGTTTTAAAGTATGATGATGATTGATACATGAAATAAGTCTTGTAAATGAATGATTTCAAACCAAGAATATTTACAAGACTTACAAGATCATGACTTTTAAGAAACTAATCACATTTTTGGGGTTAAATCAAGACTAGAAGCATATTGTTAACAAGAAGAATACAAGAAAAATCATTTTTAGAAAATCTTCAAGTAAGTTGTAAAGGACTAAATTTTACAAGAAGGTGATTTATAAATAGACAACCATGTTTTGGAGGGTAACTAAACCTACTAAATAACATGCTAAGTTACTACAACTTTTTACAAAATTTCAAGTTCATGTCAAAGTGTAAATTTGCATATTTAAAGCATATGGAAAGTCTTGTTCATGTTGTTGATGATTGCTGATGATTTTAAAAGAAAATGATATGCTTTGAAAGCATGGAAACCTCCATTTTTAAGGGAAAACTATAGCAAAATGTTTGTAGAAATTAAACACTTAGAAAAATATTTTTAAAACAAGTGTTTATAAGTAAATCTTGAGAATGGTTTTCACATAAAAGTTGCCATAATTTTTATTACAAAAATTACAAATATTGGAGGTTGGTTTTTGATAAATAAAAAGTGACTAAGTATATATTGAGGAAAATATATATATATATATTGATGTCACAACTCGTGTGATTATTTGTATATTATGTGTACTAGTTATATTATTTTAGGACTTGAAATAATATAACTCATCTATGTACCAAGGAATTACAATCCAAAATATTACCCAAAAATTTCAAGGAATAAATATACAAGTTACACACAAAATATTGGTGAAACCGAACAAAAGAATGTAACTTATAAAATATTCCGGAAAACTTACTCATAAGTATACTCTTGGTAAATAATATTTTGGACATCAAAGGAACAAAAATATGATTTTTACAATTATTGCAAATTTATATCATATTTTTTACAAGGAGAAAATATATTATTTTTGGAAGTAAAATATATTTTCTTGGAATTTTTAGAAGATATATTATTTTTGGGAAACATATATAATTGAGGAAACTTGAAATACATTATTTTTTGGATAAAAATAAGTTTATACATATTTATCAAGTTAGACTTGAAAATATATTATTTTTGGAACTTATATGAAAATACAAATATTTTTGTCAAGGGAAAAATTATAAATAATTTTCCTAAGTAGTAATCCTTGAAATATATGTTGGAAACATATATGAATTTTGTTAGAAATAATATCCCGGAGAAGTTAATACAAAAATTAAGTGTAAGGATACTTAATAAACACAATGGAAATACGCATCTGCGTACATACAAATACGCTCCGGAATACGACTCAAATACATGGCAAAAATATACGAGTATAAGAAATACAAATAGAAATATACCTATCCTTGGGAAGGATATGCATGTATAAATACTTTGAATAATATTAAAGACACAAAGATGCGTAACTCAAAGACACTAATTAATACAAAGTCAAGGCATGACTCGTTCGGCTAATAGACCGTAGTACGTTGTAGGTAGTCGTGCGCACTAGTAGCAGCGTGAGTTACGTCGGATTGAAGAACGCAAAACTGTGAGTTCATGTCCCCCTTTTCTCTTAACTGTTTTTGGTTTTATAACTCTCGGGGGTGGAATACATGTTACGGATGTTTAAACGGGATGAAATGAACTATTAGAACATGTGAGCATAGACTAAATTTTAAAGGCCATTAATTCTTAATTAGGGACGAAGGTTAGATCTAACGGGTACGGCCGAACCCCACTCATGGTACTTATGTGACCACTTGAGTGCTTCGGTGTCCCAGTCGGGGTAAATCGACAATAGTCAAGGTGAATTGACATGGCCAAGGTAAATTGACATAGTCAAGGTGAATTGACATAGTCGAAGGGGAATTCGACACAGTCGAGGGAATCGACGAGGGTATAAGCCTACTCATTTCGAGTGCTCCCTATGTCCTCACATGCTGTAATGTCCTTGTAAAACATTAATTTGATATGTTCATAAATGCTTTTCATACCTGTTTTCAGAGGAGTTTCTCCAAGGTTTACAAGGTTTTCAGTACTCATACAAAACGCATGAACTCGCTCAACCTTTGTTGATGCTTTTCCAAAATTACATGTATTTCAGGTAACAGGTTGGATCTTGGGCGCGGGTGTTGTTTCTAGAAGTAGACTTCAAGTTTAGATGTCATCCACTTTTATTGGTTTGTGACTTAGTAGAAGGTTGTGTTTTAAAACTTAAATAACCGGTGTTGTAATAGTTTAAATTTTATGAACGAATGAACATCGTTTTGATCATATAGTTGTTTATTATGATTGAATGCAATGATATTAAACAAGTCACACAACATACGCTTCGGCAAAAGTCAGGGTGTGACAGTTTGGTATCAGAGCTTCGATTGTAGTGAACTAGGATTCCTTCACAAGTCTAGACTACAATCACTAGGATTCTCTCACGAAAACATTTTACAAAAAGGTTTTCATTGCATTCACGTAAGCGTCAAAATCCATGAGTCAAACATTTTTCAAAGAAGGGACAAAGCAAGGACATTAGTAGGGAGGAGAATACCCCAACTTAAGGTGCCAATGAAGGCATAGTCTATGTGGGATAGACTTGCCAAAGACAAAATGACCCCCCCCCCCCCAAAGGACAAACGAGAGTTATATGTGATATGATGCATCTATTTGCCTGTTTATGCTAAGTAACATATTTATTTATATATACATGCAAATAAGTGTACGGAATAATTATTGACGTGAATAAGATACCTTGGACCCGAATCCTATTATTGTTCTTAACTCGCACGATGAAGCTATCGGCCTCGCGTTCATTGCAAAGCTCATGGCTGGAGTGATTACCAAACGAGATTCTGAGCTTGTTTCCGTAGGAGATGGTTGTTCTTCCCTCTCGATTGTGAAGGTGCCTGACTACGGTAGTGACGGCGAGGCAGAGGTGGCAACCTTGGACAACAACCTTATCAGTAGGGCGAGGTCCCTGTGGCTTTTGCGGAGCAAGATTGACGACACACTTGACCAGACAAGGAAGATGAAGTATTCATCTTAAAGGTGCCCCTCCAACTACTAGGAATTCTGCTTATTCCCATTTCGTTTAATCATCGTGCCTATTCGCGCGTAACGATAACGAATGTTAGTGCGTGACCACCGCGATGGTCCTTTCCATGTCAGAGGTATAAGGACAGTAGTGTCCCCTCCTTGGTTGATCATCTGCTTGGACGAGGGAAAATTGGGGTAATTGTGCAAGACAATTTATTATTACGAGGGCCCACGTAATAACGACTTGTACTGCATGGAAATCCTGGTGGACTCTGCGGGTCAGGCTAATGATTACCATCCCTCCATAAATAATCTATAAGTGTGTTGGTGCATAAATGTCTGTTAATCGTCTTTATAGAGTCTTGTAACTAGATAGGATAAATCAGTGCTCAGCAGGTTAGAAATTAGGGATTGTGTGTGTTTGTGTGATTTCGCACGAAATAGCACTAAGCTATTTCGTACGAAATAAGACATTGCTATTTCGCACGAAATAGCTAGTGCCAATTTCGTGCGAAATTACATCACCTATATATACCTGAGCAGTTGTGTCATTTGTAACTTTTCAGAATCAGAGCCGAGGTGCTGCCAGTTTGTCAAACGATCTGTAAAAGCTTTGAAATCATTAATAAGAAGATAATTAAGAGGAATCAAGTTGTTTCACGTCTATTTCTCTGATTCCGCCTTTGAAATAGATCATAAACTCTTCTGATTGACTCGTTAGGGTCACACGACCATCCAACAAGTGGTATCAGAGCTCAAGAAGAAGAGTTTATACCAATTCAGCTTGTTTTCATCACTTCTACTCATTCTTTTCAAAATTTAACGAGATTTAACGGACAAAATGGATTGAATTTCACATATATCATGTAAAATACTGTTTTAATGAATCCTTGAAAGAATTGGACCAAAATTTGAACAAAATCTGGATCAATTTGAAAAAATGGTGGCCGAAATGATGATGTCATCATTATTTCGCATGAAATAACCTCTTAATTTCGCACGAAATTACCTTTGGTGATTAATTTCGTTTGAAATTGCACATTGATTTCGCACGAAATTAGATTTCGTTTGAGGATTTCATACGAAATTACTATTTCGTTCCAAAGAGGCTATTTTCGTTTGAATCCAAGCTAATTTCGCACGAAATCATATTTCGTTTGGTCAGTTCGAACGAAATCACTATTTCGTTTGAAAACTCTGATTTCGTTTGAGTTGATATTTCGTTTGAGTTGATATTTCGTGTGAAAGCATATTTCATTTGAAGGTTGTTATTTTGTTTGAGTTTATTTCGTTTGAGTTGTTTCGTTTGAAATTTTTATTTCGTTTGAAAATTATCATATTGTGTGAAAGTGTTAATTCGTATCAAATCAGATTGTTTTAAAAAAAAATTGGTCAAAATGTTTGACGAAAAGGAAAACGTTAAACTTGGAAGAATAAATGATTGGTTTGATATGTATTGGGATAACAGGAAAGAAGATGAGAAAAAGGATGTTTGGGTAAAAAGATCTGAATATTTTTTGTGTCGGAAATATGAAAAGTTGAATGATTTGGAAAAGCGATATAATGAATTACTTGAAAATTTGAAAAGGTATGGGATAAAGATGTCAGATGTTGAAAAGATATCTAAATTTGAAAATGCATTACCTTTAGAGTGGGATGAATTTTTTATTATACTAAAAAAGGATTCTAGGTTCTCAAATTTTAGTCCAAATGATTTCATCCGAGAGCTTAGAACACACAATTATGAGAATGATAAGAAAAAGAAAGATTTGATAAAAGAAATAGAAAAGAACTTAGATAATATAAGTTTGGATGTGATTCTTGAAATAACCAGAAGAATCAGAATATGTTTTGATGCAAAATCTGTTATGAAATATGATTTCAAGAGAGGTTGTTTTTTAGATGAAAATTTGAATCCTCTTGATATTGTTAAAATTTTTCTTGCAGGAACATACAAGACGGAGACAGAGGGAATGTCAAAGAAAGAAGAATTTGAGAAAGTTGAAACTTCAAAATACGAAGTTGTGTGCTTAAAATGTGATAAATCTGAAGCAGACAATGACAAACTCTTGAAAGATGTGGAGAGTTTGACATTGGAAAATAAAAATTTAAAAGAAAATGAAAAAGAAGTTCAAAATAAAATAACAATTTTAGAAAATGAAAAATTGAAAAAGATTTTGAGAATCAAATAAAAATTTTAGAAAATGAAAAATCTATTTTTGGTAAAAATAATATTGAAAAACAAAAGGAAATAAATTCTCATCTTGAGAAAATCATTCAACTTGAAAAAGTAGTTGAATGCGATAAAAATAAAATTGATGTTTTAGAAAAGAAATTGAATGGTTTTGTGACTTCATCATCAATACCAGATCTTGTATGTCCAAAACCGATCAATGCAATTCCAATAAGTGACAATGTCACAAATTATGACAAAGTCATAATTGAAGATTGCGATGATAAAACTGATGATGAAAATGAGAAAAGAAAAATATTTTTAGAATTAAAAGAAAAATTTACGGATACTGTTTTACATTCTACTGAAATAGGAGAATGCTCAAAGCAAAAACCTGTTAAGAAGAATGTAGAACAAAAACAAAATGTTATAAATTCGAAAAATTTTCAAAACAAAAATAAAAGATTATCTGTTCAATCATCCAATCAAAAATCACAAAAACTTGAAAATCAAAACTCACAAAAAGTTGGTAATAAGTGGTGCAGGTTTGACCACAGTGCGCAAAAGTCAAATCAAGTTTACAAGAAAAGACATGACTACCACAAGGCCAAACAATGTTATGATCTGAGTGTGTGGTTTGAAAGTGGAGAAAAGTATGATAACAAAGTGTGTTACACATGTGGTTATCAAGGACACATTGCTGTTAACTGCCAGAGTCAGAGTTTTGAGACAAGAAGATGTTATGAATGTCAAAACAAAGGTCACATTGCCAAAGATTACACAATGAGATCAAAAGGAAGATCGAGGGCTGAATCTCAGAGAATGGTAAAGAAATCAGTCAAAGTCGAAGAAAAGCCCAAAGAACCGAAAGTGAAATTGTCACAAGGGCAGAAAGATAGACTGAGAAAGAAAAGGAAGAAAGCACGAGAGTATCTTGAAAATATTTTGTCCTCGGGTACAACTGGTAATTCAGATAAAAATTCTGATGAATCAATTTGCTCAACAATGAATGGTAAATCAAGCAAAGCGAATTCATCAGATATAAATCTAAGGACAAAAGAGAGGATAAAGAAAGAAAAATTAACTGATCAAATTGGTAACAAATCAAAGAAAATTAATTTTTCAGATGAAGTCCTTATAAAAGTTTTTAAGTATAAAGAGGACTGTGAAAAGTATTTCACGTCACAGGTTAACGAATTTGGAAAGCCTAAATTTTGGATAGATTAGGTTCCAATAAAGAATGACAATGAATTTGTTTCTGTGAAAACAAAAGAGCCATCTTCTGGCAATGAATTTGTTTCTTCGGAAGCAAAAGAGCCACGTTCAGGCGATGAATCTGACTCATCAAAGTCAGACAAGCCACGATCAGGCGATGATTCTGATTTGTCAAAGTCAGATGAGCCAATGTTAAACGGAAACTCAAAAGCACCCAAGAACGGTCAGGCTTGGGTGGATCTTTTCAAATAAAAACCTGACTTGCCGGAGCTTCCAGGTTGGTAAGTGTGGAGCAGGAATCGGCATCATTCTTGACAAGGTTTATTCAAGGACATTAATTTGTACTTGATTTAACTTTCATATAAAGTTGATTTAATTCTGAAAATGTCAAATATATGTCTTTACAAGTGATTGAAGAAGAACAATGTGATGAAAAGAACCCCGAGTTTGTGAAAAGGCAATCAAAACTAATTTTTTGGAAAAACCATTTTGATTAAAACAAACTTAAGTGTTTTGAAATCATATTGGGAAAATAGTTTATTGTCAAGGGGAGTTCTGATTGTTAACGCCGAGTGAATGGCGATTTGAAGTAATTTGATATCAGTTTGTCATTTTATTTGTACAGTTTGTTTTCAAATTTTCCCAGAAAAACAAAATTGAAACATATTTTGATTTGAGGGGGAGAAAAATTAAAAAAAAATTGAAAATGTCAAAAACATTGAAAAAGCAAAAATGAGTTTTGTTGAGAAAAAGAGGAAATGATAGTAAATCAGTGGACTATCACAGCATGCTAAAGATATGAAATGTCAAATGTGATAAACGATCTCACTAAGGATGTGACGATAGGCTTAGCTAGACTAGTAGATTTGCGATAACGATACAAACTTAAATGAAAAAGCCTAGTTCTAGTGGAAAACATGGTTGAAAGCATGGTACTTAGTTTTGTCCTTCTTGATTGTGTACCTACTCAGTAATCGCTGAATGCTAAATAAGCATAAAAACCGGTTTGTTTGTGAACTTTCACAACCTGCTGAAAAATCACTGTGATTGTGCATTTCTTTTTGCAAAGACTTAAACTTGTTTTATTTCTTTATTTTGTTTAAGCATTGGACATCCTCTGTGTATACGAAAGTATCGAACTGGATGTTATTGCCTAAACGTTCTGCTTTATTTTTCTTGGTGTTTCGTTTAAATCTTGGACCACCTCTGCGTATATGTGAATATCGAACTGGTGGTTAAGATCTAAACAATTTCAACTTGTTTTTATTTCTTTATTTTGTTTAAACATTGGACTTTCTCTGCGTATCGAAAGATCGACCTGATTGTTAATGTTTAAACATTCTGCGTTGTTTTCGCACAAATCACAGTTGATGAAAGTTTAAAGGCATTACTTGAGTGAGTGTATTGCATGATGACGGGATATGCTTAGATCGTGGGGTCCATAAGAATTTAGTGTAAAATTAATATATCTTAACGTATCGGTAAGCATTTTGAAAGCTTTTAGATTGAGCTTAAGAGGACAACTATATCGTCAATCTATGTGAATCGTTTAGAACTTAAAATTTGTAAAAGCTTAATGGTGCTAGTGATGTGTTTCATAATCTGATATGATCCTCTTACACAAATTCACAAAAATATTGTTTGTAAATATTTCTTTACTGCATTTCTATAAAAACAAAAATCGAAAAAGATTGTGTTTTAGTTTTAAATTTTGAAAAATACAAAAAGATTTTCGACAACTGATGTTGGAAAGCTGATCTTCAAAATTCCGAATGCTAAACATGATGAACAGGTTTGGGAGAGTTTGTTTTGGAATGAAAATTGTTATAAATAAAACTATCCAAAAGAAAGTTTGATATTGATAAAAATTGTTAATAATTGAACGATGTCATTCAAGTGGATTCTTAATTTGGTCAAATTTTTAAATTTGTGAAATTTATGTTAAGATAGAGGATGTGCAGGTTAGCCATATTTCGAATCCTGAGCAGATGCAGAATAGAGCCAGGAATCGATTCTAAATCTGTAAACATGTGAAATTCAGACTATGATTCCAGCACAGCTTAAGGGGGAGTCTGTGAGAAAAGCAAGATCCCCATGGCAAAGAAAGTGTAAAGTTTGAACCAGAATTCGAGCTCCAGCATATTGAAAGGGGGAGTCTACATTCTGGATCAACACTCAAAGGGGAGTTTGAAGAATTTTGAAGATAAAGATTGAAGGATGCTTACAGTGTCAGACAAATTGGACAGAGAAGAAGATAGATCAAGACTAAGGACTGAAGATTTGTTGCTAAAGACTTCGTCAACATCCAAGGGGGAGTATGTTGGTGCATAAATGTCTGTTAACTTCGTCTTTATAGAGTCTTGTATCTAGATAGGATAAATCAGTGCTCAGCAGGTTAGAAATTAGGGATTGTGTGTGTTTGTGTGATTTCGCACGAAATAGCACTAAGCTATTTCGTACGAAAGAAGACATTGCTATTTCGCACGAAATAGCTAGTGCCAATTTTGTGCGAAATTACATCACCTATATATACCTGAGCAGTTGTGTCATTTGTAAATTTTCCGATTCAGAGACGAGGTGCTGCCAGTTTGTCAAACGATCTGTAAAAGCTTTGAAATCATTAATAAGAAGATAATTAAGAGGAATCAAGTTGTTTCACGTCTATTTCTCTGATTCTGCCTTTGAAATAGATCATAAACTCTTCTGATTGACTCGTTAGGGTCACACGACGATCCAAGAAAGTGTTCACACCTTCATCTGGTAGAACAACACCTAGACCATTGCCTTAGCACTTTACAAAGTAGGAAACCTGTCTTTGCCTACTTTATGTCTGACACTTCCACCCATCTACGAGCTGTTGGGAATCAGTTTCTAAGCAAGTGAAGATGGCTAACACGCGGGAAAGATTCGGTGACGTTACACTCTCTATCACCTCTATATGCACAAACCCCACCCATTGGAAGGAATATCCGTCGTGGTAAAGCTAAAGACCTAAGAAAACCAATGCAGAAGGAAAATAACTACCACTTCATATTATGAAACTTGTATGACCGAGGCGATGTAGCCTCGAGTTCATTTTGTCATCCCCATTACAAAAAATAAGTTAAGTTGCCAAGACTATATGAGAGCCCAGTGGTTGCTTCTTTACTTATACATTGTTGAATATATATGAATGTAATATTGGGTGATTACATGTTTGTTGGTGGTAATATGTACCTCATAGGCAATTATGGAATGTTGTCTAACCTACTTCCTACCCTTTTGACAGACGGAAATGCCACCCAGATGTGATACGAACACCATTACGTTAACGGAGGCCGAACTCAACGAGCGCATTTCCCAAGCTATAGCGCAGCATGAAGCCCTCCGCTCTGAACGCAACGGTGGCACTTCTGGAAGTAACCCTCCAACTGGCTGCACTTATAAACAGTTCCTGAACTGCAACGCAGCGGTGGCACTTCTGGAAGTAACCCTCCAACTGGTTGCACTTATAAACAGTTCCTGAACTGCAAGCCATTGAACTTTGACGGCACAGGAGGTGCCGTTGAATTTGTTCGTTGGGCAGAAAAGACTGACTTCGTTCTGAAAATGAGTAAATGTTCGCCCCAGTGGAGTGTTACCTTTATCTCAGGGTTGTTTTTGGATGGCGCACTCTCCTAGTGGAACCTTCAGGTTCAGACCCTTGGTGAAGATGTTGCTTATGCACTGAGCTGGGACGAGCTCAAGGAAATGATGGAGAAGAAATACTGTTCTAGGGCCGAAATCCAGAAGCTTGAGACTGAGTTCTGGAATCTGAAAATGGACGGGCCGAAGATTGTTGAGTACGTCCAACGATTTCATGACTTGTCTAGGGTCGTTCCCTACTTAGTTAAACCGGAATTCAAGAGGATTGAGCGATTCATTTATGGACTTGCATCGCAAATCATGAGCATGGTTACAGCCTCAAAGCCTCAAACCATCACAGAGGCTATCGATTTGAGTGTTACGCTTACTGAAGAAGCTCTTCGTATGGGAAAATTTTCGGAGTCTGAGACAAACAAGAAAGAGACTCATGTGGAGTCTTCGGGCAATAAGAAAAGGAAATCTTCAAACCTAAAGATAGGCACCCAAGTTAGCTATGGAAGCTCTAAGGCGAATAAAAGAAGGGAAGTGAACCCGCCTCATGGCAGGAAGGCTTATGGAGCCACTAATAAGGCCGGTGGTAAGGTTTACTTGGGGAATAAGCCGAGATGCGAGGAATGCTATTTTTACCATTAGGGTCGATGTCTGAAGCCTTAGTGTGGAAAGTGTGGAAAAGAAGGGCACAGCAAGGATGCCTGTTGGGCGAAGGACCCAGACGGAAGAGATAATGGTTGAGTACCAGGTCTGAAGCCTTAGTGTGGAAAGTGTGGAAAAGAAGGGCACAGCAAGGATGCCTGTTGGGCGAAGGACCCAGACGGAAGAGATAATGGTTGAGTACCAGGTTGCTACCGGTGTGGTGAAGTAGGGCACTTTAGGAAAGATTGCCCTAAAAAGCACCAAGCGAGGAAGGGTCTTCACGATCAGAGCCCATGAAGCACGCCAAGATCCAGATACGGTTACTGGTACGTTCCCTATTAACCAACTCTATGCATCTATCTTTGATTAATACTGGCACCAACTTCAACCTTGTATCCTTAGAACTTAAGAACTGCTTAGCCTAGTTTCGAGTAGAATAGATGACTCGTATTCTTTAGAATTGGTGGATGGAAGGTTAGTTAAGAGAAAGAGAGGATTAAGGATTATAACTTGGGAACTTAAAAGGTCGGAACCTTCTATTACCATTGACTTAGGAAGTCATGATATGGTAGTCAGCATGGATTGGATATCCAAGTATAGAGCTGAAGTTGTTCGTAATAAGGAAAATCATTTGCGTCCCTCTTGCGAATGATAAAACACTTACAGCACACAACCTCCTAGCAATAAGATGCGAGGGCACTAGGCCCCATAAGACGGAGAATTGGTGACGTCTCACATTGGTTATAGAGACACGGAAGCGCCTCCGAATAGACTACATAGCTTTACATACACATGTTTCCGATAAGGAGACCAATGAGCTGAAGATATCCACGTGGTGGAGGAATTTCCAGAAGCCTTTCTTGAAAACTGGCAAAGAATACCCCCACAGCGACAAGAGGAGTTTAAGATAAACCAAGTGCCAGGAGCGGCACCAATGACAGATGACGCCTTACCGACTAGCTTTGTCCGAGATACAGGAGCCTCCGATGCAACTGCAGGATCTGCTAGGCAGAGGAAAACTACCAGGCCGAGCCATTCACCGTAGGAAGCCCCCAGTGATATTCATTAGGAAGTAGAACGGCAGTTTTTACACGCGTACATAGCCTAATCTGAGAGGAACTCAAAAGAACTAATGAAGGAAAAAGGTGTTACGCATACAGGCAGATAGACGACTAACCATCAAGAATCGGTACCCGCTTACCGAGAATCGATGACCTGTCGACCAACTACAAGGTCCTAGCTACTATTCCAAATAGGACTTAAGGACAAGGTATCATTAATTAAGGACACGAGAAGAAAGTTGACAGTTCCCATTTTGCATCAACTTCAGAGAGTTGGATATCAAGGACCGGTGTCCTTTGCCAAGGATTGATGACTTGTTGAACCAATCGTAAGGTTCTAGTTACTACCCAAAGAATGACTTGAGGTCAGGGTGTCCTCAACTGCAAACACAAGAAGAAAATATCCCTAAACGACCTTTAGGACTCGCTTCGAGCATTACGAGTTCCTTGTCATGCCGATTGGCTTAACACATGCACCGGTAGTATTCGTGGACCTCATGAATCCGGTGTGTAAGCCATACCTGGGTAAGATCATGATTATATTTGTTGACTACATTCTCATAAGCTCAAGGACCAAGGAAGGTCATAAGCAACATCTGCATTTTATCTTAAGACTCTTAGAGAAAGAACAGTTATGTGCTAAAATATTGAAATGCGAATTTTGGATTTGCGAGGTAAGATCCTTAGGATACGTGGTGGAAAAGAATGAGATTCATGTCGACCATGCAATCAAGAACTAAGGAGTCCCCAAAGACGCAACTAAGAATTCTTGGGGATTGTAAGCTGTATTAGACGACCTCTAGAAAACCTTTCAAGGACTGCTCAACCGCTAGCAACCCTATCGTAGTCGACACCTATCTTGTCGCCACCTAAAAGTATCAATAGAGTTGCGGTTCTTGTGACACTTCTCGACAAAGTATCGATTGCGCGTTGATGCAACGAGACCACGTCATCGAATGCACGTCACGTTGATTAAAGGAATCATGAGAAGAGAGCCTGAACTAGGTACAGTAATTGCGTGCTGAAGTTTTGACACCAGAACTTGTATGGGAAAACGCTGCACGATCTTTACTAATCACAAGGGTTGCAGCACACCGTCGATCAAAAGGACATAAACATGAGATAACGAGAAAGAGTGAGCTACTGAATGAATGCGACTGTGAGATTAAGTATCCCCTGAACAAGGCAAGTGTTGTAGCGACACATTGAGCCGCAAGGAATGCGCAAAGCCTCTAAGGGTGCGAGCCTTAGAGATGACCATACAGACAAATCTTGTCACTCGGATTCGTGAAGTTGAGCATGAGATACTCAAACCAAAGAACTTTCAAGCTGAAGCGTTATATGGAATGTAAGTGCAGTATTGCCTAAGGAAGACAGAACCATACACTTCCTGAAACGACGTTAGGTTCCGTTTCGCGTCAATTTACGAACGTTTATTTTGGGGCAAGACTCATAGGTCCAGGTACTCGATCCACCCTGGATCCGGCAAGAGGTACAAAGACTTGAAGGATTAGTATGAGTGGCCCAAGATGGAAGCTGATATAGCTACCTATGTGGGTAAATGTCTTACTTATGCCGAAGTTAAGACAGAATACCAGAAACCATCAGGGCTGTGGCAACAGCCTAAGGTCCTCATATGGAAGAGGGAACGAATCTTAAAGAAATTTTTATTACAAGCTACCAGGAACCCAAAGAGGTCACGATATGATTTGGGTGAGTATTGACTGACACACCAAGACTGCACATTCCCTACCAAATAGTGAGGAAGCCAGCACAAGGGAATTAGTAGAGATTTAGCCTAGAAAGGTTGTGGCACGTCATGGGGTTCCTGATTCTATCATGTCCGACCGAGATGGTCGTTATGTGCCAAGGATATGGCAGACGTTCATACGCGTTTAGGTCACGATTGGACCTTAGTACTACATTTCACCCTCAGACGGACGGCCAGAGCAAACAGATGATATAGACTGTATGAACATGTTACGTGCTTGTGTGATAAACTCTGATGAAAAGATGGATTACTCACTTGTCCTTGGTGGAGTTTTCCTACAACAACATTTACCACAACCGTCGTTTGGGCCGCCTTGTGTGAAGTTTTAGATGGAACGTAAGTGTCAATCCCCGTTGTGTTGGACGGAGACCGGAGATAAACGATTCACTGGCCCCAAGTTGGTTCAGGAAAACTATAGGCAAGATTGTTCAGATATGTGATCATATCAAGATAACACGTGATATACCGAGAGGCAACGCCGACGAGCGGCGAAAACCGTTGGAATTTGAGATAAGAGGTATGGTTTAATCAGAGTCTCGCCTTGGGAAGGCGTGGTATGATTTGGAAAGCGTGGGAGGTTGGACCCACGGTATATTAGAACTTTTCGGGATCCTGGAAAGGATCGGGACCATTGCTCACAAGCTGAAAGTTCCAGAGAAGTTCAGCAGTAATCACAACACATTTCACGTGTCTAGCCTTTAGAAGAGCACTGACTCTAGGAACAATCGTTATTCCCGCAAACAAGATTCACATCAACAACAAACTCCAATTATTTAAGGAACCCGTTAAGGTTGCGGACTGGGAGTCCACAATAAACGGGGAAGTCGTAATTGATTTGTTAGAGTTCGTTGGAATTCATATCATGGCCCAGAGTTTACTTGGGAACATGAAGACCAATTTAAACCTAAGTGACCACATTTGATTCACAACTCCCCTGTGACCGATGGCATCGCTTGAATTTCGGGATGAAATTTTTTTAACAGGGGAAGAATGTGACAACTGGCACTTTTCCGAACAATCCGTACAATAATTGAACAATAATCTGTGTTTTAAGAACTGTGCAGGGTATAGTTTACAAGACGAATGAATTTATGATTACTGTTATATACATACAATGGCATTTCATGTTGCAAGACTTTTATCATTACTACATGCAACACAATATAATTCTATTAATGCTCGGAACAGAGATGGCATAGCTATCAGACAAACTAGAAATACTGACGGGGGTTCAGTACTTAGACCGACATGATGATAAGACACATAATAAGCCTCAGGACCAAGTGTTACACTAGTATAGTGTGTAGGAAAGTAGGGATTACAAAACTGCCTTCCTAGTGAAAACATAGGTACCGGAAAGTGCCAGAAACACACTAAAACTGTAAAATTCTACAGAAAACAAACAAATTCAGCAAATTTCAGCAATTTAACATTTAATTATAATGCAGAACAGTGGTTTAATGGTCCTGAATACTTTCCTAAGTGTCGGGAATCGAAACTGTCAGAAAAGGGTACTACAAAGCACACTAAACTGCGCAATTTAGCACTTTAACGAACAGTAATGAAACGAACAACCGGACACTACCCGAAACATCAAATTTTTACTAGAAGCACCGTTTTTATGTTACAAAGCTAGTTATGGTCACCGAACATCATATTACCTCTTATAAACACCAAACACCTAAATCCCTGAATTTAAAACTTGGAATCTAACTAGAATGAAGTAACTAAAACTTGAAATGTTACACTTTACCCCCCCCCCCCCCATCCAAGGCCGGTTACAAAGTGGGTCCTACTTGGGATTTTCTAGCATTATTTTATTAGATATGTTGCTTCCTTTTTAGACATAAAATCCTTTAGAGATTGAGATGATGGAAGTATTTTATATAAACCCACTAGTCCTATCCTTCATACCTGTAACACCTCGAAAATTCACGTCCTATAATTTGTTGACACGTGTCATATGTTTGAACTTGCGAAAGAATGTTCTGAAAGGACTAAAGTTGACAAACATGAAAAGTATATGAAAATACGAGTTCTAAATGTCAACAGTGAATAAATATATTGTACATTAACCCTACATGATGTTTATATCACCAAACGAATAAATCATGGATCATACGAAGCTAAAAGTCAGAGATTACAAACTACAGGGGTTAAATGTGTCAACATGTTTAAGTTATACCTCTGAGTGACCTTTTGACAAACCCGAAGCTTTGTAACTGTTAATTATGCTCACTAGAATGCACGATATAAATTTCATAAAGTTTCGTTATCGTATGAGAATGTTATGATCAAATTCGTGTGCGAGGGGTTAAAGCGTTAACATTGAAAGTTATGACTTTTCGGGTCAACATGAAATGTCCAAGGACTTGGCAAAGTGGGTACAAGTCTTAAGGCCCTTGTAGATAAATAATAAGGGGTCAAATTGCAAGAAATGAACTTAATTGACCTTTCGGAAAGGCCAAGAGACGAGATGCAACAACTCGAAAACGTTTTTGTCTGATCAGAGAGCCCAAGCGGGCCGCGTAAGGACCATCAACACCTTTACGCGGGCCGCATGGCCCACCCAGATACAGAAAATGTAAACAGCCTCCTGTATTCACGCATAATCGACCCAAAACGGATGTTTCACTTCATGGGCGACCCCTAGGCAACCCCTAGAACACTAGGGACACTTGTGGACGAGTTATGGTCAGTTGTAGACCTATGTGTCAACATTCTATGGTGAAAAATTCACTATATAAGGCCATGAAGTTGCAACTCATTCTTCACACCTTTCTCTTGCCTTCCTGATCATCTCTGGAGCACAAGACTTCTCTCAAGTGATCTCTGGTCGTTCATAGGACTCTTGTAAGTCTGCTTGTCCTTCCTTAGTTAAGTTTTAGCTTAGTTTTAGCTTAAAAGTCAAACCGTCATAACTAACGGTTGACTTTAAGATTAATCACTAATGGTCCAGTGATTAGTCGAATCAAAAGTAGTTATAAGTTGGTAATTATGTGGGTAATAAACCCTTAAAAGGGTTCTCCCTGATTCCCACTCTAACTAGGTCAAATGTCGGGTCAAACTTACTAATAAAAAGTCAACAGGATACTTAAATTCTAATTTATGCATAATTAGCAATATAGAACACATACAACCTGTTTGATCATTAATATAACTTGATAATTAGTGTAAGAACATGTCTAAACATGTTCAACCCGACAATTTCCTGTTTAGACCCGGTTCGGAACCGAAAGTCGCATAGTTTGACTTTTGCTTTGACTTTCAGTTCTGACCTGTTTTGGTATGATTTAGAAATACCTAAGAGCTTCATTTGGACCAGGTTACATGCTAGTATAACCCTCTGTGATTATATACCATGGTTCATTAGTTAACCAATTAATTCGCATGATTCCGTTAATTGCTCATATGTTGACCATTATGCCCTTATCACCTTAAAACGTGATTTTTGAAAATGTAAATGAGTAGAAACTTTAATTACTGATATTTAAACTTGCATACAAAATTTGACATCAGTTTGAGGTGTAGATTAAGAGTTATGCTCGTTAGCGTAAAATGAAAGCTTTATGTTAATAAAACGGCGTAATTAGCGTATAGCCTAGTTAAGCCTACTTTTTGGTATCAAAATTATTACCCACTGATGTAATATATTATTTTGGGATTTTTGAAGATTTTTAATTAATTTTAGGCTGAGCATAACTCATAGTCGTAGGCTTAATCCGGTAATTGTCGGTTTTGCCCTTACGGGCCATAAAATGAGTTTTACATATCTAAACGACTCCAAATATTTTGCTACTGATTCTAAATGATAAATAAATTATTTTAAACCCTCTGGAATAATAAAAATATCAGATTTCTATATAGAACCCGGAAACGGCTTCTAATCGCCTTTTTAAGCGTTTTTAACGCCTAGTATGTACTAGAACTATTTTAAACATACTAAGGGTGATACCTACTGATATTTGAGGTAAATTATAATATTTTAACAGTAAGCAAAAGTTGTTAAACTCAGACTTCAGTTTTGAGCTTTTCGGCTTATGTGAAATTACCAAAATGCCCCTACGGTGCATAGTTGGTTGTAATTGATAAATTTCACATATATATACTTTACCCTACTGATATAACTTAGAAAATTGATTATATTTGCTGATTACATCAGACCTGTAACTCAGGATATTACTTAAACTCTTTTATATCCTTTTAAATGACCAAACTACCCCTACGGGGCATAGTTTGTGTCTAAATTCATTTCGGGCATAATAAATGATATCATACTGATGTCACAACATATTTGGAGCATATTAACTTAGGAAACCTGTAAATGACTCTCATTATTACCCGTTACGCTTATTACGCGTTCGGTTCGGTTTATGTAACTAGTTTACATAAATTAGCCGAAACGGGTCAAACCTTATCGGTTTTATCTCAAAATCCAGAATGAGTATGAAATACCCATATTAAGAAAGTCTCTGAACTTGTCGGGTCTAAATCACATTCTATCCGGTCTTCGCTTAATCGTGCGTACGAACCGTATCTTTGAAACTAACCGGTCTAAGCTTAAGCTTAATTAAAGACCCATTAGGATTCTAATAGGTTATTTTAAACCTTCGTTCCAGATTAGGAGGACCAGTAAAAGCTACTTGCAATTTGCTTATTGTGAATTATATTTTGCTCAGGTAAATACTTTTGACTTATTTTCCCTTACGGGCTTGGGTTACGGTATATAGAATACCGCTTGGTCGGGTGTCAAATCTTCCATCGTTAGGTGGTTAATTGAATAATTTGATCGGCCCGTTTAAACAGTTTTGTTTACTTAAAAGCCTTTGGGGGGTTAATGACCATGTCCCGGATATCCTTGGCATCATTTTACGAAATGGCCACGACTTAAGCGCGGGGTGTAGGCGTACACCCGTCAGTGCACAAAAGAATAATGTGGTGTGTCTATTGATCTTTAACCCGGTACGTCCAGGCTACTGAACGAATAAGGAACATGTAATTCGTTCACAAGATAATATATTTAAATAATTCTCCCAAGTTATAAAAAGTTTGTGCCACGTGCATTCGAATCAATTTTTAAATCATTTTCCAAAATGAGTCGGTTGAATGTATTTACCAGTGTAAACTGACGTATTTTCCCAAAAAGATTAAATGCAGGTACTAAACGTAATTGGCTGGATTGTCTCCTTAGCATCAATAAAGAGTCTCGCAAGCTTAAAATGCCTGAAGTCTGTTGAACTATTGTTTCCATTTTATTTTTGATCCTTCTGTGGATAAACTTTCGAATGTTGTGATACATGATATTACGATATTAAATTCGATTGAAACTTATCTTTTATATTGCTTCCGTTGTGCATATTAAATATTGTGTTGTTTGACTATTATGTTGCCAACCACGTCACGATACTCCCCACCGGGCCCACCGGTGATGTAGTGGAAATCGGGGTGTGACAGGTTGGTATCAGAGCCAACGCTGAGTGAATTAAACACTAGCCTTTAGTGTTTAATCTCAGTTACACAATTGCACATATCTAAACTTTCGAGTCTAGACAAAGAACACAGGAACAATCCAAATTTGTTTCAAATTATTTTAAATTTGTCTTTATTTTGTATATATTGTTGTTGTTATCTCATGCTATATTGACAGGAATAACAAAATGCCACCAAGATTCTTCTGAAGAAGAGGACGTGGAAAGGGGCCAATCACCGCCCCCAATGACAACGAGGCAGGACCTTCGAATGTGCGAGTTCCTTCCACCACCGAGAGTGACGACCCCCGACAAAACCGGAGGAACCTCTTCAAGCCGGCTAGAAGGTCGGTTTCACACAGTTCAACACCTCCTGTGCATAACTCGTATGGGCCACATTCGGAGAATGAGCCCAATAACCCACAACCCTCCTATATACCTTTACAACGATCTTTATCGCATAATTCTTTTGGTGACCCTACACCAGTTTTTAGGGGCCGGTTTAACCCGGCACATTTTATACAAGAACCAGTGGGTTTTAACCCATTGGGGCCGGAGGATCACTTCTCAGGGGACAACGCTGTGGACATGGACGAGGACACGGATCCCGTCGAGCCAGCAAGCGGTACACCGAACCATCCCATCGAGATCTCCGACGGATCTTCATTCCACGGATCACCCTACGGTGGTCCAGACAGCTTTCAAGCTATGTTTACCCGGCACGAATGGTATTATACACCTCCTCGCCATTCATCGCCTCAGCAGCAGCAGCAGGATCCCTCTGTGGATTCAAGATTTGTGGCAGTCGCGCCACCGCCTCCACCGCCACCAGTTCAACAGGCACCTCCACAACCGCCAAGGCGTAGGAGAACCGGAGCGCATATGTCTGCGCGAGCAGGAGACTTTCATTTTAGTACTCCTCGTCCGTCTAGTGGTAGCCATTATCCGCCACATCAGGAGGACCCACAAATGGGTGGACCTTCTAACCCAGCTGTACCACAGCCACCACCGATGGATTTTGACAACCCGATTCCAGCATACACGGGTTCGATGGCGTACAACCCATTTGAACCGCCGACTCACGACAACTATGGTTACGCTGAGGCCGACCCCTACATGGTAGGGGCGAATTACAACGCCCTTAACCCAGAAGGACCCTATGGCACTCCTTGGGGAGTTGGGTACCCAACTCATGGGTACCAGATACCTGCCAGACCAATTATACGGACGCAATCGTAGCCGCCACGGTTTTCTCCCCCAGAGCGGGAGAAGATTCTTCAGAGACTGGATCAAGTTAAGCGGGACTTTCACCGCGAACGCAGAGAGAGACAGAGCTTCTTCCAAGGATTGACAAGCTTGATCAAAGGGAAGAGCAAGAAGGACCACTGAATCCTTCCACTTATTGTTGAGCCCCTGCGTGGGCAAAGTCTTGCAGTGTAAATCCCTGTGTGGGTATGCTTGTTTGTTTTGACCCCTGCGTGGGTCTATCCTTCTGTTAACCCCTACGAGGGTATGTTATTTGTGTAAGCCCCTACGTGGGTATGTTTGTTATTAAGCCCCTACGAGGGTATGTATGTTGTTAAGCCCCTGCGTGGGTAAGTCCTTGTTTGAACCCCTGCGTGGGTAAGTTTGTTTATTTAAAAAGTCCCGTTTAGGGCGACGTGTAACCTTTTAATAAATTAATGGAATGTAAGTTTATAAATTTCATTTTTGCTTTTATTTGCATATATATATTACATGAAATAAATAAATCAAAATCATTCCTTTTTATAATAAATCTGCCTATTTGAATATTGAATAAGAATCTTAAGAGTGAAACCTAGCCTGCGTGTCAGTATAAGACCCGGCCATGATGGTAAGACCTGTTTAAAAGATTCAAATCCCTGTTAACATCTGTAAACATGTTAACACTCCTGGCAGATGTGATTCGTTAAAATCACACACGTCATTTATATAAGGATCTTTTTAAAGATTCCTAACCCAACTTAATGATCTCTGAATCATGGGTTTAGATCATCAATTAAGATTATCAAATTTTGACCATACGTGGTAATATAATGCCTACGGGCCTTGCTCATTTCTACATGAGCCATAAGACAATGGTAGCGATGACTCCCTGTCAGGAAAAGGTAATGAACTAGATTCAAACCTTAATGCCTTGATTCTCTGAAATCATGGCTTATATCATCCAATAAGATGATCATATTATAAACATCCCTTAGAAGGGAAGTGCATGCGGGCTATAGTTAATGTCCTTGTGACCAGGCCTGTTGTGCCAATATACTTTCATGCTTTGATTCTCTGAAATCATAGCTTATAATTTATAAATGTCCTTGTGACTAGGCCTATTGCGCCAGTATACCTTAAAAGCCTTGATTCTCTGAAATCATAGCTTATAATTTAAAATGTCCTTGTGACTAGGCCTTATGTGCTAATATATATTGTTATTGTCTATAATTAGGATAAATTATAATTGAAATCCTAATTAAGTGCGATTAATAAATTAACCAAATATGGTCTCTGTTTACCATGGTTAATGAATTACCCTAAGGGGCAATTCCATAATAAACTCCCAAATAAACTATTGTCCTTGTTTTCTGTAACAGTTCAATTAAAATGGCTAACTCAGATGAAATTAATAGCCATCCAGTGGAGAATATTGACAACGCCCGAGTTCATTTAACGGGTGCTGAATTAAAAGCGTTGGTTGACGACGTTGTTACTAAGGCATTGGAGCGGCAGTACGAAGAGTATAGTGGGACTCGGAGTAGGACCCTATCTACTCCGCATTCGAAGCCACCTTCCAAGAAGGATGAACCCAAAAAGGATGATGATAGACTCTCCTCAAACCACAACAGTGCTCCATCTCTGCAGATCGTACCGAAACAGGGGACCTAGGACAAGGGTTGTTCCTATAAATACTTCGTTTCATGCAAACCCCGGAATTTCACTGGGGAGAAAGGAGCCATTGACTGTATGACATGGCTAGATGAGATGGATACAGTTGTGGATATCAGCGGATGCGCTGAGAAGGATGTGGTCAAATATGTGTCGCAATCTTTTAAAGGGGAAGCTTTAGCCTGGTGGAGATCTCTGATTCAAGCCACCGGGAAAATCCCATTGTACAACATGTCGTGGGATCAATTTGTTGCCCTCATCAGGGAAAATTACTGCCCCCAGCATGAGGTTGAGAAGATAGAGTCTGATTTTCTATCATTGGTTATGACAAACCTTGACTGTCAAGCTTACCTCACGAGCTTCAACACGATGTCCCGGTTGGTTCCATATCTGGGGACCCCGGAACCAAAAAGAATAGCTCGTTTTATCGGTGGTTTAGCCCCCGAGATAAAGGTAAGCGTGAAGGCTTCTCGCCCAGCTACTTTTAGATCTGTAGCTGACATATCTTTGTCCCTCACCTTGGATGCGGTCAGGCAAAGATCGCTGAGGAATAAGGATGCTGAGAAGAGAAAACGTGAAGATGATAGTTCAAGGAGGTCGAACAAGAAGCACCGTGGGAACGGTGACAACAAGAAAGGATCTGAGTCAAGGAAAGATGGGCATCACTCTGGTGAGAAGCCCAAGTGCAAGATTTGCAAGAAATAGCACTTTGGAAAGTGCAGACTAGAATCGAACTCGCAAAGAACTTTTGCGTGCGGGATATGCAAGTCCAAGGATCACAAGACCTTGGATTGCAAACAGCTGAAAGACGCAATGTGCTACCGTTGCAATGAGAAAGGGCACATTAAAACCAACTGCCCTAAATACGCCAAGAAGCCTGAAGAGGCCAAGAAGACAAATGCTAGAGTCTTCAGAATGGATGCAAAGGAAGCGGTTCTAGACGACAATGTAATTACAGGTACTTTCATTGTAAATGATGTCTTTGCAAGAGTACTATTTGATTCAGGCGCTGATAAGTCGTTTGTAGATCATAAGTTTTGCAAATTGCTGAAATTACCTGTCAAAACCTTAAGTGTAAACTATGAGGTGGAGTTAGCAGATGGCACCATAGAAACCGTCTCAACTGTGTTAGAGGGATGTGTTATATCCATTAAGAATCACTCTTTTCCTCTATCCCTACTTCCCTTTAAATTGGCCGGTTTTGACATAGTTTTGGGTATGGACTGGTTATCTCATAACCAGGCCCAAATTGTCTGCAACAGAAAGCAAGTGGTGATAAAGGCTCCGTCTGGTGAATCACATACCATTCGGGGAGATACCAAGTATGGACTGCCTGAGCAAGTGACTATGCTCAAGGCTTCCAAGTGCTTAAAGAAGGGTTGTGTCATCTACATGGCACAAGTGATTATTGATGAGCCGAAACCAAAGATAGAAGACATCCCTGTCATTTCTGAATACCCAGAAGTTTTTCCTGAAGAACTACCTGGTTTGCCACCAGATAGACAAGTCGAATTCAGAATAGATATCATCCCTGGAGCAGCTCCAGTTGTTAGAGCACCTTATAGGTTGGCGCCCACAGAAATGAAGGAATTAAGAACGCAACTGGATGAATTGCTGGCCAAAGGTTTCATCAAACCTAGTTCGTCTCCTTAGGGAGCACCAGTCTTGTTTGTCAAGAAGAAGGATGGATCGATGCGTCTGTGCATCGATTATCGTGAACTTAATAAGGTCACGATTAAGAATAGGTATCCTTTGCCCAGGATCGACGATTTGTTCGATCAATTGCAAGGGGCAAGTTATTTCTCGAAGATTGACTTAAGGTCCGGCTACCATCAACTGAAGGTCAGAGATGAAGACGTACACAAAACTGCATTTAGGACTCGTTATGGTCATTACGAGTTCCTAGTGATGCCTTTTGGGCTCACTAATGCACCGGCCACGTTCATGGATCTTATGAATCGCGTTTGCAAGCCGTACTTAGATAAATTCGTCATCGTTTTCATCGACGACATTCTCATTTACTCTAAGAACCAAGCTGACCACGAGAAACACCTTCGATGTATTCTCAAACTTCTACATCAGGAGAAACTTTATGCCAAATTCTCTAAGTGTGAATTTTGGCTTCGAGAAGTCCAATTTCTTGGACATGTGGTTAGTGAGCATGGTATCCAAGTGGATACCGCTAAGGTTGAAGCTGTTATGAACTGGCAAGAACCAAAGACGCCTACAGAGATTCGTAGCTTCCTGGGATTGGCAGGATATTACAGGCGTTTCATTGAAAAATTTTCAAGGATTGCTGCACCCCTAACCTCCTTAACTAAGAAGAAGGTTAAGTTTGTTTGGGGTCCTAAACAGCAAGAATCCTTTGATATCCTAAAACAAAAGTTGAGCAACGCCCCAGTACTGACATTGCCAGATGGAATAGAAGAATTTGTGGTTTACTGCGATGCATCGCACACTGGCATGGGGTGTGTGCTTATGCAGAAAGGCAAGCTTATTGCCTATGCTTCATGACAGTTAAAAGTGCTTGAAAAGAATTACACCACCCACGACTTGGAGTTGGGTGCCGTTGTATTCGCACTAAAACTGTGGAGGCATTATCTATATGGAATCAAGTGTGTGATCTATTCTGATCACAAGAGCCTTCAACATCTGTTTAATCAGAAGGATTTAAACATGAGGCAACGCCGTTGGATGGAAACTTTAAATGATTATGATTGTGAAATCAGATACCATCCCGGCAAGGCGAATGTAGTCGCTGATGCCTTGAGTCGAAAGGAAAAGGTGAAACCCATCCGAATCAATGCCAAGCGCATGGAGATAAAGAACAGTTTGACTGAAAGGTTGTTACCTGCACAGAAGGAAGTTGTGTTGGAAGCTAACTATCCTAATGAAAAGCTAGGAGTAACCGAGGAGCAGTTATCTCTTTGCAAAGACGGAATTCTGAGATTGAATGGACGGATATGGGTTCCAGTTTATGGAGGACTTCGTGATGTCATCCTCCAGGAAGCCCATAGTTCCAAATATTCCGTTCATCCTAGAGCTGATAAGATGTACCAGGATCTAAGGGCAAACTATTGGTGGATAGGCTTGAAAAAGTCTGTAGCTGCCTATGTAGCGAAGTGCTTGACTTGTGCGCAAGTCAAAGTAGAACATCAAAAGCCGTCAGGCTTGCTACAATAGCCTGAACTTCCTACGTGGAAGTGGGAAATGGTAACTATGGATTTTATCACCAAGTTACCTAAGACAAGGAAAGGCAATGATACAATATGGGTGATAGTTGATAGACTGACTAAGTCAGCACATTTCTTACCCATCAAGGAGACTTATAGCACCGATATGTTAGCCCAGTTATACGTTGATAAGATTGTAGCCTTACATGGCATACCTGTGTCTATTATCTCTGATCGAGATACTAGATACACGTCACATTTTTGGAAAAGTTTCCAGCAATCTTTGGGCACGCGTTTGAATTTTAGTACGGCTTACCATCCTCAGACAGACGGTCAAAGTGAGCGTACTATTCAAACGTTGGAAGACATGCTATGTGCGTGTGTAATTGATTTAGGTGGTAATTAGGATAACCACCTACCCTTGATTGAATTCTCCTACAACAATAGCTACCATACCAGCATAAAGGTTGTGCCTTTTGAGGCATTATACGGTAGAAAGTGTAGAACGCCAGTTTGTTGGGCGGAAGTTGGAGATGTCCAATTATTAGGACCAGAGATAGTGTTCGAAACGATGGACAAGATTGTCCAGATTCGCGACCGTCTCAAAGCTGCCCGAGAAAGGCAGAAGAGTTACGCAGATCCAAAGCGTAAAGCTATGAATTTTGAAGTAGGCGACAAAGTGTTGCTTAAAGTATCACCCTGGAAGGGGGTGATGCGATTTGGTAAGAAAGGCAAGCTAAGCCCGAGATACATAGGACCTTTCGAGGTTATCGAACGTGTCGGGTCAGTTGCCTATAAGTTGAACTTACCTGAAGAGCTCAGTGGAATTCACAATGTGTTCCACATCTGCAATCTGAAGAAGTGCTTCGCTGATGAATCACTGGTAATACCACATACAGATGTGCATATAGATGAGAGCTTGAAATTTGTGGAAAAACCATTGTCGATTGAAGATCGACAGGTTAAAAAGCTTCGCAGGAAGCATGTGCCTATTGTAAAGGTCAAATGGGATGCCCGTAGAGGTCCCGAATTCACGTGGGAGGTCGAATCCACGATGAAAGAAAAATACCCCTATTTATTTCAGTAAATCTTAGGTCGAGATTTATTTTAAGGGGGTGAGGATGTAACACCTCGAAAATTCACGTCCTATAATGTGTTGACACGTGTCATATGTTTGAACGTGCGAAAGAATGTTCTGAAAGGACTAAAGTTGACAAACATGAAAAGTATATGAAAATACGAGTTCTAAATGTCAACAGTGAATAAATATATTGTACATTAACCCTATATGATGTTTATATCACCAAACGAATAAATCATGGATCATACGAAGCTAAAAGTCAGAGATTACAAACTACAGGGGTTAAATGTGTCAACATGTTTAGGTTATACCTCTGAGTGACCTTTTGACAAACCCGAAGCTTTGTAACTGTTAATTATGCTCACTAGAATGCATGATATAAATTTCATAAAGCTTCGTTATCGTATGAGAAAGTTATGATCAAATTCATGTGCGAGGGGTTAAAGCGTTAACATTGAAAGTTATGACTTTTCGGGTCAACATGAAATGTCCAAGGACATGGCAAAGTGGGTACAAGTCTTAAGGCCCTTGTAGATAAATAATAAGGGGTCAAATTGCAAGAAATTAGGTTAATTGACCTTTCGGAAAGGCCAAGAGACGAGATGCAACAACTCGAAAACGTTTTTGTCTGATCAGAGAGCCCAAGCGGGCCGCGTAAGGACCATCAACACCTTTACGCGGGCCGCATGGCCCGCCCAGATACAGAAAATGTAAACAGCCTCCTGTATTCATGCATAATCGACCCAAAATGGATGTTTCACTTCATGGGCGACCCCTAGGCAACCCCTAGAACACTAGGGACACTTGTGGACGAGTTATGGTCAGTTGTAGACCTATGTGTCAACATTCTATGGTGAAAAATTCACTATATAAGGCCATGAAGTTGCAACTCATTCTTCACACCTTTCTCTTGCCTTCCTGATCATCTCTGGAGCACAAGACTTCTCTCAAGTGATCTCTGGTCGTTCATATGACTCTTGTAAGTCTGCTTGTCCTTCCTTAGTTAAGTTTTAGCTTAGTTTTAGCTTAAAATTCAAACCGTCATAATTAACGGTTGACTTTAAGATTAATCACTAATGGTCCAGTGATTAGTCGAATCAAAAGTAGTTATAAGTTGGTAATTATGTGGGTAATAAACCCTTAAAAGGGTTCCCCCTAATTCCCACTCTAACTAGGTCAAATGTCGGGTCAAACTTACTAATAAAAAGTCAACAGGATACTTAAATTCTAATTTATGCATAATTAGCAATATAGAACACATACAACCTGTTTGATCATTAATATAACTTGGTAATTAGTGTAAGAACATGTCTAAACATGTTCAACCCGACAATTTCCTGTTTAGACCCGGTTCGGAACCGAAAGTCGCATAGTTTGACTTTTGCTTTGACTTTCAGTTCTGACCTGTTTTGGTATGATTTAGAAATACCTAAGAGCTTCATTTGGACCAGGTTACATGCTAGTATAACCCTCTGTGATTATACACCATGGTTCATTAGTTAACCAATTAATTCGCATGATTCCGTTAATTGCTCATATGTTGACCATTATGCCCTTATCACCTTAAAACGTGATTTTTGCAAATGTAAATGAGTAGAAACTTTAATTACTGATATTTAAACTTGCATAAAAAATTTGACATAAGTTTGAGGTGTAGATTAAGAGTTATGCTCGTTAGCGTAAAATGAAAGATTTATGTTAATAAAACGGCGTAATTAGCGTATAGCCTAGTTAAGCCTACTTTTTGGTATCAAAATTATTACCCACTAATATAATATATTATTTTAGGATTTTTGAAGATTTTTAATTAATTTTAGGCTGAGCATAACTCATAGTCGTAGGCTTAATCCGGTAATTGTCGGTTTTGCCCTTACGGGCCATAAAATGAGTTTTACATATCTAAACGACTCCAAACCTTTTGCTACTGATTCTAAATGATAAATAAATTATTTTAAACCCTCTGGAATATTAAAAATATCAGATTTCTATATAGAACCCGGAAACGGCTTATAATCGCCTTTTTAAGCGTTTTTAACGCCTAGTATGTACTAGAACTATTTTAAACATACTAAGGGTGATACCTACTGATATTTGAGGTAAATTATAATATTTTAACAGTAAGTAAAAGTTGTTAAACTCAGACTTCAGTTTTGAGTTTTTCGGCTTATGTGAAATTACCAAAATGTCCCTACGGTGCAAAGTTGGTTGTAATTGATAAATTTCACATATATATACTTTACCCTACTGATATAACTTAGCAAATTGATTATCTTTGCTGATTACATCAGACCTATTACTCAGGATATTACTTAAACTCTTTTATAACCTTTTAAATGACCAAACTACCCCTACGGGGCATAGTTTGTGTCTAAATTCATTCCGGGCATAATAAATGATATCATACTGATGTCACAACATATTTGGAGCATATTAACTTAGGAAACCTGTAAATGACTCTCATTATTACCCGTTACGCTTATTACGCGTTCGGTTCGGTTTATGTAACTAGTTTACATGAATTAGCCGAAACGGGTCAAACCTTATCGGTTTTATCTCAAAATCCAGAATGTGTATGAAATACCCATATTAAGAAAGTCTCTGAACTTGTCGGGTCTAAATCACATTCTATACGGTCTTCGCTTAATCGTGCGTACGAACCGTATCTTTGAAACTAACCGGTCTAAGCTTAAGCTTAATTAAAGACCCGTTATGATTCTAATAGGTTATTATAAACCTTCGTTCCAGATTAGGAGGACCAGTAAAAGCTACTTGCAATTTGCTTATTGTGAATTATACTTTGCTCAGGTAAATACTTTTGACTTTTTTTCCCTATACGGGCTTGGGTTACGGTATATAGAATACCGCTTGGTCGGGTGTCAAATCTTCCATCGTTAGGTGGTTAATTGAATAATTTGATCGGCCCGTTTAAACAGTTTTGTTTACTTAAAAGCCTTTGGGGGGTTAATGACCATGTCCCGGATATCCTTGGCATCATTTTACGAAATGGCCACGACTTAAGCGCGGGGTGTAGGCGTACACCCGTCGGTGCACAAAAGAATAATGTGGTGTGTCTATTGATCTTTAACCCGGTACGTCCGGGCTACTGAACGCATAAGGAACATGTAAATCGTTCACAAGATTATATATTTAAATAATTCTCCCAAGTTATAAAAAGTTTGTGCCACGTGCATTCGAATCAATTTTTAAGTCATTTTCCAAAATGAGTCGGTTGAATGTATTTACCAGTGTAAACTGACGTATTTTCCCAAAAAGATTAAATGCAGGTACTAAACGTAATTGGCTGGATTGTCTCCTTAGCATCAATAAAGAGTCTCGCAAGCTTAAGATGCCTGAAGTCTGTTGAACTATTGTTTCCATTTTATTTTCGATCCTTCTGTGGATAAACTTTCGAATGTTGTGATACATGATATTACGATATTAAATTCGATTGAAACTTATCTTTTATATTGCTTCCGCTGTGCATATTAAATATTGTGTTGTTTGACTATTATGTTTCCAACCACGTCACGATACTCTCCACCGGGCCCACCGGTGATGTAGTGGAAATCGGGGTGTGACAGGTTGGTATCAGAGCCAACACTGAGTGAATTAAACACTAGCCTTTAGTGTTTAATCTCAGTTACACAATTGCACATATCTAAACTTTCAAGTCTAGACAAAGAACATAGGAACAATCCAAATTTGTTTCAAATTATTTTAACTTTGTCTTTATTTTGTAGATATTGTTGTTGTTATCTCATGCTATATTGACAGGAATAACAAAATGCCGCCAAGATTCTTCCGAAGTAGAGGACGTGGAAAGGGGCCAATCACCGCCCCCAATGACAACGAGGCAGGACCTTCGAATGTGCGAGCTCCTTCCACCACCGAGAGTGACGACCCCCGACAAAACCGGAGGAACCTCTTCGAGCCGGCTAGAAGGTCGGTTTCGCACAGTTCAACACCTCCTGTGCATAACTCTTATGAGCCACATTCGGAGAATGAGCCCAATAACCCACAACCCCCCTATATACCTTTACAACGATCTTTATCGCATAATTCTTTTGGTGACCCTACACCAGTTTTTAGGGGCCGGTTTAACCCGGCAAATTTTATAGAAGAACCAGTGGGTTTTAACCCATTGGGGCCGGAGGATCACTTCTCAGGGGACAACGCTACGGACATGGACGAGGACACGGATCCCGTCGAGCCAGCAAGCGGTACACCGAACCATCCCATCGGGATCTCCGACGGATCTTCATTCCACGGATCACCCTACGGTCGTCCAGAAAGCTTTCAAGCTATGTTTACCCAGCACGAATGGTATTATACACCTCCTCGCCATTCACCGCCTCAGCAGCAGCAGCAGGATCCCTCTGTGGATTCAAGATTTGTGGCATTCACGCCACCGCCTCCACCGCCACCAGTTCAACCGGCACCTCCACAACCGCCAAGGCGTAGGAGAAGAGGAGCGCGTATGTCTGCGCGAGTAGGAGACTTTCATTTTTGTTCTCCTCGTCCGTCTAGTGGCAGCCATTATCCTCCATATCAGGAGGACCCATAAATGGGTGGACCTTCTAACCCAGCTGTACCACAGCCACCACCGATGGGTTTTGACAACCCGATTCCAGCATACACGGGTTCGATGGCGTACAACCCATTTGAACCGCCGACTCACCATAACTATGGTTACGCTGAGGCCGACCCCTACATGGTAGCGGCGAATTACAACGCCCTTAACCCAGAAGGACCCTTTGGCACTCCTTGGGGAGTTGGGTACCCAACTCATGGGTACCAGATACCTGCCAGACCAATTATACGGACGCAATCGCAGCCGCCACGGTTTTCTCCCCCAGAGCGGGAGGAGATTCTTCAGAGACTGGATCAAGTTGAGCGGGACTTTCACCGCGAACGCAGAGAGAGACAGAGCTTCTTCCAAGGATTGACAAGCTTGATCAAAGGGAAGAGCAAGAAGGACCACTGAATCCTTCCACTTATTGTTGAGCCCCTACGTGGGTAAAGTCTTGCAGTGTAAACCCCTGTGTGGGTCTGCTTGTTTGTTTTGACCCCTGCGTGGGTCTATCCTTCTATTAACCCCTGCGAGGGTATGTTATTTGTGTAAGCCCCTACGTGGGTATGTTTGTTATTAAGCCCCTACGAGGGTATGTATGTTGTTAAGCCCCTGCGTGGGTAAGTCCTTGTTTGAACCCCTGCGTGGGTAACTTTGTTTATTTAAAAAGTCCCGTTTAGGGCGACGTGTAACCTTTTAATAAATTAATGGAATGTAAGTTTATAAATTTCATTTTTTCTTTTATTTGCATAAATATATTACATGAAATAAATAAATCAAAATCATTTCTTTTTGATAATAAATCTGCCTATTTGAATATTGAATAAGAATCTTAAGAGTGAAACCTAGCCTGCGTGTCAGTATAAGACCCGGCCACGATGGTAAGACCTGTTTAAAAGATTCAAATCCCTGTTAACATCTGTAAACATGTTAACACTCCTGGCAGATGTGATTCGTTAAAATCACACACGTCATTTATATAAGGATCTTTTTAAAGATTCATAACCCAACTTAATGATCTCTGAATCATGGGTTTAGATCATCAATTAAGATGATCATATTTTGACCATACGTGGTAATATAATGCCTACGGGCCTTGCTCATTTCTACATGAGCCATAAGACAGTGGTAGCGATGACTCTCTGTCAGGAAAAGGTAATGAACTAGATTCAAACCTTAATGCCTTGATTCTCTGAAATCATGGCTTATATCATCCTATTAGATGATCATATTATAAACATCCTTTAGAAGGGAAGTGCATGCGGGCTATAGTTAATGTCCTTGTGACCAGGCCTGTTGTGCCAATATACTTTCATGCTTTGATTCTCTGAAATCATAGCTTATAATTTATAAATGTCCTTGTGACTAGGCCTATTGCGCCAGTATACCTTAAAATCCTTGATTCTCTGAAATCATAGCTTATAATTTAAAATGTCCTTGTGACTAGGCCTTATATGCTAATATATATTGTTATTGTCTATAATTAGGATAAATTATAATTGAAATCCTAATTAAGTGCGATTAATAAATTAACCAAATATGGTTTCTGTTTACCATGGTTAATGAATTACCCTAAGGGGCAATTCCATAATAAACTCCCAAATAAACTATTGTCCTTGTTTTCTGTAACAGTTCAATTAAAATGGCTAACTCAGACGAAATTAATAGCCATCCAGTGGAGAATATTGACAACGCCCGAGTTCATTTAACGGGTGCTGAATTAAAAGCGTTGGTTGACGACGCTGTTACTAAGGCATTGGAGCGGCAGTACGAAGAGTATAGTGGGACTCGGAGTAGGACCCTATCTACTCCGCATTCGAAGCCACCTTCCAAGAAGGATGAACCCAAAAAGGATGATGATAGACTCTCCTCAAACCACAACAGTGCTCCATCTCTGCAGATCATACCGAAACAGGGGACCCAGGACAAGGGTTGTTCCTATAAATACTTCGTTTCATCCAAACCCCGGAATTTCACTGGGGAGAAAGGAGCCATTGACTGTATGACATGGCTAAATGAGATGGATACAGTTGTGGATATCAGCGGATGCGCTGAGAAGGATGTGGTCAAATATGTGTCGCAATCTTTTAAGGGGGAAGCTTTAGCCTGGTGGAGATCTCTGATTCAAGCCACCGGGAAAATCCCATTGTACAACATGTCGTGGGATCAATTTGTTGCCCTCATCAGGGAAAATTACTGCCCCCAACATGAGGTTGAGAAGATAGAGTCCGATTTTCTATCATTGGTTATGACAAACCTTGACTGTCAAGCTTACCTCACGAGCTTCAACACGATGTCCCGGTTGTTTCCATATCTGGTGACCCCGGAACCAAAAAGAATAGCTCGTTTTATCGGTGGTTTAGCCCCCGAGATAAAGGCAAGCGTGAAGGCTTCTCGCCCAGCTACTTTTAGATCTGTAGCTGACATATCTTTGTCCCTCACCTTGGATGCGGTCAGGCAAAGATCGCTGAGGAATAAGCAAGTGACTATGCTCAAGGCTTCCAAGTGCTTAAAGAAGGGTTGTGTCATCTACATGGCACAAGTGATTATTGATGAGCCGAAACCAAAGAAAGAAGACATCCCTGTCATTTCTGAATACCCAGAAGTTTTTCCTGAAGAACTACCTGGTTTGCCACCAGATAGACAAGTCGAATTCAGAATAGATATCATCCCTGGAGCAGCTCCAGTTGCTAGAGCACCTTATAGGTTGGCGCCCACAGAAATGAAGGAATTAAGAATGCAACTGGATGAATTGCTGGCCAAAGGTTTCATCAAACCTAGTTCGTCTCCTTGGGGAGCACCAGTCTTGTTTGTCAAGAAGGAGGATGGATCGATGCGTCTGTGCATCGATTATCGTGAACTTAATAAGGTCACGATCAATAATAGGTATCCTTTGCCCAGGATCGACGATTTGTTCGATCAATTGCAAGGGGTAAGTTATTTCTCGAAGATTGACTTAAGGTCTGGCTACCATCAACTGAAGGTCAGAGATGAAGACGTACACAAAACTGCATTTAGGACTCGTTATGGTCATTACGAGTTCCTAGTGATGCCTTTTGGGCTCACTAATGCACCGGCCGCGTTCATGGATCTTTTGAATCGCGTTTGCAAGCCGTACTTAGATAAATTCGTCATCGTTTTCATCGACGACATTCTCATTTACTCTAAGAACCAAGCTGACCACGAGAAACACCTTCGATGTATTCTCAAACTTCTACATCAGGAGAAACTTTATGCCAAATTCTCTAAGTGTGAATTTTGGCTTCGAGGAGTCCAATTTCTTGGACATGTGGTTAGTGAGCATGGTATCCAAGTGGATCCCGCTAAGGTTGAAGCTGTTATGAACTGGCAAGAACCAAAGACGCCTACAGAGATTCGTAGCTTCCTGGGATTGGCAGGATATTACAGGCGTTTCATTGAAAATTTTTCAAGGATTGCTGCACCCCTAACCTCCTTAACTAAGAAGAAGGTTAAGTTTGTTTGGGGTCCTAAACAGCAAGAATCCTTTGATATCCTAAAACAAAAGTTGAGCAACGCCCCAGTACTGACATTGCCAGATGGAATAGAAGAATTTGTGGTTTACTGCAATGCATCGCACACTGGCATGGGGTGTGTGCTTATGCAGAAAGGCAAGGTTATTGCCTATGCTTCAAAACAGTTAAAAGTGCATGAAAAGAATTACACCACCCACGACTTGGAGTTGGGTGCCGTTGTATTCTCACTAAAACTGTGGAGGCATTATCTATATGGAATCAAGTGTGTGATCTATTCTGATCACAAGAGCCTTCAACATCTGTTTAATCAGAAGGATTTAAACATGAGGCAACGCCGTTGGATGGAAACTTTAAATGATTATGATTGTGAAATCAGATACCATCCCGGCAAGTCAAATGTAGTCGCTGATGCCTTGAGTCGAAAGGAAAAGATGAAACCCAAAGCTTTGTAACTGTTAATTATGCTCACTAGAATGCACGATATAAATTTCATAAAGTTTTGTTATCGTATGAGAAAGTTATGATCAAATTCGTGTGCGAGGGGTTAAAGCGTTAACATTGAAAGTTATGACTTTTCGGGTCAACATGAAATGTCCAAGGACTTGGCAAAGTGGGTACAAGTCTTAAGGTCCTTGTAGATAAATAATAAGGGGTCAAATTGCAAGAAATTAGCTTAATTGACCTTTCGGAAAGGCCAAAAGACGAGATGCAACAACTCGAAAACGTTTTTGTCTGATCAGAGAGCCCAAGCGGGCCGCGTAAGGACCATCAACACCTTTACGCGGGCCGCATGGCCCGCCCAGATACAGAAAATGCAAACAGCCTCCTGTATTCACGCATAATCGACCCAAAACGGATGTTTCACTTCATGGGCGACCCCTAGGCAACCCCTAGAACACTAGGGACACTTGTTGACGAGTTATGGTCAGTTGTAGACCTATGTGTCAACATTCTATGGTGAAAAATTCACTATATAAGGCCATGAAGTTGCAACTCATTCTTCACACCTTTCTCTTGCCTTCCTGATCATCTCTGGAGCACAAGACTTCTCTCAAGTGATCTCTGGTCGTTCATAGGACTCTTGTAAGTCTGCTTGTCCTTCCTTAGTTAAGTTTTAGCTTAGTTTTAGCTTAAAAGTCAAACCGTCGTAATTAACGGTTGACTTTAAGATTAATCACTAATGGTCCAGTGATTAGTCGAATCAAAAGTAGTTGTAAGTTGGTAATCATGTGGGTAATAAACCCTTAAAAGGGTTCCCCTGATTCCAACTCTAACTAGGTCAAATGTCGGGTCAAACTTACTAATAAAAAGTCAACATGATACTTAAATTCTAATTTATGCATAATTAGCAATATAGAACACATACAACCTGTTTGATCATTAATATAACTTGGTAATTAGTGTAAGAACATGTCTAAACATGTTCAACCCGACAATTTCCTCTTTAGACTCGTTCGGAACCGAAAGTCGCATAGTTTGACTTTTGCTTTGACTTTCAGTTCTGACCCATTTTGGTATGATTTAGAAATACCTAAGAGCTTCATTTGGACCAGGTTACATGCTAGTATAACCCTCTGTGATTATACAACATGGTTCATTAGTTAACCAATTAATTCGCATGATTCCGTTAATTGCTCATATGTTGACCATTATTCCCTTATCACCTTAAAACGTGATTTTTGAAAATGTAAAAGAGTAGAAACTTTAATTACTGATATTTAAACTTGCATACAAAATTTGACATCAGTTTGAGGTGTAGATTAAGAGTTATACTCGTTAGCGTAAAATGAAAGCTTTATGTTAATAAAACGGCATAATTTGCGTATAGCCTAGTTAAGCCTACTTTTTGGTATCAAACTTATTACCCACTGATGTAATATATTATTTTGGGATTTTTGAAGATTTTTAATTAATTTTAGGCTGAGCATAACTCATAATCGTAGGCTTAATCCGGTAATTGTCGGTTTTGCCCTTACGGGCCATAAAATGAGTTTTACATATCTAAACGACTCCAAACCTTTTGCTACTGATTCTAAATGATAAATAAATTATTTTAAACCCTTTGGAATAATAAAAATATCAGATTTCTATATAGAACCCGGAAACGGCTTCTAATCGCCTTTTTAAGCGTTTTTAACGCCTAGTATGTACTAGAACTATTTTAAACATACTAAGGGTGATACCTACTGATATTTGAGGTAAATTATAATATTTTAACAGTAAGCAAAAGTTGTTAAACTCAGACTTCAGTTTTGAGCTTTTCGGCTTATGTGAAATTACCAAAATGCCCCTACGGTGCATAGTTGGTTGTAATTGATAAATTTCACATATATATACTTTACCCTACTGATATAACTTAGAAAATTGATTATATTTGCTGATTACATCAGACCTGTAACTCAGGATATTACTTAAACTCTTTTATATCCTTTTAAATGACCAAACTACCCCTACGGGGCATAGTTTGTGTCTAAATTCATTTCGGGCATAATAAATGATATCATACTGATGTCACAACATATTTGGAGCATATTAACTTAGGAAACCTGTAAATGACTCTCATTATTACCCGTTACGCTTATTACGCGTTCGGTTCGGTTTATGTAACTAGTTTACATAAATTAGCCTTATCGGTTTTATCTCAAAATCCAGAATGTGTATGAAATACCCATATTAAGAAAGTCTCTGAACTTGTCGGGTCTAAATCGCATTCTATCCGGTCTTCGCTTAATCGTGCGTACGAACCGTATCTTTGAAACTAACCGGTCTAAGCTTAAGCTTAATTAAAGACCCGTTAGGATTCTAATAGGTTATTATAAACCTTCGTTCCAGATTAGGAGGAACACTAAAAGCTACTTGCAATTTGCTTATTGTGAATTATACTTTGCTCAGGTAAATACTTTTGACTTATTTTCCCTATACGGGCTTGGGTTACGGTATATAGAATACCGCTTGGTCGGGTGTCAAATCTTCCATCGTTAGGTGGTTAATTGAATAATTTGATCGGCCCGTTTAAACAGTTTTGTTTATTTATAATCCTTTGGGGGGTTAATGACCATGTCCCGGATATCCTTGGCATCATTTTACGAAATGGCACGACTTAAGCGCGGGGTGTAGGCGTACACCCGTCAGTGCACAAAAGAATAATGTGGTGTGTCTATTGATCTTTAACCCAGTACGTCCGGGCTACTGAACGCATAAGGAACATGTAATTCGTTCACAAGATTATATATTTAAATAATTCTCCCAAGTTATAAAAAGTTTGTGCCACGTGCATTCAAATCAATTTTTAAATCATTTTCCAAAATGAGTCGGTTGAATGTATTTACCAGTGTAAACTGACGTATTTTCCTAAAAAGATTAAATGCAGGTACTAAAGGTAATTGGCTGGATTGTCTTCTTAGCATCAATAAAGAGTCTCGCAAGCTTAAGATGCCTGAAGTCTGTTGAACTATTGTTTCCATTTTATTTTCGATCCTTCTGTGGATAAACTTTCGAATGTTGTGATACATGATATTACGATATTAAATTCGATTAAAACTTATCTTTTATATTGCTTCCGCTGTGCATATTAAATATTGTGTTGTTTGACTATTATGTTGCCAACCACGTCACGATACTCCTCACCGGGCCCACCGGTGATGTAATGGAAATCGGGGTGTGACAATACCATTCATTCATCTTCAACACCCCAAACACCTTTTCTCTTCTGTTCCCCTCTACCTACGGCCTCAAGCACCCACACATACACATCCATTTTCATCCAATTTTCAAGTAATCCAAGGTGATTCTAAGGTGCTAGGAGCTAAGTTAAGAAGCTTGGAGCTTTCAGAAGTTGAAGGACCTTCACCAATTGCTTTTATCCACTTCATTATCTCTAGTGATCACCCCTAGCCTTGAGCTAGTAGTAAGAACACTCTACACTCTATTTTACATCTTGTTTAAGTGGTTAAAAGAAGATACAAGTTGATAATCAAGATGAACACTAAGAATCAAGAACATGAAACATGAACATAAGCTTAAAAATCTAAAGAAATCATGTTGTTTTGGGTTGTTATGCTTGTTGATTGTTGATTGCTCATGTTTATGATGTTGATCATCATAATAACCTTGCTAGATGATGATCAAACACATGATCTAGCAAGTATGAGGATGATTCTTGAAGAAATCATAAAGAACATCCTTTATGTTAAACATGAACTTGAATATAAACTTGTTTTAAAGTATGATGATGATTGATACATGAAATAAGTCTTGTAAATGAATGATTTCAAACCAAGATTATTTACATGACTTACAAGACAAGACTTTTAAGAAACTAATAACATTTTTTGGGGTTAAATCAAGACTAGAAGCATATTGTTAACAAGAAGAATACAAGAAAAATCATCTTTAGAAAATATTCAAGTAAGTTGTAAAGGACTAAATTTTACAAGAAGGTGATTTATAAATAGACAACCATGTTTTGGAGGGTAACTAAACCAACTAAATAACATGCTAAGTTACTACAACTTTTTACAAAATTTCAAGTTCATGTCAAAGTGTAAATTTGCATATTTAAAGCATATGGTAAGTCTTGTTCATGTTGTTGATGATTGATGATGATTTTAAAAGAAAATGATATGCTTTGAAAGCATGGAAACCTCCATTTTTAAGGGGAAACTATGGCAAAATTTTTGTAGAAATTAAACACTTAGAAAAATATTTTTAAAACAAGTGTTTATAAGTAAATCTTGAGAATGGTTTTCACATAAAAGTTGCCGTAATTTTTATTACAAAAATTACAAATATTGGAGGTTGGTTTTTGATAAATAAAAAGTGACTAAGTATATATTGAGGAAAATATATACATATATTGACGTCACAACTCGTGTGATTATTTGTATATTATGTGTACTAGTTATATTATTTTAGGACTTGAAATAATATAACTCATCTATGTACCAAGGAATTACAATCCAAAATATTACCCAAAAATTCCAAGGAAAAATATACAAGTTACACACAAAATATTGGTGAAACCGAACAAAAGAATGTAACTTACAAAATATTCTGGAAAACTTACTCATAAGTATACTCTTGGTAAATAATATTTTGGACATCAAAGGATCAAAAATATGATTTTTACAATTATTGCAAATTTATATCATATTTTTTACAAGGAGAAAATATATTATTTTTAGAAGTAAAATATATTTTCTTGGAATTTTTAGAAGATATATTATTTTTGGAAAAAAATATATAATTGAGGAAACTTGAAATACATTATTTTTGGATAAAAATAAGTTTATACATATTTATCAAGTTAAACTTGAAAATATATTATTTTTGGAACTTATATGAAAATACAAATATTTTTGCCAAGGGAAAAATTATAAATAATTTTCCTAAGTAGTAACCCTTGAAATATATGTTGGAAACATATATGAATTTTATTAGAAATAATATCCCGGAGAAGTTAATACAAAAATTAAGTGTAAGGATACTTAATAAACACAACGGAAATACGCATCTGCGTACATACAAATACGCTCCGGAATACAACTCAAATACATGGCAAAAATATACGAGTATAAGAAATACAAATAGAAATATACCTATCCTTGGGAAGGATATGCATGTATAAATACTTGGAATAATATTAAAGACACAAAGATGCGTAACTCAAAGACACTAATTAATACAAAGTCAATGCACGACCCGCTCGGCTAATAGACCGTAGTACGTTGTAGGTAGTCGTGCACACTAGTAGCAGCGTGAGTTACGTCGGATTGAATAACGCAAAATTGTGAGTTCATGTCCCCCTTTTCTCTTAACTGCTTTTGGTTTTATAACTCTCGGGGGTGGAATACATGTTACGGATGTTTAAACGGGATGAAATGAACTATTAGATCATGTGAGCTTAGACTAAATTTGAAAGGCCGTTAATTCTTAATTAGGGACGAAGGTTAGATCTAACGGGTACGGCCGAACCCCACTCATGGTACTTATGTGACCACTTGAGTGCTTCGGTGTCCCAGTCGAGGTAAATCGACAATAGTCAAGGTGAATTGACATGGTCAAGGTAAATTGACATAGGCAAGGTGAATTGACATAGTCGAAGGGGAATTCGACATAGTCGAGGGAATCGACGGGGGTATAAGACTACTCATTTCGAGTGCTCCCTAAGTCCTCACATGTTGTAATATCCTTGTAAAACATTAATTTGATATGTTCATAAATGCTTTTCATACATGTTTTCAGAGGAGTTTATCAAAGGTTTACAAGGTTTCCATTACTCGTACAAAACGCATGAACTCGCTCAACCTTTGTTGATGTTTTTCCAAAATTATATGTATTTCAGGTAACAGGTTGGATCTTGGGCGCGGGTGTTGTTTCTATAAGTAGACTTCAAGTTTAGATGTCATCCACTTTTGTTGGTTTGTGACTTAGACGAAGGTTGTGTTTTAAAACTTAAATAACCGGTGTTGTAATACTTTAAATTTTATTAATGGATGAACATCGTTTTGATCATATAGTTGTTTATTATGATTGAATGCAATGATATTAAACTAGTCACACAACATACGCTTCCGCAAAAGTCAGTGTGTGACACCTCCTAGCTCCTTAGTTTCGTTCATTGTTCTTCAAATTATATTCCAAATAAAAAAAAGAGTCTTTTTTACCTTTTGTTGCCCTTTGTTCAATCCGCTGTGCATAAATCTCAGGGTTTGCTCGAGCTTCTACCTTCACGTTCAGGAGCCGTTTCTTTGTAACCCATTGTAAGAAATTTGTATTACCTCTCTTTTTTACTTTTTACTATAAAAAAGAAATAATAATAATAATACATATTTTATGGTAATAATATAATTACTGTTATATATTATAACTGAGATATATATAGATATCTCTATATAAATAATTTATTAACAGATATCTGTTAATAAATCTGTTAATACATATTAATAAACAGTTACTCGAAAAGATTGCAACATATACAGAGGAATTTAAAAAATATTCACAAAATTTAGATTATATAAAGGAACAAAACAACCAAATAATTAATGAACTAAAGAAAAGTTGTTTAGATAAGCAAACAGAAAATACACAAAATAGTAATATACAAATAGAAGTAGATAAAATTACCGACGCCATAAACAAACTTAACATTGAAGACATAAAAATTATTAAAAAACAAACACCATATAAACATTGGCAACCCCGAAAATGAACAACCAATTTTCAAGAAGAGGTAGATCTATACAAGAAGCTAGAAATTCAACAAGTAGTATACAAGATATAATTACATCTGAAACATTTTTAAATCGAATACTTCGACGTGGATCAGGGTCTAATAGTAATAAACAAATAGTACAAATAGAAGAAGAAATAGATGTAGACAGAAATATGGATCTGTATAATCAACATCAATTAGACATATTAAACCCAAGAATATTATACCAAACTGGGATATTTAATGTAAATACAACATTAATAAGAAGCACTAGAGAAGAAAGCCTCAGAGTACTAGATAAAACAATGACTATAGATTTATTATCACCAGAGACTATACAAAAAATTAGACAATCTGGTAAACATTTTGGACATACAGGATTAATTGTCATATGCATCAAAGCTTTAGGAAGAAAAAAGTTAGGAACTAAACTTTTAGCATTAATACTAGATAAAAGTTGGAAAATAGAAATGAAAAAAGCAATAATATCAGGAATGGAAGTTGACTTAAGCCAAAATACAGCCTTATTTTATTGCACACCAGGAATATTAAAAGACATAAGAGATTTGCAGAATATTAAAATAGCTTTACAAACAAAAGGATATGAGAATTATGATGGAAACAATATAGTTATAAGTGTAGGAGTACTAGGAAAGGCTAGTAACAATTCAGGAATGAAATACAAGGTAAACATAGATGGAATAGTTAAAACATTAGCGTAAAAATCTATACAAATGATAGAACCAACGAAAATAGACCCCGAACAATTAACAGGTTTAGAATGGAATATAAATGATCTTCAAGAAAATGAAAAAGCAGTCTTAGTTCCAAAAAGAAGTTTTATATATGAAGGATCAGATGGTAAGCAGAGTTTAAGATTTACAGACTTTAAAGAAACTACAAACGAAGAAAATAATGAAAATACTATGGAATATAGTTTTATGAATATAGAACAACTAGAAGAGGATGAAGTAGACCCAATATATGATACAGAAATTGAAGAAGAAATAAATACAAATTTCTTAAAATTTAAAGAAGAGTATATGGATTACACTCCAATAGACTATGAAGACGAAGAGTTAACAAGTTTTAAAACAGAAGAAACTAATAAAACAATAGAACAAATTATAGATAGAAAATTTATAGAACTAAATATACAAGAAGAAGTAGATAATATGATAATAGAATGTATAACAGACCTTGGTATGACCTACGAAGAAAGTTATAAAAAACTACAAGAATTCTATAATCTACCATTAGTAGAAAGAATTTTATAAGGAAAAACAATGTTAGTAGATTTTTTTTTAAACATGAACAAGCTTTTATGGTTATGAAAGAAGAAGTACAAGGAAAAAGACCGAGAATGGAATGGAGTGGAGATTCTAGTAATGGAACTTCACATGAAACCCTAGGAAGAGAACCCTGGACACAACCATCAATAGATTACAGTCAAGAATCAACATTAAGAGGAAGAGGTAGCAGGTTACCAATAGGACAAATATACAGTGGGAATATGTTGTTATTAGAACAACAAAAACCCCAACTATGGATAGATGAAGTATTAACGTGGGAACAAACAGTAGTTAGAATGTGGGAAACAAATAAAAAAGGTAGTATGGACATGTTTTCCTATTTAGAAACTACATTAGGACCAATAGCCCTAGGAATTTGGCAAAGTAAAAAAGCACAAAATTCAACAGAAATCAATAATTTAAAAGCTTTAGGAGACAATCCTTATGATTTCACATCACAAATTAGAACCCTTATTTTAGGGGTTGATCCAGCAAAAAATAATAGCCTAATACAGGATACAGCTGTTAGAAATCTAGAACAATTAAGTATAGCTGATATGAAATACATAAATGAATTTACATTAGATTTTACAAGATTGCTATCACAAACAGGAAAAGCAATGGATGATAATCTATGTGATAAATATTTTATAAAACTACCAGGAGATTTAGGAAAAAATATACATGAGTCATGGAAAGCAATATATGGAGACACCACAATCTTGGAATAGGACCTAGAATAACTTATACATTTGGAATATTAGAAGATAAATGTAAAGAAGTAGCGTTACAAGAACAACTAAAAAGAAATGCCTATGCATTCTGTAAAACAACAATATACACACCCCAAGCCTATGGTTTTTATGATAGAAAGAAAAATATAAGAAAAAGTACTACTTATAACAAAAATTATAAAGCAAATTATAACAAAAACAAATATGTTAGAAAACCTCAAACAGGAAGATGTAAATGTTTCATATGTGGAGAAGAACAGTATTTAGCTAACAAATGTCCTAATAAAAACAAAAATATGGAAAGAGCTAGCTTAGTAGAACAGTTACACGATTATGAAATAGAAGCTATTAAAACAGATGAATCAGATAATGAGTCAGTCTATAGCATATACAGTGAAGACGAAAAGCCAATTACTAAAGTCACTTACACATATATGAATATAAAAGAATGTCAACATATTTGGGTACATCAAAGAGGTAATAATTATATAAAATGTTCTAATTGTGGATATTATCCTAGTATAGAAAAAAGGTCACAATGTAATATATGCTTTCAGGAAATATGTTGCATTTGTATAAAGAAATTACATAACATAGATATAGGTACTACATCAAAAACTATAGATACAAGTACCAATATAATTATAGAAAGATTAAACAAGTTAGAATTGTAGGATCGAGAATCGATCTAAACGAGTCTATCAGAAGAGTTCTAATCCATATCAAAGGCGGAATTCAATGATACAGACTTGATTACAGCTTGATTCACTCTTTAACTGTCTTGTATATTGATATAACACTGTTACAGATCAGATGACACGTCGGCAGCACTTCGGTACCGGAATCAGAAACTGTTACAAATGAATTGAAGACTCGGGTATATATAGGCGAGGCATTTCTCACGGAATGAGTATAGCCATTTCGTACGAAATGGACAAAGTCCATTTCATGCGAAATGGATTCTTCCATTTTGTGCGAAATGATCCAAACACACTAAAACCCTATTTTCCTCGTATAACGTGCCCTGATCTATCATTCCTATTTTACAAGACTTGATACAAGACGAAGTCTACAGACATATGCACCAACAGACTCCCCCTTGGATGTCGACGAGTCTTCAGTACAAATCTTCAGTATGTCGAGTCTTCAGCCTTTATCAGTCTTCGGACTCTTTGCAAAGTATCTGACATTGTAAGCTTCCATCAAACTCTAACTTCTTCTCTCTCTCTTTTTCAAGATCTCAATCTGGCTTTCAACCATTTAAACTCCCCCTTGAATATTGATCTAACAATCTTCAGTCTCCTCTTTTCATCCCAGGTTCAGAATCACAATCTGGCTCTTGAGCTTTCTAATTCTCTTGATCAGATCTCTTGATTCTTTTAGTTCTTTAGTATCAGTAATTGCACAAACCTGCACAGACTCTATCCAAAAACAAATTTCTCAAATTTAACAATTTAACAAATTTAATCACTGTACACCACTTGTAAAAACAATCTCAAAATGATTTAACAGTTAAAGTCTTTGATGACCACTTGTAAGAATATCACTCAAATTTGGTTTCAATTTAATGAACCATTTAATCATTTCAAAATCAATTCTTATTTCATACAAACTCTCCCAACCTGTTGTCCATCATGTTTAGCACTCGGAATTTTGAAAATCAGTTTTTCATCATCAGTTGTCGAAAATATTTTTAATTTTCAAAAATTTATGCTAAAAACACACCGAAAATCTTTTTGGATTTTTGATTTTAATGAAATGCTGAAAAGAAAAATTTACAGACAATATTTTTGTGAGTTTGTGTAAGAGGATCATATCAGTTTATGAGACACGTCACTAACACCGTTAAGCTTTAAACATTTTAAGTTCTAAAAGATTCACTTAGATTGTCAGTATACTGATCCACTTAAATTTTCACACAAAGTTCAACTGTTTCGAGATACGAGATTAATGTTTTAAGAACTTAAACTTATTCGTGTGTCCCACCTCAGAATATACTCTCGTATCTAGATCCCAATATTCAGTCTTACAGGTGAGTATACCTAGATGATATCTGTAAGGGGTTAAATACGAGACCATGAGAGCTCAGGCTATTGCTTCCGCAAAATCAGAGAGATGATGGTTCGACTTTAGGTGTGTTCCCTTTAGAGAATCTTTTCTTCAACAGCACATGATTAGCATTTTTCAATGTTTCATCATTTTTATGCTGAGGGGGGTGCTTTTATTTCAAGCAAGTGAAAAGTATTATACGGGGACTAGGCCATTGCTTCCGCAAAATCAGAAGTCCTGGGATAATACCCCAGATATCACTAAGCATAAAGACCTAGTATCTCAGAAAGAGGGGTCCTTCAAACAAGATTTCGAGGGTTACCTATATATCCGAGAGATGTTCCCCACGAAATAAGTAAGTTTGAAATTTAGGTTTATATCTCGAACAAAATCTACTAAGCGTGTAAAAACCTACTGGCATATCATCAGTGAGACCGTTTATCACATTTTAACTTTTCAAATCTTTAGAATGATGTGATAGTCCACTGATGTACTATCATTTCCTCTTTTTCACAACAAAACTCAATTTCATTTTATCATGTTTTTGGCTTTTTCAAATTTTTCAAAGTTTTTGGATTTTCTGAAATTTCTTACTCCCCCTAAAATTCAAAACTATTTAAAAAATATGAAAACAAATTGTACAAGTAAAGTGACAACTGTTGTGAATTACTTCAATTCGCCATCCACTTGGCATAAACAATCAGAACTTTCCCTGAAAACAAACTATTTTCCCATTATGATTTCAAAACACTTAAGTTTGTTTTAATCAAAATGGTTTTTCCGGAAAATTGGTTTAGTTGATTTCACAAAACACTTGTAGGTTAGAAGTTTCATCACATTGTTTTTTCTACATTTGAATGAAAGTTAAATCAAGTTCAATCTTAATGACCTTGATTAACCACTTGTAGGTGAAAACCCTTCTTCAACCACTTGAAGTTTCACTTATCAACCATACCATTTGTAAATTGAAATATGACAAATTTCAAGAATACTACCACTTGTAGGTCGAAATTTCACAAATGTGAATTTCTCAAGAAAGATGCTGATTCATGCTCCACGATTACCAACTTGGGATCTCCGGCAAGTCAGGTTTTTAAGTAGAAAATGTTGTCACCCAAGCCTGACCAGCCTTGGGTGATTTTGAATCATCTCTATCCCACCATCTTTTTGATTTGTAAAAATCTTTCACACCCTTTACCTTCCCGTCAACCATCTTCCCAAAAATATATTTCACATTTTCATTAAACGCCTTTTCAGCATCAAATTCTTTCTTACCAGAGAAGAATTGATCTGAAATCTCAACCTTTCCAACTTTTAACTTCAAATTTTCTTTTGACAATGGCGGAAAATTTTCATCATTCATTTCTGGAACGGAATTCTCATCACTTTTCACAACAAATGACTCATGTGACTTTGACGAGTCAGATTCATAGTCAGAACTAGTTTCAGCTTTAACAACCCATTTTTGTTTATTCAAATCAACTTTTCTTTTGTAAAAACGTTTCGAACTTTCATCAACACATTTCTCTTTTAGCTTTGAGTTAGAAGTAACTCCCTGTTTTGTGTTGGTGGAATTTATGCAATTCCAAGCGATATGTCCAACTTCTTGGCATTTGAAACAGGTTCTTCGTTCAACTCTCTTCTCAGATTCTTTCACTATATTCTTTTTCTTTTCAGTGAGAAACTCTTGATTTGACTGTTTCCTGAACAGTTTCTCCTTCTCTTCCTCTGAACTTGTACCTGAAACAAATTTAGTTTTTGCTTGATAAGTTTTCTCATTTTTATGAGTTTATGGGGGAATGAACCCTAAACCCTTCTTTTTGAAATTACTGTTATGGTTTGGTTTCTTTTGAAAACCTGAACCAGAACTGTAACCTTTCTTCTTGTTCAATCTCTGTTGAACTCTCGAAGTGTATTATTTAAGTTTTTCAGCAAGATTTAAATCTTTTATTTCAGAAATATTAATTTCTATTAATTTGAAAACTTGTTTGATCATTTCAATTTTGACACTTCTTATTGGAAATTCTTCATCAGAAAATAATTTGTTAGAATCTTTCAAAGTATATGCAACTTTGAATGTTTCGTCATTCAAGTTATTTTTTGACATCAGAAATTCTTTATTGTAAACCCGTTTGACCGGTGAACTCGGACTCTTGTCTTATGAACTTGAACTTTCAGATTTAGACTCCGACTTTGACTCTTCATCCATATCCAACACCTGATCAACCACTTTCTTTAATAACTCAGACTCATGATCAGTGTCAGACGCTGTGAATGTGACATCAATGTTGTCTGGTAACTCATCAATGGTTTCAGACTTTAACTTTATGTTGAGTGCCTTATTTAAACGTTCCTCATTTGGCTTTCTGGGAGAATAACTTTCCCAGATCGGAGGCGGACACTTGTTATACTTGACACTTTGTTTCTTAACAGTATCCGCTTCTGTCTTTTTATCTTGAAAAGCTTCAAGACCTGCAACAGTAGGATAAACTCGATCAATCAAATAATCACAAGTTGTATAACTCAACAGCAATCGTTTGATTCTTTCACTTTCAATCTTTTCGAGTTCCAAATCCTGCTTTAGCTTTGGACAGTCTTCAATATACTCATTGATAACCCTCTGCTTCGTCATTAATGTTGAACTCATCATCGTCATAGCAGCATCTACTTCTAAGTTTGTCTTGTTCAGACTATCAACTGATCTGTTTAGCACATCATACGATTCTTTTACATATTTCACATCAAACAACAACTTTTCTTTCATTTCTTCAAGTTCACAAATCTTCTTGTCTTTCTCTTCACACTGTTTACAAGGTTCCAAACATTTTAGACAAGGTTTCGTGACTTCAACAATCTTCTCAACTTCAACGATTTTCTCAACTTCGACGATCTTTTCAACTATTTTCTCAAGCACTTTTTCAGTCATTGGTTCTTCATCGAATTCTATTTCTGCTTCCCACCCTTCAACTTCAACCTTTTCTGTCAAATTTTCCTCAACTTCTGCTTTCTTCTTTCCGTCTTCAATAGAACGGGATGATGATGGTTGTTGAACAATCTGATGAAAAATTGATTTTTGATAATAATCGTTCTTTCCAAATGGATCTTGTCTTCCGGTTGCTTCTTTATTTTTACATTCTCGTTTAAAATGCCCCTTTTCTTTACAACGAAAACAAGTAACCTTTGATTTGTCAAACCCTATCGGAGATGGAGCAATATCACGAAAATCATCTCTTCTGGTGATTTGTGTGAATTTTTCTGCTCTTCTTATAGCACTAGCTAAACACCACTTGATGTCCATCAATTCAAGTTCCTCAGCATCAATCTGGTCATAATCTTCTTTGGTGAGCATCGGATTCCCAATTCTTCCAGCAACTAAGCTTTCATACGATTCTAACATAGTAACAAGCGATGCCATGTGTTGCTTAGCAATTTCTGGAGAGAGATTTTGACCATTTTGAATATTCAATGTAACATTACATTGCAGATTTGTTGAATTCTGTCATTAAGGACTTGGTGTTGTGTAATTCGGATCAAAACTTGAATACGATGACGAATATCCACCACTCTGAGTTACTGTGCTACCATTTGTACCAGAAGAACTATCAGCACTGAAAGCAGTCTTAATTTTTGGACTCGGAGTAGTCTCAAATTTGTTTCCTCTGTAGTATAGACTAACATCTTGTTGAGCATTCGGATTATTCATGATAGCAGTTTTCTGAATATCCAACTCATGTTCTTCAATCTTTTGAATGAATTTCGCCAAATTTATACTTTCAGATTTTCTCATATGTTTTAAGATCAGCAAATATGTTCCCCATTTATTTTGTGGTAACGCATCGGCTAGCTTATCAACCCATTTATCGTCGTCGTTCTTTATTTCAAATCTTCCCATTTCTAGAACAAGATGACAATATCTATCAATAGTCATTTTTGTTGTTTCACCTTCAAAAGCTACAAACATATCAAATGATTTTTTTAGTAAAGCTTGTTTGTTCTTTATCATATCAGCACTTCCCTTGAACTTGTTAATCAATGCCAACCAAATTGATCTAGCAGTGCCTTCATGTTGAAATAACATGAAAATATGTTCTTTTACGGATTGTTGGAGAAGACTAATCATCATTTTTTCACTGGTGTATTTCAATTTCTCAGCCACTGAATAGTCACTTAAAGCTTTTTCAATCCCACGTTCATTTTTCGGTTTAACGTAATCTACATCCAATGAGCACCATGCATCAAACTTATAGGCTTGCACCCAGTTTTCAAAACGATTTTGCCATCCTTTAAAATATTCGATGTACATAAGTTTAGGAGGCTTTTGAGACGTTCCCATTTCATTTTCAATTTCAATTGTTTCAGCAGCAGTAACTGGAGCAGTTGGAGTAGTAGCAAACGCGTTGTAGAATTCCTCTTCCATGTTTTAGTAATCTGTTTCACAAATTCACAAAGTTCAAGCAAAATATAAGTTCACACGAAATGATATCTCAAATGAAATGGACCCCTTTGGTATGAAATAGAACTTTGGTACGAAATAGCTTTTCAAATGAATTAACACTTTCACACGAAATGCAGGATTCAAGCGAAATGGTCATCTGGTACGAAATGGAAGTTTATTTCATATGAAATGAAATACTCAATGTCTATTCCGTGCGAAATGAAGTCCAAACAGTCGATTTCGTGCGAAATGAAGTCCAAGATGTTGATTCCGTACGAAATGATGATGATATCATCCTATCGGCCATAATTTTGTCAAATTGATCTGGTTTTAGGTCGATTTTAGGTCCAATTCTTTCAAGACTTTGTTAAAACAGTCTTTCGCTTATAATGTGAGAAAATCAAGCCATTTTAACCAACATTTCACGGTTAATTTTGAAAAGAAGGTGTAGAAAATAGAAATTATGGTGAAATCAAGCTGATTTGGTAAGAACTCCTCCTCCTGAGCTCTGATACCACTTGTAGGATCGAGAATCGATCTAAACGAGTCTATCAGAAGAGTTCTAATCCATATCAAAGGCGGAATTCAATGATACAGACTTGATTACAGCTTGATTCACTCTTTAACTGTCTTGTATATTGATATAACACTGTTACAGATCAGATGACACGTCGGCAGCACTTCGGTACCGGAATCAGAAACTGTTACAAATGAATTGAAGACTCAGGTATATATAGGCGAGGCATTTCGTGCGAAATGGATTCTTCCATTTTGTGCGAAATGATCCAAACACACTAAAACCCTATTTTCCTCGTACAACGTGCCCTGATCTATCATTCCTATTTTACAAGACTCGATACAAGATGAAGTCGACAGACATATGCACCAACAAGAATTAGCAACTTAATTACACAGTCTAAAGTTAAGAGATATAGACAATAAAATTATAGAACTAGAAAGGAAGATAGGAGCTAAAATAACAGAAGAGCTAAGTCAAATGTCCACAGAGGTACCTAAAGAACAAGTATTTATACAGACTCAAGGGTCTATAAATATGGTAAATATACAATGTCGCTTATGGCTTGATAATAATAGATTTTTAGACTTAACAACATTAGTTGATACAGGAGCTACTAAGAGTCTAATATCACATAGTCTAGTACCAAAACAATACCATAAGGAATTAAAATATAAAGTAGTAAGTAGAACAATTGAGAATAGATTAGTTGAAATAACACACTACTTAGAACCTGTAGGTATACAGTTTTTAGATTTTTCAAACAATTATAGCATAAAGTACGACATACCACAAGTGAATATAAACCCAGCATATATACAGTCAAAAGATTTTGTGCTAGGATTAAATTTTATGTTTGCTTTAAATGGTTCTGTTACAGTAAATAGAAACTTTATTACACTCAGTAAACAAATCTATACAATCCCAACAACAAGGTATAATAATATATCAAAAATTGCACAGAAGCGTGGTGGTCAAGGAAGTTTAGAATTTTTAAGACAACAAAAAAGAAGTAATCTAATAGAAAATGAAACTATTAAACTGCTAACAGACTTTTTAAGTCATGAAGTAGAAAAAGGAAAAGATATTACAAAAAGTATAAATCACGCTATGATCTTACACTTAGAAAAAATTGGTCTTATAGGAGAAGATATCACAAAATCACACATAGACTACATATGTAAATTTAAACTAAAAAATCCGGATATTACTATAAGAACTGCTAATGTAGAATATAGTCCCTTAAACAAAGAAGAATTTAAAAAACAAATACCAGAAATGATTAGCCAATGATTAATTAAAAAATCAGAAAGTCCTCACAGATCAGCAGCTTTTATAGTAAGAAACCATAGTGAAATAAAAAGAGGTAAAGCAAGAATAGTATACAATTATAAAAGACTAAACGATAATACAGTAGATGATGGATATAATATTCCCAATAAAGACACCTTATTAAATCTTATACAGAAAAAGAAAGTTTTTTTCAAAATTTGATTTAAAGTCAGGATATAATCAGTTAAAACTTGAAGAAAGTTTTAAACCATGGACAACTTTTACATGCTCAGAAAGACAATTTGAATGGAATGTTCTTAGCTTTGGGCTAAAAAACGCTCCTTCAATATTTCAAAGGTTTATGGACAATATTTTCTTAAAATATGACTTTTGTTTAGTATATATTGATGATATACTCATAGCAAGTCAAACAGTACAAGAACATGAAAAACATTTACAACATGTATTTAAAGAAATAAAAAAGAATGGAATAGTAGTTTCTAAACGGAAAATGGAATTATTTAAAAGAAAAATATATTTCCTAGGATTAGAAATAGGTAACGGAAAAATAGAATTACAGTCACATATCTCTATAAAAATACTTGATTTCCCAGGAAAATTTGAAAACTTAAAACAAATACAAGCCTTTCTGGGACTGGTCAATTATGCTAGAAAATTTGTTCCAAATTTATCAAAATTAGTAGGGCATTTATACAATAAAACAACAAAAAACGGCCAAAGATACTTTAATTCAGAAGATATAAAACTAGTTAAGGAAATTAAAACGGCAATTAAAAATATTAAACCACTAGAATTACCACTTGTTACAGATTTCATAATTATTGAGACAGATGGATGCAAAGAAGGATGGGGAGCAGTTCTTCTCTGCAAACCAAATAAATATAGCCCTAAGCAAGAAGAGAAAATTTGTGCTTATGCAAGCGGTAATTTCCAAAACAAAACAAGTTGGACTAGTGTCGATTTTGAAATACAAGCATTAATATATGCATTAGAAAAATTTAAACTTTTCCTTCACAATGAATTTACAGTAAGAACTGATTGTGAAGCTATTGTAAAATTTATAAAAAATGATCAAAGCAAGAAGATAAATAGAACCCGATGGGTTAATTTACAAAATATCATTCAAAGAAGTGGATATCATATAAATTTCGAACATATTAAAGGAAAAAATAATGGGATAGCTGATATGTTATCTCGTAATATTAACAAATTTTTGCTTCTAGATGGACATGAAAAAAGATAAAGGAAAGGCAATACTTGTATATCCTACACAACCTACAAAATCCTCTCCGATGAATACATCATCCGAAGAAGAAAAAAACAGAGAAACTCATGAGCCAGTCAATCCACGCAGCAAGAACACATAATTTTAGACAATTGCCTGCAACTCTGACAGATTTCAAAAGCTTTACACAGTTTTACAACCCGAGTCAATCAAAGGCTACAAGTGTTCGTCCTCCAAAAAATAGACATTTTACACAAAGGGCAAGCTCTCAGTCACAGAATACGCAAAATGCGGTCATTACCTTTGAAAATTATGCATTACAAAGATGTGATGATCCTAATACAAAGTTTCGTCCAATTATTGGAATGAAATTAACAGAAAAACAACAATGTTTACTAGATAACCTTTGGCATATTCAAACTATGCCTCATGCCTCAACCTTTAAAGTCCAGGTGTTAAATGCATTAAGCATTTATTTTTATGAACAAAGTAGTAAAACACCTGAAAAATCACAAAAGCCTAAGTTTACCCATTATGTCATATTTCGAGGTACTAAAATTGGTATTTTTAATAAATGGGCACATCCAATGCCCCAACCCAATTTACAAAGGCTTTACAGATTTTCAAAAGGCTATAGAAACAGCAAGAGAACATTTTGGGGTAAGTGGTTTTTACATAGAACCTGAAGAGGTTCAAACGTTTGCAGATATGTCAAAAATTAAGCTAGAACAAGTAATTAAAAATCAAGAAGAACTGATCATCGAGCTACAAGATCAGCTTGTACAACAAGGAAAAAATACATAGTCTGTACAAGAAAAATTTGAAAATAGTCTGTTAAAACAAAACGTTAGTATTCTCGAAACAAAATATGAACAGGTGTTACAAAAACTTCAAGAAAAAGAAACAAACACAGTCTTAAACAGAAGCTAGGAGTCATTCAAAGCAAGAATGATTGATACACCATGGTGGGCATGCTTTCAACAAGTTACAGACAAGTTTCCAGAATTCAAAACCTTGGTTTCACAAAAAGTTTGCACAGAGTTCCCAATAATTCTGTATGAATTACAAAAACAGCTAGTAGATTTGGAATTTACAAAAGATGTTGAAAAACAAAGTTTTAAAATTGTTGAAAGAACAGATCAAGAAGGCAGAGGGACTGGATTGCTGTTAATCCAAATCCACTCACCTACAAAATTAACAGATGATCAAATTCTTCAATTTTACCATAATGGTATTATTGATTACATGGAGATAAAGACAAATGTTAGAACAACAAATCTTTTAAACAAAATGGGTGAAAAGATGGTAATTATAGCAGGCAATATTGCTATCAGGGCATTATGTCCTACAATTTCCTGCAAGATTTTCTCTTCCCTCCCATATACAGATGATTATACATACAGGCCAACTAGGAAAAGGATCTTTATTAGGGATACTGATTATAAATACTCTTTAAAAGACAGATTTATAAACTACAATATAGACTTTGGTAAGTTACCATGGTTAGAGGATGGGAGTAAAGAAAATACAGAAGCCTTAAACAATTTTATCAAAACACATCAAAAAACCCTAGAAATTCCTAAGAGTTTGCAATGGTTAGACTTTAAATTATTAGATGAAGGGCATTATGTTCAGATTTACACACCCTCCAAATGGAGTATGTTACTTCCATTTGTGGGAGAAGGAGAATCCTTTAAAATCGATCACATAATCGATTTAGAAGAAGACCAGGAACCAGACTCAGACCCTGAAAGCCCACAGTCCATAGACTCAACACACAAAGATTTCTAAAGAAAAAATGATAAAAGTTTGGACCTAAAAAGACAGATGTATACAACCTTTCTAGAAAATCATAATTATCGCCAAGCACATGCAGCCGACAAAGAATCTATTATTAAAGATGGTGCTTTTATCTTTTTCCGACGAAGAATCAATTATTATAGATAGGGCCTATTGTCTTTTTCTTTCTTTCATGTGTACCCGTTTATTTTTCTGACATCAGAAGCAGTATGTACAGTGTTTCATTTGTGGGTTAGCTTTCCTCTTTACCTATATAAGGCATAGAATGCATTTGTAAAAGATCACCTCTGAATTCAATAAAAAAAATTCTTGCATTCTCAATCATCCTTATGGCTCACTAAAATTCTCTCCGTCACTCCTTAGCCTAACCTCCTAGCTCCTTAGTTTCGTTCATTGTTCTTCAAATTGTATTCCAAATATATATATATATATTGTATTGACAAATTTATAACACGTTGCATGTATCATATAATCAAGTAGCAATTAAAGTGCTTGTATGCAATTGTATGTGAAAAGAAATTACAAACGTAAATAAATGAATGCCATAAGTTTGAACATAACCAATTTAGCACGTAAGTCCTAGTTAACTATAGTATAGGCTCTAAGGGGTCTAATAACTTATCATATATCCCTATAGTCATCGGCTCTGATACCAATCTATCACACCTCGACCCGCAGCGGACAAGGTGATCAGGGATGATGGGTTGATCCAAAGCTTATGACATACTAATTAAAAGTTTCAATATTTAATCATTCAAACTAAATAATTCAAATAACACATTTTCCAAATCAACAAATACAAATCAAAATGTTTCAAAATCAATAACTTAATTTTTCTTCTAAGGCCCAAGTCCTATGTGAATCTTTTCCTCAAGCTTGTTCACCTGTATCGTGTGTAAAAGTAGTTTTGGGTTAACAAAGATTGGTGAGTAAATCTTATTTTTTATTTGGTAAAAAAAATGTATCTTAGATTGTTTATAGCAAAACACGTGTTAACTTGTAATAAAGGAAAATGGTAAATTGACAAACCTCATAACAATCCCAAACAATAAACATCTCATGTAACGGTGCACGGTATTATGGTGTGCGGTTTTGTAATGTAAGATCTAGGCTCAATCAAACAGAGTCGATCTCGTGTGTCGGCATCATCCTATTCCACTCATAGGTAACAGGGAAACGGATGGCCAAGTATATGCAATGGTAACGTATAATGTAAATGTAAATAATTTTACAAAAATAATCACATCACAACATATGGTAATTTGAACGTTAGGTTTGGAACGCGAGTTGATAAATAAACACATGATACATCCCAAAATGTGTAATAAAAGGGGAGTTAGATTTACTCACAATTTTGCGTATAAGGATTCCTTGAAGACAACGCACGAGGAAAATAGGGAAAAGAATTCCGAAAGAATGAAAGCGGTTACCTGAGATATTAAAATACCACATACTGACCTCGTTAATATTTATAGGTTAAATATAATTCCTAATATCTAAAGTTTACAAATTAATTATTTGGATATTATATATATAGGTTAAATATAATTTATCGCCATTCAAAAAAAAGATATTATAATTTATCTCCTTATTAACATTTAATGTTATAAAAGAATTATAATAAATTGTTAATTATTTATGTTATTATTAAATTTAAAGGTTTAATTATAAAGGAAAATGAATTAAAAATAAAAACATCAAAAACAGGTCTGCCTGGATTCGAACCGGGGACCTCCCGCCCGTTCGCGCACATCTCTTCCGCTAGGCCATGTGTCTAACTCATTCATTTCATGTTCAACCATTCTACTTATGCAGTTGTTAGGTTGTTTCATGTACTGACTTTATTAAAAAGAAGAGTAAACTGCCATTTTGGTCCCTGAGGTTTGATCACTTTTGACACTTTAGTCCAAATTTGAAACCTTTTACATCTATGTCCCTATGGTTTTACTTTTATTGTCATTTTGGTCCAAAAATCAAATCACCTCTTATTTGGCTATTAAAATCTGGTTATTTTGTGTTTTACTTCAGGGGCAAAATGGTCCATTTCAATATATTATAACATATTATTAATTAAATTTAAATTAATTATATTAAATATCATTTACCCTAATAATTAATAATGGTCAGCATATATATCTTCCCATAAGTTCATCATCCCCGCATTATCTTCATGTTCAGGAACAGAGGTGAGTCAACCGCTGGTAGTGGAGAACTCACCGGCACCGGAGCATGAGGAGTGCTCACTAGAGTCATAGTAGGAGGAGCAGTCACAAGAGCCGTTAGAGGAGCTACCACAGGAGCCGTCAGGGGAGATGCAACCGGAGCTTTCACCGGAGCTACTGGAACAGTAGAAGGTGACGCAGTGATAAGTGGTAAAATACACATATTTGCCCCGTGTAAATTGTATAATTATTGTAGAGGTTTTATTTATTTTTTATTTAGTTTTAGTGTTATTTTATATTATTTGGTGGTGGGACAGGTTCTGTGCAAATGGAGCGAAAACGAGTAATATGGAAATGACCTGCTAGTTGACCAGAGTAGAATGCCAGTGACCGGAGTAAAATTGGCGCTATTTTCTGTGAGGGGGCCGAGCCCGCTATCTCTATTTTTATAAAAATAGTGGAGTTCACATGGTTGTTCATCATCACAATAATTCTATCACGTGAGGTTACAAGGTCAGTCAACACTACATCAATAAAGACATAACGTTGGATGGCTGTGGCGGTGATCGGATAAAAAGAAAGAATTTTGAGAAGGATCCATATATTAATTTTGAAGGGGGTTCGACCAATCATCAGGATGTTTACTATAAAGATTGTTTGGTGATTGGGCCGCAAGAAAACATGGTTGGGCCGCACATCAATTAGAGGGCGGCAACAATATCAAATGAATATATAACATTGGGCCGCATTTAACTAAACTAAAAGAGTCCGGATATTGATACACTAGCGGCCCGCATCAACTTACCTTAACATTCAAGCGAGCCGAGTGGGAGCTATGTCGTGAAACCGACTTGAACGTGCAACGATATTTAGGGTTCTTGGGGATTATTTATGATCATCATTATCAACAGCCGAAGAAAAAGATAATTACGAATCTGTGGGTTCTTTGGACGACTTTTAGAGGCTGTTGAGAGGGTTTGGAGGCATTCGGAAGGCGTGGAATCATTCGGGTAACATCTTGGAGCATTCGGGAGTGAAGATTCGGGTTTTATCATCCTTATTCCTTTGTTTTCGTTTGTTTAAATTTGTTTCACAATGAATTCAGACCTGTTATTGATTGATATTATGTGTTTGACTATGTTTTCCGGCTAGAAACCTTTACTACCTAGGCTATGATGAATGTTTAACAAAGTTTGGATCTTTATTTGATTTTAGCGTGGTTGTGGATTTTTCTTGAATTGTAAAAGCTTTGGATTTCTAACTTGGTGCGTATGTGTGCTTGTGATTATTTTATTATTGTTTGTTGCTTCGTTCGAATCTTGGTGACGGTCTTTATCACAGAATAGTTTCGGGCTAGGGTTCTTGATTTAGGTGACTGTCTATATCACATAATAGGTCATTAATCCTTTAGGGTGAAAATTGCATAAGTAACCTTAGAAGTAATATTCGGTAATCTAATAAAATCAAGTGTGCTGCTAGACTCGTCGCGGAAAGGCTCGAGGATATTGATAGGTCTAGGTTTGGTTATAAGTCTTTAACATCCCATAGCCTATTAAACCAAGATTAGAACCCATTGTCGCTTTAGACGTTCGCGCGGCAAAGTAGATCGTCTTACATAAGCACTTTCAAGAAACTAGAGGACGGAAAAGAAATCTAGCAAACCGGTAAATGTAACAGCCTAGGTAGTGCCATAAGAATCGCCTTGAGAGTGTTCGAGGGGCTTAGTGGTGTCTTAATAGGTTTAGTATCTAAAGATCCCGGTTCCACACCACAGAATCATCGAATAGAGATCAAATCCAAGTTAAACAGGAGTCTAGCCTAGGTAGCTTTCATCGTCTCTTGAGTTCAGTCGTCGTTCGAGTTCGTGTCTAGTTCGTCTAGTCTAGTTAGTTTCGTTATTTGCATTGTTAGGATTTTTTAGAAACCCCCCCCCCCCCCATCAACAAACAAATAGTTAAGTCGTGTCAGTTTTAGTCTAGATAGAGTCTTAGCGTAATCAGTAGAGTCTCTTGGGTTCGATACTCGGACTTCCTTAGGCTATACTACATTCGATCGGTACACTTGCCGGTTGTGTGTTTTAGGGTTTAGAGAGTCTTAGTCTTATAAATTTAAAACTTAGAGAGTCTAGATTTAGGGTAATTTTAGTTGTTTTTGTTAAACCATTTTTAGCACATTACGCAGCAGGCGGCGTTGTTACGACAGTTGACGGTGGATGGCGATTCGCTCGCTGCTTACCCGTCTTAAGTCACTCTGGTGGGTGGTGGAGAAGTCGGAGAGGAAGGGGATTCCGAAAACGGCGATGGGGATTTTGGCTTTGAAGTGGATAGGGTTATTTACAGATTGCAGTAGAGTGATTTTTGATAATATATACACAAAAACGTAGATATATATGATATGAAATTTAGCTGTAAAATTAGTTATGGAGACACTTTAATTCATGTTTTCTCCATCCTCTTTATGCCTTTTTTTCCTTGAAATGAGGCCCTCCCACAGTTCTTGATTTCCTTTTCTGTAAATGGAATAATTTTGAGAATATTTCAATTTGTTGTAATTGCTGTGATGGTTTGTGGTGTGGTTGGTCTTCGAGTTTTAGAGATACTTTCATGGTGGTTGTTTAGGGAGGTGGTCGATCAGACAGTTGCAGGGGAGTTGATGAGGATTAGGGATTAGGGATTAGGGTTTGGGTGTGGGAGAAATGAAGAAGATGAACTGGGTAAAGGTTTTATAGGGTAAATGATATTTAATATAATTAATAATATGTTATAATAAATTGAAATGGACTATTTTGCCCCTGAAGTAAAAGACAAAATAACCAGATTTTAATAGCAAAATAAGAGGTGATTTGATTTTTGGACAAAAATGACAATAAAAGTGAAATCACAGGGAGCCAGATGTAAAAGGTTTCAAATTTGGACTAAAGTGACCAAAATGGCAATTTACTCTCTAAAAAGAAAGAAAACATGTGCAGCGCATTTACAGGGGTCAGGTCGAACCCACAATCCTTGCTTGATTTATACACACCAACCCACTGCTCTGTGGTACCTTTTGTAAAACATAACGTTTCATTAAAATATATGATCGAAGCCATCTTTTTGTTTGGTTTTATATAAAAACAAAACAGAACTATGTTGTAGCGAAAATAACATGAGTGCAGGGACTCCAACCTGTGCTCTCTGTTGGAAAAATAGGTGAAAATAGCATTTTTCACAAATATAGGAAAATATTTTTTTCCTATTTTGGACTAGAAATAAATATAATAAAATGAGCGGGTTTTATATATTTATTTGTGGGTTTGTGTTCTATGTTGGAAGAGCTTCGCAACGAACTAAACCAGGTCCAAAACCGAGCTAAGATGAATGAGATATCGATGCTCAAAGTTGGGTGTTTAAAACGTTGAATGCTGAAACAAAAGGGAAAGTAGCACCTTGTCCCACATCGGAGGAGAGATGGAACTTAAATGGGTATTTAAGGTGGAACTCTCCATCCTTATTGTTTCATGGAAGCACACACTAAGTGTCCTCGCGAAGGGTGCGGAGCGAAGGGTGCGGAGCACCCTAACTCGCACTCGCACACGTTCACGCGCGCGTGGCGTGGGCGATGAGGCGCAATGTGGCGCTTTGATGGCGCACTTTGCACTTCGCATCGCCGCATGAGAGCCGCCTTTGTATTTTTGACCACGTGCGCATGGTGGATCACAGAGGCTGCAAGGACCAAGTGGTGAAGTGGCGTGCAGGTTCGACGCGCGTGACGTGGTAGTCTGCGCGCGAGTACATGTGGCATGAAGGCGCGCGGTTGCATATGGTGCATGGGTCCTGATGTGCTGTGCGCGGCGCACCAAAGTGAGCCAAAACGGCGCGACTGTGTGGCGTGCTCATAGAGGCTCACAGGTGACGTGGCACACGTGCGCATGGACCTGAGTTAGTGTGGCACACTCGCGCATGGCAGTGAGCCAAATGGATGCACCGCGCATGACCGTGTAGACCTGGGCGCGCGCGCACCAGTGTGTCTTGCGCGTGCGCGCAGAAGCTTCCAGCATTGAATGAGAATGCAGTTACAGTTCAGCCTAGTAACTGACGAGTTAACGGTCTTTGACTGAGAATTAAATGACGTATTAAATAGCATTGAAGACGTTTAATGCAATTTAAACCTCTCTTTAATTCCGTTTTGACTGTTTCAACTTAGGAGTTGTATAAATATAGCTCCATACCCAACTGCAGAAGTACACCAGCAACAACAGCTTTATGCATACAATTTTCTACAATCTTCTGATCTTCTTCTTCCTGCAAGTTTCAAGGTAACCTTCGGGTTGTAGGCGAACTCCGACAGTACTACTGCTCCGGCTGTTGTACCCTGGGAAACAAAACGAGTACTCTTGGGAGACTCGGAATTTGTTTTAAGGGAAGCGTGTTGAACACGTGCCTCAGTCTTTCTTCTTCTACATTTCTTGTACTTTGGTTATTTTCAGTTATAATTGTAGTAGTTGTATAGGCTTTCTTTTTCTTGTATTGTAAACATTTAATAAAAAAAATTGTTTTATTCTATTTAAATTACGCGATCAGTTCTTACAATCTTAAAACAAATTTTTAAAACCGTTCGTGAAATCAAAACCATTCTGTTTGTGATTCAAACCAGTATTGTTTTCACTCAGTTTGTGTTTTAAAAACAGATTTGTTTTAGTTTTCATCTTCAAAGGAGCGACTTTGGTTGAAAACTTTTGTGGTTACATTCAGACTGTCCTAAAAAGTGCTAAAACTTTCTCATTTGGTCTTCAAAGTTGGACTTAGAAGCCAATTAGTAAGTTCTAAAAATTATAAATTTTTTGTTTTGGTCTTCAAAGTTGGACTTAGAAGCCTAAACAGTCAATTTGTGGTAAATTAAAATTTAAGTGTTTACTTCATTTTTTAGTGTGTAAAACAGAATTTTGGACTAAAAATTTTAATTTTAATTTTCAGCATGTCGACCGAGAATGTCAACGTTAACAACACCACAAATGTTGTGACGGGAACCCCCCTTAATGCCACCACTGTGGGAGCGTCCACAGTGGCTAATCGCGCTGAACGACCCGAGAAGTTATCGGGTCTACACTTCAAAAGGTGGCAGCAGAAGATGTTCTTCTACCTGACCACCATGAACCTTGCAAGGTTCTTAACTGAATCCGTTCCCCAACCTGCGGAAGGGGAGACCAGCGCTCAGGCTCTGAGCGCGGTAGAGGCTTGGAAGCACTCGGATTTCATATGTCGTGGCTATGTGTTAAACGGCCTGTCAGATGCGTTGTATAATGTGTACTACAACGTCAAGACTTCCAAAGACCTTTGGGATGCCTTGGACAAGAAGTACAAAACGGAAGATGCTGGCACAAAGAAATTTGTGGTAGCCCGTTTCTTGGATTTCAAAATGGTTGATTCTAAAACAGTTATGAATCAAGTCTAAGAATTCCAAATTATACTACATGACATCTTTGCGGAAGGCATGACACTTAGTGAGACATTCCAAGTGGCAGCGATGATTGAAAAGTTACCTCCTAGTTGGGTTGATTTTAAGAATTATCTTAAACACAAACGAAAGGAGATGACTATAAAGGACCTTATTGTTCGTCTTCGGATTGAAGAGGATAATAGAATTGCCCAAAAAGGCAGCCTTGCGCAGACTAGTGCTAGCGCAAATCTGGTTGAGCATGGGCAATCCTCTAAGGGCGCGAAGGGCAAGGGGAAAAAGGACAAACAGAAAGCAAAGGCTAGCAAACTTGGACCGAAGAAAGGGGTTGTGAAAAAGAAACCTCAGATGTTCCAAGGGACTTGTTACAACTGTGACGAGCCGGGGCATCGGGCTAACCAATGCAAGAAACCAAAGCGTGAGGGTGCGCACATGGTGGATGAAGACGGAATTCCTTTGGTGGCAATGATTTCCGACAAAAGCGCAATGATGGATGAGGTCAATACTGTGACCAACACTCCAAAAGGATGGTGGGTTGATACGGGCGCGACCCGTCATGTTTGCGCAGACAGAAACCTCTTTACCACCTTCAAGGCGCTTTCTGGAGAAGAGAAGCTGTATATGGGAAATGCAGCCACCGCCGACATCATGGGTGAAGGAACGGTGATCTTGAAGTGGACTTCGGGGAAGGAGCTCACTCTAAGCAACGTGTTGTATGTCCCGGACTTGCGCAAGAATCTAGTCTCGGGTTGGTTGCTTAACAAGTTTGGATTTCGTTTAGTGTTTGAAAGTGACAACTTTGTTCTTACTAAACGAGGAATGTATGTGGGTAAGGGCTACGCCCAAAACGGCATGTTCAAATTAAATGTAATGGCTGTCAAGAACATGAATAAAATTGCTACTACTTCTACTTATATGCTTGAGTTTTCCGATTCGAATAAATGGCATGGTAGATTAGGTCACGTTAATTTTAATTCTATACGTCGTTTAATCAATTTAAATTGTATACCAACATTCCATATTGATTCACATTATAAATGTGAAACTTGCGTAGAATCCAAACTTACAAGATCATCATCGAAATCGGTTGAACGAATAACCGAACCCCTTGATTTAATTCACACCGATATTTGTGATTTAAAAGCGGTACCCACAAGAGGTGGAAACAAGTACTTCATCACGTTTATTGACGATAGTACTAAATATTGCTATGTATACTTACTAAAAAGTAAAGATGAAGCAATAAGTAAATTTATCTTGTACAAAAATGAAGTTGAGAATCAACTTCAAAAGAAGATAAAAGCTTTGCGAAGCGACCGAGGAGGCGAATATGTTGCACCTTTTGCTGATTTATGTGCAAAAAGTGGCATTGTACATGAGTGTACACCTCCTTATTCTCCACAATCAAATGGCGTGGCAGAACGAAAGAACCGTACATTGAAAGAAATGATGAACGCCATGTTGATAAGTTCTGGGGTGAGCCAGGAAATGTGGGGGGAAGCCATTCTCTCGGCCAATTATCTTTTGAACAAGATACCATTGAAAAAGAGAGACGAGACTCCATATGAGTTATGGAAAAAGAAAAAGCCTTCATATAAATACTTGAAAGTGTGGGGGTGCCTAGCAAAGGTGATTGTACCACCTCCTAAGGCTCTTAGGATAGGACCCAAAACTGTTGATTGCATATTTATTGGGTATGCGCATCAACGTAGTGCATATCGCTTTCTTGTACATGAGTCCAAGAATCCTGATGTACACGTAAACACTATCATGGGGGTGAATCCTAACGTTGTGTCTTACTTTGAAAATGTGTTTCCTTTGAGAAGACAAACACATACAACGTCATCAACACCTAATTTTAAAGTAGGTGAAAGCTCATCTACGCCAGTTGATGAGATAGTTCATGATAAGACACATGAACGACCTGAGGTTGAAGAAAGTGATCGTAGGCGAAGTAAAAGGCCAAGGGTTGAAAAATCTTTCGGTCCAGACTTCGTTAGCTATATGGTTGAGGGCGAGCCCAATACATATCGCGAAGCGGCTTCCTCTTCAGAAGGACCTCAATGGAAAGAAGCAATAAGGAATGAAATTGATTCTATATTGCAAAATCATACTTGGGAGTTAGTAGATCTTCCACCTGGTTGCAAACCACTTGGATATCGTTGGATATTCAAAAGGAAGATGAAAACTGATGGAAGTATTGATAAATACAAGGCTAGGTTGGTGATTAAAGGATTTAGACAAAAGGAAGGTCTAGATTACTTTGATACCTGCTCGCCTGTGACGCGCATAGCCTCGATTAGATTGGTTCTTGCTATAGCGGCTTTAATAAATTTGGAAGTTCACCAAATGGATATTAAAACCGCATTTCTAAATGGAGATTTAGAAGAAGAGATTTACATGGAGCATCCTAAAGGTTTCTCTGCCCCAGGTCAAGAGGGTAAAGTATGTAAACTCGTCAAGTCTTTGTTTGGCTTGAAGCAAGCACCAAAACAATGGCACCAAAAGTTTGATCATGTCATCATTGACAATGGTTTCAAAATAAGTGAGTGCGACAAATGTGTTTATTTCAAAGACACAAATGAAGGTTATGTGATTTTATGCCTTTATGTAGACGATATGCTTATCATTGGGAGTAATGATAAAATTATCAAAGCTACTAAAAGCATGTTGAAAGCGAGATTTGACATGAAAGACATGGGTTAGCGGATGTGATTCTTGGAGTAAAGATCATTAGAACCCAAGAAGGTCTTGTGTTAAGTCAATCTCACTATGTGGATAAAATTCTTGAAAAATTCAACTCGGGAGATACGACGGTAGCTCGAACTCCAGTTGATACCTCCCATCATCTCAAGAAAAATAAAGGAGAGGGAGTTGCTCAATTAGAGTATTCAAGAATTATTGGCAGTCTAATGTATCTAATGACATGTACTAGACCCGACTTGGCTTACGCGGTGAGTAGGCTAAGTAGATACACCAGCAATCCGTGCGCGGATCATTGGAAGGCTATCACGAGGGTGCTTAGATACATAAGATACACAAGAGATTATGGACTGCATTATACCCGATAACCAACAGTGATCGAAGGATACACTGATGCAAACTGGATATCGGATAATACAGATTCCAAATCAACAAGTGGTTACGTGTTTACACTTGGAGGAGCTGCCATTGCTTGGAAGTCTTCTAAGCAAACGGTCATAGCAAGATCCACAATGGAATCTGAATTTATCGCCTTGGATAAGTCAGGCGAGGAGGCGGAATGGCTACGTCAATTCATGGAATATATTCCAAGATGGCCAAAGCCTTTGCCAGCCATATGTGTACATTGTGATAGCCAATCAGTGATTGGTAGAGCTCAAAGCTTGATGTACAATGGCAGATCAAGGCACATGCGACGTAGACATAACACGATACGACAACTACTCTCAACGGGTGTTATCACAATTGATTATGTGAGATCAACGGATAACATTGCGGACCCGTTAACAAATGGCTTAAGCAGAGAGTTAGTAGAAACGTCGTCAAGAGGAATGGGACTAAAGCCCGTGATAAATGGGAATATGAGGGAAACCTAACTTAGTTGACTGGAGATCCCAATATCTAAGTTCAATAGGACAACTTAATCATATTACCATGTGGGAATACGCCCCGCTTGCGGTATGCTCATATAATGTATATATGCGTGGGCGCTCGGGGGGCAAAAGTGAAAGTGCACTAATTTTAACGTTATTTTACTAATTTCGTGAAAATAACGTTAAAAGAGGGGGACGGTTAATCATGTATCATGTGGTGGCGTTGATAGCCAAAAGACAAGGGGGTGCATGCACTAATCGGCGTTTGTCTCAATTGCTGAGTGTTATGTGCCTTATGTCCAAGGCTTGATGCAAAACCACAATTGAGCCGGGGGTCTCATTGGAAGCAGCCTCTCTATTCCTACAAGGTAGAGGTAAGGCTGTCTACATCTCACCCTCCTCAGACCCTACCTTAGCTTTGCTATTGGTGGGATATACTGAGTATGATGATGATGATGATGAATCATATTACCAAAACGGAGTCACTGTGGGGGAGTACCCCAAACTAAATAAAAAGGAGTTATATATACTTCCTAGTCCATTCCAATCAGTGACATTGAAGTGAGGCTAAGCATATTAAGGTTAACGATTTCGGGAAATCAAATAACCATGATGCTTTTAATGATTCAGAGGAATCACCTATGTTAGAGAGAAGTAGGGTCGCTTCGAATGGATTTGTGGGGTGCGCAAATCCTAGAGCTCTCGCAGAACCAGGCTAGTGTTCCAGGACCATAATAGGACACGACAATGAGGGGTTGGCCAAACCAGGGAGAGTATTGTGTGAAGTGTATTGTCGTTTACACAAAAGGGGGTATGTTCAAGGACATCGCGTCTACACACCGCTAGTAAGCTAAGTACGCTTCACAAAAGAAGGTTCAAAGGTGACAACCTACCTATCTTGCAATACTCAACTGTCGAAGTTTATCGTTGAAAAGTGTAAGGAAAAGATCCATTTCCATACATGTGGGGGATTGTTGGAAATTTGATGAAAATAGCATTTTTCATGTGGGGGATTGTTGGAAAAATAAGTGAAAATAGCATTTTTCACAAATATAGGAAAATGATTTTTTTCCTATTTTGGACTAGAAATAAATATAATAAAATGAGCGGGTTTTATATATTTATTTGTGGGTTTGTGTTCTATGTTGGAAGAGCTTCGCAACGAACTAAACCACGTCCAAAACCGAGCTAAGATGAATGAGATATCGATGCTCAAAGTTGGGTGTTTAAAACATTGAATGCTGAAACAAAAGGGAAAGTAGCACCTTGTCCCACATCGGAGGAGAGATGGAACTTAAATGGGTATTTAAGGTGGAACTCTCCATCCTTATTGTTTCATGGAAGCACACACTTAGTGTCATCGCGAAGGGTGAGGAGCACCCTAACTCGCACTCGCACACGCTCGTGCGCGCGCGTGGCGTGGGCGATGAGGCACAATGTGGCGCTTTGATGGAGCACTTCGCATCGCCGTGAGCCGCTTAAGAGCCGCCTTTGTATTTTTGACCACGTGCGCATGGTGGATCACAGAGGCTGCAAGGACCAAGTGGTGAAGTGGCGTGCCGGTTCGAGGCGCGTGACGTGGCAGTCCGCGCGCGAGTACATGTGGCATGAAGGAGCGCGGTTGCACATGGTTCATGGGTCCTGATGTGCCGTGCGCGGGGCACCAAAGTGGGCCAAAACGGCGCGACTGTGTGGCATGCTCGTAGAGGCTCACAGGTGACGTGGCACACGCGCGCATGGACCTGAGTTAGTGTGGCACACGCGTGCATGGCAGTGAGCCAAATGGACGCACCGCGCATGACCGTGTAGACCTGGGCGCACGCGCACCAGTGTGTCATGCGCGCGCGCGCGCAGAAGCTTCCAGCATTGAATGACAATGCAGTTACAGTTCAGCCTAGTAACTGACGAGTTAACGGTCTTTGAATGAGAATTAAATGACGTATTAAACTGCATTGAAGACGTTTAATGCAATTTAAACCTCTCTTTAATTCCGTTTTGACTGTTTCAACTTAGGAGCTGTATAAATACAGCTCCATACCCAACTGCAGAAGTACACCAGCAACAACAACTTTATGCATACAATTTTCTACACTCTTCTGATCTTCTTCTTCCTGCAAGTTTCAAGGTAACCTTCGGGTTGTAGGCGAACTCCGGCAGTACTACTGCTCCGGCTGTTGTACCCTGGGAAACAAAACGAGTACTCTTGGGAGACTCGGAATTTGTTTTAAGGGAAGCGTGTTGAACACGTGCCTCAGTCTTTCTTCTTCTACATTTCTTGTACTTTGGTTATTTTCAGTTGTAATTGTACTAGTTGTTTAAGCTTTCTTTTTCTTGTATTGTAAACATTTAATAAAAGAAAATTGTTTTATTTTATTTAAATTACGCGATCGGTTCTTACACTCTCTGCTGTTTCACAATACTCCTAACCACCGGGTTACCATCGTCGTGACTGTGTATTTTCGAAACTTAATTTATGTAAACGAGAGATGACAGTGTCATCTCCTTCGTTGGATCACCCAACTCGAGAGCCCCTCACAAACTGTTGTGGTTCGTGTTTGTTAAACATCTGATGATGTTCGTGTATAAAAAGCCAAAACAGAAACGAGTTGGAAGGAAAAAAAGTATACCGAGTCGGGGAAAACGGTGGATTTCTAAGCTTCTCCGGCAACCGTCGTTATTCTGGCAATTCTTCCTTATTCCGATAATCTTCGTTATTCTGGTGGCTGCGAGTTTGTCCGAGGGTAGAGGGAGAATGGTGAAAGATATGGGTAGTTGTCGTTGATATGTGAAGGTGGTGTAATAACGATGGAATGTTTTTAAACGAATGGTGTATAGGTACGTGATCAAGACCACATTCATGATCGACATATAAGCGAATACGAGATCATAATTCCGATAAATCATGATGTTACCATTTTTGCCGTTCACATCTTGGGCGGCAATCTTTGTTTATAAAAAAAAGAACTTCATCAGAAATATGTATATAATACGTGTGGACATTTTTGAGTTTTATCTTTCAGTTACTATACTGATTTCTGATATCATAATGAAACATACCAATACCGATCGAACTCCAATCACTAACACACGAGGAATTCCATTAGTTATCATTTATTTTACAATAATCTTGATTCTAGTTATCATGCAACTTATATGAATATATCGTACCACACAAGCTATCATGCAACTATTCTCATGGCAGGGGGCGGAACCATAGTGTTAGGAGTCGTAGCACGGGCTAAGGTTTAACCTCGTATTCGTAGTATTCTTTTTTGGTTTTATACAAATGAAACCCCTAAAAAATACGAGGATACCCCTAACCAACAAAATAGGATGTTTGATATTACTAAAATCCTATTTTTATAAGCCCAAACATTTTACAACCCCAAAAGTTATAGAATAATTAAGCTGAATGATAAAATAAGCCCAAATTAACAAAAATAGAATTGAAAAGAGGTCATAAATATAATTGATAAAGTTAGCCAAACACCTAAAACAATATTATAACTGAATAAGTGATGCTTGTCTTATGGTTGAAACCGGAACACATAGTTCTTATCCTTTAGTTTATCGGGTAGTGAAGCTAGCTTTGGTTTTACCGGTTGCAACCGCAACCCTTGAAAGATGATTTTTTCTAAATTGAAGTTTGTTAAGACGGATTTTCACAATCGAATGGGCCCGTAATATCTGAACAATGCTATTGTTTGTGCGGTCGAAAAAGAAACTTTTGATAAAGTACAAGACGACGATGTGAAGAAATGATTTGAAGCTATGAGAAAAAAAAAATAGGACAAATCTATTAGGTATTTATTTTACTTTATTTATTTATTATTATTATTATTATTGCACGATTAAAAAAATTTAGGATACCCCTAAATTAGGGAAATTGGTCTCTAATAATCCCACCTCAGAATATACCCCCACCAGTCTCACATTTCACCTATTTTTCCTACAATGGTCCCTCGTTAAAAAAAACTTAAATGGAGTTAAGCTTTTTTCCAAATTACAAACAATTTTTTAGGGCTTTTGATTAGAACGACGATACGAGTCAATTGATGTAAAACTCGGCTCGAAACGGTGCTTCAAACGATGAAAACAGTGCTTCAATTAGGGTGTTTAAATTTCCAATTAAACAAAGTCAAGTCACTTGGAGCACCATTTCGAAGTAAGTTTTACATCAATGGACTCGTATCATCGTTCTGATCAAAAGCCCTAAAAAATATGTTTGTAATTTGGAAAAAAGCTTAACTTCGTTAAGTTTTTTTAACGGGGGGCCATTGTAGGAAAAATATGTGAAAGATGGGACTGGTGGGGGAAATATTCTGAGGTTGGATTATTAATGACGTCTAGATGGGATTATTACAAGCTAATTCCCCTCTAAATTAATCGTCTAATTCCGTAATTATCTCATGGAGTCATGGTGAACTCCGCCAAGCTTCATGGTTGTTGCTTCGTCAACTCAATCATACGATGATGATTTTGTCTTTTTTTTTTTTTTACAATTTATATATTAAAAAAATATAAAATGATATGTACCTCGTACCAAAATATGAACAAAAATTTAAACAAAAGGCGACAACCACTAAAAACAAGCATTAAAAAAAGTATGGATCACCTATGGTCTGATTCATCGGTAATGGGATTATCTTCATCAGTGGCGAAGCTTGAGATTTCTGTTTGGGTGGTCGAAAACGTATATAGCTAAAAAAAATTATAAACCGGGGGTTTGAAAACGTATATACCTAAAAAATTATATACGAAAACTACATACCGGACACCATTGAGCGAAAAGTTCGGGTGATCAGGCACCCCCCCGGGCCCCCACAAAGCTGCACCCCTGTCTTCAGTGACCGGCCTTAGAAATACGATCGTATGTAATTTGATTTACGACAAATTGCCAATGAATATTACCAAGGAATTATTGACAACTTTTGTAGCGTCGTCTATAGACATGTTTTGCGACGGACCGACAAACAATTTACCGATTGGTTCCTTTAAGTTTTACAGACCGAATTTACCTTAGTAATTATAACTAAATTAAAAATAATTTTAAGTATATTAAGATTTCTCTGAAAATCAATATTAGTGGTGGATTATCAACGGTTTCTTTATGGTGTGTTCTGAGTTAAAAATCCCTCCCCATCCCTCCCCTCCCCTCCATGTCTTTCCAAATTGGAAAGACTATTTTCAGGCAAAAAAAACCCCATTTTCCCTCCCCTCCCCTTGTTAAGTGGATCTCTGGAACACAGCCTTAATTTACCATTTTCAGTTTTCCTTTTTAATTTTGACAATCATTCGTCAGAGGTACTTTTATTTTCAGTAGGGAACCCAAAGTTTTAAAAAACCAACACTATGCAACCTTTGAATTCGTATATTTCTGTTGTTATAACCCATTTCAAAATAGAAAAAAGGGAATGAAAGAGTTTGGAAACTTACAAAAATGCACAAGTCACGTACACCAAACATATAAGTTTAAAGTTCGTTGTTAATAACATGCATTCATGTATTTGTTTACCATAAAGACAAGTTTGTAGGCAAAGTGCCGTCCCGGCAATTAAAGCATTCAGGATTCAAATATATATATATAATAAACCATAGTAAAATAATGCATAAACTAAGAACCCACTGCATATACGTTCTTCTTCCTCATTCACTCACGCTATTAACACCTTCCGACAATACAGGGTTCCCGACTTCATAACTTCAGCAATGGCCAACCATCATGATCGGAATCCGTTTGCGCATGACGATGATATCAATCCTTTTTATGTAAGTATAAGTAGCCTAACCGTTAAGATATCAGTAAGTGGTCTGAACCATTAAGAGCTAGTATAACGCTTAACATTCAGAGAACCCAAACGTCTCCTACTCCCCTTCATACTTTTAAACTAATAATATTATAATAATCTGAATTTGGATTACAGAACCATCACGGGATCCCACCAAACTCCAGGCTATCGACTCTTGCTCATGAACCTGCAGTTTACGGTCATGTCGCAGCTAACAATTCTCTTGATACGCCTGCGGTATTTTAACTTCTTAATTTTATGCAATATTTAATTATAAACTCATTTTGTATTTTAGGGCATGTTTGGCTAAGGTTTTTGAAACAACTTATTGACTTATTGACTTTTTAATAATAATAATAATAATAATAATAATAATAATAGAAATGATTATATTAATTCATGTAAAAATGTTTAAGCAGATTATTTTTTTATTCATAAAAGTTGATATAAAAAGTAACATAAAATGTAGATTGTAACACCCCAACCCGGAAGGGCTGACGTGTCACAATAACAATGATATCATAAACAAAAGTCATAATTCCATTTATTTATTTGACAAGGATATAACAACTGAACTTAATTTAATATACAAACGGACACATTGACTTAATTTCTAATATCTTTGGATTTATTCCTAGGCTTTATTCTTCTCTCTTTTCCCCGCCCAAAGTAACCTGCTGACCTGTAAATACAAAATTTATACGGAATGAGCCGAATGCTCAGTACGGAATTATAGGCTCAAAGAACAAATAACGCTTCATGCAAAACTTATACAAAGCAAGAACATAATTTCATAATCATATCTTACAGATGTACCCATGAGCAAACTGAAAACGTGACAATACACAGGTAGCTACTCCTGCATACTTATCACACGAAATGGTGAGTTGGCATACCCTCTATCCATTTCCTGAAAACTGAAATCCTAGGATCGATCCATACGCCTCCTAGTAGCTTTGTACCACACTTGTACCTAGGGACGCTGTGAACTAATCTCTCCGTCACAGATGGAGCACATGCTGTTGATGCCGCAACAACATGCTCGTGGGACACTCCACGAGAAGCGATACTCAGGGTAACAGAGTACAAATGGTCTTATTCACATAACTTATAAAACTTATTTTCAGAACAGAACGGAACATATTATTGGAACATGCGATAATGAGTACAACTAACATAATACTATCGCATGACATGAAAGCTTAAATCAATTGATTAGAATAGAATTCGAACGGACTGTCAAATGAATCGATACTCAAAGACGTGAGGAGTGTTTTAAAATATATATATTGGGTTATAACAATTTGAATATGAAGCAATAAGGAGTGGGGTAGGATCCGTACCTTAATAACTCCAAAGTGAAGCTACCTTGTGCTAATATTTAGATTTATACGGGCAGAGTTTAGACTACTAATTAGTCTTTTAACCTAATTTAAATAACATGCATACAAACTAGGTTAGTAACTTAATACAGCCTTTACGATAACTCACGAGATCAAATTCTCACAACGAATGACAAAGTGCGATACTTCATCCATCGAATTAACGATGATCCGTCAAATTAATGACGAATGACAAAGTACAATACTTTATCCATCGAATTAACGATGATCCGTCAAATTAATGACGAACGACAAAGTATAACCCTAATGTGGGTAGCACTTAAACATCAATTGGATATATTGATTGATCGGACAATGAATCGTAATAGCGATCGAGTTATTACCCTGTTCTGCAGCACCCCGTTACTCTTAATTTGTGTTTAGTGTGTGTTAGGAGAGTAATCAGACAATAACTCGACGAAATTTTGGAGTTTCTTCGTCGAAAGAATGCCCAGAAACCTGTCCCAAAGCCTGCTATTTATACACGAATTTGACTTAGCTTACGGACCGTAAGCTTACCAACGTTACGGTCCGTAAGGCATCATACGGACCGTAAGCTTGGTAGTGTTGCGGTCCGTAAGGTTCCATAATAGGCTATAGGGTAGCCACGTTTGGAACTAGGCCTGGTGAGTCGATAATTTTCATAAATTCAACTTCGGCAGCAAGTAATTTAGGATAATCATCATGTAGGGAATACCCCCCCTGAGTTTTAGGGGCCCTAATCCTGATTCTGAAAATTCTGAAATTTCTAGGGTTTGTACGGAATTACTTGGGTGTCTTAATTAGGGTTTCCTATGGGTTAATTTAATAAAATAATTAGGTCTTTTAATATTATTAGTTTATTATGATTTTAAATTTTCGGTTATTACAACTATTACCCCCTTAAAAGAAATTTCGTCCTCGAAATTTTTCAAACATATCGTATAAGTAACAGAAACGAAACTTTTATAACAGAATTACTAACTTATATAACAAGAATCTCCTACTTAAATATACTTAATCATAACTAAGATATATAATCACATAAGGTAAAGCATGAATGATCGTAAACAGAAACGAATAAACACATATCAAAGAGCAAGATTTACCGTTACTTGACTAAAATTCTATTACGAGAATAGATTAGGGTATAGAGAGCGAATAGATTCTTCAGATTCCCATGTTGCTTCGTGTTCAGAGTGATTTTTCCAGAGGACCTTAACAAACGAAATTACTTTCCTACGCAAAACCTTTTCTTGTCGATCTAAAATGGCTTCTGGTTCCTCTTCGTAGGACAAATCCTCGTGAATTGTAAGTAACGGATAACTAATGACATGGAGTGGATGATAATTATATCCTCTTAACGAGGAGATATGAAAAACGTTATGAACGTGAGAGAGTTGAGGCGGTAAAGCCAGTCGATATGACACTTCTCCAACTCTTTCAAGGATTTCAAACGGACCTATGTAACGAGGACTAAGCTTCCCTTTAATTCCAAATCTACGAACGCCACGCCAAGGTGATACCTTTAAGAATACGTGGTCACCAATTTTAAATTCGAGTGGTCGTCTATCTTGATCTGCATAGCTCTTTTGTCTGCTCTGAGCTTCTTTCAGTTTTTCTCGTGCCAGAGTGACTTTTTCATTTGTAATCTGAACTAGTTCTGGCCCTTCAATAATCTTTTCTCCAACTTCATCCCAGCATATCGGTGCACGACATTTCCGACCATACAAAAGCTCAAAAGGTGCCATGCCCATACTTGCTTGCCAACTATTGTTGTAAGCGAACTCAACAAGGCATAGATATTCATCCCAGTTTCCAGACCATTCAAGTGCACATGCTCGGAGCATGTCTTCTAAGGTCTGAATCGTACGTTCTGACTGCCCATCTGTTTGTGGATGGAATGCCGTACTAAACTTCAAGCGTGTACCCCAAGCTGCCTGAAAACCTTTCCAAAATCGTGAGGTGAAACGTGGGTCTCTATCGGAAACAATGGAAGATGGTGTGCCATGGAGTCGAATAATTTCTTGAAGAAATATTTCGGATAACTTATTAACCGAAAATCCTTGCTGAATTGGTAGAAAATGGGCTGACTTTGACAATCTATCGACAACAACCCATACAACATCATTCTTCTTGAAAGTTTTAGGCAAACCGGTAACAAAATCCATTGTGATCTCATCCCACTTCCATATGGGAATATCCAATGGCTGCAACAGACCGCTTGCTCGTTTGTGTTCAATTTTCACTTGTTGGCAAGTGAGACATTTACTTACATATCGAGCAACGTCTTCCTTCATGCCATTCCACCAGAAGTTCTGTCTTAAATCTCGATACATTTTGGTAGATCCTGGGTGAATCGAAAATGGTGAGCTGTGAGCTTCGGCTAACAATGACTCACGAAGGCTGGAGTCATCGGGTACACAAAGTCTTTTACCGCACCAAATCACCCCATGATGGTCTATACTAAATTCAGATTGCTTACCCACCTCAAGATTTTGCACAATTGCCCAAAGTTCTCCATCTTGCTTTTGTGCATCTTTGATCCGAGATGTGAGGTCAGGTTCAATCTTCATTCTAGCTAGATATCCATCCGATTTACCAACCTGGAGCCAAATGTTCATCCTTTCGAGATCCCTCCTAATACGAGGCTGAATTTGTAAGCAAGATATAGTCCCGGAATTCTTTCGGCTCAACGCGTCAGCTACAACATTGGCTTTGCCTGGATGGTATTGAATATTTACGTCGTAATCTTTTAAAAGTTCTAACCACCTTCTTTGCCTCATATTTAGCTCCTTCTGCGTAAATATGTACTTGAGGCTCTTGTGGTCAGTAAAGATGTCACAACTTTCACCATACAGATAGTGTCGCCAAATCTTAAGTGCAAAGACGACTGCGGCTAATTCTAAATCATGTGTAGGGTAGTTAACTTCTTAAGGCTTCAATTGACGGGAGGCATAAGCGATAACCTTCCCATGTTGCATTAGCACACAACCTAATCCTTTCTTTGAGGCATCACTATAGACTTGGTAACCTCCTGATCCAGAAGGAAGAGCGAGTATCGGAGAGGATACGAGTCGCTTCTTCAATTCTTCAAAACTTTTCTCTTGTTCCTCATTCCATGAGTACTTCACCCCTTTCCTTAGGAGTTTTGTGAGTGGTAAAGCGATAACCGAGGATCTTTCAACGAATCTTCGGTAATAGCCAGCAAGACCCAAGAAACTTCGTATTTCGGTAACAGAAGTGGGTCTTGGCCATTTTGTAATAGCTTCAACCTTTGTTGGGTCTACCATAATTCCCTCTGCTGATATGATATGACCTAAAAATGCCACTTGGCTAAGCCAAAAGTCACATTTGGAAAACTTCGCGTATAACTTCTCATGCCTCAAGGTTCCAAGAACTGCATGTAAATGTGCTTCATGCTCTTCACGACTCTTGGAATACACCAGAATGTCATCGATAAAGATAATAACGAATTTGTCTAGGAATTTGTGAAACACGCGATTCATCAAATCCATGAAGACTGCGGGTGCATTAGTTAGCCCAAAGGGCATAACCAAAAATTCGTAATGACCATATCGAGTACGAAAGGCGGTCTTGGGAACATCATCATTCTTGATCTTTAGCTGATGATACCCGGACCTCAGGTCAATTTTTTAGAAGAACTGAGCCCCCTGAAGTTGATCAAAGAGATCATCAATGCGAGGCAGAGGATACTGATTACGAATAGTAATCTTGTTCAGTTCTCGGTAGTCAATACATAAACGCATACTACCGTCTTTCTTCTTTACAAATAAGACCGGAGCACCCCAAGGTGAAACACTAGGTCTTATGAATCCTAGATCTAACAATTCTTGCAATTGTTCCTTCAACTCCTTCAGTTCCATCGGGGCCATACGGTATGGAGCTTTAGAAATAGGTTCGGCACCAGGGATCAAGTCGATGGTGAATTCTACCTGACGGTCGGGTGGTAATCCTGGTAGTTCATCCGGAAATACATCAGGATATTCACGAACAACGGAATGGCTATCGATACTCTTAACACTAGCAGAAGTATCCCTAATCGATGCTAGGAATCCAGCACAACCGCTTGATATGAATTTTCGAGCCTTAAGCGCAGAGATAATTTTAAGGGATTTATGAGCTTGAGTTCCCTGATATATAATATCAGGATGATGAAGATCACCGAAAATAACACGGCGAGAATGACAATCTATATTTACACGATGTCTAGACAACCAATCTATTCCTAGAATAACATCAAAGTCACACATATGTATTGGAAATAGGTCTGCCTTACACACAATAGATTAAATATGGATCGGAAAATTCTTATATACGTAAGTGATTACGAATGAATTTTTCATGGGAGTGGAAATGGTTAAGGTATGATTTAAGAGAGTTGGTCTTATCGGAAGGTACTTAGTAAACGAATGGGATATTAAAGAATGAGTCGCTCCTGTGTCGAATAACACGTAGATACTACGTTCACCAATCTGAAGGGTTCCAGATACAGTACCTGGGACATTAGCAGCGTCAGTAGCAGAAAGTGCGAAAACTCTTCCTCCAACATTGGGTTGGTTGTTCTTCTTAGTATCTTTCTTAGGACATTCCTTGATCATGTGTCCAGTTTGGCCACATCTAAAGCATGCTCCTGTACCTCGGTGACATACGCCTTGATGTCTCTTACCACAAGTATTACATAGAGGATATGTAATTTGATTCGGTTTTTGTTTTTGGAATTTAGAGATCCATATGTCTATATTATAGGTATTATGGTTCGTGTTATTACGTTCTGGATGACGAGTTTGTTGAATAACGGCCTCAGCTGTTTGAGCAACCAGGTTTGGAAGCAACCCGGCAACAGCCTGGTTGATAGCATTAATTACGCTTGGATCGACTGGAGTCTCATTCGAAGAAGTGTTGTTACGTATAGGGTTAGCACGAGTATTCCTACGTAGCGGACGACGAGGAGGCATATCTATACAAATAAATACAGGAATTAAACCAAATAAGAGACCAAGTTGAATCCTATCATAGATATCTACCCATTCCTCACAGGTTTTAATTACTATCTTCAAGTTTTCTACAGGAAAGAGCCTTTGCTCTGATACCATAGCTGTAACACCCCAACCCGGAAGGGCTGACGTGTCACAATAACAATGATATCATAAACAAAAGTCATAATTCCATTTATTTATTTGACAAGGATATAACAACTGAACTTAATTTAATATACAAACGGACACATTGACTTAATTTCTAATATCTTTGGATTTATTCCTAGGCTTTATTCTTCTCTCTTTTCCCCGCCCAAAGTAACCTGCTGACCTGTAAATACAAAATTTATACGGAATGAGCCGAATGCTCAGTACGGAATTATAGGCTCAAAGAACAAATAACGCTTCATGCAAAACTTATACAAAGCAAGAACATAATTTCATAATCATATCTTACAGATGTACCCATGAGCAAACTGAAAACGTGACAATACACAGGTAGCTACTCCTGCATACTTATCACACGAAATGGTGAGTTGGCATACCCTCTATCCATTTCCTGAAAACTGAAATCCTAGGATCGATCCATACGCCTCCTAGTAGCTTTGTACCACACTTGTACCTAGGGACGCTGTGAACTAATCTCTCCGTCACAGATGGAGCACATGCTGTTGATGCCGCAACAACATGCTCGTGGGACACTCCACGAGAAGCGATACTCAGGGTAACAGAGTACAAATGGTCTTATTCACATAACTTATAAAACTTATTTTCAGAACAGAACGGAACATATTATTGGAACATGCGATAATGAGTACAACTAACATAATACTATCGCATGACATGAAAGCTTAAATCAATTGATTAGAATAGAATTCGAACGGACTGTCAAATGAATCGATACTCAAAGACGTGAGGAGTGTTTTAAAATATATATATTGGGTTATAACAATTTGAATATGAAGCAATAAGGAGTGGGGTAGGATCCGTACCTTAATAACTCCAAAGTGAAGCTACCTTGTGCTAATATTTAGATTTATACGGGCAGAGTTTAGACTACTGATTAGTCTTTTAACCTAATTTAAATAACATGCATACAAACTAGGTTAGTAACTTAATACAGCCTTTACGATAACTCACGAGATCAAATTCTCACAACGAATGACAAAGTGCGATACTTCATCCATCGAATTAACGATGATCCGTCAAATTAATGACGAATGACAAAGTACAATACTTTATCCATCGAATTAACGATGATCCGTCAAATTAATGACGAACGACAAAGTATAACCCTAATGTGGGTAGCACTTAAACATCAATTGGATATATTGATTGATCGGACAATGAATCGTAATAGCGATCGAGTTATTACCCTGTTCTGCAGCACCCCGTTACTCTTAATTTGTGTTTAGTGTGTGTTAGGAGAGTAATCAGACAATAACTCGACGAAATTTTGGAGTTTCTTCGTCGAAAGAATGCCCAGAAACCTGTCCCAAAGCCTGCTATTTATACACGAATTTGACTTAGCTTACGGACCGTAAGCTTACCAACGTTACGGTCCGTAAGGCATCATACGGACCGTAAGCTTGGTAGTGTTGCGGTCCGTAAGGTTCCATAATAGGCTATAGGGTAGCCACGTTTGGAACTAGGCCTGGTGAGTCGATAATTTTCATAAATTCAACTTCGGCAGCAAGTAATTTAGGATAATCATCATGTAGGGAATACCCCCCCTGAGTTTTAGGGGCCCTAATCCTGATTCTGAAAATTCTGAAATTTCTAGGGTTTGTACGGAATTACTTGGGTGTCTTAATTAGGGTTTCCTATGGGTTAATTTAATAAAATAATTAGGTCTTTTAATATTATTAGTTTATTATGATTTTAAATTTTCGGTTATTACATAGATTTTTGTAATAAAGAGTATACTTAGTTTTAACATAATATATTTTCTAGTAGTGATAGTAGTAGTAATAACAACAATAACTAGTAAAATTCCTTTGCATGGTTCAACGAATTTCGGTATATGCATAAAATTTAAAATAGCGTTTCCAGTAGTATAAAACCTTATTACATAAAAGTTATGCATTAAAAACATAAAGTTGTGAGTTATAAGTACCAATGTTGTTCGACCAATATTGGTTTGGTTCGATACAGTACCAATACGGAACTGGTACTCTCCCCTCGGTATAGCTTCCAGTAAAATTTAGAGTTAAATGCCTGGTTGGTACCTGTGATTTGCAAATATTGCAGACTTGGTCCTAGTGGTTCAATAATTACACACTTGGTTCCAATGATTGTAATTTTTGCACTCGTGTGGTCCTTAGGGTGAGAGGGGCACTCCCCTCTTAGGGGAGTCCCCTCTCTTACGCACACCCAATCAGGTTATGTCACGTCAACTCCCCTCTTAAACTCCCCTCACACCCTCAATTTGATAGCGGCACTCCTCTCTTAGGGGACTTGCTTTTTTTTTATTTGTTGTAATTATGCATGTTTATAAATTAAAAAAATATTAATAAAAATTAAATAAAATTTAACAAAAGACATTTCAAAGTAGAAAATAAAATTACATTCAAACTAGAAAATAAAAATTACATTCAAACTAGAAAATAAAAATCTTAGAAATTGCACAGCCACCCGTACTTGTTAGCGATGTCGCGCTTTCGGGAGAGGATGAACGACAACATTTCCGGCGGAGCATCGTCGTGCGGCTTGATGAATGTTTTCATATCTCGATCGTACGCGTAGTTTCTCATCGTCTCGCGTTGTTCCGTTATTGGACCTTTGTCCATTTTTGGCTCTCCATTTTTCCCTTTTTATCCAGTTTTGGACCTTTGTCCATTTTTGGCTCTCCATTTTTCCCTTTTTATCCCGAGCGTCATCTTCTTCGTTGCCGGCGTCTTCATCCACATTATATTCATCGTCGCCGGTGTCATCTTCATAGTCGCCCAAATTTTGAGTTTCGGGCACTACTTCCTCATCCTCGTCGTCGTAAATAGGTAGAGGACGTTCAACATTTCCTCGTGTAGATGGAACTTGTGGGGAACGAAAACCATACGGGTCGAAGGCGGGGGATTGATGAGGATCCATTAATAACAAATTTTGAAAATAGCCGAAAGTGGGTTGAAGGTTGGGTGGTTGGGTGTTGTAAAAGGAGGGGTGTGAAGGTTGTTGGAAAAAAACGGGGGTTGTGAAGTATATCCGAAAGGGGGTTGTGCACTTGCACCGCTCGAACCACCACGAGACGGTTGCGAGCCGCGTCCCTTATATTTTTTCTTGGCTTCGCGGGGTTGGTTCTCCATTGCTCGGTTTGGCTTTGTGTTGTATTTGATAGATTTTTAGAGTGAGTTTGAGAATGGGTGTGGTAAAAAATTAGATTAAGTTAGTTATATATATTGGTTAAAATTAATTTTTTTTTTAATTTCGACCGTTGCCCAACGTCTCAATCTCGATCCTCGCAATCCTTCAGCGGTGAACCCTCCCCGATCCCCCTCCCCGATTTGCCTCACCGCGGGGATGGCGGCGGTGTTCCCGCTCGGGGACTTGGGTCACCTCCCCACTCCCCGCATGGTGCCCCGTATACCCTTATCACTAACTTAGGTTAGAATTCTCATTTCAGTTAAGTATATATAGAATGGCTATTTTACCCTTGAACATTAAAAAATAAAAATACAACAATTGTACATCCTCCTCCTTCTTCTTCTTCTTTAGGGCATGTTTGGCTAAACTTTTTGAAACAACTTATTGACTTATTGGCTTTTTGAAAAGTCATAAGGTCCAAAATGATGTTTGACAATGAGGGTGTATGTGAGGGGGAAAAGCCAATAAGTCACTCCATACTGACTTTTCCAAAAAACCAATAAGTCAATAAGTTGTTTCAAAAAGCTTAGCCAAACATGCCATTGATTCCATAAATCATCATCACCAGATAAATAAATTCTTAACTAACCCACAAATTTTACCCACTTCAATCACTCAATTTCTCATCAATTCAACCTCAATTCAACCAAAATGTACGGATTACGTAGATGTAGAAACCTTCGATATCTTATATTCACTAATAGATCACCTTCCTCCTACACATAGAACCGTTAATTCATAAAATTAACCTCCGGAATTGACCCTATACAGTCTCCGGAGATCGTTGATCGGTGGTCAAACCCGATACAAATGGGACAACAACAACAATAATAACAGTAAAACAACGTCGTCGTTTGTAACAAGGAGGATTAAGGCGGAAGTTAATTGCCCTAATTGTAGCTAACCAAAAGATCAGGTTTTTTCCGAGATTGCCATGTCATCCTGCAACCAGTTAGTTCTACTTTTCTTCCAAGGGATGAGTCGGAAACGACGCCGTATAGAAAAGGGGATAATAATCAGGAGGTGAGTTTGTTCCCTAATTGTAAATCTGCTTATTATTTTCCGGCGAGGAATGGTGTTTTTCGACAGTGATTTGTGGCCAACAATGGTGGACTGAGAGATATAGATGAGAGGGGAGATGATGGTGGCTGCCGACGACGAGGTTGTGGTAGCTTCCGACGATATGGTTGCCGGTGATGGGGTTGTGGAAGTTAATTGCCGGTGATGGGAAAGGAGAACAAGGTTGGGAGAGGCCGAGATGGGTATGGTTTTGATGTTTGTCTAGGTTTTTTTTTTTAATTCTATATTAAATGGATAAGGGTATTTTGGACATTTTAAACACACCATACGAGTGCAAAAATTACAACCGGGGACCAACTGTGTAATTATTGAACCACTGAAATCAAGTCTATAATATTTGCAAACCATAGAGATCAATCAGACATTTAATAACTCTAAAATTTATATCAAATGTTGAAAAAAAAAAACTTAAAAATAACCATGCATTAATTTTCTTCAAAATAATTAACGACCGACCAAAAATAAAAATGAATATATAACCATGTTGAAAAAAAGTTAAAAATAACCGTGCATTAATTTTCTTCAAAAGAATTAAGGAACGACCAGAAATAAAAATCAATATATAACCATTATTCCAAATTTTGCATTTAAGTTATATATTTCTTGTGAGTTAAACCGTGAGTCTTCAAAGTGTTTTGAATTTAGAAATTGAAGATGAAGCAAAAGGAGTTGGAAGCTAAAGAAGCCGAACTGAATAGGAGGGAAGAGGTAATAAGATTGTATGTTCAAAATGATAAACTTTGAATTTAATTTATGTCTAGTTATTAAATTTAGCATTTAATTATACGCAGATTCTAAGACGAAAAGAAGAGGCATTAGCAAGATGTAGGTTTTTATTTTCTTTCTTTCTGGTAAATTAGAAATGTTTTCCTTCATGGTATCGTAATATTTCAATCTTTCAAATATTCGATGAAAACATTTTACTCGATCCAGTTGGGTCATTAGAATTAAGCAAAAATTCCAATCATAATGTACATTGCACGGTCAAGATATACACGCGTTTGAAAATCCTTGTACTTTTCTTTCTTTTGGACTAAGAACATGTGTAGTGGGAGGGGAAAATAATGCCCTCACCATGGGGCATTATTCGACACGTGGCAGTCCAGTCAGCGTGGGACGTTATTGCAAAATTGGCGTAGTGGGAATAATGCCCAAATAATACCCCTTTCAATCCTTAAAAAAAAAAAAAAACAAACTGATTTCTCATTGGTGGGTCAACCCAAGTCAAACCTTCCACAAGTGCAACATGGCGTTTTAAATATAACGTTAATCAAAATTTTTTTCAAAAATAACCCCCCAAAACGCCTAGTGTAATGGGGGGGGGGGGGGGGGGGCGTTATTTTTCAATTTTTTTCAAAAATAATGCCCCACTACAGGTGGTCTAATTGTATCATCATCATCCAAAAATGAATAATTTTAGTGTTTGAAAATATATGAGATACAAATATAATTTATAAATTTTTTATTCGGGCCACGTGACATAGGTCCTCTTGCCCTAAGTGCATCCTTGATTATACTAATATTCAGAGATCTAATACATTATACTTACTATAGGATTAGGATCAAATACAAAGATCCTAATTGTAAGAAGTGTAAGAAAGATTTATAAAGTGACAAGTGTCCAATAATCTAAAAAAACCCACTACAAAAATAATAAAAAAAACTTAAACATCCACCACCACCAAAAACCTAAACCCCCCCCCCCCCCCCGCCCGCCCCCAATCACCCACCCAAAAATTATTATTTTTTTTAGCCAAGGGGTGGGGGTTTAGGTTTTTGGGTGGTGGTGGGTGTTTAGTTTTTTTTTTGAGATTTTTTTTAGGTTTTTGGGGGGTGGGGGTGGGGGGGGGGGGGGGGTTAGGTTTTTGGGTGGTGGTGGGGTGGGGGTGGGTGGGTGTTTAGGTTTTGGGTGGTGATGTAGTGAGTTTAATTTTAGGTTATTGGACACTTGTCACTCTATAAATCCTTCTTACACTTCTTATAATTATAAGCATTTGTATAATAACTTGACCCACTTACTATATATTAAATGTGGTGGCTGGTATGAACAATGCCGTCAACCATATTATATCTAACAAATTTGTTTTAATTGAAACATGGTACATGTTGGCAAATTGGTTTAGGTATTCGCTATGTAATGTAACTAGGTAAATGTAAAATCGAATCTTGCTAAGTATCTAATCTTGGTTTTTTGTTTTAAATTTTATTTCACAGCTGGTGCTGTCATTGACAATAAAAATTGGCCTTCATTTTACCCGTTGGTTCATCATGATATTGCTGGAGATATACAAATCCATCTTCAGAGAATACAATATGTTGCATATGCAACATTATTAGGTACGCTAACAAGCTTAATATATATATATATATATATATATATAGGGTAGGGCTAGATAGAAAACCCTATATATATAAAAAACCCGAGAAAACCCAAGCTCCCGACATTTTTTTTTTTTGAAAAAAATAACACATGTAATATACATGTTTTTAAGACTTTTGGGCCAAAAAAATCAAAAAAGCGCCGAAGGGATATTTAAAAAAAAAAAAAACAAGTTTCAGCAATTTTCAGCGAAATTCTGTTTTTTTTGCTTAACACGTGTTAGGAGCTGAAATTTGTTTATTTTTTTTAAAAAAATCCCTTCGGCGCTTTTTTGTTTTTTTTGGCCCAAAACACTCTAAAACATGTATATTACATGTGTAATTTTTTTCAAAAAAAAAAAATGTCGGGAGGTTGGGTAAAAATGGCTTCCCATTTGGGTTTCCAAAGTTTTCTAAGAATTTTAGGGTTTTTTATCTAGCATTATCCTATATATATATATATATATATATATATATATATATATATATATATATATATTTTGTTCCTATAAAAGTGTTATGATAACACTAAAAGTAATTAAGTATGATTACCATGTGGGTTGATTTAGGTGTGCCGATTTCACTTTCCTGGAATCTTATAACAAGTATAGCAATATTTGTGAGTGATGCAGGTTCGTGTTTACATTTTCAATGGGCATTATATATCCATATATAAATATATAGTTAAACTCGTTGATAAAATAAATGTACTTTATCAATCTAGCGGGAGTCTATATATTCTTTTCGATCATCTACTTCCTATTGGGTCCTCCCGGAGCCTTTTACTTTTGGTACCGTCCACTCTATCGTGCTTTCAGGTACTCATCATAATAAATATATATTTATTTATTGGGATACTATAATCAACTAATTTTTGTTATTTAATGTTTCCGTAACTCTTTAGGAAAAATAATGGCATGAACTTTGGTTGTTTTTTCTTCAACTATGCAGTAAGTATTTTTTATTTTATATTTTTGTTTAATATATGAGTCATGTTCACTTTAAACTCCTCAACAGTATCACATTGTGTTCTTTGGCTTTGCGGCGATTGGTCCTCGTATTCTATTTTCCGGGCTACATTTCGCGTATGTTTATTGTTACTATTATTACTTTCGTTTATTTCTTATGTACTTTACAAACATAAAATAGAAATCAACTATATACGTTTTTCGTGTTGTTCTTATAGGGGTTTCTTGAATGCAATGAAACTCATAAGTAAACATCCTGCACTTGGGGTAAACTTAGAAATTAACTCAATTTCACAAACAGTGACATCTTTAGTGTTGTTAGAAGCAATTAATGATTTTATTTTTTTGCAGATAATGAGCTTCATTGGGTTTGGATTCTTTGCGGCAGAGTTAGTTCTAAGCATATGGGTCATGCAAAAGGTTTATCGAGTATTCAGAGGCAATGATAAAGCAACTACCGCACCAATATCAATAGCTCTTTGAGCAAAGATGAATAATTAGAATAGTAGTTCTCAACTACAACATCTTTGCAAAATGATGTTTGTTACCATTTTTGATTCATGGTTCGTTGGTCACTTCAAAATCATTAGTTACTTGTATTAAAACATGAATATCATTTGTGTTTCTTTTATTTATTTTTTGTTATAAATTCGAGAAACATTTCAATTTACATTTGTGGGTTTTTTTATAAGATATTAGCTTCCATGTTATGAAAAATAAAACAAGCATAATCATAAAGTTATGTACACGTTTAGTATAAAATCAATTTTAAGTGAAGAATTGTAAAGATTATTTTTTACTACACATACTTGAAACGATAAGAAAATGTTATTTTTAGCTATAAGAAATTTTTTTTTTATATAAATTATTATTATTATTATACCTCTTTTTGAGCTCCCAAAAACAAAAGAAAATGAAGAAAACAAAGAAAAGATTCTAATAAACCAACAAGAAGTCGTCTATTTCAAAGTTCCTGCACCTTTTGACTGACTCACCCCCTATCGCACAAAACCCATTTCAATCTTCACTCAAGTTTCTTCAACTTTTTCACAATTCAACCACACCCAGTTGGATTTGAGTCGTATTTCTCTGGAAATTTGTGGTTATGGCTGGCCGTTATGATCCCAATCCGTTTGATGAAGGGGATGAAGTTAACCCCTTTGCTGTAAGTTATTTATTTTTCGAATTAACTTGTCGGGTGTCGTTTAATGCTTGCTTGTTTCTTCGTCCGCGTGTTGGATTCATACTGTTTATGCTTCTAGGGTTGTTTAAATTGACGTTTTGTTGTTAATTTTGGGTGGACTGGTTTGTGACTGAATGAGTTTGATATCTTGTTGATTTGTTTCGATTTCTGGATCTGGTTTAGTTTCATTTACTGACCTGCAATGACTTGCTTGGATGGTTTACTGTTTCTTTATAACAATTTACAGAAATTGGTTTGGATTTATCAAGTCCAGTTACATGATACTCATACTCTAGGTGCAAAGAGTGAGCCTCGGGCAAGTGGTTTTAAGCAAGGCACACCGTATAAACAGATTTTAGGCTGTTCAGACCGAGGGCACCTTGATGGATGACCTAGGCCTTGCGTGCGCATATATTTAACAAAGATGAAGATGTTTTTCACTTTTCAGAAAATTAGATAGGGCAACAGAATTTGAATTTAAAAAAGTTTAATGTGTTTACGTAGTGCAATGAGCATTCATAAGTTACATACGGTAATGTTTTCTTCATTGGTTTTACTTTTAAGTCATATGCTTTTCTAGATTGTTCATACATGTAACGGTTTTACGCGAAATACTTATTCCATCACCAAAATTGCTACCCTTGCCCTGTTAGGCTATCCCAAAGGAGATGCATCATGTCCTCCTGTAACCTGTTTAAGAAAGATACCAACACACATTGTTTAAAAAGGCGTTTTGAGGCGCGCCTCGAGGCGTACGCCTCAGGTGAGGCGGTGAAAAAACGCAATTAAGGCGTAGCCTCACAGGGGGGAACTGAAACCTAAGCCTCAGTCATACGAGGCCGTTTGAGGCGGTGAGGCGAGGCGGTGAGGCTTAAGCCTCACTAGATTTGTGCAAATTGATCAATTTTATGTTTTCTGGACTTTTTTTTTCGGCCCATTTAGTTTTTTGCGCACGCTTTTAGGACTTTAAGCGCAAAATTAGTGCTGATGATGAGACTAATGAAGATAAAGATGATGGCCTGCCCATAAAAATGGAGCTGGGAGATGAAGAAGAGTTACCTGCGAGTAGTTATGGAGGAAGACGACCTTTGCCATGGAGAGAAGATGTGACGGCTGTTTATGTTTTAGGGTTTTTTTTTTTGAACGGCATATGTTTTAGGGTTTTAATTGATACATCTTTATATTTCCTTAATTTCTTTTTTAAGTAAACTACATTTTCATCCCAATATTACAGTTTTGGTCAAATTTAACCCTAAACTTTCTATTGGTCAAATTTAACCTTAAACTTTCTATTTTGTTTATTTTTTTTCTTGAGTTTTATCTAGTTCTACATATAGCTTGGTTAGTTATACATTGGGTGTGTTATATAGTTTTTGTGCTTTTCTATGTTATAAATATAGGTTTTTTGGGTACTTGATAGAAATTTATAAAAAAGTATTAATAAATACCGTGCGCTTCGGGTACGAAAAAGCGGTGCGCTTTTGCGCTTGGCACTTTGCGCCTCGGTTTTTGACCTTGTCGCTTTTGTGCGCTTCTCGCTTTTTAAAACCAAGGTGGGGATGAAGATGGCATTGGTGTAGTTGACGGGTCAAATGAGGAAGAAGGTGTTCATCTAGGACTAGGAAGAAAAGAAAAAGAGTTATTAATTTGGTTGATGAAGAGGACGGTGACGATCTAAATACGCCGGATGAAAACTTTGAGGATGATGATGATGATGATGATGATGATGATGATGATGATGCGGAGTGGAACGAGTTCTATGATATTTAGATGTCATAACATTACTAGTTTAAGTTGTTTGAACTATTTTATGATGTTTGTTTTATGTTTAAACCTTGTTTGTTGAAATATTTTCTATTTATGATGTTTGTTTTATGCTAATTTGTGATTTTTATGAGACATCTATATATTTTTTTAATTTTTTTTAATAATGTTTTGAGGCTTACACCTCGACCTGCCTCGAGGCTTACGCCTCGTGAGGCTAAGGGAAAACGCCTCGATACCCGTTTTAGCCTTTTTAAACCTTGCCAACACAGTTATACAAATTTACATTTTAACAAGCATTTGTTCATTACAAGTTTGATGACATTGATTTTGGACGTCGGTTGTCTTCTTAGGTATTTAATTATTAGTCAAAGAGTCTCATTGAATTAACAGTCAAGTCATTCTGTTGTTTTGTGTCATAATCAGGATCAAGGGAAAGGAGCTGGAAAGTCGAACTTTAGTGGAGGCCCGTTTTACACAACAGTAAGTTTACTGCGATTGTTTACATTTTTTATGTACCTAGCAAAACAAGTCGGGTCATTTTGATTTGTCAACACTTTTATGATCTTTTTTTATTCATTTTTGTATAAACTAATGTTTTAAATATGTTTTGCAGAGTGTTCCTTCGGCTGCAAACTCTAGACTTTCGCCCCTTCCACATGAGCCCGCAGATTTCTATGATAGGGGTGCCCCTGTTGACATTCCTCTTGATTCAGCTACGGTGAGTTTTCATTGGTAGATATTTTTAAAACCAGTTATCTGAATTCATGGGATTGTTTTTTAATTATTTGAGAAAGATGATTTATTCTTGCATCTTATTATCTAAGGGTAAAATAAGTACTAATTCATCTTTTCTTGTAACCTAATCTGGAATACTTATATTCTAATTTCATAAGGTGTCTGATACGAACCATGATGCGGGTCAGATTGGTTCAGGTTCTAATCAGCTGCTGGGGGTTCTAATTAACCCAGTTTTGTCGTTAAACTTAAATAATTCAGAAGTAGGGCTGGAGTGGGGCTGAATTATATCAGTGTCTCATTTTTCCAAAAGTAATAAGAATTTGTCACACCGTAGTTACCTAAATCCCGGTTCACTCCGGTTGTCACACCATAGTTTCCTAAATCGCGGTTCACTCCGGTTCGGGTACACGATTCGCTAGAGGGGACGTATTTGGTATAGAGGTGGGGTAGGTTTAGTTGGGTACGAACCGGTATGGTGTACCATTGAGTACTTAGATATACCCAAATTAAAACATAAATTACCAAATTCATTAATCCAAATGACCAAAATCCAAAATTCAAATTACCAATCAGAAATTGCGTATTGTGTTTTTTTTGCCAAAAGCCATTTCAGTTACTGAAGATAAAATAATACTGAAGTGGAAGAGTAGAATAGAATTGAGGATCTAATTTGGTAGAAATTGGAATGTATTTATACATTTTCCTGGATTTAATGGGTTACATGCGAAAACGAATTTGTAATTTGGAACATTGTATGGAATCGAAGAGACATACATATTGGACGCGTTTCCCGCCAATTAGGGATGTGAATTTCTGACACGACCCGAAAACACGACACGAACCTAACACAATATTCACTGGTTTGGGTTTAGTCTAAACGGGGTCGGGTCAGTTTCAGGTTGAACCCGCTAACCCGTTTAGCTAAACGGGTCAGGTTCGGGTAAACCAGGTTGGGTTGGCGGGTTGACCCATTTAACCCATTTCTATTATATTATATTTTCTTACAATATGTTTTTCGTCGTAAATTTAATTGGGTGTGTATTTTATGCAATAATTATAACTTAAAAAGGGAAATTGGCATAAGAACTTATGATTTTAATGTAATTTTATTATATAAATCTGTGTTTTTTGTAGTAGATGTTAATTTTAATATATTAATTTGCTGAAAAAATAAAAAAGTTCGGGTTGAACGGGTCTGGTTCGGGTTCATATGTATGACGTGATTTTCGGGTTCGTCTAAAATTTTTGGGTTTGGGTCGGGTTGAACCCGTGAACACGACCCGTTTAGCACCCCTATCGCCAATATTAGACATCGGGATGCGTTCATCTCAGCGATCGGAACACCCTAGAAATGATCCAGGCCCTGTATTTGTAATCAACTTAGGGTTTTCAATTTTGATTGGAATGATTTGATTTCTTACTTGGAGCTCCGTTCTGAAACATTGAATTCATGAATTGGGGGCGTATTGGATCGCTACTGTATTCCGTATGGTACAGGTCGTACCAAATAAAAAATCGTGGCTCTTGGAGCAAATTTGGTAACTATGTGTCACACACTCTGAAGTCTAAACACTTGATTATAACCATTTACTACTTTAAATGGCTGAGTATCACATTCAAACAATATCTCTTACAAATGTTTTTGTTACATCTGATTCTGGTTTGCATTTTTAAAATCACACATCCAAACACCACCCTAAAAAAGAACCTTTGAAACAATATTGGATATTCAAAGCACACACCCTAATACCGTCTGTATGTGATTGTTGATGCTAACTCTTACATTCTGTTGAAGGATTTGAAAAAGAAAGAGCGAGAACTACAAGCTAGGGAAGCTGATCTGAAGAAGAGAGAAGATGTATTTTCATATTTCTTTATTTTGACTTTGTTTCAAGAAACTATTTATTTATACCGTATAATCTTTTTCAATCGCTGTTTTGCAGATAGTCAAGCGGAAAGAAGAGGCAGCCGCTCGAGGTTACATACTTACATCGACTAAACTAAAAAAAGAAGTAGAATTCCTGATTGAAGGGTAGAACAGTCTTTTAGTAATAAAAGCGATTTTCTTAGCAAAGGAAAGAACCTTCAAGGGATGGTGTGGTGGTAAGCACTTGATTCCTCTCTACCAGAGGTCTCAATTTGGAATCCAGCTTCCACTGGTTTTGTGCCTTAACCCCTTGAAGGCTACCTGCCCAGCGTAAGCTACGCCTTATCTGTTAGCAAGATATTGGCGGGACCCGATAGTTTTCCCCCCAAAAAAAAAAAACAAAACAAAACAAGAAGAGCTTCTGAAGAACAGAGGGGAGAATAACCAGAATGAAAAATTACGGGCTATCAGTTGGAATATAAATTACGAATGGAGATTGCTTTTTTGAATCACTGCCCACTTTGTTTCCTATTCTCTAATCTCTATTTGACAATATCTCTATCTGGTCTTGTTTTTTTTTTGTTTCAGCTGGTATCGTTCTTGAGGAGAAAAACTGGCCACCATTTTTCCCAATTATTCATCATGATATTGCAAATGAGATACCAATTCACCTTCAGAAACTTCAGTATGTTGCATTCACGACATACTTGGGTATGTGTTCATATCTTATTCTACATATAGATACTTCATGCTTGTATCTCTTATCGTTAATGTTCACTTAGTAACAGTGCTTTAGATGTATGAGTATATCTAAAGGTGCGCAAAGGCCAGTCCCCACCTTGTTACTATAGCTCACTCCGGCCTTTTCTTGTGACTTATGTTAATTATAAATTATAACATTTTATGTTTTAAAATTTTATACAAGTTTATTAAGCTGAACACGAATGTTAAAGCGTTCTGAACCATATATAGTTAATTAATGGTAACAGTATATATGGTTTTGAAATTTCATAAAATGAGTGTTTTTGATACAAAATTACTTCACACCATAGTTGTCGATGGCGAATAGCGATAAATAGCGACAAGGCACCTATAGGCTACGTAGCGAATAGCGACAGATAGCGACGGCTATTTTATAAATAGCGATTACACTAGAAAAAGAATTTTGAAAATTTTTATATGTATATTAAATCAAAATACCCTTGTATATATGCTATTTTACATGTATATTTAACAAAAACCTATAAATCCAGCTATTTTATAGCTATATCTAATTGACATTAACATCAAAAAAAAAAAAAAAAAAAAAAACTAACTATCGCTAAGTTCGCTATTTATCGCTAAGACCCATATAGCGACACTTGGTCGCATGGCTACATAGCGCGCTATAGCGGTCGCTATAGCCGCTATTAACAACTATGCTTCACACTGAATAAAGGATTGAACTAGTAACTGAACGTTTTGGGATGAGACTTTGACAATGTGGTTGTGGAACCAGAATTGCTCTACCCATTTAAAAGGCGTTGCTTGATTAACCAGCCCTTTTTTGTAATTTAATATATCATCAATCAAACATAACTAAAATATCAAATAAATTGGATAAATCTAATCAACATATATGTACATGGAGTGTGAAGGATAACTAAAATAGCTGCGTGAATATAGGGAATAATTAAGACTCAGATCTGAGAGAAATGGTGTAATATAAAATGAAGCAAGATTCATAGATCTGTTAATGGTAGAATAACCCCATACTATTTCAAAAAACCTGTTGACCATTATATGAATGTTGGGGTTGGTTAAATGGTCATTCCAAATAAGCCAAAAACAGAAACCAACATTAAACATGATCCAGGCCTGAATTTGAAAAGGACCACGATTAGTGGCTACTGGCTAGACAACCAGCCCATAACTGGGCTTTGTGAAGCAGACGATTTTCAAAGGAGTAGGCTTTAGTGGGCCTAGGCCCACGCCTCAAAGTATTATCACTCATAGAGTCCGGGCTTAGGGACCAGGAAACCAACCCAGAACTGGGATTGGCGGAAGAATGAACCTCGGACCAGGCTGTTATCGGGCATAGTACCAGATGTAAAATACTTGGATTTTTCTAGCTGGGCTCGTGCTATCGGGACGTGTATTCTTTATTGACCATTATTTTACCTAGTGTCTTTTGGCCCAATAGTATTAGTGGATCCACATAAACCTCCATTGTAATTTCAAGTCTCTTTGGAGGAATGTGTTTTACCACTTTGCGAGTGTTTGAAAGCAGTTGTCAATAGTTAACGTTCATATGTTTAAACACATGGTTCAATTCTGTCAATATTTAAACAGTAATTTTCTTTCAAAAACATAAATACTTCAAAATTATAAGCAATTCAAATATCCATTTATGATAATATATTAATGATGTTCTATGCCAATCAGGATTGGTTCTTTGCCTTCTTTGGAACATTATAGCCACAACAACAGCGTGGATTAAAGGAGAAGGTTGGTGAAGATTATTTTCTTTACTGCTGGAACCATTTTTTTTCAAGAAATATTTTAACTACCATAATTTCATCGGCTACTACAGACCCGAAGATCTGGTTTCTTGCTCTTATCTACTTCATATCAGGGGTCCCACTTGCCTATGTATTGTGGTACCGACCACTTTATCGAGCTTTTAGGTATGCTCTTGGTTCCTTGAAAGGTAGCCATGTTACATTTAGACCATGAAGGGTATTGAAGAAAATTGTCGAACCACATAAATAGCATGTTTAGGGGGTGTTTTAATTTGCATTTTGGAACGGATACTGCTAAGATAAACATAGTTTTCTTTTGATTGTCTTGTAATTTAGTTCCATATTAAATGCAGATTATCTAAGGGGCTAAAACAAAATTGTTGCTTACATAACCTTTTTATTTCTCATAGTTTGAGACTTCTCTTTCTCTTTTACAAGTTGTCTGCTTTTTTTTTCCCTCAAAAAATGCCATTTTTGTTTTTTTTTTCCAATTATTTGCTTCTTAAAAATATCCGAATTTGCCAAACATTTTATTACAACTGATTATTAAAGTGAATAACCTTTGACCACTTTCAGAACCCACATCCAAACGCACCTTGATTCCTTTATACTATTTTTTAGTAATTTGACCTTGGGTTTGATATTTGCAGGAGTGAAAGTGCGTTTAAGTTCAGCTGGTTTTTCCTATTTTACTTGGTAAGTTTTGTCACAAGCATTAGGAGGCTTTTTGTATCTGTCATCACCTTGTTATTTTACTTGTTTTCAGGTTCACATAGGCTTTGTCATCTTTGCTGCAGTTGCTCCTCCCGTTGTCTTCAAAGGAAAATCTCTCGCGTAACCTTCTTATCCCTCTTGCAAAAATGCTCTAGCCTCTAGAGGTGGCAAAACGGCAGGTTGATTTTAATGGTGTTTTTTTTTAAATTTTTTAATAAATAACTAGTGTGTTCAAAAGTGATTACAAAAACTATATTATTACAATCATAATCCGATTTTGTAATTTATAATGATTTACGAAAGATTGTATGCATTACCAAACACATTTTGTTCAACTCTTGACCCGTTTCTTTTTTAGCCCATTTTATGATTCTTACTCGTTTGAACGACCTGACCCAAATATACCAGCTCATAAATAGATTGGTTGAAATCACCACTTGTAGGAAGCACCTTTACACATCGGTTACATCTGTGTCTTATGTTTCACTTCTGATTATCCTTTAAAACAGAGGTATTCTACCAGCCGTGGATCTTGTAGGAAAACATGCTTTGGTCGGGGTAAGATTATTATTTTTCAAGGCAATTTCTTGATGAAAAGAATGTTGTTAGGTTGGCCTACGTGCTATTGAGGAAACAATTAAATTTATTTATTTATTTGGTACTGAATTTCATGCTTCAATCACCTTTTCTTGGAGAATTAATATGTTGTTGTATCATGTGTCGAATCATTTATTTGGTCATTGGGTTAATTATCAACCAAAAAAGGAAGTGAACTGACTAGTTTGTCCTTGTGTGATCCGACTTGGATCTAATTATATTTTTCTTGGTATCGTTTTGTTTATTTTTATTTTAAATAGGTACATTAGTAGGTAAGTACGAATAAACTTGGGGAACAAGTTACTTGTCCTACAAGCATAAGATTGTAATCTCATTATGCTTGATTTGATAAAAGTGATTTGGCTGGAGAAAAGGTTTTTTGGGTAAATTTATTAGAAGAATGCAAAGTGATTTGCTTTTGTACTACTAACTGTATCTACTTGGTTCAGATCTTTTACTTTGTTGGATTCGGGCTCTTCTGTCTAGAATCGCTGCTTAGCATCTGGGTTATTCAGGTCACTTTTCCCATTTTACCTTTCACCCTTAAATGCTTTTTATATAATCAATTGTAAAAAGGGAAAGAAGGTTCAGAACTTGATTTTATGTAGAGGTGCAAAATGGACAGGTTGATTAACGGGTCAAAACAAGTTTGGACTAAAACGAATAATATTTTGTTACGAGTCCAAAGGGGCCATTATTTTGCAGTTCATTGATTACTAATGTATTAAGAAAGATTATTGTTCTTGAAAATAAAATTCGATCCATTCTGTGCAAACTTGACACCTCTAAACTGTTATGTATCTCATTATGCAGCAAGTTTACATGTATTTCCGAGGGAGTGGGCATGCTGCAGAGATGAAACGTGAAGTTGCTAGAAGTGCGGTTCGAGCAGCAATATGAGCATGTCTTTATGGTCAATCCTATCTTAATTCCTGAACGCGTTTTAATAGTTTCTTTTGTTTGAAAAATTACCATTAATGCGAGGATATGTTTTTTTTTTTTTTTTCCAAAAAGTATAGAAAAGATGGTCACCGATTTGTGTTTGTAAATCTGTTATTCGTACACAAGAGATGGGTGATTCTTGTTTATTGGCATTCTGGTTTTGTGCTTCATGCTTCAACATGGTCCTGTGCATTACTAGAAAGGACGATTTTGGTTCAACATCATTGATTTGCTTCTTAAACCTGTTATATATGTATTGAAAGGCCCTCACATCGTCTTTTTGACAGCAATTTTTGGCCCCAAATTGGCCGAAAAGTCTGTGGCTGGCTTGCAATCCGAATAAGTATTGTGAGGTGGAAGAGTTTGAATCATAACAACGCAATATATATATATATATATATATATATATATATATATATAGAGGGAGAGGTGGAAAATTGAAAAAAAATATATAACTTTTCAAACATTTCTCATTTCTCCATACGTTATCATTTTAAAACAAAAATGGCACCATAAGATCACAAATTTTTGTATCTTTCATTCAAGTATATTCGAGCATATTTTTTATGACATAAAAAAATATTTATGGTGTCGTCGTGTTTTCAAGTATATTCGAGCATATTTTTTATGACATAAAAAAAGATTTATGGTGTCGTGTTTTCAATACTATTATTATAGTAGTGCACATGTGCAATATAACATGTACTACAATTGCATTACATGCTTAAAATTAGCTTTTTGAGTCTAGTTTAGCTTTTAGGGTTAGTTTTTTTGGAGGTTTAGGATTAGGTTTTTGGGTGTGGGGGGAGGGGGGGTTTAGGTTTTTGGGGGGTGGGGGGTTTAGGTTTTTGGGGGGTGTCGGTGGGGGGTGGGTTAAGTGGTTTAAGCTTTATGTATTAATGCACATGTGCATTACAAAAAAAAAAAAAAAATTTGAAATTTTTTTTCCATACATAAAAAGTAGCGATTTTTCTATAAAAAATTGTAAAAAAAAAAATTGGTATGTTTTTAGGTTTTTTGGTTAGTTTTTTGGTTTTCTCATTTAAACTAGTTTTCTCATGATCCATCCCCTATATATATATATATATATGGGTCAAGTTATTCTACAAAGGCTTCTAATTGTAAGAAGGGTGGTTCTCGCGGTTCTCACAATAAGGGTGGTTCTCGCATGATCTCCTCCCTATATATATATATATAAGTATCCGCTAAAATGAGAACCACCTCGAGTTGTAAGAACCGCGAAAACTTTTTGATCCGGGGCGAGGTGGACCAAATGTTTTTTTTCAGAAACGTAGATGCATGTATAAAAACAACATTTGTAAAAAAAAAATTCAAAAAAAAAATGTCGTGGGTGTAGTTTTGAGCACCACAAGTTTGTGTTTACGGGACCCGTAAATTTTCCGGCCAGATTTACGGGTCCCGTAAACACAAACTTGTGGCGCTCAAAACTACACACACGGCATTTTTTTTTGAATTTTTTTACAAATGTTTTTATACATGCATCTACGTTTATGAAAAAAAAAAATTGGTCCACCGCGCCCCCTACGGTGTAGTTCTCACAGTTCTTACAACTCGAGGTGGTTCTCATTTTAGCATTCCCATATATATATATATAATAGAAGTCACTTATATCCTAATTTAGTACAACTTACAGAAAGTCATCGTCAACTACGTTGAAAAAAAAATAATTTGAGCGTACAAAACTACCATATAGATTTTTGCCAAAATTTAATATAATTCTTATATATAGTTGATCTATAAAGAGGGATGTTTGCTCAGCTCTTCCATGTATTGTACTATTTATTTCAAGGGTCATATACTAAGGAGATAGTATTTGGTAGGAAGTAGGAAGGTTAAGAAGTAATTATATTTCATTAGATGTAAAGTACAGTTTCAGTCCTCGAGGTTTACACTCAATCGCAGGTTCAGTCCTCATTTCAAAAAAATCAACACTTCAGTCTCTAACGTCAGTTTGATTCAATCAAAACTCTGCTCCAAACAGCCGTTAGTCAACCTGTAGTTGACTTGGGCATTATAGTCTTTTTACTTCCATAATGAAGGGCAATATGGTGATTTCTCAATATAGAAATCCTTATAACATATACCATCCCTAATCAAGCCCTCATTTGCATAATAATGTCCTTCCTTCTTCTCCAGTAAGCCACACTAGTTGCACTCCCGATTGAAGCTTTAGGACGAAAATGACTGGGGGTTTTTGGAGGGTAAGACCCGATGACATCTACATTGACCCTAAAGACTATTGTGGTAAGTTTTTTTTCCTTAGTTTGTGAAGTTTCATGTTGATTTGAGCATGAAATTTAAGGTTTAAACTGTCTACTAGGAACATAGTGTCTTTGAGTTGTAATAAAATTTTGTTTATTTTTGGGTTTGACAGACGATGATGAACCTACAAAGTTCAGTATTAAGGTGTACCACGGTGGTGAGTTCAGTGACAGCCCTTGTCGTCATACGTGGGTGGAAAGTATAATTTCATCGATTGTCTTGATATTGATGATTTTGGCATGGACTTACTAGAGGAAATGGTTAAGCAGTTTGGTTATTCTGTTGACATGGTGTTTTACTTCCATTTTAAAATTCCGTATGTATGTTTGGATTTGGGTTTGAAGTGTTTGGCTAGTGATAGTGATTTTTTAAGCTTGTTTGAGCATGTCCGTGGTGGAGTAAAACTGATTGAAATTTATGATGAACACTAGACGCCTCGTTTGTTGCTGACATATTGTGAACAAGAAGTCATCACACAGAGTTCCCACTGTCCTCCTCCTGAAAGCCAAGATGCAGAAGTACATGATGCTCCCTTTGTTGATATGTTTGAATGTCATTACCATGATACTGAAAATGCAGATGAAGATTATCAGGAAGAGAGTGATCAAGCAGGTGAGGAGAATGAGGAAAATGATGATGAGGGAAGTGATGATCAGGATTTTGATGAAGAGGATGAGGAGGAACATGTTTTACAAGAAAAAGAGCAAACAAATGGTTATGCAAATGTTAATGTTCAAGACGATCCTAATTATTGGGTAGAAGAGGATAATCCCTTGTCTGATGTAGATGTTGACATGCAGAAATTCAGAAAGAACGTTGACTCTGATGTTGAGGAGAATGGAAGTGAGGAAGATGTGTTTGACGATGACCTCAAAGTGGATCTGCATCACTTTGAAATTGATACTGAAGATGATGATCAAACAGTCTTGGATAAGGAAATGAAAAGATTGAGGAAGACTAGTAGATCTACATTGAGGTCAATTGGTCCTGATGTAGCATGTAATCCGTTTTTCATCGGACAATTGATTCCTGATAAGGCAAAGCTTAGTAACATGGTCAGAACATATGCTCTTGAGTCCAGGAGACAACTGCGTATTACCAAAAATGACAGCCTGAGGTTTAGGGTGGTGTGCATGGGGAAAAATCCTACTTTGACAACTCCTCAAAACTGTGAGGACCAAAACAGTCAACCTAAAACTTGTGTGGTAGGTAGGGCAAAAGAAGGCATTGATGAGGCAGCCCCCAGAAAAATAAGGAGGAAACCATCTAAACCAACCTGTCCATGGGCGATGCAAGTAAGCTGGCCCTCAACTAATGATTACTGGTGCGCTAAAACATTGAAACATGCACACCAATGTCTGCAAACAAGGGAGGTTGGTCTGTACACCATGAGTTTCATTGCTAAAGAGGTGGAACCAATCCTACAGGCAAATCCGGACATTCACATGAGGGTTATTCAAGATCTACTAGAGAAGAAACACCAGGTTAAAGTGTCACTACCGAAATTGTGGAGGGCTAAAAAGATTGCCATGGAAAAGTTAAATGGGGACTACAGGAATCAATATGGCCAACTCAGGTAGTACTGTGAGGAACTTGTTAGATCCAACCCTAGGACCACTATCAAGATTGATGCAGGGACTGCATCTAGTCCCAATAGTCCCATAAGACAATTCAGGAGAATATATGTATGCTATGTTGCTTTGAAGGAGGGTTTCAATCTCATTGGTTTAGATGGTGCCATTATGAAAGGATCATACCCGGGTCAGATCCTTTCTGCAGTTGGAGTTGATGGAAACAATAGCATTTACCCACTTGCCTTTGTCATTGTTGAAGCTGAAACAACCAACACATGGTCATGGTTTTTGAGGATACCAGTAGATGATCTGGAGTTACCGACAAGATGTAATTTCACTTTTATCAGTGTTAGACAAAATGTATAAAATCCATTATGTTAACTTACTTAACCTTTCCAGTTCCTTTATAATATTAATTGTTATCTTATTCTATAAAATTGTAGGGTTTGTTACCTGTTAAGGCCAGGGTCTTCCCAACTGCTGAACATAGGTATTGCTTGAGGCACATTCACGAGAACATGAAGAAGACCTGGCGGGGAGATGTATACAAGAACCTGCTATGGAGATGTGCAAGTGCAACTAGCATGCCCTTTTTGATAAGGGAAATGGAAGTGTGACATGCTATTGAACAACATTTGCGAGGTGTTTAACAAGAAATTGGTGGGAGCTAGAGACAAGTCCATCATCACATGTTTGGAATACATCAGGGAATATTTGACCAAACGTATAGTCAATGTGAAAAAAGATCATAGCCAAAAGTGAGGGCCATTAACTCCTGCAACTACTTATACTCTTTTCTGTGTAGGTTACGGGTCCAAGAAACAAGATGGTGGTTGATGTGTAGATGAGAACATGTTCATGCAGGAAATGGGATCTGACAGGAATGCCCTGTAAGCATGCAGTCGCTACCATTTGGAACATGGCCGAGAATGGTTTGAGTCCATGAGTCCCAGAGAGTTGGGTTGATCTCGTGTATTGGTTGGACAGTTGGAAGAAAGTATACATGAACACCAGTAATCCGATTTCCGGACCTGAAAGGTGGCCTCCGTCTAGGTGCCCAACTAAATTGACTCATCCTAAACAGCACAAGCAGATTGGAAGGCCTAATAAAAAACGAAAGAGGTCTCAATTGGAAGTTGAAGCTAGCTTAACAAAGGGGGGAAAGCTAACAAGGAAAGGAGGCACCACAAAATGCAACAAACACAATAATCTTGGGCACAACAGTCGCAGCTGCAAGGGTCAAGGTGGAGCAGAGGCTGCTTAGATATCAATTGTGTTATTGTTGCTTTGTGTTTGAACAATTATGATATTTTGTTTGTTACTTTATTGTGGTTGTGTTTGAACAATTAGGATGCTTTTCGTCGAACAATTACTAGAATGGTTATGGAGTCAAATTTTGGGACATCTACTATTGTATGGAAGGTTATATACCATCTATTTCCAGTTTGGTTTATGTCAATTGTTCACAATACACATGTACTTTAACAAAAACTTTCATTTGTTACTAAACATAACGCAAGTTCAACTACAACAACATAATACAATGATCCTACCACATCACATAGTACAGTTAACTTCTAACTAAACAGACTTATTCATAAATAAATTTCGACAAAATGAAGGGGCCTATTTCCAATGGTAGTCTCCTCTAGACGATAGGTCTGAATCATTCTCTCCAGGAGAATATGGGTTGTGCCAAACACATGACCAATCCTCTTTTTCTGATTCATAGTTCCATGCATCCTTTAAAACATCCGAGTCATAATCCTCCTCTAGGTTGGGGTTGAAACCAACTTCTTCCACATCATCATCTTTTTTAAGTGGCTTTGCTTCACCTTTTTTTGTCTTTGCATTCAACATCAATCTGTTTCAATACCTTGAACACCGGAAGATGAACCTCCTTCATTGACAGGATTGACGCTCTGTTTCCACACCACCTCTGTTTCCACAGAAGCTCTATTTGACCGGTCCACAAATTATCTTCACCAACATCCACCAAGTCTGATTCAACCTCTGTTTCCACAGAAGCTAACTGCTCTTTCTTATGAGTTATCCTATTTTGGTGATTGGAGAAAGGAATTAAACGTTTCTTACCTCGCTTTTCCATTCTCACTACTACTAGCTGTTGGAATCACAACACAAGATAAACAATTGTATTTATAGAACCAAATTTAAAAATTTACCGTTTCATAAATATTACTTGCCGTTGGGAAACAGAGAGAGTTACAGTGCAAGTCAGAGTAAAAGTAAAAAGCAACTACATCACCAGATCAGTACCCATAACACAAAGAACAACCATGAAAAACATAACAGAAACTTAAGTCTTTGAACTTCAACCCCCTTCTCAGCAACTTCCTTTACCTTCAACAACTTTAATTCTGCATTCTTCCTACTTGTACTCAGTACGGATGGTACAAGTCTCTCACATCTGGGACATGAAATTGGAGGATCAATCCACCGAAGCAGCCCACACCCATCGGTCTGCAAATGTTAAAACTCAACATCATACATTGTTTATTTAAGAATCAGTTAGAAAACAATGATGAACAAAGTAACAAACACTTACACAACAAAGAAATATTCTACCTGGATTAGCTTCTGTACAAGATGTGCTAATGCAAGTAGCAGCACCACATGAGCATACTACATTGGACCTACCACTGGTATCACTAGTCCACGACGTAGCGGCTGCCATTGAAGAGGATCTTGAAGATGAAGATAATGGTGGCTATTCTAAAGTTGTAGGGTTTAGAAAAGAAGAGCCTCTTTTTCGAGTTGCACTTTCAGTCCCTAAGGGGCATAAAGGTCAATTAACAAAAATGGTAACATTGTACTAACGACTGTTTGGAGCAGGGGCTTGATTGAATCAAATTGACAACGTCAGGGACTGGAGTGTTGAATTTTTTGAAATGAGGGCGGAACCTGCGATTGGGTGTAAACCTCAGGGACTGAAACTGTACTTTACTCTTAGATCTAAAATAAATGGCTAAGATTAAATGGGTGAAATTCAACAACAAAGAGGCGCGTGAGTTTGCTTAAGGTATTCTAGTCCATCCAAGCAAATAGTTTCTCTCTCCTCCAATTCCCCCCGTTTTTAAAACGTTAATAACTCTTTCATACGATATTATTTTTTTATAAAAATTGCACCATAAAAACGAGGTCTTTTTTATCTGTAAAACGACTATACGATTGCTATACTTTTGAATTTTATTTTTTCGGAAACCCAGATGCATAAAACGCAACGAACAAAAAACACAAAAATGATTTTTTTTCTAAAACTCAATAGACTAAAAACACAAAATAAAGTGTTCTTTTTAAAACGCAATGGATTAAAAACATAAAGCAAAATGTTCTTTCTAAAACACAATAAACTAAAAACAAAAAAGAAAGTGTTCTTTGTAAAACACAATGGATTAAAAACACAAAATAAAGTGTTTCGTCTAAAACGCAATGGACTGAAAACACAAAAGAAAATATTTGTTCTAAAACACAATTTGTCACACCCCGACCGCGTAAAACAACAAACTGCGGCGGAAACGTCGGGGAGTCATATCACATGATAAATTGTTTCACAACACATGAAACATAAAGTTTGGTTTTATTAAGTTAAGTGTTTACATTGTCTTGGAATAAGCGGAAACAGAACATAAATTAAATTGTATTTCATGTTTTTAAGTCACTAAGACCCAAGTCCGCCCTATGTGAAGCAAGCTCAATATCAAACATTTCCTCCTGAAACATATGTGAAAGTAAAACGTCAGCATAAAAATGCCTGTGAGTAACTTAGGTTTTGTGATGAAGATTCATGGCATGGAATGTTAAAAGAAGCGTTTAACTAAAAAGTAGCCATGAACCTTTATAAAAATGTTTTCTTTAATAAAATCATATGAAAATCAAATGATTTAAAAGAAATGTTGCATGGTTAGGTAAATAACCAAATGAAAATGACTTGTATAAAAATGTATCATGTCTTGTTATTGTTCGAAGTGGTTTAGATAACGCTACGATATGTTATATAATAAAAGCACTTATATATAGGAAGTAGCATCGGCGTATCCACCATGCTTTTATCGTATTACACACGCCTCGTTATCTAAGTCACTTACTAAAACCAATGTCTTGTATGAACAAATGTTATGTGTAAACAATGTCTTGTGTAAACAAATGTCATGTATAAACCAAATGTCTTGTGTAACAAATGTTATGTGTAAACCAAGTGTCTCATATAAACCAGGTGTCATGTATAAACCAATGTCTTGTATGGTAAACAAAAGTCTTGTTTAAACAAAAAATAATGTCTTTAATAACCAAAATGTCTTGTATAAAACGTCTTTGAATAAACAAAGGTTTTGTTTAAATCAAAAGTTATGTCTTATAAACCATTGCTTTTATTGTAAAACATATATTAGGATTGTTGGCGAATACATTCAAGCCTTGTTGACTGTCGGATAGACCCTCATAAAGACAAAGGTCTATCAATGTTCATCGGATTATGTCGTTCCCTTGGGTTCACTTCCAAACAAACCTAGGAAACGGGAACGGGATTGTCAATCCTATGGTACCATTACATACTACAGGTCGGCGTGATCAATGTTAATGAATGTATCATTGTATATTCAACGCACCAATATGTTATGAACAATGTAAGCGTGTCATGGAAAAAATGTTTTGAACCCATGTACTAGGTATGCTAGGTAAACATACGAAGTAAAATGTCTTTGAAATAATGACTTAGTATGCTAGGTAAACATACGGAGCAAAAATGAATTTGAAATGATGTGCTAGGTATGCTGGGTAAACATATGAAGCAAAATGTCTTTGAATCTAGTCACAGAGCACTGCCAGGTGACACGCGACAATGGTCACTCACACCTGGCGCGACACGCGGGGCTAGCCCTCTTAAAAAAAGTTTGAAATTTGGCAGTTTTGGTCCCTACACTTGTTTCGTCGCGTTTTGTCACTTTTAACATCCTTTAGCCCAATAATAAGGCTCCATAAAGGTGTTAAGGCATATGTAACTTGGATTTTGCCAAAAAATGTCGTGGATGTCGGTTCGTTCGATTGTACGCTTGCATTTTTCGCTTAATTACCACGAACTCTATAACGAACAAGAAAATGACCGAAATTTCGCAACGATTGATATTTTTTGCATTCTTATCAATAAAATACAAGATTTTAGTGATTACAAAAATTTTTGGAGGGTGTATACATGGTTCGTATTAAAAAATATGAGAATTGGCAAACTTTCGCAGTTTGTAGCAAATAGTCCTTGAGCTTGAATAAGCATGTTTTTGCCATACCAAACCCTTCAAAAGTTATTTCTAAGTTATGTAAAGGGTATTTAGGGTATGTGTAGCTTATATCCTTGTTCCGGAGTGTACGCCGCGTTAAACTGATTACGTTTGCTTAACTGTTTACGATTTACTTCCAGAAGGTTTGAGAGTTTGAAATTGAACAAGGATTGAAAATGTACAAATGTCATAGATAATTATGAAGTCCCATAAATAAAACACAAGCTTTCATTGATTATAAAATTGTTCGAAATTGTATAATGATTACAAAAGGCACAAATGTTACACAATTGACAAAAAAAAAATGTGTTTTCCTAAAACGCAATAGACAAAAGAACATAAAAAATGTGTTTTTTTCTAAAACGCAATGGATCAAAAACACAAAAAAATGTATTTCCCTAATTCGTAATAGACGAAAAACACAAAAAAATGTGTTTGTCTAAAACGCAATGGACAAAAAACACAAAAAATGTGTTTTTCCTAAAATGCAATGAACTAAAACAAAAAAAAATGTGTTTTTTTTTTCAAAACAGAATGTACCAAAAAAATGTGTTTTACCTTAAACGCAATGGTCCATAAACAAACAAAAAAGTGTTTTTTCTAAAATGAAATGGAATAAAAACACAAAAAGTGTGTTTTTCTAAAACGCAATTCTAAAACCCAGGTCTTAAAAAGCAATAATTGACAAAATTATTCCGATTTCTTACACAGATCGACGCCGATGTATTAGGATTTATTCAACGATTGACGAAATTTGAATGATGGAAACACTGATTAACGATTGAATCGAACGAATCTAGTGATTCGCTTCAAAATCACGAGAAAAAGATGAGAAATTGTAGAAAATTAAACCGTGTTTCTTTAAAATAGTTGAAGAACACGTTGATTTAGTGCTTGAATAATTGATTGATGAAGAAAATCGTAATAGGATGTAGTGATTATAGAAAAAGAAAGTGTTGAAGATGATGCGTTTTGAGAATTGTGGATTTTAAAGATGTAGGGAAAGAGTAGGAGAGGAGATTATATGAGATTGACTAAAATGCCCTCACTATACTTTTTGTTTGAGTAAATTACAAGTTTTGTCCTTTATGTTTGTCCCAAATTTCAGGCGCTGTCCTTTACCTTTAAAATTGATGAGTTTCGTCCTTAACGTTTCAAAATACTGCACGTTATGTCCTTTAAGGCAAACCCAGTTAATTTTTTTTTGTTAAATCTGATCATGTGCCTTGTACATGAGGGCATTGTTGTCATTTCATCTAATCAGGGACCATTGTGTAAAAGAAATTGTCTTCAGGGACTATTGTGTAAGTATTACTCTAAAAAATATATATAAAAACAAACATTGCCTTCTCTCTCCCTAACCCACCGTCACTCTCTCTCTTCTCTCCCCCCCTCTCTCACCTGCCGCCAGCTCCCACCACCACCACCACCACCATCCCGACGATTAGCTCCTCCGTCTTCTCCGTCTTCTCCGACGACATCACCGTCGATGTGCTCCTCCGTTTTCTCCCACGATCTTCTCCTCCATCTTCTCTGGCGACATCACCATCTCCTCCACCTTCTCTGGTGACATCACTGTCGCTCTGCTCCTCTGTCTTTTCCGACGACCTCACCATTGCTCTCTCTCTCTACATATACCGAAGGTTTCCTCAATTCAACGGTAAATTTCTCTAATCTCTTTGAACTGTCAAGTGTTGATCCTATTTATTCTCTCATCAAGTTGAGCGGTTATGGATGGGGTGGTGAGTTTATGGTGGTGGTTGCTGATTTGGGTGGTTTGCAGCTTCTTTGGGTTACGGTTCTAGTGGGGGTGGTGGGTTTAATGGTGTTTGTTGCTGGTATCAGAGCCTTGTTGCTCTTTTAAAAAAAAATAAGATTTTTCTTAAATTTTAAATGGAAAATAAAGATCTATTTAAAAACGATTTAGAAGAATCGGAACAAACAACTGAAGTAATAAACTTTAGTGAAAACGAAAAAGGTTTTGTATCAGATTATATGATTAACTCTGATCAACTAACAAAAATTAGCAAGCTTAAATTCAAGCTTGACACAAAACAAGTTTTTAATCAACAAAAAACTTTACAAAGTTTAGTTTCTAGAGCCTTTTCTAGAAAAAAATAAAATACTTTATTGTTTTAACACTGAAGAACTTTTAGTTGACATAAAAAATACATCAGGAGAAGTTTATTTGCCACACCTAACAAAGGAAGAAATAACAAAAAAACTTTTACATATTAAACCAGAATTGAGAAAATCTATCAATATGGTACATATAGGAGCAGTAAAAATTCTCCTAAAAGCACAATATGAGATGGAATTTATTTTCCTATAAAAATGGCCCTTGTTGATAATAGAATTATTAATAGGCAAGACGCTCTTCTAGGAGCGATTCAAGGAAATTTAGCTTATGGTAAATTTATGCTTACTATATATCCTAAATTTGCTTTACATCGAGATTCAAAAGATTTTGATAAAACTCTAAGTTTTATACATCAGTGTGAAAGAACTGATCTTATGGAACCAGAAAATAAAGTTTTTACGATTAATTATTTAATTTCGTATGCTTTAACTAATAGTACTCATTCAATTGAGTATAAAGAAAAAGAAAATATAACAATATTGCACGAAAATTGGGCAATTGATATTGCACGAAATAAACAAATGCTAGGAATAAAACCTAGACATAGTTTTGTTATAACCTCTTCACAAGCAAAAGAATCTAGTAACACTGAATATCTACTACGATCCATGTCGGAAAGAATAGACAAATATGGAGAAATTTTAAAAGAGGTTATTGGGACATAATGTCTTTAAAACTTATTTTAAATTATTTACATATTCTTGATGAACAAATCGCTTATGAAGAAGAAGACATATATACTTCTTTAATTCGAATACAACAATTAAAAGAAGATTTTATGATGAGTCTTAAAATAAAGTCTCTCAACATAGAAATTATTAAAAGAAACATTGTTGCCTCTAAATAAAGAATTTTTGAGCTTAAAGCTAAAAAAGCAACAATATTTATAGCATGAGTTCTCTTGGTAAAATAGAAGAACTGCTTAGAGATTTAATTATAAAGGTGGAAAGTTTGTCTACCAATGAAAATCTTGAAGCAATTGCTGCAAAAATCATCAAGGATATTTCGGATAAAGTTGATGAAAAAATAAATTCAGAAACTTTTTTGCCCGAAAAGCAAAAAGAAAAAAATGGTCAATGAAAAAAGCTTTCAAAAATATTTATTTCCAAATTTCAACGTTGGAAATCCATCATTAGGAAGCTCTAAAAGTCCAAATTCATTAACATGACCTTTTGGACCACCTAGACCACCCACATGACTAGTTTTGTCAAAAAACTAGATATGGAAATATCTCAAAATGCAATTTGTCTTTTTGAAACATACATCCAAAAGACAAAATGAACGATATATTTTTTCATAAAAGTCAAATAAAAAGACTTGAACAAAGAATTAAAAATCTTAAAGATAAAAAGATTATTTTATCTTGCGGGTAAAATGAGCTCTATCACTCAAAGATTTGAACAAATTTTAGATGAAAAATTGGATACCCTTCCAGTTGAACAGATAAATGAACTTGTTAATCTCATTTCATTAGATGACAAAGAATGTGAACAAAAGTTTTCTGAAGATAAAATCTTAAATGAAAGATATTTTTCTGAAAATAAAGAACAGATCTTTACTATAAAAAATGAAGAACCAATGATCTTTCCTTCAAAGGAAGAAGAACCCGAAACTGAAGAAAGTTCTTCAGATATTGAAATGTCTCCAAGACATTCAAAACGTAGAGTACATAATGCCTCTACTAGCAGTAGTAACAAATGTTCTAGTAGAAAAAAGAATACGGAATTTTCCATGCCGTATCATAAAGGTATACCTGATTCTAATAGTAATAACAATGGTAGTTCAACTACTATTAATACTATTAAAATTGATTGTATCTTTAACCTCGACAAAAGAAAAGAGGTAATTGACAAATGGAACACTGAGATCAGTCTAATTATTCAGACTAATCCAGAAGAGTTCTCCCATGCTATGGCTTTGTTATTATTAGTTGAACATAAGTCTGCAGGAATTGTCCAAAACTTCATCAAAGGAACAACTTGGAGTGAAGATTTGCATGGTGAGGATCTTTTTGATCAAGTAATAAATGCAATATACATGATGATTTTAGGTCTTGACTTAATGACAGATAAAGACCGAGAAAATCAAAAGTTGCTAGAAAAAGCAAGACAAAATCTTGCTAAAGCACAACTTTGTGATATATGTCATTTAGACGACTTCACTTGTCTTTATGAAACAAATTTATATAAATTAGGCTCAGGTGAATTCCATTCTTGGATTGATGCCTACTTAATGAAAATTCCCATCGTCGGAGATAAGGTAAAAGAACGATGGAATAAAGAAAAAAATCAGTTTACAATACACTCTCTTGGGTTTGCTACAAGAATTGTTAAAGAGGAAATTGCAGCCTATTGTGATTTTTCTAATAAACAAAAACAGTTAAAACGTTTTAATAAAAACTGCTGTAAAAAACTCACTGAGTTACGACAATTATCTTTTGGCTATGAACCAACAAGGGATAAAGGTTATTTCAAAAAGAAATATAAATATAAAAATAAATATAAAACAAAAACTAAAAAACGTTTTTGGAAAACAAGAAAAGAATATTTTCACCGGGAAAATATTTTTCTAAAGAAAAACCTAAGGTTTGTCCTCAAGGGAAGAAAAAATGTCGTTGCTGGATATGTTCTGAAGAAGGACATTATGCCAACGAATGTCCCAACAGAAAAAAATTTCTGGAAAAATTAAAATTTATCTCGGAAGCTGAAATTGAAGGATATTTCCCTTCTGAAAATATTTTTGATGGCTATACGCAAGTATATACATTAGAAATACTAGATAACCTGTCATCCTCAGATTTGTCAACAGAAGACTCAGAATGAATTCTAACCACTCTTTTAGTTGGGGGGATGAGAATCATAAACAAACTCATTGTTTTGAATTAGCATATTCAAATATAACTAATCCAAATTCAATTTATATCAAAGGAAAAATCTTTTTTCAAAGGATATAAAACAATTGCTCTACATTGTTATGTAGATACAGGGGCAAGTCTTTGTTTAGCAAGCAAACATGTAATTCCTAATGATCTTAGGAAAACACTCCCAAAGATATTAAGGCAATTATTGCTAACAAAGAAGTCATTAAATTAGATAAGGTTTGTAGAAATCTTATAATCTATTTTTCCAGAGAACCATTTACCATTCCTACTATCTATCAACAAGACTCAGGTATGGATTTACTTCTTGGAAATAATTTTTGTCAACTTTATGGATCTTTCACTCAATAGTTAGACAGAGTATCTTTTCATCTTAATCAAGAAATGATTTTGATTAAAAAGGTTACAAAAGCTTTTCAAATAGGAAAACCAAATTTTCTTGAATCCATGAAAAAAGATTCAAAGATAAAACAAATTCCTGGAACTAATATTGTTCAAGAGGTTATAAAACCGGAAAGAATATTTTTACTTGAAATACAAAAGTTTCAAAAAATTGAAGAACTACTTGAAAATATTTGTTCAGAAAATCCTATTGATCCTGAAAAGTCCAAAAAATGGATGAAAGCATCAATAGAAATTATAGATCCTAAAACTGTTATTAGGGTAAAACCTATGAAATTCAGTCCACATGATAGAGAAGAATTTAATAAACAGATTAAAGAATTACTTGATTTAAAATTAATTATTCCAAGTAAATCACCTCACATGTCTCGAGCATTTTTAGTTGAAAATGAAGCTGGAAAAAGAAGAGGAAAAAAGCGCATGGTTGTAAATTACAAAGCAATTAATGCAGCTACTAAAGGCGACAACCATAATCTTCCTTGTATGCAGGAATTATTAACTCTTTTGAGAGGAAAAACCTATTTTTCTACTTTCGACTGCAAAAATGGTTTCTGGCAGGTACTGTTAGATGAAGAATCTCAGTTATTAACCGCATTCACATGTCCAAATGGTCATTATCAATGGAAGGTAGTTCCTTTTGGATTAAAACAAGCACCGAGCATATTTCAAAGGCATATGCAAAATGCTTTAAGAGGTTTAGAAAATTACTGTACCGTCTATGTCGACGATATTATAGTTTTCTCAAACTCTGAAGATAAACACAATTTTCATGTTTTATCAGTTTTAAAAACAATTGAAAAATATGGAATTATTTTATCTAAAAAGAAAGCTAATCTTTTTAAAACAAAGATAAACTTTTTAGGTCTCGAAATAGATCAAGGGACTCATTGTCCACAAAAACATATCTTGGAAAATTTACACAAATTCCCAGATACTTTAGAAGATAAAAAACATCTTCAAAGATTTTTAGGTATTTTAACCTATGCTGAGAGTTATATTCCTAAACTCGCAGAACTTAGGAAACCTTTACAGGTAAAATTAAAAAAGGATTACATATGGAAATGGAAACAATCCGATACAGACTAAATAAAAAAGATAAAGAAAAACTTAACCAGTTTTCCAAAACTTTATCTTCCAAAAGAAAATGAATTTTTAATCATAGAAACAGACGCTTCTCACGATTATTGGGGAGGAGTTTTGAAGGCCAGAACAACTGAAAAGGAAGAAATATGTAAGTATACTTCTGGGAGCTTTAAACAAGCCGAAAGAAATTACCACAGTAATGAAAAAGAATTACTTGCGGTAAAAAACACTACTTCTAAATTTTCTATTTATCTTACTCCTGTAAAATTTCTAGTCAGGACAGATAATAAAAATTTTATTTATTTTCTGAAAACAAAAATTTCTGGAGATAACAAACAAGGCCGTCTTGTCAGATGGCAGATGTGGTTTTCAAGATATTCTTTCGACATTGAGCATCTTGAGGGGGCTAAGAACGTGCTGGCTGATTGCTTGACACGAGATTTTCAAAAAACATAAAAAAATGCTTCAAATGCTTTCCATGCCTATTTAAGGAGCACACATCCTTTAAACAAAGAATCACCTATAACTTTCACAAAAGCAAGTTTTACTCTTAGAAAAGATATGGAGAATTTAAAGGCTTTACGCCTGAAAGAAAAAAAAATCTTTTAATAGAATTAAAAGCTATTCAAGAAAAAATAGGTCTCTATGACGAAACTCTAGAAGTAACTGTTAATTCAGAACAGGAATCCGAAAGAATACAATCTGAATCTATTCCCATACAAACGGCTAAGGGTAAAGAAAAATCAAGTCCGTTGACTCCTATAGCTTTGGAAAAAAGCAAATATAAAGTAAATGAAGAACTACGATCTTCATCTAGCCCCGGGGCAAACGGCTCTGGTAAAGGCATATCAAATCCGTTAATGGCTGATAGTTTGCCAAAAACTGAACAGGTCTCTCTCAGACCAAGTTACTCACAAATTACTCAAGAGCCAGAAAAATTTAAATCTAGATTCTATGTCATCTTTGATGGAGAGCATAGAGGCATTTACGAAGACTGGTCCATTGTGTCTCACTATGTTTCTGGAAAACCGGTAACATACAAAACATTTGGGTCCTTACTACAAGCCCAACTAGAAGCCACTCGATACTCAGCCGAGTGTGGAAAGAAAGAAATACCTCTAAAGGTAACAATTATTCCTGAACCACTGAGGTCCAAGAAAAAAGAAAGGATTATTGAATTCAAGAAAACTTTCTCAAAACCATTCTTTAATGAAGAAAAAGAAGAAAAAGACATAATATCATTTGACGAATTTAGAATGATTTGGTCCAAAGCTAGAGCTCTTAGCCAAAATGATTTCGAATTCGAGCATATCTATACAGAAGACAAGGCTACTAAAAGTCTAACTATCTTTTGTCCAGGTGCAAATCCAGAACTTGTTTCACTAGCATTCTCTGTTGGTTTAATAAAGTTCATTTACCCTTCCCCAAATTTTCTTGAAATCAGCATGTTGCCAGAAGGGATAAAGAAAGCGATAAAAAACTTTCGAAAGAAGATTGCGGCAGCAAAAGATGCAAACATCTTCAATAAGTGTAACTCTACACTTCCAAATTGGTATCAAGGAACATCTTTCCAAAATTACCATCACCTAGAAATCGGGCTCGCCAAAGCAAGAACCGTTAATCCCTCAAAGATAATGACTGAGGATTATAAAGACCCCGAAAATTGGGTGGAAATTAGAGCTAAAGGATTCTTAAAAATCCTAAGCAACCTTCAAAATATTAAAGCGGGAAGCTTTAATAAAGTGAATTATTGCAGTCACAACTGCATCATCACAAGTTACAGTGGAACTCCATTACCAAAGCACGAAAAGGAGGCTTTAGAAAGAACAGATTAGCGCATTATCTTTAATAAAGTTGATGTGAGTCCAACCACAAGACAAAAACTTTGTCAAATAATGCAAGGTGCACATGAAAATCATCAGTGCATAAGCTGTAAAGAAACCTCCACAGAGGAAAATTCTAGTGGCCCATCTACTAAAAATAATATCTACTTTTCAGATGAAGACACTAGAGAGTTGGACCCAACACATGGCTATGTCGATTAAAAACGTCATGAATGACGAAGAAAGGACATTATAGTCTTTTGTAAAAATAAATTTCCTCTATATAAAGGAAAAAGATTTTAGTGTTAAGCATCCCCATCTCCCGTATCATTTCCTTTCCAACTTTTCATTTGTAATCAATATGTGTGTTAGTGAGTAGTCTCCTTGCTAAAGGAGAGTATTATGTAAATATCAAGAAGTTATTCCTTAGGGAAGAACATTTATGAATAAAAATATCAATTTCCTTTTTATCCGTTATGTTCATCTTTAAAATTTTGCAAAACCTGGAGCCCTGTAGCCACAAGAGTACCGTTTAGGCAGAAGGCCGTAGGGAAGAATTGGTTGGGTTGGTCACTTGGAAAAAATCAACTTAAAGATTTACTTAGCTGGATAAGAAGGAAATGAATATTCTATTCTAACTGTTAAATTACTTCACAATATTTATGTTAATCTCTCCTTAAGCATTTTTATAAACATATGTTTTTATAAACATATACAAATAACAATCGATTAACCAGTATCGAAATCAAATGATTTATTCAATCAAAAACATTAGTCAACAAATGACTACTAAAATGAATATTATATTTGAGAAATTGAATTCTCAAATTCAATATATCGACAATTCGATTTCTGTTGGCCAACATATAACAACTCTTTTGTCATGACATTCTTTGACAATTATCTAACGACATATTTTTTGTCGTTCAATCTACTATTTTGTGTATCAGAGCCTTGTTGCTCTTTTTAAAAAAATAAGATATTTCTTAAATTTTAAATGGAAAATAAAGATCTATTTAAAAATGATTCAGAAGAATCAGAACAAACAACTGAAGTAATAAACTTTAGTGAAAACGAAAAAGGTTATGCATCAGATTATATGATTAACTCTTATCAACTAACAAAAATTAGCAAGCTTAAATTCAAGCTTGACACAAAACAAGTTTTTAATCAACCAAAAACTTTACAAAGTTTAGTTTCTAGAGCCTTTTCTAGAAAAAATAAAATACTTTATTGTTTTAACACTGAAGAACTTTCAGTTGACATAAAAAATATATCAGGAGAAGTTTATTAGCCACTCCTAACTAAGGGAGAAATAGCAAAAAAACTTTTACATATTAAACCAGAATTGAGAAAATCTCTCAATATGTTACATATAGGAGCAGTAAAAATTCTCCTAAAAGCACAATTTAGAGATGGAATTAATTTTCCTATAAAAATGGCCCTTGTTGATAACATAATTATTAATAGGCAAGACGCTCTCCTAGGAGCGATTCAAGGAAATTTAGCTTATGGTAAATTTATGTTTACTATATATCCTAAATTTGCTTTACATCGAGATTCAAAAGATTTTGATAAAACTCTAAGTTTTATACATCAGTGTGAAAGAACTGATCTTATGGAACCAGGAAATAAAGTTTTTACGATTAATTATTTAATTTCGTATGCTTTAACTAATAGTACTCATTCAATTGAGTATAAAGAAAAAGAAAATATAACAATTGAAGATATTTTCTCAGATATTGGAGTTGTTGAAGGTAGTAAATTTTCTGAACCTTCACAATTTCAAGAAAATTGGGCAATTGATATTGCATGAAATAAACAAATGCTACGAATAAAACCTAGACACAGTTTTGCTGGAACCTCTTCACAAATAAGAGAATCTAGTAACACTGAATATCTAATACGATCCATGTCGTAAAGAATAGATAAATATGGAGAAATTTTAAAAGAGGTTATTGGGACATAATATCTTTAAAACCTATTTTAAATTATTTACATATTCTTGATGAGCAAATCGCTTATGAAGAAGAAGACATATATACTTCTTTAATTCGAATACAACAATTACAAGAAGATTTTATGATGAGTCTTAAAATAAAGTCTCTCAACATAGAAATTATTAAAAGAAACATTGTTGCCTCTAAACAAAGAATTTTTGAGCTGAAAGCTAAAAAAACAACATCTATAGCATGAGTTCTCTTGGTAAAATAGAAGAACTGCTTAGAGATTTAATTATAAAGGTGGAAAGTTTGTCTTCCAACGAAAATCTTGAGGCAATTGCTGCAAAAATCATCAAGGATATTTCGGATAAAGTTGATGAAAAAATAAATTCAGAAACTCTTTTGCCCGAAAAGCAAAAAGAAAAAATGGTCAATGAAAAAAAGCTTTCAAAAATATTCATTTCCAAATTTCAACGTTGGAAATCCATCATTAGGAAGCTCTAAAAGTCCAAATGCATTAACATGGCCTTTCGGACCACCTAGACCACCCACATGACTAGTTTTGTCAAAAAACTAAATATGGAAATATCTCAAAATGCAATTTGTCTTTTTGAAACATACATCCAAAAGACAAAATGAACGATATATTTTTTCATAAAAGTCAAATAAAAAGACTTGAACAAAGAATTAAAAATCTTAAAGATAAAAAGATTATTTTATCTTGCGGGTAAAATGAGCTCGATCACTCAAAGATTGGAGCAAATTTTAGATGAACAATTGGATACCCTTCCAGTTGAACAGATAAATGAACTTGTTAATCTCATTTCATTAGATGACAAAGAATGTGAACAAAAGTTTTTTGAAGATAAAATCTTAAATGAAAGATATTTTTCTGAAAATAAAGAACGAATCTTTACTTTAAAAAATGAAGAACCAAGGATCTTTCCTTTAAAGGAAGAATAACCCGAAACTGAATAAAGTTCTTCAGATATTGAAATGTCTCCAAGACATTCAAAACATAGAGTAAATAATGCCTCTACTAGCAGTAGTAACAAACGTTCTTGTAGAAAAAAGGATACGGAATTTTCCATGCCGTATCATAAAGGTATACCTGATTCTAATGGTAATAACAATGGTAGTTCAACTACTATTAATACTATTAAAATTGATTGTATCTTTAACATCGACAAAAGAAAAGAGGTAATTTACAAATCACTGAGATTAGTCTAATTATTCAGACTAATCCAGAAGAGTTCTCCCATGCTAAGGCTTTGTTATTATTAGTTGTACATAAGTCTGCAGGAATTGTCCAAAACTTCATCAAAGGAACAACTTGGAGTGAAGATTTGCATGGTGAGGATCTTTTTGATCAAATAATAAATGCAATATTCATGATGTTTTTAGGTCTTGACTTCATGACAAATAAAGACCGAGAAAATCAAAAGTTGCTTGAAAAAGCAAGACAAAATCTTGCTAAAGCACAACTTTGTGATATATGTCATTTAGACGACTTCACTTGTCTTTATGAAACAAATTTATATAAATTAGGCATAGGTGAATTCCATTCTTGGATTGATGCCTACTTAATGAAAATTCCCATCGTCGGAGATAAGGTAAAAGAACGATGGAATAAAGAAAACAATCAGTTTACAATGCACTCTCTTGGGTTTGCTACAAGAATTGTTAAAGAGGAAATTGCAGCCTATTGTGATTTTCCTAATAAACAATGAATGTCCCAACAGACAAAAATTTCCGGAAAAATTAAAATTTATCTCGGAAGCTGAAATTGAAGGATATTTCCTTTCTGAAAATATTTTTGATGGCTATACGCAAGTATATACATTAGAAATACTAGATAACCTGTCATCCTCAGATTCTTCAACAGAAGACTCAGAATGAATTTTAACCACTCTTTTAGTTGGGGGGATGAGAATCATAAACAAACTCATTGTTTTGAATTAGCATATTCAAATATAACTAATCCAAATTCAATTTATATCAAAGGAAAAATCTTTTTTCAAAGGATATAAAACAATTGCTCTACATTGTTATGTAGATACAGGGGCAAGTCTTTGTTTAGCAAGCAAACATGTAATTCCTGATGATCTTAGGAAAACACTCCCAAAGATATTAAGGCAATTATTGCTAACAAAGAAGTCATTAAATTAGATAAGGTTTGTAGAAATCTTATAATCTATTTTTCCAGAGAACCATTTACCATTCCTACTATCTATCAACAAGACTCAGGTATGGATTTACTTCTCGGAAATAATTTTTGTCAACTTTATGGATCTTTCACTCAATAGTTAGACAGAGTATCTTTTCATCTTAATCAAGAAATGATTTTGATTAAAAAGGTTACAAAAGCTTTTCAAATAGGAAAACCAAATTTTCTTGAATACATGAAAAAAGATTCAAAGATAAAATAAATTCCTGGAACTAATATTGTTCAAGAGGTTATAAAACCGGAAAGAATATTTTTACTTGAAATACAAAAGTTTCAAAAAATTGAAGAACTACTTGAAAAGGTTTGTTCAGAAAATCCTATTGATCCTGAAAAGTCCAAAAAATGGATGAAAGCATCAATAGAACTTATAGATCCTAAAACTGTTATTAGGGTAAAACCTATGAAATACAGTCCACAGGACAGAGAAGAATTTAATAAACAGAATAAGGAATTACTTGATTTAAAATTAATTATTCCAAGTAAATCACCTCACATGTCTCCAGCATTTTTAGTTGAAAATGAAGCTGAAAAAAGAAGAGGAAAAAAGCGCATGGTTGTAAATTACAAAGCAATTAATGCAGCTACTAAAGGCGACAACCATAATCTTCCTTGTATGCAGGAATTATTAACTCTTTTGAGAGGAAAAACCTATTTTTCTACTTTCGACTGCAAAAATGGTTTCTGGCAGGTACTGTTAGATGAAGAATCTCAGTTATTAACCGCATTCACATGTCCAAATGGTCATTATCAATGGAAGGTAGTTCTGTCACACCCCGACCACGTAGAACATACAAAACGTGGCGGAAACATCGGGGAGTGTTGTAACAGAATTAATGTTTCACAACCATGGATATTGAAGTTTCGTTTTATTCATCAAACAAGCGAGTTACATTGTCTTTAAACAAGAAGTAAAGAGTATACAACAAAAATTAACTAGTTCTTGTCTCGTTTTAAGTCACTAAGGCACAAGTCCGCCTAAGTATGTCTTGATCAATCCTATGCTTCATATCCTGAAACACATGTGAAAATAGGTACGTCAGCATAAAAATGCCGGCGAGTACATAGGTTTTGTGAAAATAAGATTCATGACCTCTGTTTAAGAAAATGTTTAGTCATGAACCTTGTAATTTGCTTAGTCTTTGTAAATCATTTGAAAAACAATAAGTTCAGATGATACGTATAAATAAGAGAAATAATGCATGGTTAAATGAATAACCATGTAAAAATGAGTTTGTATAAGTTAAGTTGTTTGTAAATCAATGTCTTGTGAAAAATATGTTATTTGTATAAAATGTTCTATGTCTCAAATTGAAATGATTCAAATAACGCTACAATATGTAATATCATACAAACACTTATATATAGGAAGTACCAACGGCGTATCCACCATGCTTGTATCATATTACACACGCCTCGTTACTTAAATCACTTACCCAAACAAACCACCAATGTAAATTGTCCATGTATAAATGAATTTGTCAAATGTATTGAATAATATGTCAAAATGCATGATCAATGTAAATCATGTAATGTGTAACCTAAATGATATGTATGGCTAGTGAAAACGCATCAACTAAACCATAGGTGAAATGCACAAAAACAAAGTATTGAAGTAAAACTTGGTTTAAATCAAAGTTATGTTTTGTGTAAATGCATGATCAATGTAAATCATGTAATGTGTAAATGCATGATCAATGTAAATCATGTAATGTGTAAATGCATGATCAATGTAAATCATGTAATGTGTAACCAAACTGATCTGTATGGCTAGTGATAAATATCACTAAACCATATGCACAAGAATATAGTATTGAAGTAAAACTTGGTTTAAATCAAAGTTATGTTTTGTGTAAATGCATGATCAATGTAAATCATGTAATGTGTAAATGCATGATCAATGTAAATCATGTAATGTGTAAATGCATGATCAATGTAAATCATGTAATGTGTAACCAAACCGATCTGTATGGCTAGTGATAAATATCACTAAACCATATGCACAAGAACATAGTATTGAAGTAAAACTTGGTTTAAATCAAAGCTATGTTTTGTGTAAATGCATGCTATACTGATACGAACATCTATACGGTATTGTTATAATGCATACATCCAAGCCTTGAGACTGAGGCGATAAACCCTTAAACCACTTAAAGGTCTATCTGTGCTTATGTATATCGAATTCGGTCATTCCTTTCATCCCCTTTCCCTGGGATGTCCGGAACGGGAGTTGTCAATTCCTATGGTACCACTACCTACTAACGAACGGCGTAGCTAATGTTAATGAATGTATTGTTCCATTGTAAACAACCCAAATGTCATAACAAAATGTAAGCATGTGATGAAAACGATGTACTAAGTATGCACGCAATGGACATACATAGCATAAAATGTAAATGTAAAAAGATGTACTAAGTATGCACGCAATGGACATACATAGCATAAAATGTAAATGTAAAACGATGTACTAAGTATGCACGCAATGGACATACATAGCATAAAATGTAAATTTTAAACGATGTACTAAGTATGCACGCAATGGACATACATAGCATAAAAACAATGAAATCATGTAAAACAATGTACTATAAGTGTACTATTGAACATAGCATGTATATGATGTGAAAACATGAAAGCATGAAAGTAACAAGTAGGCACATGTGTTCCACCCCAAAACTTTTGGAAAACAGTAAAAGAGGGGTCTATGTACTCACTTGAGATTGCTCAGTAGTCCTTGAGTAACAACCAAACAATGCTAGAGATCGCGGATATCAAACGGCACCTAATATAGGTAACTAAGTTAATAAACCGGACCTATATCGGAAGATTGGGTAGCATGAGGGTTCGTAAACCAAACGAGTGTAGAGACTCGTGTCATTTGGTTTAACAAAGCCTACATACTAATTGAAACCTAACATAATTGTATACGACCCATTACGACCCGTTTAGGAAGCTTATGCTACTTTAACGCGTCGTGCGCGTGAAACGCATTCGGACCGCCTAACTAGTTCTACGACAAGTGTTATATGCCTAAACATGTTACATAATCAGTTATGTGACAAAAGTTTAGGTTACATATGCTTAATTACCAATTATACATGAAAAGGGTATTCTGGTAATTTACCTAAGGCATATAAACTACCTATCATACAACTACTTAAACGATGTGACCATAGGGTATAACCTCGGAAGGTTATTCCCTATCTACTATGGTCACCTAATGTATTTGGTCGGATCCTAATGATCGACCAAACTGGGTCGGGTTCGAAGGTATAGGCGATTTGTTAGATCGCCTACCCTACGACCCTAGACAACGTGGTAATCAGTGGGCATAGTCCCAAGGGACTATAACCAACGTGATTACACTCACGTTGCGAAGTTCAAACGAACTTCGCATTGACCATAACTGGTCAATGTAGAAAGTCAAACAAAGTTTGACTTTCAGACTCGAAAGACTCGAAAAGCAATAAAAGAACGAAAGAATACTTACGAAGGGTCCCCGAATGCTAATCTCGATCCAAGAATCTCAGGTATGAAACAATGGTTTCAACTTAGAGTTCCTAATATCAAGATTCTAGTGATTTTAGCAATGGGGGTGGATGGGTATTTATAGGAATACCCGAACCGTTAATATCGCTTGTCGAATATCGTGCCTTAATCGTATCCGTACAAGTGTCGGAAAGTTATGGTGCCTAAAATCCATCCTTATCAGCTGACTAAGCATGTTAGAATGTGTGGTTGTGAATTAAACAGCTGTTTATACATCGAATCTGGTCCCGAAAGTGCAAAACTGAGTTTTCTGTCCAGTTAAGGCACTCGCGTAGCGCGACTGCATAGGCCCTTAGGGCTCGCGCTACGCCACTGCCCCCATGTTTCAGAATTGTTTCAAAATTGGCAGAAATGGTCCCTGCACGTGTTTAAGGCCTTTTTCGATGCGTTTGAACCCCGTTAACCTCATTTTAAGGCTCTAAAATGAAGTTAAAGTATAGGGAACTCAAAACATGCTCAAAAATATGCCGGAGGTTGGTTCGTTTGGCCGTACGAACGCGATGTTCGCTTAATTACGACGGAATGCGCATAAGCGCGAAAAACTATCCAAATGACGCGACGAATGGATTTTTCTTATGGCGAACACTAAAATATAATATAGTCATGCTTACATAAATTTTTTGATGTCCGGATGTATTCAGAACGTAAGTTATGCGCGAAAATGCAAACTTGTGCACTTTTTGACACTTTTAGTCCCTGAATGACCCAAAAGTTTATTTTAGCACACCGAACCCCTCAAAGCCTATTTCTAAGCTATGTAAAGGATATATATGGTATGTTTAACTCATGGTCATGTTCCGGAATGTCTGTTACAGTTCAAATTGGCATACTTTCGCAGTTTGTCAAATTTAGTCCCTGTAAGCGATTTAACTTGTTTTTGCCATACCAAAGCCTTCAAAACTTATTTCTAAGTTATGTAAAGGTTATTTAAGGTATGTTAAGCCTATGTCACTATTCCGGAGTGTTTGTTGCATTAAACTGGTTATATTTACGCATCGGTGCGCGTATAACCTTCCAGAAAGCGATTTAGAGTTTGGAATCGAACAAGAATTGATATGTACAAATGATACACATATTTTTACAAATCCCAAGTATGAAATATAATATTTCATTGGTTCGGTATTTGTTTGATGGCCGTGGAGGCACAGGTGTTACAGTCTCCCCTACTTTAGGAAATTTCGTCCCGAAATTTATTTAGAGGAAACTTGTGAGAGTTTAAAACATAAAGTTGAAAAGATCAAACAACATTGGTTAGGGTTCTGAACTTCTAGTAACTTTAATAACATCATGCTTGCAATGTAAGAGGGATACTTATATACAAGTATATGAAGCGTCATTGGTGCGTCCACCGTACCTCCATTACATTGTTCTCATTTCGTTATTGTTGTCACTATCGGTTCTTACACATAATAAATCTTACTGGGTTTCTGTGCACTAAATTTCATAATTATGTACGCGTCCATAATCAGACAATTCCTTGCACAGTTCACACAGTCTATTTTATAATGTGTAGGGGAAACCCAAATGAACAATCCTGTGATGAGTGTGACTAGACCGCCATAGAATCCTTTTAATTAAATCAATAAATGATCTAAATAGACTACCCAGGAGCCTGTTCAGCTAATCACTAGATGTCGTTCTTTAACCAAATTGTGAATCAATCTTTTTGACTAGACCACTAAAGGGTCTTGATGTGTGTAAAATGCAACATATAAATTACATCAAATGAGGCATAAAACTAACCCTTTTTTAGTACTAATATTGGAAAAAGAGTGTTTTTGTCTTCCTTTTGTATTTTCAGGATTAAATGAGCTCAAAAACGCAAAAGAAGCAAAAAGACAGCTAAATCCAACATAAATACAAGAAAAGGAACATTAGTGGATTGCCCGAACCCTCAACGGCACCTTCCAAAGCAAAATAGAGAAAACAGAAGGCTGAACACGCCCCGTGCTCAGCCAGCACGGGGCCGTGCCCAAGAAGCAGCAGAAAAGACAAACCTATAGAAGCTTCTATTGCCCACCACGGGCCGTGCTCAGCGGACACGGGGGCGTGCCGAAAGTACTGCAGGCGCATTAATTGTAATTGCGAATTACAATTAATGAAGAGAGAGAGTGTCAGACGGGCACGGGGCCGTGCCCAGCGAACACGGGGCCGTGCCCAGGCTTCTGTTCAGCCTATAAATAGGAGTGCTTGGTTTCATTGCAACTCATCCCTTGGCACACCACCTCTCTCACACTTCATCCACCACCCACCACCATCACAACACCATCATCCACCACCATCATCCATTGTCCATCATAGAGTGTGTGAGTCGTCTCGGGATCCAAGATTGATCGTAAGAGTTCTTGACAATCAAGGCCATGTTTGCCTAAGTCTCTTACATCACTTGGTGAAGACAAAGTGTCTAGTATAATACTTTTTATTTCTAATCTTTTGCACTTTTTATTTGGTTTTGTATTAATGACTTTAATAACTAGTTACTTATGTTGAAGGTGATCTTTCCTTATCGTTTGTCCGTGGTGTCTTGGCATTATTTTACTGTCTATATAAAATAAAGGATTTTCACCATTCATATCTCCACGGTCTATATGGAGGTATGTTGGCTACCTGGTAGGGGGTTAAGGGAACGGTTTGGTAAAGGTCTTGCCATTGTTCAGCGTTTAGAGGTCCTGCAATGGACCTGGGTCAAATTTAGTAGGACCTCCTTCAATACTTCACGGTATTGGATGGCGGGGGTCCAAACTCTTTGATCCCCTCATAAGTTAACTACTATTAATACTATAACCCGGCTATTTAGGACTGTATCCCTGCTGACTCAGACTACTTAGTCGAGGGTAACGTCACCGCCAAAAGCGGGGCCTACCACAATACTGCATTAATAACTTAATTCATTATCTTCCAATAATCCACCCCTTTAGGATTGTATCCCTGCTGACTCAAACTACTGGGGTGAGGGTAACGTCACCTTCAAAAGAGGGGCCTACTACAATAACTAAGATAATCTCTTAATTATGTGCAAAAGTGCGGAAATAATCAAAGGTTATACTAGATACGAGTCGGAACCAAGTGATTCATCTTGTCTATCTGTTTTTATTTTATTTTTATTTTCAGCATTTTAGTTAGTTTTTATTTTTCTTAGTTTAAAACATTTTTCTAAACTTTTATTTTTGGTTAGACGTTGAGGATAAACCGGTACTAAAAGCTCTTGTGTCCTTGGACGACCTCGGTATCTTACCAACGCTATACTACACTCAACGATGGGTGCACTTGCCCATATGTGTGTTTAGTGTTAGTGAAATATCGTGTTTTATAAATTTAAAACTTGGCTAAAATAAGTGTTAAAAAGGGCTTAAAATATACACCTAAAATATACGACACTTTCACGCACATCAAGTTTTTGGCGCCGTTGCCGGGGACACAAGGATTTTAAGAAAGTTAGGAATCAACGGCCTAATCATCTTTTATTTTTTTTATTTTTTTAGGATTTTCTTAGTTTTTCAGCTTCTGCAGAGCTCAGCACGGGCCGTGCCCGCTGAACACGCCCACGTGCTCAATCATTGGAACTGGCAATCCTGTTTTACATCAGACAGTAAGCTGAACACGGGGCCGTGTCCACTCAACACGCCCCCGTGCCCAAGTTTCAGTTACTGAAAACAGAACCGTTAGATCCCGACGGTTGGTAATTTCTGACATATACATGAGTGATAGTAATTATTTTTACTTTCGGCACTCTTATGGTACGTGGTGTCAATTATGTGGTGGCGAACATGAAGAAGTAAAATGCTACTTCCTAAATTATAGGCCCCACTACATGGACCCACGATCTTTTCACAACCTTAAGAGGGGCGAAAGTAAAAATAAGCACTATTTCTCCCTCGAATGCGCCCAGCCAGATATTCTAGGGGAAATGTTCCTTAGCGAATTATTTCAACTAGAAGAGCTAATTCTGAAATGGATAGAAGAGCTTAGGAAGGATTTTATTAATCCGCCCCAAGACGATACCCATGAAGAAATGTTGGAACCGCATTCCGACAACCTCGTTGCTCCCGAAAATACCTTCGTACCTAGCAAAGACTTGGACGATAGTCGTCCCTGTGTCGATTGTGCCGTGAAGGACTCTCCATCGACTTCGTTCGGTGCATACATAGACCTGAGCGATTCAGCATATACCTTCTTTAACAAGAGCCCGGAAAAGGGTTGGACTTGTCCACCTAGAATGAAAATAGGAATTACCCTCACCGACAACCTCTTGCGTTCTCGCCTTAGTCTAGGACAATTAAGGTATATTAGGCACTTTGGGGTTGTTCCAACCAGTCAGGAACCACCCGATAAAAACAAGTTCCTTAAAAAAACTAGACAACTTCATAAAACAGTCCGTAGACACGGGGCCGTGCCCAGCCAACACGCCCCCGTGTCCATCGAAAGATTCCTTTCTGATCAGTACGTCAGAATACGGACAAACTGTGTCAGAGCTCCACCTGCACACGGGGCCGTGTCCACTGAACACGGGGCCGTGTCCAGGTTGCTGTCATTTTCTATAAATGCAGCCAAGAATTCTGCACATTTGGACCAACTTGGGGCAGAGATTTGCAGGAATCTTCTCTCAAACTATCCTAGGTAAGTCTAAAAGAAGGTTCCAACAACCCATCTTGTCCCTTCCTCTTTTAGTAATTTCCTTCTTCTTCATCTTTCTCCAAAGAACTACCATTAAAAGTTTGGAATTCCTCCAACTCTATGGTAGGGATAAATGAGTTTTGTTCAAAGAATCTTGGTAAAAACATGTTATGAAACATGGTTTTAAGTTGTTAGTAGCCAAAAAGGGCCTACAACATTCAGAAAATAACTTAAAAATACAAGTTTCCCTGTTCCAAAACTCTGCAGAAATATGGACACGGGGCCGTGCTCAGTGAGCACGGGGCCGTGTCCGGTTACTGTTTCATTAAATAAGCTATTTTTAGTTTATTTTTCGTAGGATGTCGAGTGAAAACAGCGATACATCTTCTGTGCATTCGTCAAACAACCGAAGAGGAAGAAGACCCTCCATTGAAGCTACACTTGTTCACTATGTGATAGCATTAAGGGAGGCTCTCGACGAAATGACTTCAGTAGAGGAGGTCCTTATCGACCGTATTAACGATCTTACGATGGGACTTGAAAGCAGCTTCCAAGAAATTAACCTCTTGCACCAGAGGTTAAATATTCTTGTAGCACCTCCAATGGAACCAGTCCTTCCTCAGCAGGATTGGAACCTGGCTCTCGGAATCAACAACCCTACCGGGTGGGAAGACTTTCCGGCGGAACCTCCCATGGAACACCAACAAGAGATCCCGGTGGAAGTTGAAACCCCTCAAACTAATGCCAATGAGCCTTCTTTTCTCCTTCCAAGGGAGATAGAAGAATGGCTCGCCGACATTTGAGGAGAACCGCACTCGGAAGAAGGAGTTCACTAAGGCCTTGTTTAACCAAGATTGAATATTTCTTGGAAATTTTGCTAAATTAAAATAAAGAAAAGGCTAGGACTCCGTGGTTTGTTATTTCTTTTATCTAGTTTAATTTAGGATTATGTAAGTTCTCTCTATGATGAAATGAAATGATGGTTTTAATGTTTGGATGGTTTGTAATAAACTCATGGTGGTGAAGGATGAAAAGGGGAACGAGAAAAATGATCCCATGCACAAGAACGAGGCAACCCGACAGTTTTCTCCCTTTCAGAAGGTTCAACACGGGCCGTGCCCAACCAACACGGCCCCGTGTCGGACCACCTGCAGAAAACGCCCAGTACAGGTAACTGGACACGGGCCGTGTTCACCCAACACGCCCCCGTGTCCAGACTTCTGTTCCTCTTATTTCAATTTTGTTACTGGCACTTAAACACGGGGCCGTGCCCGGATAACACGGGGCCGTGTTCAGTGCCCAGTAACACAAATTTTTGTTTTTTAAACACTATTTTACACATCTAATCAACCTAAAAATTTATTTTTGGGACACATTGAGGACAATGTGTAATTTAAGTGTGGGGGGGATGCTAAAACCTTGAATTTTGCAAGTCCTAAATACAAGCCTTACACAAAACTCTATTGGAACCGCTAATCACCCCAAATTTTTTCAAAAAAATTTCATTTTTTTTTACTTGTCTAGGAAATTCAAGCTCTCAAAAAGGTTATATTTTTACAAATTTACAACCGATAGCGTAGTGATAAAAAGAACCAACATAAGAAAATTATGAAAAGGCATGACACACTTATTTAAAATTTGATTATATATACTTGATCACATAAAAACCCATTCCCACAAAAGTGAGTTTTGAGCCTTTATTGAGCACTCAATTTCATACCATTTGACTAAATGCTCATTTTTCGTTTCTTGTGTGAATAGCCGCTTGGTTCTTACGACTCTAGAACTTGCCATGACAATACATTCCCGGTCCTTATCAACTTAAACCCGAGTAAGTAAATGATAGAGGCATTAGGACTAACCCTTTTTCATTTCTACACCATTATTTTTATTTTATTTTACCACCTACCCAAAAATCCCCCTAGTTAACCCCTTTGAGCCTAAACCTTTTTCGTTTCATCACCCAAAACAAAAACCCTTTCACCAACCAAAACCTTTTTCATTTTTAACCCTTTATTTTAGTAACAAGTTCGGTTCTTCGAAAAAAAAAAAAAAGGAGAAAAATGAAGCAAAAAGAAAATAAACAAACAAAGTAATCAAAAATAACTTTGTTTGAATAAAAGCTTCATCAAAAATAAAAAGTTGCAAAAATACGAAAACCGACACTTGTTACGCTTTTTAGCCCTTTTTCTACTAACCACTAACCCAACCACCTACCTTTAACCCTAGCCAACCCTTAACCCACAAAGTCCTCTTGATATCTACAAAGGTATAAAAGTTAAAAAGGAGGAGGATTGATTTCTTGGCAAGCCTATGGTAGGAATAAGTTCCATGCCGCTCTCGAGTGATTCACTAAAAATACACCTTCGGCCGAGTGTGAGTGATTTCCCCGCGAGGTATGTGAACTTGTATATAAATAGAATTTAAAAAAAAAAGGCATGTTATGCCCAAATAAGTAATTTCTTTTATGAACAGTTCTAAATAAATCATTACGAATAGGAGTGTAAATAAATAAAAATAAAACCCTAAAAAGATCTTGGAAATCCCGACACTCTATGACAAGCCCAAAACCTTCTCTTCTACCTATTCCATTTGGGAGTGTAAGCCAAATATTAAAGAGTTTTGCTTGAGGACAAGCAAAAGTTCAAGTGTGGGGGTATTTGATGTGTGTAAAATGCAACATATAAATTACATCAAATGAGGCATAAAACTAACCCTTTTTTAGTACTAATATTGGAAAAAGAGTGTTTTTGTCTTCCTTTTGTATTTTCAGGATTAAATGAGCTCAAAAACGCAAAAGAAGCAAAAAGACAGCTAAATCCAACATAAATACAAGAAAAGGAACATTAGTGGATTGCCCGAACCCTCAACGGCACCTTCCAAAGCAAAATAGAGAAAACAGAAGGCTGAACACGCCCCGTGCTCAGCCAGCACGGGGCCGTGCCCAAGAAGCAGCAGAAAAGACAAACCTATAGAAGCTTCTATTGCCCACCACGGGCCGTGCTCAGCGGACACGGGGGCGTGCCGAAAGTACTGCAGGCGCATTAATTGTAATTGCGAATTACAATTAATGAAGAGAGAGAGTGTCAGACGGGCACGGGGCCGTGCCCAGCGAACACGGGGCCGTGCCCAGGCTTCTGTTCAGCCTATAAATAGGAGTGCTTGGTTTCATTGCAACTCATCCCTTGGCACACCACCTCTCTCACACTTCATCCACCACCCACCACCATCACAACACCATCATCCACCACCATCATCCATTGTCCATCATAGAGTGTGTGAGTCGTCTCGGGATCCAAGATTGATCGTAAGAGTTCTTGACAATCAAGGCCATGTTTGCCTAAGTCTCTTACATCACTTGGTGAAGACAAAGTGTCTAGTATAATACTTTTTATTTCTAATCTTTTGCACTTTTTATTTGGTTTTGTATTAATGACTTTAATAACTAGTTACTTATGTTGAAGGTGATCTTTCCTTATCGTTTGTCCGTGGTGTCTTGGCATTATTTTACTGTCTATATAAAATAAAGGATTTTCACCATTCATATCTCCACGGTCTATATGGAGGTATGTTGGCTACCTGGTAGGGGGTTAAGGGAACGGTTTGGTAAAGGTCTTGCCATTGTTCAGCGTTTAGAGGTCCTGCAATGGACCTGGGTCAAATTTAGTAGGACCTCCTTCAATACTTCACGGTATTGGATGGCGGGGGTCCAAACTCTCTGATCCCCTCATAAGTTAACTACTATTAATACTATAACCCGGCTATTTAGGACTGTATCCCTGCTGACTCAGACTACTTAGTCGAGGGTAACGTCACCGCCAAAAGCGGGGCCTACCACAATACTGCATTAATAACTTAATTCATTATCTTCCAATAATCCACCCCTTTAGGATTGTATCCCTGCTGACTCAAACTACTGGGGTGAGGGTAACGTCACCTTCAAAAGAGGGGCCTACTACAATAACTAAGATAATCTCTTAATTATGTGCAAAAGTGCGGAAATAATCAAAGGTTATACTAGATACGAGTCGGAACCAAGTGATTCATCTTGTCTATCTGTTTTTATTTTATTTTTATTTTCAGCATTTTAGTTAGTTTTTATTTTTCTTAGTTTAAAACATTTTTCTAAACTTTTATTTTTGGTTAGACGTTGAGGATAAACCGGTACTAAAAGCTCTTGTGTCCTTGGACGACCTCAGTATCTTACCAACGCTATACTACACTCAACGATGGGTGCACTTGCCCATATGTGTGTTTAGTGTTAGTGAAATATCGTGTTTTATAAATTTAAAACTTGGCTAAAATAAGTGTTAAAAAGGGCTTAAAATATACACCTAAAATATACGACACTTTCACGCACATCAGGTCTCTTATGAATCATGGAGTGGTACTATATAATCCAAGGGTCTTAACTATTACATAGAAGCCCATTTAGGATTTAAGGTAGTACCTTTTTGAATATCCTACTACGAATCCCTCATATGAAGATATGAAAGATTCTACGAGGATTTGGATAATGAATACCCAGAGTATACCAAAAACACAAAAATGCATAAATGAAAACACCAAATATGTAAACACATAATTACATAACCACAAAATTGTTTGTTAACTTGTCTTGTTAATTGCGTACATGCATTTAGAGCACACTAGGAATCCATTCCGTGGATTTCATTTGGTACTTTAAACGTTATCAAGAATCCAACTATAAAGATAGAAAGATTTTTAAAAGAAAAATTCGATTTCGATTATAAGGAACCGAAATGTTCGAATTTAGGTACATAAGGAATCCAATTAAGGACTCTGATTTGAATGATATTCATCCACAAGGATCTAATTGTGAAGATAAAAAGATCCCATATGGATTTTAGAAGTTCAAGATGTTTTGAAACCTTGCACGGGATGTGCTTATGTCAAAACATGAAGTAAAAATGCTTATGAAGTTGAGATGCCTGATATGCCAAGGCGACATATGAAGCGAAATTTGAAAGTTAAGTCAATGTATGAAGAAAAATATTTTTGAAAACTATGCATGGGGTTCCTTTAAGAAAAATGTGTTTAACGTTTTTGAAACCTTATATATAATACTTTTTGAAATCATATAGTAGGTGTATTAGGTAGATATATTTACAAAAATGTTTTAAAATCATGCGAGATGAATTTTGAAATTATGTATAAGGTTTTTGAAAGACATGAATGATGCTTTTCGAAATCATGCACTTGATCAGAAAATGTATTGTGTTAATATTGTCTTCAGACTATATGAAATATTTTGAAATTAGAAAGGTTGGTTTTGATAACATGGCCAATGTTTTTGAAATAACATAGACAATGCATCTAGAAAAATTGTTTTCAAACTATATGAAATATTTTGAGATCATGAAGATTGTTTTGAAATACTGGTACTGCGTATGTTGAAAAATCAAAACGTAATGGGTATGAGATTTGAAAATACCCTTAGTTATCTAACCAAGGATTTAAAGGCACATATGTGCGAAAAGCACGATTACTCATAATGTCACTTAATTTTCTGTACTTTGTTTCTTAGAGTGAAACGAGTACTTAAAATTTTTGAAGGAATCATGAGCGATCATTTGAAAGAGAGAATCACAAGAGTAGTTTGTAAGGAACATAGTTCCTTAATACATGTATCATAGGAAAAGTCATACACACATGTAACTACACTCGTATATCACAATTGCGAACAACAACTTTTATTTATGAACGAGACAGATTGTTTCACAATCAAGAAAACGAAAGAAACAAAAGCATAAGATAGCAACATCTTCTACTCGGCCAACTGCTCATCCGTGGGTCAGATTTGCATTAGCAAGCTTTGGGCAATCCCTTTGGAAATGGCCCATCTCGCCACAGTTGTAGCAAGACCCTCGTGAAAAACGAGCTTGAGTAGGAGTGTCGCCAGCTTGATTTGGTACAGCTGCAGCTGGGCAAACCCTTGCTGTATGACCTACAAGTCCACAAATCCGACATTTGCGGCACCTCACACTAGGGTGATGATGAAGGTTACAATGGTTGCATAAGGGTGCAGTTCCATTGTATAGCTTCCTAGCAGGGGGTTGAGCTGGTTGGTTGGGGAAGGCTTGACCATTGTGAGCGACCATGGCAAAGTTCTGAGAAATCTTTTGCTTCTTTGACTTCTTATGGGATCGTTCATCCATGGTCTTTGATTCCTCGATTGGTTTCTTGGCTGATGGTGTTGTCGCCTGACTAGGTCCTGCCTGTCTTGGTGACTCTTGAGTGGCTTCATCCTGGAGACGATACATGGCAGTAGATAATTCAACAGTCTTCAGGACTACTTTGCCTATTCGCTGAGCGAATTTGGCTGCTTGCTCAGATATCTGGGCGTCATCGTGATGAAGAGGCATTCTTGAAGAAAAAGAAAGGCATAGGGAGAAACAGGTGAAAGATTATTGGACAATCAAAACAGAATGATAACGCATGAAAATTGCGATCATTTGTTTGTTACCTAAGGCAAACAAATGAGACGGTGACTAATCAAAGTAAATGGGTCAAAAATAATGTATCGCGAAGACATGCTCGCCTATAAGTGAACACTCATCCCAAGAATTCCCAGGTAAGCACAACTGGTCTCGCGTCTGATGAGATGTATACGAAGTGCTTGCCTAGACAGAAAACCCAGAATACAGGCATTCACCCTTCCAGTTTGCACGTGTTCACATTATTTAGAACCCAAAACCTTGACGAGGTTTTGAATACTCAAAGGGGTTCAAAACCATATAACAAAGGGTTCAAAACCTTACAATAGAGGGTTCAAAACCTAGTAATCAATCATCCTAGAACAGATGATTAGTTTTCAAAGCGGTTTTGAAATTTATGTTCTTGTTGTGGTCGTCGCCTAAGGATAGGTGACGGTATTGTTTTATGACTAAACGCAAGTAAACTCGCGTTAGGGTCCTAAGAAGGTTATAGACTAGGTCAAAGCATTACTAATAACCTAATTCCCTATAACCATTGGCTCTGATACCATCTTTTTGTCACACCCCGACCACGTAGAACATACAAAACGTGGCGGAAACATCGGGGAGTGTTGTAACAGAATTAATGTTTCACAACCATGGATATTGAAGTTTCGTTTTATTCATCAAACAAGCGAGTTACATTGTCTTTAAACAAGAAGTAAAGAGTATACAACAAAAATTAACTAGTTCTTGTCTCGTTTTAAGTCACTAAGGCACAAGTCCGCCTAAGTATGTCTTGATCAATCCTATGCTTCATATCCTGAAACACATGTGAAAATAGGTACGTCAGCATAAAAATGCCGGCGAGTACATAGGTTTTGTGAAAATAAGATTCATGACCTCTGTTTAAGAAAATGTTTAGTCATGAACCTTGTAATTTGCTTAGTCTTTGTAAATCATTTGAAAAACAATAAGTTCAGATGATACGTATAAATAAGAGAAATAATGCATGGTTAAATGAATAACCATGTAAAAATGAGTTTGTATAAGTTAAGTTGTTTGTAAATCAATGTCTTGTGAAAAATATGTTATTTGTATAAAATGTTCTATGTCTCAAATTGAAATGATTCAAATAACGCTACAATATGTAATATCGTACAAACACTTATATATAGGAAGTACCAACGGCGTATCCACCATGCTTGTATCATATTACACACGCCTCGTTACTTAAATCACTTACCCAAACAAACCACCAATGTAAATTGTCCATGTATAAATGAATTTGTCAAATGTATTGAATAATATGTCAAAATGCATGATCAATGTAAATCATGTAATGTGTAACCTAAATGATATGTATGGCTAGTGAAAACACATCAACTAAACCATAGGTGAAATGCACAAAAACAAAGTATTGAAGTAAAACTTGGTTTAAATCAAAGTTATGTTTTGTGTAAATGCATGATCAATGTAAATCATGTAATGTGTAAATGCATGATCAATGTAAATCATGTAATGTGTAACCAAACTGATCTGTATGGCTAGTGATAAATATCACTAAACCATATGCACAAGAACATAGTATTGAAGTAAAACTTGGTTTAAATCAAAGTTATGTTTTGTGTAAATGCATGATCAATGTAAATCATGTAATGTGTAAATGCATGATCAATGTAAATCATGTAATGTGTAAATGCATGATCAATGTAAATCATGTAATGTGTAACCAAACCGATCTGTATGGCTAGTGATAAATATCACTAAACCATATGCACAAGAACATAGTATTGAAGTAAAACTTGGTTTAAATCAAAGCTATGTTTTGTGTAAATGCATGCTATACTGATACGAACATCTATACGGTATTGTTATAATGCATACATCCAAGCCTTGAGACTGAGGCGATAAACCCTTAAACCACTTAAAGGTCTATCTGTGCTTATGTATATCGAATTCGGTCATTCCTTTCATCCCCTTTCCCTGGGATGTCCGGAACGGGAGTTGTCAATTCCTATGGTACCACTACCTACTAACGAACGGCGTAGCTAATGTTAATGAATGTATTGTTCCATTGTAAACAACCCAAATGTCATAACAAAATGTAAGCATGTGATGAAAACGATGTACTAAGTATGCACGCAATGGACATACATAGCATAAAATGTAAATGTAAAACGATGTACTAAGTATGCACGCAATGGACATACATAGCATAAAATGTAAATGTAAAACGATGTACTAAGTATGCACGCAATGGACATACATAGCATAAAATGTAAATGTAAAACGATGTACTAAGTATGCACGCAATGGACATACATAGCATAAAAACAATGAAATCATGTAAAACAATGTACTATAAGTGTACTATTGAACATAGCATGTATATGATGTGAAAACATGAAAGCATGAAAGTAACAAGTAGGCACATGTGTTCCACCCCCAAAACGTTTGGAAAACAGTAAAAGAGGGGTCTATGTACTCACTTGAGATTGCTCAGTAGTCCTTGAGTAACAACCAAACAATGCTAGAGATCGCGGATATCAAACGGCACCTAATATAGGTAACTAAGTTAATAAACCGGACCTATATCGGAAGATTGGGTAGCATGAGGGTTCGTAAACCAAACGAGTGTAGAGACTCGTGTCATTTGGTTTAACAAAGCCTACATACTAATTGAAACCTAACATAATTGTATACGACCCATTACGACCCGTTTAGGAAGCTTATGCTACTTTAACGCGTCGTGCGCGTGAAACGCGTTCGGACCGCCTAACTAGTTCTACGACAAGTGTTATATGCCTAAACATGTTACATAATCAGTTATGTGACAAAAGTTTAGGTTACATATGCTTAATTACCAATTATACATGAAAAGGGTATTCTGGTAATTTACCTAAGGCATATAAACTACCTATCATACAACTACTTAAACGATGTGACCATAGGGTATAACCTCGGAAGGTTATTCCCTATCTACTATGGTCACCTAATGTATTTGGTCGGATCCTAATGATCGACCAAACTGGGTCGGGTTCGAAGGTATAGGCGATTTATTAGATCGCCTACTCTACGACCCTAGACAACGTGGTAATCAGTGGGCATAGTCCCAAGGGACTATAACCAACGTGATTACACTCACGTTGCGAAGTTCAAACGAACTTCGCATTGACCATAACTGGTCAATGTAGAAAGTCAAACAAAGTTTGACTTTCAGACTCGAAAGACTCGAAAAGCAATAAAAGAACGAAAGAATACTTACGAAGGGTCCCCGAATGCTAATCTCGATCCAAGAATCTCAGGTATGAAACAATGGTTTCAACTTAGAGTTCCTACGATCAAGATTCTAGTGATTTTAGCAATGGGGGTGGATGGGTATTTATAGGAATACCCGAACCGTTAAGATCGCTTGTCTAATATCGTGCCTTAATCGTATCCGTACAAGTGTCGGAAAGTTATGGTGCCTAAAATCCATCCTTATCAGCTGACTAAGCATGTTAGAATGTGTGGTTGTGAATTAAACAGTTGTTTATACATCGAATCTGGTCCCGAAAGTGCAAAACTGAGTTTTCTGTCCAGTTAAGGCACTCGCGTAGCGCGACTGCATAGGCCCTTAGGGCCCGCGCTACGCCACTGCCCCCATGTTTCAGAATTGTTTCAAAATTGGCAGAAATGGTCCCTGCACGTGTTTAAGGCCTTTTTCGATGCGTTTGAACCCCGTTAACCTCATTTTAAGGCTCTAAAATGAAGTTAAAGTATAGGGAACTCAAAACATGCTCAAAAATATGCCGGAGGTTGGTTCGTTTGGCCGTACGGACGCGATGTTCGCTTAATTACGACGGAATGCGCATAAGCGCGAAAAACGATCCAAATGACGCGACGAATGGATTTTTCTTATGGCGAACACTAAAATATAATATAGTCATGCTTACATAAATTTTTGGATATCCGGATGTATTCAGAACGTAAGTTATGCGCGAAAATGCAAACTTGTGCACTTTTTGACACTTTTAGTCCCTGAATGACCCAAAAGTTTATTTTAGCACACCGAACCCCTCAAAGCCTATTTCTAAGCTATGTAAAGGATATATATGGTATGTTTAACTTATGGTCATGTTCCGGAATGTCTGTTACAGTTCAAATTGGCATACTTTCGCAGTTTGTCAAATTTAGTCCCTGTAAGCGATTTAACTTGTTTTTGCCATACCAAAGCCTTCAAAACTTATTTCTAAGTTATGTAAAGGTTACTTAAGGTATGTTAAGCCTATGTCACTATTCCGGAGTGTTTGTTGCATTAAACTGGTTATATTTACGCATCGGTGCGCGTATAACCTTCCAGAAAGCGATTTAGAGTTTGGAATCGAACAAGAATTGATATGTACAAATGATACACATATTTTTACAAATCCCAAGTATGAAATATAATATTTCATTGGTTCGGTATTTGTTTGATGGCCGTGGAGGCACAGGTGTTACAAGTTCCTTTTGGATTAAAACAAGCACCGAGCATATTTCAAAGGCATATGCAAAATGCTTTAAGAGGTTTAGAAAATTACTGTACCGACTATGTCGACGATATTATAGTTTTCTCAAACTCTGAAGATAAACACAATTTTCATGTTTTATCAGTTTTAAAAACAATTGAAAAATATGGAATTATTGTATCTAAAAAGAAAGCTAATCTTTTTAAAACAAAGATAAACTTTTTAGGTCTCGAAATAGATCAAGGGACTCATTGTCCACAAAAACATATCTTGGAAAATTTACACAAATTCCCAGATACTTTAGAAGATAAAAAACATCTTCAAATATTTTTAGGTATTTTAACCTATGCTGAGAGTTATATTCCTAAACTCGCAGAACTTAGGAAACCTTTACAGGTAAAATTAAAAAAGGATTACATATGGAAATAGAAACAATCCGATACAGACTAAATAAAAAAGATAAAGAAAAACTTAACCAGTTTTCCAAAACTTTATCTTCCAAAATAAAATGAATTTTTAATCATAGAAACAGACGCTTCTCACGATTATTGGGGAGGAGTTTTGAAGGCCAGAACAACCGAAAAGGAAGAAATATGTAAGTATACTTCTGGGAGCTTTAAACAAGCCGAAAGAAATTACCACAGTAATGAAAAAGAATTACTTGCGGTAAAAAACACTACTTCTAAAATTTATATTTATCTCACTCCTGTAAAATTTCTAGTCAGGACAGATAATAAAAATTTTACTTATTTTCTGAAAACAAAAATTTCTGGAGATAACAAACAAGGCCGTCTTGTCAGATGGCAGATGTGGTTTTCAAGATATTCTTTCAACATTGAGCATCTTGAGGGGGCTAAGAACGTGCTGGCTGATTGCTTGACACAAGATTTTCAAATAACATAAAAAAATGCTTCTAAGACTTTCCATGCCTATTTAAGGAGCACACATCCTTCAAACAAAGAATCACCTATCACTTTCACGAAAGCAAGTTTTACTCTTAGAAAAGATATGGAGAATTTAAAGTCTTTACGCCTGAAAGAAAAAATTCTTTTAATAGAATTAAAAGTTATTCAAGAAAAATAGCTCTCTATGACGAAAGTCTAGAAACACTTGTTAATTCAGAACAGGAATCCGAAAGGATACAATCTGAATCTATTCCCTTACAAACGGCTAAGGGTAAAGAAAAATCAAGTCCGTTGACTCCTGTTGCTTTAGAAAAAAGAAAATATAAAGTAAATGAAGAACTACGATCTTCATCTAGCCCAGGTACAAACGGCTCTGGTAAAGGCATATCAAATCCATTGATGGCTGATAGTTTGCCAAAAACTAAACAGGTCTCTCTCAGACCAAGTTACTCACAAATTACTCAAGAGTCAGAAAAAATTAAATCTAGATTCTATGTCATCTTTGATGGTGAGCATAGAGGCATTTATGAAGACTGGTCCATTGTATCTCACTATGTTTCTGGAAAACCGGTAACATACAAAAAATTTGGGTCCTTACTACAAGCCCAACTAGAAGCCACTCGATACTCAGTCAAGTGTGGAAAGAAAGAAATACCTCTAAAGGTAACAATTATTCCTGAACCACTGAGGTCCGAGAAAAAAAGAAAGGATTATTGAATTCAAGAAAACTTTCTCAAAACCATTCTTTAATGAAGAAAAAGAAGAAAAAGACACAATATTATTTGACGAATTTAGAATGATTTGGTCCAAAGCTAGAGCTCTTAGTCAAAATGATTTCTGTGACAACCCGAACTTTCAAGGTCAGTGTCGTTTAAGCTTGTAAATATAAAAACGGATTGGTCCAAAACTTCTCATTATTCATCCCTTTTCTTTGTGCAGAACGCTCTGTGCTATTATAACTTGCTAAATATAAAAACGGATTGGTATTCCATGTGTTTGGGCCGAATATATTTGGGCCGCCTATATCACAAGTATGTTTAACATACACATGTTTACGTTTGGGCCGGGTAATATAGTGTACACATGTTTGGGCACACACTTTGTATTGGGTCGACTATTGTGAGTCCATACCCACACACACACACCCGAAGCCCAACCTACACATCGGAATTATATTTGGGCTTGGTAGAGCCCAAGTGGAGCATTGTATTGGGGCCGACTACTGATTCTAGCATATTTACAAGCACATGTAGTCACGTAACATGACAACACAAACATCTTCAAACCCTAGACTCTCTCTAGACGCACGACGGCAATAGCAGACCCCCCTTCGAAGCATTAGTGTATTCGGTTAGTATGTTACTCTCAATCCTTGTTATTTATGTGAGTCTAGTCTCATTGATGATGGTTGTGTTTGCAAACGTAACATGTTAAAATCGTTGTGTTGATAGATAGAAACTAGTGTATGTTATTTGTTATGTGTCGTTAGTTTGATGGTTGTTAATTACCTTGGATGATTATGTGACAAGATGATTGATGTTTATGGATTGTCAAGAGAAGTATGTGTATTAGATAATGTTATAATATTCCTGTATGTGAAATTAGATCGGTTTGCATGAAGAACTAGATTGGTGTGATGACAATAATATTAGGGTGCATGAGGATGAAAACTGTTGGGCTAGATCAACTCGTAACCAACTGTTTGTTTGATGTTAGTACTTTCGGAAATTGTTAGGTAGTGGGACGCATGGATTGATTATGTGTTACATGTTGGGATTCTTTGGGAACGGGTAATAGTTGGCCGCATAATGTTGATATGTATACACAAGCACAGATTGGGCTACCCACTAACATTACATCAATCCACATGGGCCTGTCATGTAAGCTGAGCATTTGTTATGTAACACACGAGACCTGCTAGTTGTTTATTGATGATTAGAATTAGTATGGCTATGTGTTTTGTTGATACGTTATTGATGTGTTATACGTGCCCCAAACAGTTATTGTAAACCTGATGTGTGATGAACGTTACGACATACTAAGTTGTAAGGACCTTCAAAAATGTCCCAAATTGACCCGTAAAATACGAACCCGGACCCCTGAAACCCTACTGTGCATGAAAAACCAAGAAATCAAGATTCTTGGTCTTCAGGCGGGCCGCGTAAAGGTAAGTGATGTGTGCAAAATGCAACATATAAATTACATCAATTGTGGCATAAAACTAACCCTTTTTTAGTACTAATGTTGGAAAAAGTGTGTTTTTGTCTTCCTTTTGTATTTTCAGGATTAAATGAGCTCAAATTAACAAAAGATGCAAAAAGGCAGCTAAATCTAACATAAATACAAGAAAAGGAATAAACGTGGCATGCCCGACCTCCCCGAAAGCATCTTCCCAAGCAAAACAAGAAAACAGGAGGCTGAACACGCCCCGTGCTCAGTGAGCACGGGGGCGTGCCCAAGTGTCAGCATAAAAGACAAAGTTGTAGAAGCTTCCATCGCCCACCACGGGGCCGTGCTCAGTGGACACGGGGTTGTGGTCAACTATAAGATTCGCAGAATCCAGGAAAATCTTGATAGTACAGATATGCTTCTGCACACGGGGTCATGCCCAGCGGACACGGGGCCGTGGTCAACTGATAAAGACATGAGCAATTAATGAAGAAAGAGAAGGATGTGGACACGGGGCCGTGCCCACTGGACACGGGGCCGTGCCCGAGCTTCTGTTCAGCCTATAAATAGGAGTGCTTGACTCAAGCTCAAACCATCCCTTGACACACCACCTCTCTCACACTTCACCCACCACCCACCACCACCATAACACCATCATCCATTGTCCATCATAGAGTGTGTGAGTCGTCTCGGGATCCAAGATTGATCGTAAGAGTTCTTGACAATCAAGGCCATGTTTGCCTAAGTCTCTTACATCACTTGGTGAAGACAAAGTGTCTAGTGTAATACTTTTTATTTTTAATCTTTTCGCACTTTTTAATTGGTTATGTATTAATGACTTTAATAACTAGTTTCTTATGTTGAAGGTGATTCTTCCTTATCGTTTGTTCGTGGTGTCTTGGCATTATTTTACTGTCTATATAAAATAAAAGATTTTCACCATTCATAACTCCACGGTCTATATGGAGGTATGTTGGCTACCTGGTCGGGGGTTAAGGGAACGGTTTGGTAAGAGTCTTGCCATTGTTCAGTGTATAGATCCTGCAAAGGACCTGGGTCAAATTTAGTAGGACCTCCTTCAATACTTAACGGTATTGGATGGCGGGGGTCCAAAATCTTTGATCCCCTTATAAGTTAAACTACTATTAAAACTTTAACCCGGCTACTTAGGACTGTATCCCTGCTAACTCAGACTACTTAGCCGAGGGTAACGTCGCCTTCAAAAGAGGGGCCTACCACATTATGCATTAATAACTTAATTAATTATCTTTCAATAATCCGACCCTTTAGGGTTGTATCCTTGCTGACTCAAACTACTGGGTTGAGGGTAACGTCACCTCCAAAAGAGGGGCCTACTACAATAACTAAGATAATCTCTTAAATAGTGCAAAAGTGCGAAAATAATCAAAGGTTACACTAAACACGAGTCGGAGCCAAGTGATTCATCTTGTCTATCTGTTTTTCTTTTATTTTTATTTTTCAACATTTTAGTTAGTTTTTATTTTTTTTAGTTTAAAACATTTTTCTAAACTTTTGATTTGATTAGACGTTGAGGATAAACCAGTACCAAAAGCTCTTGTGTCCTTGGACGACCTCGGTATCTTACCAACACTATACTACGCTCACGATGGGTGCACTTGCCCATATGTGTGTTTAGTGCTAGTAAATATCGTGTTTTATAAATTTAAAACTTGGCTAAAGAAAGTGTAAAAGGGCTTAAAATATACTTAAACTTATATACACACTTCACACGCATCAAGTTTTTGGCGCCGCTGCCGGGGACACAAGGATTTTAAGAAAGCTTAAAATCGACGGCCTAATCAGTTTTTCAAAACCTTTTTAAAACGCGCGTATATTTTTCTGCATTTTAGTTTAGTTTTGCATTTACAGTAACCTGAACACGGGCCGTGCTCACTGAACACGGGGCTGTGCTGCACATTTTCATAAAACACCCAGTAACAGTAGCTTGAACATGGGCCGTGCTCACTGAACACGCCCCGTGCTCAACAAAATCAGTAAATTTAATTAAAACGCCCAGATACAGATTCTGTACACGGGGCCGTGTCCACTGAACACGGGGCCGTGTCCAGCCTCTGTTCCTGTTTTTATTTTTGTTTTCTGATCTCGAGACTTGGTTGTGGTCTGCTGAGTGATTCTCATGGATCAATACTCAGGAGGTTACAACTACACCTATGAGGAGGATGATTATAGGAGTAACTATTGCACTAATTGTAGTAATCCGCACTCGGTTCAATATAGTCACTCATATCAACCATCCAATTCATACACCTACTATGAGGAGCCCAGGTACGGGCAATCAACTTCATACACATCCTATGAAGACCAAAGGTATGAACCTCCTCCCTCATACTCATATTTTGATGAACCAAGGTATGAGCCTTCTTACTCATACTTTGAGGAACCAAGATATGAGCCACCACCTTCATATGCTTACTATGAGGAACCATGGTGTGAACAACCAACCTCATATGAGTATTATGAAGAACAAAATTACGATCCTTATCCATCATATGCTTACAATGAAGAACAATGGTGTGAACCATCTACTTCATATGGGTATTATGAGGAACAAAGGATCGAACAACCAGATCCTTACTCTATAACCGAAGTGACCGAGAGGATATTAGAACACCTTAGAGTTATCGATCGCTATATAAAAGAATCTCGCGCAAGGGAAGAGGAGTCCCGCGCAAAAGAAAATTTAATTAAAGAAGAAATAACTGAAGGTGTAAAAATGGAAGAACAAATAAGTGAAAAACCGACACATGAGTTAAACAACGAAAAAGGTGAGTCCGTTAACGATAAAATTCAAGAAGAGTCTAATTTTGAGTAAATTAATCTCTTGTCACCTTCTTTTGAAAATCATTGTTTAGTTCCCACTCATGCTAAGTTTTTAAAAGAGTTAAACACTAACACTAAAATTGGCGAAACGGTAAGTATTAAGTTAACTACTGATCAAACCTCACTAATAAAAGAAGACCCATTTGAAATTAACATTACACCGGTTCCATGTTTCTTTCAAAATTCATTTATTAGTAATATCACAATCGATAAAGATCTTTGTGTTAACATAATTCCTAACTACATTTTCGAAAAATTAAGTATTAGTGATTTTTCTCCACTTCAAATACCCATTTTTCTATCTAATCGGAAAATAATAAAATCAATCGGTGTAGTTGAGGATGTCTTGGTTCAAACAAATCAAATGGTAATCCCAACCGACTTTGTCATCCTCGATGACGCTCCTCTAGTGTTGGGATGACCCTTTGTAAAAACTCACGAAGCTTTGAAAAACCGGAAGTTCAACAATCTACCTCTTCAATTAGGGGCATTTAAAAAGAGTGTCGATCTTGAGCGATCAATGAAATATCCATTCGGCAATGACGACCCCCTAATTGAAGATGAGCCAGAACCACCCGATAAGGTGGGTCTAGCCAAGGACCCTTATAAACATGGCTCACCACGGAGGCATTCCGCGGAACTATCCTTAGTTTAATTTAGATTAACTTTTATATTTTCTAGTTTAGTTTTAATTTTCAGGAATAAAACACACTCGGGATGGTGAAGGATACTAAGGGAAGCTTGAACCATTACCCCATGCACAAAAACAGAGCCTCCCGACAATTTTTCTTCACTACAGCAAGTTCAGCACGGGGCCGTGCTCACCCCAACACTCCCCGTGCCCGAGGTCCTGTAATGCCCAGTTCAGGTAACTGGACACGGGGCCGTGCTCACTGAACACACCCCCGTGCCCAGCCTTCTGTTTACTTTTAGTACTGGCAGTCTGGACACGGGGCCGTGCTCAGCCAACACCACCCCGTGTTCAGCTACCCAGTACCATAAAATCTTGTTTTTAACCCACTTTTACACATTTTAATCAACCGAAAAACTTATTTTTGGGACACATTGAGGACAATGTGTAATTTAAGTGTGGGGGGATGCTAAAACCTTGAATCTTGCAAGTCCTAATAACAAGCCTTACACAAAACTCAATTGGAACCGCTAATCACCCCAAAAAAAAAATTTCAAAAGTTTTCATCTTTTTCTACTTGTCTAGGTTTAATTTGGGAATTTCAAATTCTAAAAAGGTTATATTTTTACAAATTTACAACCGATAGCGTCGTGATAAAAAGAACCAACATAAGAAAATTATGAAAAGGCATAACAAGCTTAGTTAAAATTTAATTATATATACTTGATCACATAAAAACCCATTCCCACAAAAGTGAGTTTTGAGCCTTTATTGAGCATACAAATATATATCTTTAAATTAAATGCTCATTTTTCATTTCTTGTGTGAATAGCCGCTTGGTTCTTACAACTCTAGAACTTGCCATGACGATACATTCCCGGTCCTTACCAACTTAAACCCGAGTAAGTAAATGATAGAGGCATTAGGACTAACCTTTTTTATTCTACACCATTATTTTTTTTACCACCTACCCAAAATCCCCCTAGTTAACCCCTTTGAGCCTAAACCTTTTCATTTCTTAACCCAAACCAAACACCCTTTCACCCACCAAAACCTTTTTATTTTTAACCCTTTGTTTTAGTAACAAGCTCAGTTTTCCGTATGACTTTCAAAAAAAAAAATTTGATGATGATGATGATAATGATGAAGCAAAAGAAAAATAAACAAACAAGTTTATCAAAAGTAACTTTGTTTGAATAATGGCTTCATCAAAATAAAAAAAATTCAAAAATAAAAGGTCTTACGAAAACCGATGTTTTTTACGCCTTTCGCCCTTTTACTAACCACTAACCCAACCACCTACCTTTAACCCAAGCCTAACCCTTCACCCCAAAAGTCCTCTTGATATTTACAAAGGTGTATAGTTAAAAAGGAGGAGGATTGATTGTTTGGCAAGCCTATGGTAGGAGTAAGTTCCATGCCGCTCTCGAGTGATTCACTAAAATACATCTTCGGCCGAGTGTTGAGTGATCCCCCGTGAGGTATGTGAACTTGTATATAAATAGAATTTTAAAGAGGCATGTTATGCCCTAATAAGCAATTTATCTTATGAAAAGTTTTAAATAAATCATGACGAATAGGATTGTAAATAAATAAAAATAAAACTAAATAAAGAATCTTGGAAATCCGACACTCTATGACGAGCCCAAAAACCTTCTCTTCTACCCATTCCATTTGGGAGTGTAAATCCACATGATAAAGAGTTTTGCTTGAGGACAAGCAAAGATTCAAATGTGGGGGTATTTGATGTGTGCAAAATGCAACATATAAATTACATCAGTTGTGGCACAAAACTAACCCTTTTTTAGTACTAATGTTGGAAAAATTGTGTTTTTGTCTTCCTTTTGTATTTTCAGGATTAAATGAGCTCAAATTAACAAAAGATGCAAAAAGGCAGCTAAATCTAACATAAATACAAGAAAAGGAATAAACGTGGCATGCCCGACCTCCCCGAAAGCATCTTCCCAAGCAAAACAAGAAAACAGGAGGCTGAACACGCCCCGTGCTCAGTGAGCAAGGGGGCGTGCCCAAGTGTCAGCATAAAAGACAAAGTTGTAGAAGCTTCCATCGCCCACCACGGGGCCGTGCTCAGTGGACACGGGGTCATGGTCAACTATAAGATTCGCAGAATCCAGGCAAATCTTGATAGTACAGATATGCTTCTACACACGGGGTCGTGCCCAGCGGACATGGGGTCGTGGTCAACTAATAAAGACAAGAGCAATTAATGAAGAAAGAGAAGGATGTGGACACGGGGCCGTGCCCACTGGACATGGGGCCATGCCCGAGCTTCTGTTCAGCCTATAAATAGGAGTGCTTGGCTCAAGCTCAAACCATCCCTTGGCACACCATCTCTCTCACACTTCACCCACCACCCACCACCACCATAACACCATCATCCACCACCATCATCCATTGTCCATCATAGAGTGTGTGAGTCGTCTCGGGATCCAAGATTGATCGTAAGAGTTCTTGACAATCAAGGCCATGTTTGCCTAAGTCTCTTACATCACTTAGTGAAGACAAAGTGTCTAGTATAAAACTTTTTATTTTTAATCTTTTCGCACTTTTTAATTGGTTATGTATAAATGACTTTAATAACTAGTTTCTTATGTTGAAGGTGATTCTTCCTTATCGTTTGTCCGAGGTGTCTTGCCATTATTTTACAGTCGATATAAAATAAAAGATTTTCACCATTCATATCTGCACGGTCTATATGGAGGTATGTTGGCTACCTGGTCAGGGGTTAAGGGAACGGTTTGGTAAGAGTCTTGCCATTGTTCAGTGTATAGATCCTGCAAAGGACCTGGGTCAAATTTAGTAGGACCTCCTTCAATACTTAACGGTATTCGATGGCGGGGATCCAAACTCTTTGATCCCCTCATAAGTTAAACTACTATTAAAACTTTAACCCGGCTACTTAGGACTGTATCCCTGCTGACTCAGACTACTTAGCCGAGGGTAACGTCGCCTTCAAAAGAGGGGCCTACCACATTATGCATTAATAACTTAATTAATTATCTTTCAATAATCCGACCCTTTAGGATTGTATCCTTGCTGACTCAAACTACTGGGTTGAGGGTAACGTCACCTCCAAAAGAGGGGCCTACTACAATAACTAAGATAATCTCTTAAATAGTGCAAAAGTGCGAAAATAATCAAAGGTTACACTAAACACGAGTCGGAGCCAAGTGATTCATCTTGTCTATCTGTTTTTCTTTTATTTTTATTTTTCAGCATTTTAGTTAGTTTTTATTTTTTTTAGTTTAAAACATTTTTCTAAAATTTTGATTTGATTAGACGTTGAGGATAAACCGGTACTAAAAGCTCTTGTGTCCTTGGATGACCTCGGTATCTTACCAACACTATACTACGCTCACGATGGGTGCACTTGCCCATATGTGTGTTTAGTGTTAGTAAATATCGTGTTTTATAAATTTAAAACTTAGCTAAAGAAAGTGTAAAAGGGCTTAAAATATACTTAAACTTATATACACACTTCACACGCATCAGTAAGCTTAACCTTACGTGGGCCGCGTCAAAGCAAAGCTTGACCGGATAAGCGTCCAGATCCACGTGGCATCCACCTGGCAACCCTACTGATGACCCAGCAAACCTACAGGTAGACTAGGCGGCTACGCGGGCCGCGTAAGGGTCGGCTGAGAGTTCACGCGGGCCGCGACAGACCCCAATTTCACCTATAAATAGCTTGTCGCATGGCCTGGTCTCTGGTGTTGAAAATCAAACACAAAAACGAAGTTATACTATTAGAAATCATAATTTCTATTAGCAAGGCACTGCTACGATACCGGGTATTAACTCGATCGCTGCTATGATTCAATGTCCGATCGATTGAAACTATCTGATGGATGTTTAAGTGCTGCCCACATTAGGGCCATACTTTGTCATTAGTCGTGAATTCGATGGATGTTTAAGTATAACACTTTGTCATTCGTTGTGAAGGTTTTAATCTCGTGAGTTATCGTAAATGTTGTATTAGTTGCTGACCTAGTTCATGTGCATTGTTATTTAAATTAAGTTACAAGGCTAATCAGTAGGCTAAACTCTGCCCGTATAAATCTGCAATGTGAGTCATTCTCTTTTTATCAAAGTTGTTTTACAATACCTCAAATTATTTTCAAAGTTATAATTACAGGGATTAAGTCGTGGTTATCTTGAATCACTGGCTAGTGGGGTATTGTGCACATTACTAATTTCTCACGGTTAGGCTAATAAATCCTAACAGTGATAAACGTCACTACTTGGGGAAAGACCCAATAGTGGTATGACCATCGTCACCAGGTGACACGACGCCATATAAAAATAAGATAAAAGCCATTGTAATCGCTCTTATGCTGTAATTTATAACTATGTGTTGTTTTGTTGTAACATCTGTGCTTGTAATCATTATGAACCATTCAATTATCAATAAAACAATGTTATTTGATCCCAATGTTTCTTTGGTTGTGTTTTACATTTTTCATGTTTTGACTTTTATTCAATTTCAAACTCTATATCGCTTTCTGGAGAGTTATACGCAAACTGGTGCGTAAACGTAATCAGTTAATGCGAAAAATACTCCGGAACAACAACATATACTTAACATACCTCAAATAACCTTTACATAACTTAGAAATAAGTTTTTAAGGCTTTGGTATGGCAAAAACTAGTAAATTCGCTTACAGGGACTAAACTTGACAAACTGCGAAAGTATGCCAATTTGAACTGTAACGAACATTCCGGAACATGACCATAAGTTAAACACACCTTAAATATCCTTTATATAGCTTAGAAATAGGCTTTGAGGGGTTCGGTGTGCTAAAATAAACTTTTGAGTCATTCAGGGACTAAAAACGTCAAAAAGTGCACAAGTTTGCATTTTCGCGCATAACTTACGTTCTGAATACCTCCGGACATCCAAAAATTTATGTAAGCACTAAAATGTTTTATTTTAGTGTTTGGCATAAGAAAAATCCATTCGTCGCGCAATTTGGATCGTTTTTCGCGCTTATGCGCATTCCGTCGTAATTAAGCGAACATCGCGATCGTACGACCAAACGAACCAACATCCGGCATATTTTTGAGCATGTTTCATGCCCACAATGTTTAGGAATCCTTGTGGGGCCTTGAAAATGATCTAACGAGCCTTAAACATGTCGGAAATGGCCTTAATACGCAACGGGGACTGAAAGGGGAACATTGGAAAGTGGTTGCTGATCAGGAGGACCTTAGCGTGACACCTAGCCCCCTTGGCGTCACGCTAGGCCTCTTCTGATCAGCAAAAGCCATTTAAACACATGTTAACAGCCCTTAAACCCTCCAAAGGCCAATGCCAAGTGTCAAACTCTTATGGTGGAGGCAAAATGAGCTACCACAACATTCCAACAAGTGTAGGGATGTGATCATTCCCTCTTCTCCAAGAAACGATCCTAACGGTGAACCAAAATCTATAAATACCCACCTCAACTTCACTCATTCCTCACAAGAATCTGATTTGAGAAGCTCTAACTTGAAACCTTTGTTTCATACCTGAGCTACTTGAATCAAGATTAGCATTCGGGGACCCTTTGTAAGTGTTCCTTCGTTCTTTTATTGCTTTTCGAGTCCGAAAGTCAAACTTTTTTTGACTTTCTGCATTGACCAGTTTATGGTCAATGCGAAGTTCGTTCGAACTTCGCAACATGAGCGTAATCACGATGGTTATAGTCCCTTGTGACTATGCCTACTGATTACCACGTTGTCTAGGGTCGTAAGGGTAAGCGATCTAATAAATCGCTTATACCTTCGAACCCGACCCATTTGGTCGATCAATAGGATCCGACCAAACACATTAGGTGACCATAGTATATAGGGAATAACCTTCCGAGGTTATACCTTATGGTCGCTTCGTTTAAGTAGTTGTATGATAGGTAGTTTATATGCCTTAGGTAAATTACCAAAATGCCCTTTTTACGCCAAAATTCATTTTAAGCATATGTAACATAACTTTTGGTATCTAAACTGATTTGGTAACAATATTAGATATGTTAAGGCATATTTTACTTGTCATAGGACTAGTTAGGCGTTCCGAACACGTTTCACGCGAACGACGCGTTAAAGTAGCATAAGCTACCTAAACGGGTCGTAATGGGTCATAAGCACTTATGTTAGGTTTCATTTAGTATGTAGGCTTTGTTAAACCATATTACATGAGTCTCCATACTCGTTTGGTTTACGAACCCTCATTCTATCCGATCCTCCGATTTAGGTCCGGTTTATTAACATAGTTACCTATATTAGGTGCCGTTTGATTCCGTGATCTCTAGCATTGCTTGGTGGTTATCTTAGGACTTCTGAGCAATCTTAAGTGAGTACATAGACCCCTCTTTTACTGTTTTCCAAACTGTTTTGGGGTGAAACACATGTGCCTACTTGTTACTTTCGTGCTTTCCTGCTTTCACATCATATACTTGCTATGTTCATTAGTACATTTATAGTACATGATTTCATTGTGTTCATGCTATGTATGTCCATTGTGTGCATACTTAGTACATTGTTTTACATTACATTTCATGCTATGTATGTCCATTGTGTGCATACTTAGTACATTGTTTCACATTACATTTCATGCTATGTATGTCCATTGTGTGCATACTTAGTACATTGTTTCACATTACATTTCATGCTAAGTATGCCCATTGTGTGCCTACTTAGTACAGTTGTTTTCATCACATGTTTACATTTTGGTATGACATTTGGGTTGTTTAAAATGGAACAATACATTCAATACATTCATGGGTAGGTTTGGATGAAAGGAATGACCGAATTCGATACACATAACATAGATAAACCTTTAATTTGTTTAAGGGTTTATCGCCACAGTCTCAAGGCTTGGATGTATGCATTTTCACAATACTGCATAAATGTTTGTATCAGTATAGCATGCATTTGTTCCACAAAACATAACTTTGATTTAAACTATGTTTTACTTCAATACCTTGTTTTTGTGCATTTTACATATGGTTTAGTTGATATATTTCACTTACCATACATGATATTTTTGGGTACACATTACATGATCTACATTAAACATAAACATTTTGACATTGATATACACATTTAGTGGTTTACATTGGACATAGACATTTCGATATGGTTTACACATTAACACATGACAATTCATTTATACATAAACAATTTACATTGGTGGTTGGTTTGATTAAGTGATTTGAGTAACGAGGCGTGTGTAATATGATACAAGCATGGTGGATACGCCGCTGGTACTTCCTATATATAAGTGTTTGTATGACATTACATGTCGTAGCGTCACTTAAATCATTTCAATATTTGACATATTACGTTTTACATAAACAACTTATTTTCATAAGACATTGATTTACAAAACAACTTATCTTATACAAACTCATTCTACTTGGTTATTCATTTAACCTTACATTATTCTCTTATTTATACATACCATCGCTTTTTGAATGATTTACAAAACAAAACAATTTACAAGGTTCATGACTGACTTTTGTTAAACAACTTTTTCTAAACTTATAAGTCATGAATCCTCTTTTCACAAATCCTATGTATCTCACAGGCATTTTTATGCTGACGTACCTATTTTCACATGTGTTTTCAGGAGCTATTGCGTAGGATGATGATCATGACACTAGGGCGGACCTGTGCCTTAGAGACTAAAAATGAAGATAGACTAGTTTAATTATGTTATGAACTCTTTGTTTCCTGTTTAAGACAATATAACACTCTTGTTTAATAAATAAAATATAACTTTGTATGCCATGGTTGTGAAACAATAATTCTGTTTCAACACTCCCCGACGTTTTCCGCCACGTTTTGTATGTTATACGTGGTCGGGGTGTGACAGAAGAGTTGGTATCAGAGCCAATGGTTATAGGGAATTAGGTTATTAGTAATGCTTTGACCTAGACTATAACCTTTCTAGGACCCTAACACAAGTTATCTTGTGTTTAGATCTTAAAACATGCACATCACCTATCCTTAGGTGATTATCAAAACAACAACCAAATTTTTCCGAAACGATTTTTGAAAAACAATCATCTGTTTTTGGATGATTTATTACAAGGTTTTGAACCCTTCCAGTTTGGTTTTTGGCCTTGTGCCTTCAAATTTTCAAAATCTCGTCAAAGTTTTGGGTTCTAAATAGTGTGAACACGTGCAAACTGGAAGAGTGAATGCCTGTACCCTGGGTTTTCTGTCTAAGGCTAGAGTGTTCGTACAAATCCACATAATCGGACCAGTCACTCTTACCTGGGAACTCTTGGGGTGAGTGTTCACTTATAGGCGAGCATGTCTTCGCGATACATTAATTTTGACCCATTTACTTTGATTAGTCACTGTGTGTCGTTTGTTTGCTTTGTGATGCAAACAAATGACCACCATCTTTGCTGTTGTCAATTTTTGTTTCATCTCATTCTTTTCACCCAATCATCTCACTCGTTTCCTTTCATGTTTCCTCTTTTAGAATGCCTCCTCGACGCGAAAACCAGATAGCGACTGCCGAACTGGCAGAAATCATTGCGCAGCAGATGGCTGCTCAATTCCCAAACCTCTTTGCTCAATGGAACCAAGCCAACAACAACAACAATGCTCCATGCAAATACAAGGATTTTAACTCGGCTAAACCGCTCAAGTTTAGTGGTTCTGAAGGAGCGACTGGGCTTCTTCAATGGTTCGAGAGCATTGAGAATACTTTTCGCCACGTGCGGTGTCCTGACAATCGCAAGGTCGAGTTTTTTTCGAGTGTGTTTCAGAAGAGGGCTCTCACATGGTGGAACGGGGTTATGAGAGACCGTGGTGCAGAAGTTGCTCTAGCACAAACTTGGGCTGAACTTAGGGCCCTTATGATGAGGGAGTTCTGTCCTCGTCATGAACAGCGAGCTTTGGAGAGAGAGTTCGATGACTTGAAACAAGACAGTGGTGAGCACAGGGCATATACCGATAGATTTGAGGAGTTGAGTCTGCTTTGCCTAACAATGGTTACCCCACTCGACAAGGCTATCGAAAGGTACATCGACGGCCTACCTGACTCAGTGCAAGACATCATTACTGGTAGTAACCCTGCCACACTCCGTCAGGCTATCGAGTTAGCAGCGACATTGACTGAGTCGCAGATTCGGAAGAATAAGTTACACAGGAAGGGTGACAAGGGCAAGAAACAGTCGTCTGACAAGGAAGATAGCAAGAAAGGTCAAAACAAGAATGGAAAGGATTCTGGTTCATCAAAAAGGGCAAGAAAGCGTAAGGCTTCCCAAAACTATGATGTCATTGCCCAAGCTAACCAGGCAGCACCCAACTAACCCGCACAGCCTCCAGCGAGGAAGCCCTATTCAGGGAATGTACCTTTGTGCAATAGATGCAACAGTCACCATCAGCCGCAACATCAGTGTCGTTTCTGTAATAACTGTGGGAAGTCGGGTCATCTTGCCAATGTTTGTCGGTTTGCTCAGAATCAGGCAGTCCAGAACCCGGCTCAACAAGTTGCTCAGCCTCCTGCTCAGCAACAGGGTCAAGCTGCACGACCACACTACCCACCAGGTGCTTATTATAACTGTGGGGATCTGACCCACTACCGTAATCAATGTCCAAGATTGGTGAATGCGAATCCAGCTCAGGCTCCGACCCGAGGTCGAGTCTTCAACATGAATGCCCAAGAGGCGCAGGCGGACGATAATGTGGTGAACGGTACGTTCCTTATTAATAATCAGCCTGCATCTGTTCTTTTCGATTCTGGTGCCGACAAGAGTTTTGTGTCATTGTCTTTTGAGCCAATGCTTCGCGTGTCTAGAACGAAACTAGGAAAACCCTTGACAGTAGAAGTTGCTAGTGGTGAACCCATTGTTCTTGATTCTGTTCTACGCAACTGCCAGTTGAACCTTAACGACCATCTTTTTCCTATCAACCTCACGCCTATGCAACTTGGAAGCTTCAACGTTATTGTGGGTATGGACTGGTTATCCAAGCATCACGCGGAAGTAGTTTGTTTCGAGAAGATCGTTTGTGTGCCGCTTTCGACAGGCGAGATCCTACAGGTTCAAGGTGAGAAACCGTCTGGTGGTCTCAAGCTCATGTCTTGTTTTAAAGCTAGGAAGTATCTGCGAAAGAATTATGTGGCCTTCTTGGCACATGTCATAGCAGATAAAGGCAAGGGTAAGTCTATTTCAGATATCCCTGTCGTTCGGGATTATTCTGAAGTTTTCCCTGAAGAGTTACCTGGTCTACCCCCAGCACGCCAAGTCGAGTTCCGCATTGATCTCGTAACTGGTGCAAATCCCATTGCCAGAGCTCCATATCGTCTTGCACCATCTGAGATGCAAGAGTTGTCTAAGCAGCTTCAGGAGCTCTCTGACAAAGGTTTTATACGTCCTAGCTTTTCACCCTGGGGTGCTCCCGTTCTTTTTGTCAAGAAGAAGGATGGATCCCTTAGGATGTGTATCGATTATCGTGAGCTTAACAAGCTTACCATCAAGAATCGATATCCCCTACCGCACATAGACGATCTCTTTGATCAGTTACAGGGTGCTTCTTATTTTTCGAAGATTGATCTACGTTCTGGGTATCATCAACTTCGGGTACATGAAGAAGATATTCCCAAGACAGCGTTCCGTACTCGTTATGGGCATTATGAATTCACAGTCATGCCATTCGGTTTGACTAATGCTCCTGCTGTTTTCATTGACTTAATGAATAGGGTCTGTAAATCTTATTTGGATCAGTTCGTCATTGTTTTTATTGACGACATCTTGATTTATTCTAAGACGCGAGCTGATCACGAGCAACATCTTCGTCTTGCTTTGGAACTCCTAAAGAAAGAGTAACTTTTCGCCAAATTCTCCAAGTGTGAATTCTGGCTTAAAGAAGTTCAATTTTTAGGACATATTGTCAACGAACAAGGCATTCATGTAGATCCCTCCAAGATCAGTGTGATTAAGGATTGGGATATGCCTACTACTCCTACTGAAGTTCGTTCTTTTCTTGGTCTAGCGGGTTATTACCGCCGCTTCATTGAGAACTTCTCAAAGATTGCAGTTCCTCTAACTGCTCTAACTCAGAAGAACAAGCCCTTTGATTGGGGATTCAAGCAAGAGGAAGCTTTCCAAAACTTGAAGCAGAAGCTTTGCGACGCGCCTGTTCTGACTTTGCCTGAGGGCAATGATGATTTCGTCGTTTATTGCGATGCATCTAAATTGGGTCTTGGCTGCGTTCTGATGCAAAAGAACAAAGTCATAGCATATGCATCGAGGCAGTTAAAGATACATGAGAAGAACTACACCACTCATGATCTTGAGTTGGGTGTTGTTGTTTTCGCTCTAAAGATCTGGAGACACTATTTGTACGGTACAAAATGTGTGGTTTTCACAGACCACAAAAGTCTTCAGCATATCTTCAACCAGAAAGAACTCAACATGAGGCAACGACGTTGGGTCGAGCTTCTAAACGACTATGACTGCGAAATTCGCTACCATCCTGGTAAGGCGAATGTCGTAGCCGATGCATTGAGTCGTAAGGAACGTACTAAGCTTCATTGTGTTCGTGTTCAATCTGTTATTCAAACTCAATCCGATATCCAAGCATGCATTTCTCAGGCTCAACGATCTTGTGTTTCACAAGGTTTAATGGATAAGAAATTTCCCTATCACATAACACCTGCTCTGGAACTGAAGGACAATGGATCGTATTACTTCATGGACCGTTTGTGGGTCCCAAGCCAAGATAACCTTCGCACCTTGCTTATGGATGAAGCCCATAAGTCTCGTTATTCTGTTCATCCTGGCTCAGATAAAATGTATAAGGATCTTCGTATTCAGTATTGGTGGTCTGGTATGAAGAAAGACATTGCCTTATACGTATCAAAATTCCTTACTTGTCTTAAGGTTAAGGCTGAACATCAACGTCCTTCAGGTTTATTGGTGCAACCAGAGATCCCAGTTTGGAAATGGGAAAACATTACTATGGATCTCATTACTAAACTTCCGCGTACAAAGAAAGGTCATGATGCCATCTGGGTAGTTGTTGATCGTCTTACTAAGTCAGCGCATTTCTTGCCAATCCGTGAGGATTTTCCTGCTGACAAACTTGCTAAAATCTATGTGGATGAAATTGTAGCTCGACATGGTGTTCCTTTGAACATCATTTCTGACAGAGATGCTCGTTTCACTTCTCATTTTTGGAGAACCATGCAATCTGCTATGGGGACCCAACTTAACCTGAGCACAGCTTATCATCCGCAAATGGATGGTCAATCTGAAAGAACAATCCAGACTCTGGAGGATATGCTTAGAGCTTGTGTGATCGACTTTGGAGGTAGTTGGGATTTACATCTTCCGTTAATTGAATTCTCCTACAACAACAGTTATCACACCAGCATCAAAATGGCTCCTTTTGAAGCTCTCTATGGTCGAAAATGTCGTTCACCAGTCTGCTGGAATGAGATCGGCGAGGCTCAACTTACTGGACCTGCTCTCATTTTAGAGACAACTGACAAGATTAAGAAAGTTCGTGATAACCTTCAGACAGCTAGAAGCCGTCAAAAGAGTTACGCGGACCCAAAACGCAAGCCCTTGGAATTTCAAGTCGGTGATCGTGTATTACTTAAGGTCTCACCTTGGAAAGGTGTGATCAGATTTGGAAAGAAAGGAAAACTTGCACCTAGATACGTTGGACCATTCACGATCGTCGAAAGAATCGGTAAGGTAGCCTACAGACTTGAGTTACCTCCTGAACTTGGAAATGTTCATCCAACTTTTCACGTGTCCAATCTCAAAAGGTGTTTAGCTGATGAGAACCTCCACATACCGCTTGACGAAATTCGTGTTGATAAAACACTGAAATTTGTTGAGAAGCCAGTGGAAATCAAGGAACGTGAAGTCAAGTGGCTTAAACGCAAGCGCATTCCTTTGGTCAAAGTTCGCTGGGAAGCTAAACATGGACCTGAGTTTACTTGGGAACGCGAAGATCAAATGAAGGCGAAATATCCGCATCTTTTCCCACGAGTTTCCTCTAAATAAATTTCGGGACGAAATTTCCACAAGTAGGGGAGACTGTAACATCTGTGCTTGTAATCATTATGAACCATTCAATTATCAATAAAACAATGTTATTTGATCCCAATTTTTGTTTGGTTGTGTTTTACATTTTTCATGTTTTGACTTTTATTCAATTTCAAACTCTATATCGCTTTCTTGAGAGTTATACGCAAACTGGTGCGTAAGCGTAATCAGTTAATGCGAAAAATACTATGGAACATCAACATATACTTAACATACCTCAAATAACCTTTACATAACTTAGAAATAAGTTTTAAAGGCTTTGGTATGGCAAAAACAAGTAAATTCGCTTACAGGGACTAAACTTGACAAACTGTGAAAGTATGCCAATTTGAACTGTAGCGAACATTCCGGAACATGACCATAAGTTAAACACACCTTAAATATCCTTTATATAGCTTAGAAATAGGCTTTGAGGGGTTCGGTGTGCTAAAATAAACTTTTGAGTCATTCAGGGACTAAAAACGTCAAAAAGTGCACAAGTTTGCATTTTAGCGCATAACTTACGTTCTGAATACCTCCGGACATCCAAAAATTTATGTAAGCACTAAAATATTTTATTTTAGTGTTTGGCATAAGAAAAATCCATTCGTCGCGCAATTTGGATCGTTTTTCGCGCTTATGCGCATTCCATCGTAATTAAGCGAACATCGCGATCGTACGACCAAACGAACCAACATCTGGCATATTTTTGAGCATGTTTCATGCCCACAATGTTTAGGCATACTTGTGGGGCCTTGAAAATGATCTAACGAGCCTTAAACATGTCAGAAATGGCCTTAATACGCAACGGGGACTGAAAGGGGAACATTGGAAAGTGGTTGCTGATCAGGAGGACCTTAGCGTGACACCTAGCCCCCTTGGCGTCACGCTAGGCCTCTTCTGATCAGCAAAATCCATTTAAACACATGTTAACAGCCCTTAAACCCTCCAAAGGCCAATGCCAAGTGTCAAACTCTTATGGTGGAGGCAAAATGAGCTACCACAACATTCCAACAAGTGTAGGGATGTGATCATTCCCTCTTCTCCAAGAAACAATCCTCTTTTCACAAATCCTATGTATCTCACAGGCATTTTTATGCTGACGTACCTATTTTCACATGTGTTTTGAGGAGCTATTGCGTAGGATGATGATCATGACACTAGGGCGGACCTGTGCCTTAGAGACTAAAAATGAAGATAGACTAGTTTAATTATGTTATGAACTCTTTGTTTCCTGTTTAAGACAATATAACACTCTTGTTTAATAAATAAAATATAACTTTGTATGCCATGGTTGTGAAACAATAATTCTGTTACAACACTCCCCGACGTTTTCCGCCACGTTTTGTATGTTATACGTGGTCGGGGTGTGACATTTATGCAAAATGAATGATTCACCAGTATTTCCCCGCTGATAAAATATTTTTAAAACATGTTTCAGGTGACCTGCTGTAAATCAAGGAAAATGTGCTACGGAGCACTAACAAGCTTGAAGAGGTGGCTCAGTTAAAATAAATAAACATGTTTTAATAAATCAGGGAATTCCCTAGTGAAATTCATCTACTATAAATTACGGGGTTCATCCCGAATTATGAAATAAAATAATCAAGCATTTTCATGTTTTAAAGATCCTGTTAAAATCTTCCGCTGTCGCATCATAGGTACCACAGGTTTCCTGTCCCGTGGCTCCTGACCGGGTCAAACCGGGGCTGGGGCCGTGACAGGAAAGGGTGGTATCAGAGCCACTGATTTAAGCCTATTAAGTATTTAAAATACTTAATTTTCCTGATTATCATCTTGTAATTATGTGCTCTTATCTTGACTATCTATTAGTTATAGTATGGGTAAGCAAAGAGTGTCGGATATCTACCTTAAATTAGATAGTTCACCGAAAGATAAGGGAACTTCATCCCAATCAAATTCCTCAAGATACTCAGCAGATACTGAGGAGGGAATATTTGTTCGTAAGGCACAATATGAGAAACCACTTACCCCTAATAAAAGAAGTTTGATTATTAGAAAAAGCCAAGAGAAAATGAGGAAGTCACAACCAAAAGGAGTGATGACCAATAAGGAAATTCAGAAAATAGACACTAAACCACCATGGGAGGATGAGTTAGATGAACAATGGGCAAATCTCTATATGTTAGCCACTATAGCAGTAAATGCTAACTTATAGTTAAATCGCCAAACCGGTAGTTGCACCTATGTCACCTACAAACCATAAACTTTAATATTTTAGTTGTACTAAAAATACATATTTTGTTTCAATAAAATGGTTTGTTAGATATTTGTAATTAATATCAAATTTTTTGCTTTTTATTTTGTGATTCTGTGAAAATTCAATTTACAAAATTTTAACCTAAAATTTTGTATGTTTCTTCATAAATGCTAAGCAGCATGAATGAATTATCTGAAGCTCTTGAGAATCTCAATCTCTATCCTATTAATGTGGAAGTTTCCAGAGACTTTACTGGTTACATGGCCGATGTTGAGGAACCTATGGAATTCCAAGCTCCACCTCCAGAGAAATTAAAGCCAAAGAAAAGAAGAAGATTTGTGGGTTGGAGGCACCAGCAACTAGGAAAGTTCCCAAGATAGAAAATCCCATGGATAAAGGAAAAGGGATCGAGATTGGGGAAATTTTTAGGCAAGTAGGAATAGAAATTGGGGAAAGTTCTAAGCAAGCAGAGGAATTGCCACTGCAGGAGGAACTAGATAGCATACTGGCAAATTGTGATATCCTTAGGCCTATCAATGAAAACCTCTTCCCTTATCCCGCTGAAAACCAACTTCCAATAAATTTGGAACCAGCCATCCCAGAACCTTTAATCCACACCCAACCTCAAGGAGAAATGGACGAATGGTGGACCAATGATTGGCAGTTTCAAAACCTCCTAAATAATCCCTATACCTTTTTCCCTAAGTTCGACCCAGAACCTGCACCAAACCCACCAATGAGTAATGAAAACTTAGCTGAACTCCGCCATTTTGGCGAGGAGCTGATAGATGCAGGGAATAGGATCCGGGAGGTAGGAGAACAAATCTCCTGGAAGTACGACGAAAGAGAACGTCACTTCTAAGATACCAGCTGACAGGAGATAGTGTGGTTGTGAAGCTATGATTATATAATAATAATAATAAAAAAAATATAACTCTGTAAAATAACCTAAAAATAAAACTTTTGTAAGATAACGGTGTGTATGGATGCATAATATATAAAAAATCGAAAGTCGAAAGATCGACAATTTTGGCTATATTTGTTTACGTGATTATGTGTAATTATTTGTTATTTTTGGTTAATTATGTTATACTAATTACTTATATAAATTAATTACCAGATGGCACACGCTGGTAATGAACAAGTTAACGAGGGTAATCAATCTGAGCATAACAATGAAGATTAATTTCTGAATAGGCAAGATATTGAGAATATCGTTGCTCAGGGAATAGCCAATGCTATTCCAGCAATACTTGCGGCTGCTCGAAATCCAGTTGAACCTCAACAAATTATTCCTAGCAAACACACACACGGTGACAATTTCAGTAATAGTGTAAACGGAGGCGGCAATCATACTAATAACAACAATGATGGAATACAAGCACCGCTCCTTAAGAAAATGAAAGCTGCAACGCCTGGTTGCACTTACAAGGAGTTTCTTGCCTGTAAACCAGCTGAATTTGCAGGCAATGAAGGAGCGACTGCGGCACTGCGTTGGTTGGAGAAAACCAAAGCAGTAATTATGATAAGTAAATGTGTCGAGGAAGATAAGGTCATGTACGCGTCACATCTTATTAAAGAAGGGGCGCTAGAATGATGGAATACAGTACTTCAAGCCAAAGGAAGAAATATGGCCTATGCCATAAGTTGGGAAGAATTTAAACAGCTAGTGGAAAGATAATTCAGTCCCGAATATGAAAAGGAACAAATGGCGAATAAGTTCCTGAACCACCGGATGGTGAATGTAGATTGTCGAGGGTATACTTCGACATTCTTCGAGTATGCGAGAGTGGTACCAACTCTGGCTTCGCCAGAACCGGTACTTATTTCCCGCTATATTTGGGGATTTATTGGCGAAATTCGAGATATCGTCAAAGCTGCGAGACCACGCACTATTGACGATGCTGTGGAATTAGCTAATACCCTCACTGATGGACTGGTACGTACAAGAGAAGAAACTCAGAAAAAGGAAGTGGCCCAAAAGATTACCCAAGGATTCTGTGTGGGTAATCGTAGCAATTTCAAGAGAAAGGGAACTGGGCAATCTTCCACTCTTCCATTTTGCAATACATGCAAAAGGAAGCATTTTGGAAGATGCAAAGGATATTGCAATTTCTACAAAATCCCGGGGCACCAAGAGGAAGACTGCAGAAAGAAGAAAGCAACAATCTGCTACAATTGTGGAGAAGCTGGACACTTTAGGCCAGACTGCCCAAAACTGGTCAAACTAGCTGACAACAAAACCAAAACTGCAGAAGGAGCTACTAAGAGAAACGTAAGAGCCTTCCAGTTGACTACTCAGGAAGCAGAATTAATTCCTGACGTGATAACTAGTACGTTCCTCGTTCATAACGTTTATGCAAAAGTATTATTTGACTCTGGTGCAAACCAAAGTTTTATAAATACTTCATTCTGCCAAGCTCTTAACTTACCCTTAACCAACCTTAGGCAGATTTTTACTGTAGAAACGGCAGATGGGAATTCTGTTAAAATAAATAAGGTGGTGCGAGAAGAAAAGATAGAACTTTTAGGTCATAAATTTTCGGCAAACCTTTTACCTATGAATTTAGCCAGATTCGATGTTGTGTTAGGAATGGATTGGTTAGTAGCCAGCCATGCTCGAATTCTTTGTGATAAGAATTCCATAGAAATTCATACACCCACAGGAGAATTAGTGGTGATTACAGGAGATAAGCCACGAAAGCCCCTAAAGTTCATTTCAGTAATGAAAATTGCTAGTTATGAACGAAAGCAAGGTATAGTGTATATGATTTCAATAATCATTAACACTAAGGGTAAGGAACTTAAGGAAATTCCAGTAGTATCAGAATACTCATAGGTATTCCCAGAAGAACTACCTGGATTACCACCTGATAGGGAAGTAGAATTTAGAATTCATCTAATTCCTGGAACTACACCGATAGCTAAGGCACCTTATCGGTTAGCACCCATAGAAATGCTAGAATTGAAAAAGCAATTAGATGAATTGTTAAGCAAAGGATTCATACAACCTAGTTCATCCCCGTGGGGAGCGCCAGTGTTGTTTGTAAAGAAGAAAGATGGTTCGATGCGAATGTGTATCGATTATAGAGAATTAAATAAGGTTACAATTAAGAATCAATACCCATTGCCTAGAATTGATAATCTTTTCGATTAACTTCAAGGAGCTAGATACTTTTCTAAAATAGATTTACGTTCCGGATATCATCAATTAAAGGTACAAGAAGAAGACATACCTAAAACTGCTTTCAGAACTAGGTATGGTCATTACGAGTTTACAGTCATGCCCTTCGGACTAACGAATTCACCCGCAGCATTCATGGACATGATGAATAGGATCTGTAAACCGTACTTGGATAAATTCGTAATTGTCTTCATTGACGATATACTTATTTACTCCAAAAAGTCAGGAGAAGCATTGTGAGCACCTGCATGTACTCTTAACTTTGTTAAGAAAGGAACAACTTTACGCCAAATTCTCGAAGTGTGAATTCTGGCTGCAGGAAGTGCAATTTTTAGGCCACATGGTGAATCATGAAGGTATTCATGTAGATCCTGCTAAGATAGAAGCAATCACCAAATGGAAGGTTCCGCAATCAGCTATGGAAATTAGAAGTTTTATAGGGTTAGCCGGATACTATAGACGGTTTATTAAGGATTTTTCCAAAATAGTTGTACCCTTAACTAAGCTAACCTGTAAAGCAGTTAAGTTTGAATGGGGACCTAGGCAAGAAGAAGCCTTTAGGATTTTGAAGCAGAAGCTAACAAACGCTCCAATTTTAGCCTTACCAGAAGGAACATAAGATTTTGAAGTATACTGTGATGCTTCTAAACTAGGATTAGGAGGTGTGCTAATGCAACGCAAAAAGGTAATTGCGTATGCACCAAGGCAATTAAAAAAGCACGAAGAAAACTATACAACTCATGACTTAGAGTTAGGAGCCATAATTTTTGCCCTTAAGATTTGGAGACATTATCTGTATGGAAGTAAGTTTACTGTCTATACAGATCATAAGAGTTTAAGATACATATTTGGGCAAAAAGAATTGAATATTAGGCAAAGGAGATGGATGGAAATCCTAAGCGACTACGACTGTGATATTCAGTATCACGAAGGAAAAGCAAACGTAGTTGCAGATGCCTTAAGTCGTAAGTATCATGAAAAGCAAAAGCGAGTCCGTGCTCTTAGATTAAATCTACAGTTAGATTTAATGGAACAATTAAAGCATACCCAAGAAACAGCAATCAAGGATGATGCTGAAGGAATGAAAGGAAGAATAAAGGAATTAGAGCAAGGAAGTGATGGAATTTGGAGATTCCATAAGAAAAGGATTTGGGTACCTAAGCAAGGAGATTTAAGAAATAAGATTTTAGAAGAAGCCCATAAATCAAGGTATACCATGCATCCTGGTAACAACAAAATGTACCAAGATTTAAGGAATAACTTTTGGTGGATAGGAATGAAAAAGGACATAGCTAGATATGTTTCTAAATGTCTTACTTGTTCACAAGTTAAGCCAGAACACCAGAAACCCTCAGGTCTACTCCAACAATTAGAAATGCCTGTATGGAAATGGGAGCTCATAACAATGGACTTTGTTACTAAGTTACCCAAGACCAGAAGAGGTAATGACGTGATTTGGGTAATTGTGGATCGATTAACCAAATCAGCTCATTTTCTACCCATGAAAGAAACCTTTAGCATGGAAAAGTTAGCCAAGTTGTATGTAGATGAAGTAGTATCCTTACATGGAGTCCCACTTTCCATTGTATCGGATAGGGATAGTCGTTTCACTTCCCATTTCTGGATAAGTTTCCAAGAAGCCATGGGAACCCGACTAAATCTAAGTACTGCATATCATCCTCAGACAGACGGACAAAGTGAAAGGACGATCCAAACTCTGGAAGATATGCTTAGGGCATGTGTAATAGATTTTGATGGAAACTGGGATGATCATCTACCTTTAATTGAATTCTCCTATAATAATAGTTATCATTCACGCATTGAAGCTGCCCCATTCGAAGCACTGTACGGATGAAAGTGCAGAACTCCCGTGTGTTGGGCAGAAATAGGAGAAAGTCAATTATCAGGTCCTGAAATTGTGCAAGAAACTACCGAAAAGATCACTCAAATCAAGGAAAGACTAAAAACGGCTCGAGATCGCCAGAAGCGTTATGCAGACAACAGGCGTAAGCCATTGGAGTTTCAAATTGGAGACAAGGTACTATTAAAAGTTTCTCCTTGGAAAGGAGTAGTTAGGTTCGGTAAGAAAGGAAAGCTAAGTCCAAGATACGTAGGACCATTCCCTGTAATCCAACGTATAGGACCAGTTGCTTATCGCTTACAACTACCAGAGGAGCTCGCTCGGGTACATGACGTATTTCATGTATCCAATCTCAAGAAATGTCTATCTGACGAATCCTTGGTAGTACCTCTTCAAGATGTAAAGGTAAATGAAAATTGAAATTTTTGGAGAAACCACTTCAGATAGAAGACAGAAAGATTAAGTTTCTCAAGCACAAGCGACTAGTGCTAGTCAAAGTCAAATGGGATTCAAAAAGCAGACCCGAATACACTTGGGAGCTGGAATCGGAAATGAAGCGAAAGTATCCTCACTTATTTCAGTAAATCTCTAGGACGAGATTTTAAATAAGGTGGGGAGGATGTAAGGACCTTCAAAAATGTCCCAAATTGACCCGTAAAATACGAACCTGGACCCCTGAAACCCTACTGTGCATGAAAAACCAAGAAATCAAGATTCTTGGTCTTCAGTCGGGTCGCGTAAAGGTAAGCTTAACCTTACGCGGGCCGCGTCAAAGCAAAGCTTGACCGGATAAGCGTCCAGATCCACGTGGCATCCACCTGGCAACCCTACTGATGACCCAGCAAACCTACACGTAGACTAGGTGGCTACGCGGGCCGCGTAAGGGTCGGCTGAGAGTTCACGCGGGCCGCGACAGACCCCAATTTCACCTATAAATAACTTGTCGCATGGCCTGTTCTCTGGTGTCGAAAATCAAACACAAAAACGAAGTTATACTGTTAGAAATCATAATTTATATTAGCAAGGCACTGCTACGATACCGTGTATTAACTGGATCGCTACTACGATTCAATGTCTGATTGATTGAAACTACCCGATGGATGTTTAAGTGCTGCCACATTAGGGCCATACTTTGTCATTAGTCGTGAATTCGACGGATGTTTAAGTATAGCACTTTGTCATTCGTTGTGAAGATTTTAATCTCGTGAGTTATCGTAAATGTTGTATTAGTTACTGACCTAGTTCATGTGCATTGTTATTTAAATTAGGTTACAAGGCTAATCAGTAGGCTAAACTTTGCCCGTATAAATCTGCAATGTGAGTCATTCTCTTTTTATCAAAGTTGTTTTACAATACCTCAAATTATTTTCAAAGTTATAATTACATGGATTAAGTCATGGTTATCTTGAATCATTGGCTAGTGGGGTATTGTGCACATTACTAATTTCTCACGGTTAGGCTAATAAATCCTAACAGTGATAAACGTCACTACTTGGGGAAAGACCCAATAGTGGTATGACCATCGTCACCAGGTGACACGGCGCCAGATAAAAATAAGATAAAAGCCATTGTAATCGCTCTTAAGCTGTAATTTATAACTGTGTGTCGTTTTGTGCAAAATGAATTATTCACCAGTATTTCCCCGCTGATAAAATATTTTTAAAACATGTCTCAGGCGACCTGCTGTAAATCAAGGAAAATGTGTTACGGAGCACTAACAAGCTTGAAGAGGTGGCTCAGTTAAAATAAATAAACGTGTTTTAATAAATCAGGGAATTCCCTAGTGAAATTCCTCTATTGTAAATTACGGGGTTTATCCCGAATTATGAAATAAAATAATCAGGCATTTTCAAGTTTTAAAGATCCTGTTAAAATCTTCCGCTGTCGCATCATAGGTACCACGGGTTTCCTGTCCCGCGGCTCCTGATCGGGTCAAACAGGGGCTGGGGCCGTGACATAAGTGATAATTGGGAACCTGAATCTGTGTTATGAATCACTGCGTGCACTGAATGACTAGGGTGTATCATGAGATTAGATGCATATTATGCAAGGTGTTGATTTTGTGACTTAAGTGCTCATGAACTAATTGTTATTGGTAACGATACTAGGACTGGGTTGATTAACTTGGAATAAGTTACATAACCTACCGAGCAAACCAAAGGTGAGTTCATTCCTCTTGAGCATGCGTCCCGGTGGTTGGGACAATCAGTGGGTATCCCTGCGAGGGATAGGTATTGGGTAAATCATGGGTATTCCTGAGAGGAATATGTCTTTTGGGTAAATCTGGAATGTTGGATAATATACTCATCCTATCACCATTAAAGTCCCTCCTTGTTGTTTGTTACCTGTGTCGCAACCCCCGATCCCTGATCCCCGGGAACGGGCGGCCGCGAGCCAGTTTCGGTGGTATCGAGTATCGTCAGATTTGGCAGCGGAATTTTTCATCAGGACCGTAGTTAGGAAATACTTTGATCAGAGTAAATACCACATTTTCATAATATTAAACATATGGGATAAATCCCACGTTTCTATTACACACATTTTCATAGGAATAAATTCTATTTTATTTAAGAAAAACATCTATTTCTTTTTAGGTAACATTATTGCCACTTTTCCAAGCCTTCAGTGCTGTCCAGCTGGCTTCTATTTGGCTTTCACAGTTTGTTACCTGAAACGCGTTTTAAAAACATTTGTCTGTGGGAAATACTGGTGAGTGAATCCCAGCTTAATCAAGTTTAAATAAAAACCAATTCACAGTATTGAGGGCGATCCCGCAATTATATTTGTTTCCAAGACATCACAATTAACATCCATGGTACTGTCGAACCCGACTTGTGGACATGTTACTCCTTGACCAGGTGGTAACAAATTTTGTATACAAAACCCCAACATACTCATGATAATTGTACTCTTACAAATACTCAATAACTGTTTAATATATAATTAATTAAGTGAGGTTTTGTAAAAACAGTTAACAAAAAAGCGGATCAACTTACATTGCTGTCTTAGATTTTTCCGTAAGGGTTTCCTGGTGATAATCTAAAATTTACACAAATGCACACGTGTTAGTATAATAACCCATTTTAACATTAGCAATACCCTCCCCGAGACGGCATTCCAATGACTACGTCGGGCAGAACCACGACAGCCATTACGGAACCCTAGATCAATCGGGCAGCGTATCTAATACGTATCCAGGGGTTATAATACTTACAATGGAGCAGAACTTCGCTAATTAGGGGGGTATAATACCCGCGTATTACTTCTACTATTCAGAATTTGAGATTGAGAAATGATTTTTGAATGATTTCTGGTTGAACCCGATGGCTCCTTTATATAGTTGCTGAACCTGGGTCTCTCGCGGCCCGCGTAACATAAGCATAAGGCTTACGCGGCCCGCGTCAAAGCTGGGTCAACGCGTAGCTCGTCCGGATCACCAACTAGACTTGACACGATGATGACACGTGTCATCACCGGGCTGCGCCACTATCTTGATCTTACGCGGCCCGCATAAACTAATGGGGGTCTTACGCGGCCCGCCTGAACTTAAGAAATCAGACGAAATCAGGTCTTGACCTTTATACCGCCCGCGTAAGGTTGGGATGGGGTCCTACGCGGCCCGCCTCAGCCCAAGATTTCAATTTTTATTTATTTTTAATATTATTTAATATATTTGAGGCCCTTATTCGCGTATGGGGTGTATTTTGGGACATTTTGGGATATTTTAAAATATATTAGGGTGTCGGAAAAGTAATCGAGAGTTTCGTTTTATTGAGGATTGTTACATCCTCCCCACCTTGTTTTAGAGCTCGTCCTCGAGATCTATTGGAACAAGTGTGGATATTTCCGTTGCATTTCAGATTCAAGCTCCCATGTATATTCAGGTCCTCTTTTGGAGTCCCACTTCACTTTGACCAGAACTAATCTCTTATGCTTGAGATTCTTGACTTTCCTGTCTTCAATCTGTAGAGGCCTTTCTATAAACTTGAGTTGTTCATTTACCTCTATATCCTTAAGAGGTACCATTAGTGATTCATCAGCTAAACACTTCTTGAGATTAGATACATGAAATACATCATGTATTCCTGCCATTTCCTATGGCAGTTGTAGCTGATAGGCTACAGGTCCCATTCTTCTAATAATCTCAAAAGGTCCAATATACCTGGGACTTAGCTTTCCCCGCTTGATGAATCTTACTACTCCTTTCCAAGGAGAGACTTTCAACGATACTTTATCTCCTACTTGAAATTCCAATGGTTTGCGTCGGTTATCGGCATAGCTCTTCTGTCGATCTCGTGCTGCTTTCAGTCGTTCCTTGACTTGAATGATCTTGTCGGTTGTTTCTTGTACTATCTTAGGTCCAAATAGTTATTTTTCCCCAATTTCTGCCCAACAGACTGGGGTTCGGCACTTTCGTCCATAAAGTGCTTCGAATGGTGTAGCATTGATACTTGTGTGATAACTATTATTATAAGAAAATTCTATTAAAGGTAAGTGATCGTCCCAATTACCTCCGAAATCAATTACACAAGCTCTAAGCATGTCCTCCATTGTCTGAATTGTCCTTTCGCTTTGTCCGTCTGTTTGAGGATGATAAGTTGTGCTTAGATTCAACTTGGTTCCCATGGCTTTTTGGAAACTTGATCAAAAATGAGAGGTAAATCGACTATCCCTATCAGAAATAATTGATAAAGGAATTCCATGTAATGAAACAATTTCATTTACATATAATTTAGCTAGTTGTTCCATACTGAAAGTTTCCTTCATTGGTAGGAAATGAGCTGACTTAGTTAGCCTATCTACAATCACCCAGATTGTATCATTTCCTTTCTTTGTTTTGGGTAATTTAGTAACAAAATCCATTGTTATTAATTCCCATTTCCACACTGGCATTTCTAATTGCTGTAACAAACCTGAGGGTTTATGGTGTTCAGCTTTAACTTGTGAACAAGTTAAACATTTAGAAACATAGGCTGCTATGTCCTTTTTCATTCCTATCCACCAGAAATTTTTTCTTAAATCCTGGTACATTTTATCATTTCCTGGGTGCATCATATATTTAGACTTATGAGCTTCTTCTAATATACGATGACATAGGTTTCCTAATTTAGGTATCCACATTCTCTTTTTATGGAATCTCCAAATTCCATCTGTTCCTTGTTCTAATTCTTTAATCATACCTTTTAGTTTTTCAGTATCATCCTTGACTACTGATTCTTATGCTCTTCTAATTTGATCATTTAAATCTACTTGTAGATTTAATTTAAGAGAACGTACCCTTTTTGGTTTTTCATGATACTTTCGGCTTAAAGCATCTGCCACTACATTTGCTTTTCCTTCATGATACTTGATATCACAATCATAGTCACTAAGCATCTCCATCCAACGTCTTTGTCTCATATTCAACTCTTTTTGACCGAAAACATACTTTAAACTCTTATGATCAGTGAATATGGTAAACTTACTACCATAAAGGTAATGTCTCCAAATCTTAAGGGCAAAAATTATAGCTCCTAGTTCTAGATCATGGGTTGAGTAATTCTCTTCATGATTCTTAAGTTGTCTGGATGCATAAGCTATAACATTTTGGCGTTGTGTCAACACACATCCATACCCTAATTTAGAGGCGTCACAATAGACTACAAAGTCTTCAGTTCCTTCTAGTAACGCTAGTATAGGCGTATGGGTTAATCTTTGCTTAAGAATTCTAAATGCTTCTTCTTGTCTTGGTCCCCATTCAAACTTAATGGATTTATAGGTTAACTTAGTTAAAGGAATGGCTATTCTAGAGAAATCTCGAATAAATCTTCTATAATAACCGGCCAATCCTAAGAAACTTCTAACCTCGGTTGGTGACTCAGGGGTTTTCCATTTAGTAATCGCCTCGATTTTTGTGGGATCCACATGAATTCCTTCATTGTTTACTAAATGTCCAAGAAACTGTACTTGTTCTAACCAAAACTCGCACTTAGAAAACTTAGCATAAAGCTTTTCCATTCTCAATAAACTCAAAAGTGCGTGCAAATGCTTTGCATGATCCTCTTCATTCTTAGAGTAAATTAGAATATCATCTATAAAAACAATTATGAATTTATCCAAATATGGCTTACATATTCGGTTCATCATGTCCATAAATGCAGCTGGGCATTGGTTAGACTAAATGGCATGACAGTAAATTCATAATGACCATACCTTGTTCTGAAGGTAGTCTTAGGAATGTCCTCTTCCTGTACCTTTAATTGATGATATCCTGACCTTAAATCGATTTTAGAGAAAAATCGAGCTCCTTGCAGTTGATCAAACAGATCATCGATTCTCGGTAATGGGTACCGGTTCTTAATCGTGACTTTGTTCAATTCACGGTAATTAATGCACATACGCATTGATCCGTCCTTCTTTTTAACGAATAAAATCAGCGCTCCCCATGGCGACGAACTTGGTTGTATGTATCCTTTTTCCAACAATTCATCTAATTATTTCTTCAATTCCTGCATTTCTGCGGGTGCCAAACGGTAAGGTGCTTTGGGAATCGGTGCGGTTCCAGGTAGCAGGTGAATTCTGAATTCAACTTCTCTGTCTGGTGGTAATCCTGGTAATTCTTCTAGAAATACATCTGAAAACTGAGACACTACTAGAATGTCTTTTAGTTCTTTTCCTTTAGTGTTAGTGATTATGGAAATCAAATACACTATAGAACCTTTTCTTATATAACTTGCAGTTTTCATCATAGAGATGAATTTTGTGGATCTAGATGGTTTATCTCCTTTAATTGTGATCGTTTTACCTTTTGGTGAATTTACTTGGATTGACTTTTGATCACATAAAATACTGGCTTTATTTGTTATTAACCAATCCATTCCTAAAACGACATCAAATCCTACCAGATTCATGGGATAAAGGTTTGCCATAAACTTTTGGTTTAAAATTTCTATTCTTGCTCCCTGTAAGATTTCAGAAATCCTAACTTTTTCTCCATTCGTTGTCTCTACTAGACATTCTTGTGGTAGTTTAGTTAATGACTGATTTAGAAGTTTGCAAAATGAAGTATTAATAAAAGTTTGGTTTGCACCAGAGTCAAATAATACTTTAGCAAAAACATCATTAACTAAAAACGTACCAGCTATCACGTCTGGAATCATTTTGGCTTCATCTGCAGTCAGAACAAATGCTCTAGCATTTTTAGTGTTCCTGTTGTTCACAGCTGGAGCCAATTTTGGACAGTTTGTCCTCATATGACCTTTTTCTCCACAACTGAAGCACATTCCATTACTGGATTTCCTTCTGCAATCTTCATCCTTGTGTCCTGGCATCTTGCGGAAATTGCAAAGAGTGGAGCATTTTCCTGAATGCTTTTTCTTGCAGACCTTGCAGAAAGGTAAAGAGGTAGAACCCATATTTCTACGGTTGTAATTTCCAGAACGGAATTCTTGGGTAAGCCTCTGTGCTAGGTTTTTCCTCTGGTCTTCTTCTATAGTACGGACTAATTCAACAGTCAAGATGTTGGTTAATTCTACAGCTTCTTCTATAGTATGAGGTCTAGCTGCCTTGACTACATGCCTAATCTCTCTGATTAATCCCCAGATGTAACGGGAGATTAACACTGGTTCTGGCGATGCAAGGGTTGGTACAATTCTAGCATATTCAAAGCATAACTTTGTGTACCCCTTACTATCCACTCCATTCATCCTAAGGTTTAGGAATTTGTTTGCTATTTGCTCTTTTTCATTAGGAGGGCATAATTTCCTTTCTACCATATTCCTAAATTCTTCCCATTCCATATTATAAACCCTATCACTTCCTCTAGACTGAAGGATAGTGTTCCACCATTCTAAGGTTGAATTCTTAAACAGATTAGAAGCAAACATTATTTTATCTTCTTCAGCACACTTGCTTATTTTCAGAACAGCCTCAGTCTTTTCTATCCAGCGTAGAGATGCAATGGGTTCTTCATTGCCCGAGAATTCTATCGGTTTGCAAGACCAGAATTCTTTGTAAGAACAACCGTAAGACACGGTCCTTCTTCTTTTGGGAATGGGCATTTGAAATACAGGGCCATTGTTCACGCTGTGTTCTGGTTCAGTTGGTCGCTTACTGCTATGCTTACTTTTATTATTCGCTTCTTGAATCGTTTGAATAATAAATGGCATTGCATCTATAATTCCTTGTGCCACTATATGTTGAACGACACTATTATCCATTTGGTTTCCATTGTTATTGACGCTTGGATTCTCATTAACCACGTTAATGTTACTATGGTTATCGTTATTCAGATTGTCTTGATTTCCTTCATCGGCCATCTGAATTTTAAACATTTACCCCGTATTAATATCACAAAATAATATTAATATAGTCAATCACATGACACGCATTTTTGCCAAAAGCGTCGTTCATTGCGACTATACTCTATTCATATACTATGCGTCAATTACACACTAGTACTGAAATAAAAATTACAATATCGACTGAAATGAAATTACACTAATAATAATAGGCATCCGTACACACATATTTTATATTAATATATTATTACTATTATTATTATTACTATCGTTTAACCATCACATTCAAGGATATGGATTTATCCAGAAATCCATATTGCGTTCATCGTATTTCCATACGAGACGCTCTCCCACATGTCGCATTCTCTCACTGCTCTCTAAAATTTCCTCACCAAAAGTCCTCAGTTCTTGTACGTTTTCTGCACTCATTGGGGGTGCAGGTTCTAGGACTGGGTTCGGAATCTGGGGTGTGGGTTCCTGATATGGGGGTGAAAGTGCCTGAAATCGGTAAGGATCTTCTAAGATCTCCCTAATATATTCATCGTGGTAATAGGGATCTAAAGGGTCCATACCTAGGTAGGCTCCTATGTTCTGCATAGGTGTATCTTCATGTATCGGGTAACGTTGCACAAAGTCCCTATTGTCGTCCCACCAGAGGTCGTAATTTGGATCTAGGGGGTTTGGTGTAGGTACCCTAGGGATTTCCTCCGGGTTGAAGTCATGCATCTCCACTTGGTTTTCAGGGTTTTCTATCTCCATGGGTTGGTCAGGGATTGGTGGTTGGGGTTGGGGTGCTATTATCTGTTCCAGATTAGGGTCAGCTGCAGTGGTTGCTAGTATGTGGATGTTGGCTATACCCCTATTTATCATATCCTGGGCATAGGCATCTGTCTCTCTCTTGGCTGCTGCTAGTACCCTCTGCTCTTGTAACTTTTTCATACGTTTTCTACGCTCGTGTGTCCCTGGACTGAAGCATCCCCTCTTTTTATGAGGAAATGGGTCTTCTGACTGAGCCTTAAACACAAAGATTCCTTCTTCCGTATCAGCAGAGTACCTTGAGAGGGCAGGCTGAGAAGATGAGGTGCCTTCGCTTCTAGGCGAACCAGACAATTGAAGGTACGCGTCAGATGGTCATTGGTCGCTCATACTGTAAACTAACAAATAGTCAAATAACACATAACAAATAATTACAGTTATGCACTTATTTCCATAATTTATTTCCTAACACTTTAATTTTTTTTTATATCAGCAGAACACCTCTGTGGCTGAATCAGTGGCTTAGCTCTGATACCACCTTCTGTCGCAACCCCCGATCCTTGACCCCCGGGAACGGGCGGCCGCGAGCCAGTTTCGGTGGTATCGAGTATCGTCAGATTTGGCAGCGGAATTTTTCATCAAGACCGTAGTTAGGAAATACTTTGATCAAAGTAAATACCACATTTTCATAATATTAAACATATGGGATAAATCCCAAGTTTTTATTACACACATTTTCATAGGAATAAATCCTATTTTATTTAAGAAAAACATCTATTTCTTTTTAGGTAACATTATTACCACTTTTCCAAGCCTTCAGTGCTGTCCAGCTGGCTTCTAATTGGCTTTCACAGTTTGTTACCTGAAACGCGTTTTAAAAACATTTGTCAGTGGGAAATACTGGTGAGTGAATCCCAGTTTAATCATGTTTAAATAAAAACCAATTCACAGTATTGAGGGCGATCCCGCAATTATATTTGTTTCCAAGACATCACAATTAACATCCATGGTACTGTCGAACCCGACTTGTGGACATGTTACTCCTTGAACAGGTGGTAACAAATTTTGTATATAAAACCCCAACATACTCATGATAATTGTACTCTTACAAATACTCAATAACTGTTTAATATATAATTAATTAAGTTAGGTTTTGTAAAAACAGTTAACAAAAAAGCGGATCAACTCACATTGCTGTCTTAGATTTTTCCGTAAGGGTTTCCTGGTGATAATCTAAAATTTACACAAATGCACACGCGTTGGTATAATAACCCATTTTAACATTAGCAATACCCTCCCCGAGAAGGCATTCCAATGACTACGTCGGGCAGAACCACGACAGCCATTACGGAACCCTAGATCAATCGGGCAGCGTATCTAATACGTATCCAGGGGTTATAATACTTACAACGGAGCAGAACTTCGCTAATTAGGGGGGTATAATACCCGCGTATTACTTCTACTATTCAGAATTTGAGATTGAGAAATGATTTTTGAACGATTTCTGGTTGAACCCGATGGCTCCTTTATATAGTTGCTGAACCTGGGTCTCTCGCGGCCCGCGTAACATAAGCACAAGGCTTACCCGGCCCGCGTCAAAGCTGGGTCAACGCGTAGCTCGTCCGGATCACCAACTAGACTTGACACGATGATGCCACGTGTCATCACCGGGCTGCGCCACTATCTTGATCTTACGCGGCACGCATAAACTAATGGGGGTCTTACGCGGCCCGCCTGAACTTAAGAAATCAGACGAAATCAGGTCTTGACCTTTATACCGCCCGCGTAAGGTTGGGGTGGGGTCCTACGCGGCCCGCCTCAGCCCAAGATTTCAATTTTTATTTATTTTTAATATTATATAATATATTTGAGGCCTGTATTCGCGTATGGGGTGTATTTTGGGACATTTTAGGATATTTTAAAATATATTAGGGAGTTGGAAAAGTAATCGAGAGTGTCGGTTTATTGAGTATTGTTACAACCTGTGAGGTAACAGGGTATTAGTTGGTAGCGCTACTTAGGTTTGGCACCCTCACCCAGTACCTGAGAGGACGGGTGTGAACTAATGACCTAGTCATGACCAATGCTTTGATAGGAACATTGGAGAAAGGGCAAAATAATCAGGAACCGTCTTGTATTCGGGGTATTATCAACATTATATTCAATGGACTAAACTAAACACTTGGTAACTAACGTTTTCACAAACTATGAACTCACCAGCGTTGTCTGATACACTTGTTGCATGCTCGCAGGTCGTTAGATTACTTGGATTTGGAACTTGCTGTCTGAAGTAGTTGGAGTGGTCATGTGTCGAGCTGATTGGATACTCATGATGTGATTGTTGATATTACATACTTGCTTTGAAACATTTAAACTTGATTTAGTTATTGCTTCCACTGAACTTGTTGGATTTCAGTAAACTCATTGTTGGTACATTTCATTAATAATTGGCAATTTCATTTTTAAACTTGTTATGAGTTCAACATGATTAGTAGCTCGTTATTGGTTTGTCACACGCCTAGCGGGGTTTCCATGGGTGGTATTTTGGGGGTGTGACAATTTCGAATTTGAGCATATCTATACAGAAGACAAGGCTACTAACAGTCTAATTATCTTTTGTCCAGGTGCAAATCCAGAACTTGTTTCACTAGCATTCTCTGCTGGTTTAATAAAGTTCATTTACCCTTCCCCAAATTTGCTTGAAATCAGCATGTTGCTAGAAGGGATAAAGAAAGCGATAAAAAACTTTCGAAAGAAGAATGTTGCAGCAAAAGATGCAAACATCTTCATTAAGTGTAACTCTACACTTCCAGATTGGTATCAAGGAACATCTTTCCAAAATTACCATCACCTAGAAATCGGGCTCGCCAAAGCAAGAACCATTAATCCCTCAAAGGTAATGACTGAGGATTATAAAGACCCCGAAAATTGGGTGGAAATTAGAGCTAAAGGATTCTTAAAAATCCTAAGAAACCTTCAAAATATTAAAGCGGGAAGCTTTAATAAAGTGAATTATTGCAGTCACAACTGCATCATCACAAGTTACAGTGGAACTCCATTACCAAAGCACGAAAATGAGGCTTTAGAAAGAACAAAACAGCGCATTATCTTTAATAAAGTTGATGTGAGTCCAACCACAAGACAAAAACTTTGTCAAATAATGCAAGGTGCACATGAAAATCATCAGTGCATAAGTTGTAAAGAAACCTCCACCGAGGAAAATTCAAGTGGCCCCTCTACTAAAAATAATATCTACTTTTCAGATGAAGACACTAGAGAGTTGGAGCCAACACATGGCTATATCGATTAAAAACGTCATGCATGACGAAGAAAGGACATTATAGTCTTCTATAAAAATCAATTTCCTCTATATAAAGGAAAAAGATTTTAGTGTTAAGCATCCCCATCTCCCGTATCATTTCCTTTCCAACTTTTCATTTGTAATCAATATGTGTGTAAGTGAGTAGTCTCCTTGCTAAAGGAGAGTATTATGTAAATATCAAGAAGTTCTTCCTTAGAGAAGAACAGTTATGAATAAAAATATCAATTTCCTTTTTATCCGTTATGTTCAACTTTAAAATTTTGCAAAACCTGGAGCCCTGTAGCCACAAGAGTACCATTTAAGCAGAAGGCCGTAGGGAAGAATTGGTTGGGTTGGTCACTTGGAAAAATCAACTTAAAGATTTACTTAGCCGGATAAGAAGGAAAGGTATATTCTATTCTAACTATTAAATTACTTCGAAATATTTATGTTAATCTCTCTTTAAGCATTTTTATAAACATCTGTTTTTATAAACATATACAAATAACAATCGATTAACCAGTATCGAAATCAAATGATTTATTCAATCAAAAACTTTAGTCAACAAATGATTACTAAAATGAATATTATATTTGAGAAATTGAATTCTCAAAATAACAACTCTTTTGTCATGACATTCTTTGACAATTATCTAACGACATATTTTTTGTCGTTCAATCTACTATTTTGTGTAGTAACTAAAAAATTACTAGTAAATTTACTAGAATGGTGGTTGCTGATTTGGGTGGTTTGCAGCTTCTTGGGGTTAGGGTTCCAGTGGGGGTGGTGGGTTTAATGGTGTTTGTTGCTGGTTTGGGTTGTTCCAGGTTGGGGTTAGGGTTCTAGTGGGGTGGTGTTGGTGGAGACGGTGGTGGGTGAAGGAGAGAGAGAGAATCGATGGTGGTGGGTGGGTTATGTGGGTGGTTTTGGTGTAGGTACAACTGTGGTAGTGGTGGGGTTGCACTATTGAAGCGGTGGAGGTGGGTTATGCGAGATGGTGGTGGTGGTGGTGGCAGGTGGCGGCAGGTGAGAGAGAGAAGGCAATGGATTGGAGGGGTTTTGACAAGGGTGTTTGGTGGAGGGTGGTGATGATGTCGGTGAAGGGTGGAGGGTGGTGGTGGTGGTGATGGTGGCCGTAGTAACAGTGGCGATGGAGGGTGGCAGTGACGGTGGAGGGTGATGGAGATGGCGGTGAAGGGTTCCGGTATGTTATATATAGAAAGATACGGTATATATATACACTTATAACAATAATAATAATAATAAGACTAAAATTATTTTGTTTTATTTTTTAATAATACTAAGTAAACAGGGTAAAAAGACTAAAATACCCCTGGGTGACCAGATTTAACAAAAAAAATTAACTGAGTTTGCCTTAAAGGACATAATGTGCAGGATTTTGAAACGTTAATGACAAAACTCATCAATTTTAAAGGTAAAGGACAACGCCTGAAATTTGGGACAAACATAAAAGAGAAAACTTGTAATTTACTCTTTTTGTTATTTGCCAAATGTCCTCCTACTATTGATTCCTACATTTCCTTCCTATGCAAAACAAACTTCCTATTTGATTCTCTCCCTCTTCTTTAGTTATAAAATCTCACTATGATATATATTATAAAATCGTATATCGTATTGAAGTTCATATGTCTAGCGCTAGCTATGATTTATCTAATCTCAAGGACGTAAGGTATTTACGTAAACTTTACCCTTTTTCTTATTAAAAGTTGAAAGATACAAGATAATAACTTGTATGTTTTATAAGATACAGAGTAAATTGCTATTTACTTAAAATGACATTTTAGAGCATTCACATCCATTCCATCATTGTTTCACCCTAAATTACACTAAAAACACTACATCTTCTCTCTCCTTTTCAATTAAATAATATTTTTTTATATCTTTATCATTACATTTTCTCTCTCCTCCACTCACAACCCTTTTCAAAATATATTAAAAAATTATAGGAGTGAACAATGTCCCCTCAAATATACATAAAAAAATATTATGTAGTGTTTTTAGTCTAGATATATTTATTTCTGTCATTTTAGTTTCAATAGTTTTTTTTCTACCACTATAGTTCCTGAATTTTGTCATTTTTTGCTATTTTCATCCAACCCACTAACTCCATTCAAAAATGTCAGGTAACTTAGGGGCAATTTGGTTAAACCACATTTTACTTTTTTTTTTGCAGGTACGATGGTATGGGATGGGATGGTGGTGTGCCGATTTATAGTGAATAGATGATGGCAGTGGTTGCTGGTTTACGATGATGGCTGTGGTGTTGATCGATGACGTGGGTGGTTAAAAAGTGGCCGGTGGTTGTGGAAATGGTGAGTGGTGATGGTGGTGGGTGGTGACGGTGCGGGCAGGTGGTGGCGATGCAATGATGGAAGGTTGTGATGGGATGGGTGGTGGGAGGTGGTGGACGAAAATGACAAAAATTGGTACGTATCATTACTTATATATTAGTAACAAAATACTAATTTACTTATTTATTTATCAAACTCATTATAATTATAAGCAACAAATTAACGACATTATATTTTTTCAAACTATTTGTTTACGATAATATTTATTTATTCAACCTATTTAATACATGTTGTTTTAACCTAGTTTAACTAATGCATAAGTTTTTTTTAAACCGGTTATATAAATAAAAAATTGTCAAAAGACATTGGCACTCAGTGGCGGCTATGATGGTGTGCGGGGAGGAACTCCACACAAGGCCCGTGATTTCGAGAGGTACGCGATTTAAAAAAAATCCAATATATATATGTTATTTTTTAAAATAGTAAACACATACTAATTTCCAATATGGGCCCATTTACAAAATCATTTTTCTGGTTTAGGATTTAGCCTATTGACATTAGGTTTATTGAGTCCAATACTAATTTGATTTTTTTTTACAAAATAATAATAAAACATTACAGAAAAACACATTTTTTCGAGCTCGAACATGATACGTAAATTCTCAAAGACGCCTTTGTTCGCACTAATAAAGTGATGATATAGTAAACATTACAAATTTTTTCCACGTGATTTTTGTGACAATATAAATATAATTTTACTTGACTAGCCTCTAATGTTATTTATGCCATAGGTTTAGAGGCCTCGAGGATTAAGGTTCCCCATCCGAGCCAAAAAATATATGCTCCTTACCATTTTGTATTTAGATATTACAATTCAAATGCAATTAAATAACAGGATTTCATTTTTATTACCTGTATTTGTTATTTATATGCCATACTAAACCAAGAATCAACCTATCATATTTTTTTTTTCTTTTTCACTTTGAAAAGGTTAGGTAAAAAAAATCGTCTAAGTTTTAAGTTTTAACAGACAATTATTCATATCTATATACCATACGCCCACATTGCCTCTCCTTAGAGACTTCCTACATAGGTTTCATCTGTTAATGAAATGATAGTTAATATCTTTAATTCATTATGATTTTTGTGGCAGTGTAGTGTTATTTTATTTTTTTTTTTTGAAAAAAAGATGTAATTAATATAACCATAAAACTTGTTAAGTTACATCAAAACAGAAGGTAGACGGGCAACAAGCTGCGCCGCCAACCCTTTCTGAATTGCAAACCCCAACCTCCCGAACACAAACCCCTGCCCCCTTGGGGTCGAACAATTGCTGTGGATAACCCGTTGAACCCTCGTCAAGAAGTTGATGGCTTCTGGCGCTAGGGAGCCAAAAGTATCAAAGGCAAAAGGGATAAAGACATGTTGGTTCTCTGCGCAAGCTTTAGCGTGCTTATCCACTTTCTTTGATTCTGCCTTTCTTGCTGCTAGTCCAGCTACAAACCCGTTTTCCCTTAACCCAACCAAAGGGGAACCCCCCGTGAGGTCTACACAAGCATGTTTCCCCCAGCCCAGCCAAAGACGAGCAAATCCGCTGGTCGCAGAGTAGATCTCCCTTCCATAGGGTCCGTGAGGAAATTCACAGGGGCCTCTTTCTTAGCAGAAATCCCAGCTCTTCTTAAGATGTCCCCCAAAACATCTCGCACCCAGTCATGCCGATATTTAAACCCAGGGAGCTCTTTACAGTGAACTGCGTGCTCCCCATATTTATCCATACAAGCTTTACGACATATCGGGCAGGTTTCATCTTCTGGGTACATAGGGATCATTAGCCGGTATTTGAGAATGGTTCTGTATTCTACTGCCGACATGCATTGTCCTAACCCTTCAATCGGGACAACGGTCAAAAATTCCTGAGCATGGGGACCCTTCAGACACTCAAACACCGCCTTCTGGCAGGGTGACAAATCAAAAGCTTCTCCCAGGCTTTGAGCGATTTTGTTAAAAAGTGCATTCGCCAAAGTTTTTTGTGGCTTCGAGGGGGCGGTGTCCTTGTTAGAGAAACCGCCAATATCCAAGTCTGGGAGAGAGACATTTAAGCGTTCGAGCGCTTGTTGATAGTCTGGGTCAAGCCCGACAACCCCACCGTTTCGAAGGATATGATCCTGTAGTTCCCAAGACTGAGCTCTAGACGCCACAAAGGCATAAGCCCCAACATCTCGGGCTGAGAAGAGGCCCAAACCACCTAGACGCATTGGCAAAGATGCTAGACGCCACTGGAGGTCACCAAAGAAGGGGCCGCCACCCACTACTATGTCTTCTATAGCCTTTCTAAGGCCATCATCGAACCGAGATACCGCATCCTCCATCAAATGGGGTTGACAAGTCCGCAGCCCAAAAAGCAACTTAGCAACACCCATGCACGACCTTAGCAGAAGGAGTTCACATTGGGGATCCCTCAGGCAAGGTAAGAGTTTCATAAGGTCAACCGCCCCCGAGGCCCGCCGCCCTGCCAACTCTCCAATAAAGCTAGGATCCCGACTAACAGCTCCACCAAGGAGCTTAACCCCCTTCTCTGGTCTACCGATCCCTCTCGGGAAAAGCCCGTCCTGAACTTTCTGGCCGTCGCATGTCGGCCAATAAACCTCTGTTTTCTTAATATTGAGATAAAGCCCTAGAGATGGCCCCTCCTCGTTGATGATGTCTAAGGCCTTAGCAACCTCAGAGGCGTTGCCGATAATCGTCCCATCATCCAAGTACCAAGCATGAAACGGGAGTTTACAGCGGTTCTGAACTCGGAGAATAAGGGGGTGTAAGGCGAGGGCAAAGAGAAGGGGCCCCAAAGGGTCTCCTTGTTGAACTCCGGTAGTAGCCCCAATACACTCGTTACCAACATACAACCTAGCAGGCTGAGCGTAAAGAAATTGGACCCACCGATAGATTGACGGGCAACGCTGATGAACCTCTTGGAGAAAGGCTGTGCGGTCGACCGTGTTAAAAGCATTGGAGAAATCCACAGTAAGCAAGGCTAAGGAACCATCTGCATGAAACGAGTTGAGAAACCTGTTTGCACTGTGAAGTACCGCCTCTGCCCCATTTGGCATCCCCACCCCAAACTGATAGTCACCTAAGTATTGGGTCATTTCTTTCCCGACCTTCTTCATCGCCACCTTGGAAACCAACCTTCGCCAAATACCCCCCACAGCAATAGGCCGAATTCCTTTATCAGGTTTCAATAAGGGGGTGAGGGGGGCCGAGGCAACAAACTCAGCAAGCACCATAGGGCAGGACCCCCCAAGCCATAAGTTAACAACTTCAGTAATGCTCGTAAGCAAACCTGAGGAAGTCACCGAGCCCTCGCCACCAATAGCATCTAACAGGTGTTGGGCCCGCATCCCGTCTCTACCACATGATGTCCCTTTAGGAAATGATCGAATACATTTGAGCACACAATCCCCATCAACAACAAGAGTGGGTTGGGCCAAAGGGTTGGAAGGCAATGACGGGGGCGACGCCACTGGGTGTTTATCAATAAGAGCTTTCAAGGTCGAATCACCTAGAGGGGCAACTCCACTAGAGCATAGGACCTTAACCGCAGCTGTGAAATGTCCATCCCTGACTTTCCGAAGACATTGCTTAATATTAGGGTCCCTTTCTTTTTCTTCCTCTTTCCTGCATTCTCCCCTAGGGGCCCCCGTCTCCCCCACGCTATCCAATAGGGAAGCGACCAAATCATCAAACCCAGACCCATCTTTCCACATTGTAAGCGCGTGCAAGATGTTACTACACTGTAGAGATTTCCTATTCCCTGATCTCCGCTCTTGTCTGGAGGATGGTCTAACCACCCGCAAGGTGCAACGCGGTAGTAGAAGCAATTGGACCCAATTGTTGACCGATCCTGGTGACGCTACCACTTTGCGCAAAGCACCTGTTAGGACCTGAGCAAACAACAGCCGACAACTAGGGGGAATGCTTTTAACAGTCTGAATAGGGAGGGAGAAAACACGCTCAAGGAGGTTAACATCACTCCCGAGCCTTGCTGGGTGAGGTGGGTTTGTGTCAACCACCACTTGGCATGGTTTCCCAATCCCAACAATGAAATCTTCAACACCCCCCGAGATCATGGCAAACGACACGACCTCATTATCATGCTTGCATCCCCTACTGAGTGCGTGCATCACCATGCACTTACCACATAACCATTTATCCCCTGCCCTAAGAACTTCTGCAACATCCATAAAAAGGTCCAGGTCCTTTGAAATAGCCTCCTTCAAAGATAGCCTTCGGTTTCCTGTCTTGAGGTGGGTGCTTTGCATGTGTTCAAATAGGCGGAAAAAACCCACAGACCCCGGTTTACCATCTTTACATTCGTGGAAAAATTTGAAAGGACAGGTCTTTAAACCACTGGCAGAGCCCTGCATATGGCCGCCTGACTTAACGTTCCGACCCCCCTTGTAGGAGCCATGTGCGTATGTTATCGTATGTTAACTAACGATACACCAAACTCGAGATGAGTTGTGGGGGGTAGAAAACCGGTAAAATTCTATAGAAGATGAAGGAGGGCAGCAACCGCTGGTTGCCCACCCTCTAAATGGTGTCCTACCTAGCCTCTTACCCCATGCTGTGTAGTTAAAGATTAACACAATTGAATCTAAATTACAAGATCAAATCGCCTTAACCAATACCCACTCCACAAGATTGCTAAAAACAAGTTTTTTTAAAACCTTATCTTCATTGAGGCATTTGATCGAACACCTGGTGGGTCAACTTGTCATTCACAAAAATGGAGATCAAGGGAATGTGTACTTACCGGAGAGGATCAATGTCGATGAGGCGAGATCGGAGTAACGATGTCGATGAAAACCCACCAACCCCTCAATATGAGAAATCGAAGAGGAGAAAATGCTAAGCTACGGCGCGTCCACCTCAACTTTCCGTGTTCCCCACGCCGTAACCTTCTGTTACAACAACCCTCATCAAACCACCTATAGATTATATATAAATTAATTTTTACTATCAAACCACCTACGAACTTGAGAACGGAGCCTAGACGGAACCGACAAGGCGACAAAGGCATTACAATCCATTTTTTTAAGAAAATAATAATATTATATGAATGGCTTGTTCTATTTACATCCCCTCTTTACTAATTACACCCCCTATAAAAACATCACATCCATCAATAACTTTTATTTTGTTTTTAGTCATTTTTGTCTTTTAGTTGTCTTTTTTTAATTATTACTTATTTATTGTTTGTTTAATAGTTATTATTTTAACTAAACCAGCGGTAAGACCCGTGTGCAAACACGATTGATTTTTAGAAAATCATGCATAACACATTTTAATAGAAAGTATAGATATGTTTATAGATATTGTACCAAAACATGTTATCTATTATAGCTAAAAGACAACTATAAACTTAGATCATCGGTTAATATATCAGTTACATACGATTATTTCCATTCTCTTATTAAAAAAAGAGAATATCCACCCATTGACAATGTAAACTGTTTATAGACATAAGTACATATAAAAGATGTCTAACAAACTTAATAAAATTCGAATACAACTTAAATTTTAACAAACATTAACTAAGAACACACGATCACCTGCCTAAACAACTTTCATCAAAGCTCAATCAAGAGTTTGTTACGCAGCAACATGTCCTTTGCTACATGTTGTGTCCTGGTTAAATATGCTACTGGAGACAATGTCACAGCTGCTGATCTAACAACCTCCCTATACAACATATGATACCAAAACCCTTCTTTATTACTGATTTTTATTTCTCATCAACATCTCCCTGATTTGTCCTTTGAATTGTAGTTCAAAGTCCAGGGAGAACATGTCTTCCTCATCATCCCTTTCAAGTTGAAAGTCCAACAAATCTTGGAAATCGTATGCATTGAGATTATATGCACTATCCATTTTCATCTCTTCAACACTACCATCTGATCTGATTCAAGTCAATACTCGGGTTTTTGAGCATGAGTTCCACTTTACTATTTTTGGATCAGTTGATTTTCTTGGGAAAAGAATTATTAAAGATGAGTTTGGTGATTGTGGTCTGCTAACTAAATTTGCAATGGATTCAGATAAAGCAGATGATGAGAGAAGGTTTTTCGAAGTATGGATCTTTTGAGACAGAGCAACAGTTGTAGGATAGACTGGGTTTTGAAGAACATTTGGATCTTCAGCTCTAAGTTCTTCCAGCTTTTTTGTAGGTCTCAACTATCTTCAGTTTAGACCATCTGGTAATGGATTTAGCTGAACCATAACCAGCAGCCACAAGTTCTGCTCTCATTCTTTTAAACTTCAATGCCTCATCTGAATCCACTGTTTTGACTTTCTTCCAATTATGTGGAGTTGGCTTTATCAGATGATCATTGCGCATTTTTGTGATTCTGTCGATTTCTTCTCTAAGAGCATCTACTGACCAGTCTTTGAATTGATCTTTGGTTGCATTATATGGTTTGTACTTCATAATGTGTCCAACATAATCATCCCTCAGTTGCATTTGATGTTCAGGAATTACTGGCCTCTCAGACATGGATTTACTCAGGTCCCCAGCATAGTCTTCAAGTTTTATGACTTTTCTAAGTTGAAATGATAAGAACCTCTGGTATTCCTTGTCATCCATCCCTACGCTATTCTCTCTTGCAATAACCTCAGCATGTGATACTTTTAATTTCATATACTCATCTAAGTTTTGAGGCTTCTTATAGCCATAAAGAGATGGGAAGGATCTTTTAGATGGATCTTCTATTGTGAAAAATGATTTAATTTCACCTTTAACAATGACTAACTCCAGAGGATATTGAGCTTCCAGAGGAATGACTGATGGAAGTGTAGCAATTGTAAGAGATGATGTTCTCTGGGTGGAAATGATGAGGATAGACTATTTTGAATGGAGGCAGATGATACGGGGATTGCTGATTTAATCTCCTCATCATCTTCTAACACAATGTGAGTTTTTCTCTTACGTGTGGACATGATTTCTGGTGAAGGAGAACGTTTTGGTAGTGAAGATGAATGTATGGGAAATCTTTGTGATGTTGCAGGTGGTTGGATTGTGGTTGGTGTAGTGAAAATGATCATGACAGATGTTTGAGAAACTTCTTCTTAAACAACTGGTGTCTCAGCAGCTGTTTGGTTAACATCTGCTGATACTTTTGTTGTATCAGCATCTATTAGGTGAATTGGTGATGATGCTGTTGAAGCTATTTTCTCCTTTTTTGTGGTGATTTTTATGGAGAAGATTTGGATTTAGGTTTTTTTTTTGGTAAAGGAGCATATTTTGGTGGTGAAGGTGAATGTGTGGGAAGTCTTTCAGATGTTGGATGTGCTTGCAATGTTGTTGGTGTGGTGAAAATGAGCATGGCAGATGTTTGACAAACTTCTGCTGAAACAACTGGTGTCTCAGCAGCTGTTTCCCTAACATCTATTGATACTTTTGTTATATCCGCATCTATTGACAGAAAGGGTGATGATGGTGTTGAAGCTATTTCTCCTTCTTTTGTGGTGGTTTTTTTGGAGAAGGTTTGGATTTAGGTTCAGTAGAGGATACAATTTCTGTAGGATTAGCAGTGCTTTCCTTTGTATCTTACTTCTTCTGCTTTTCCAAAGCTATCTCTTCACCTTTCTGGTTTAGGATTTCATCAATCCCTTTTTCCTTTCCAGCTTCTGAAGCTTTTGCAGAAAATTTTTGTTCAGCTGACTCTGACTGTTGTTGCACCTTTGGTTTTGATTTAGCTTTTGAATCTGGTAGCAACTTTCTCAATGAATCTTTCTCCCCCTTTTTGGCATCATCATCATCACCATCATCATCTTTCTCAAAGATTGATGTAGGGGTGGAGCCAGTAAGTTTGAACAGCTGTACCTTAATGTTCATAACGTCTGCTTGTGTGTATTTATACCTAGCATCAACCATATTTCTGATAAATTCCAAACTGAAATTGTGGTTACTTTCAGCCAAATTCCTTTGAGCTTGAAGGATGGGTTGCATAGAATTCGAAAGCTCATTGGCAATTTCCTGTGTGGTAGGTTGACTTTTAAAAAGCTCTATCATCTGCTTCATCAATTCTTTCATTTCAGTAAAATATGTTTCAATGGTAGACACTTTAACCATCAAATCCTTATAACTTAATTCATCACCTACTTTAATAGGATCATCTGAATTCCCACATGTAGTGGTTGTATTTGTTTTGATAATAGGAGAAGACTCCATATCATCAGAAACAAATGCCCATTTTTCTTGGTTCTAGGGAGTTCCCACTAAAGCAGAGATTACAGTTGTAACCTCATCAGTGGTTGCCTTCAAGGGAGTCTTAATGATGTAACCACTTTCCAACTGATCACCAATGGGTTCAACAGTTGTAGTGGCTGCTCCACTTGAACTACCACCAAGAGTTTCGTAAAACTCAACGGGGATAACCTCCTCAACTGTTTGTAGGATAGCAGATTGAATTGGTTCAGACACAGTCATTTGTTGGGCCCTACTCTCAGTAATGTGTGGATGAGAGGAATTGTTTTGATTCTGAATTTCAATTACTTCAAACAGATGTAATATTGTTGATGGAACTTGAGAAGAGGGTTGTGGAACTGTAGAAAGCGAGATTGCCCTGGGAGAGGGGCTTTTAAAGATACTTTCATATGAAAGGTCTACTTCATGTTGTGGTGTCCCTGTGCTTACAACATGATCCTTTTGTGAGGATACATGAGGAGTTTGGATGGGTTGAGATCTTTCCAACAACTGTGAGGAAGTAGCAACAGTGGTTTCAAGTAACATTTGTGTTGTCACTGGGTTAACCTCTGGGATCTCATCTTCCAGAGGAACCCTTTTATTTTTTTTTTGGTTTTGGTAGGCTTTTTGGATGTGGCAGGTTTCTTTTTGCGTTTTTCTGGTGTATGTTTCACAACACCGGTTGTGGTGCCATGATCACCAGGAGCAGTTGGGCTCAACAACAGAGGTTTGAGCAACAGATGTGGACGCATCTAAAACAGGCTCATCCCCCTTTGTTTCTGTTTTTGAAACTTTTGACTCTTTATCCATAAGTCTGGTAAAAGTTTTACTTGTAAGACTATTTATTTGAAAAGCTACACCTTGTTCAAAATCTGTTTGTGACACTTGTTTTCGTAGGTAGTAGCTTAGAAGTCTTGGATACAACAGAAAAGCATTATTACGTGCACCTTTATTCATATTTTTCACATTAGTCAACAAATCAGAAAACAGTGCTTGTGATAAATTGTAAGCAGATTTTGCTAAAATAGCATAACCCAAATATTGAATGTTTAAAGGTATCTCATTAAATGCGGTGGTCTTGGCTGAGAGACAAGTTAAAAGAGTATGAAACAAAAATTTCATTGGCGGAGGGAAGTTTGGTTTGTACATTGTAACTTCCTTTAATTGTGCATCATACCCTCTTTCAATGAACTCTGTATGAAGTCCACGTTTTTCATAGTTGGTCTTACCTCCCAAGTCGTCCAATGCAAATGTAGTGGAAATTGTAGATGGAGAAATTCGTACCACACTTTTCCCGACCTTAGATGTGATGGCAACCGGATTATTATCTTCAGACTCTATTTCATCATAAACCAAAATTGTCGGAGTGTTTCCGTATGAACCGGAGCATCAGCAGTATGGATTGATTTGTATTTTGAAGACATTAAAATGTCAATTATTGAGTGAAAGCTGGTATTTTTGCTGGTTTTCTCGAAGATGGGGAGGTAGTTGTGAGGGTTTTGATGTTCAGAGACATGATCGGAGAAGAAGGTGATTTGGGGATGAAATAGGGTTTAAGTTGGAGGTCTTTTAATATGTTGGAAACTGCTTTTGAGAATTTTGAATTCGAGACGGCAGTGGTAGAAGCTCGATTTAGGGATGAAACAACGTTTATATAGAGAGAAAAAGTGAGTGCTGACGTGACAGTAGTTATAAATATCTGATGGCTAACATCTGTCCACGTCAGAACCTCTCTTGTGACAATGGATGACAGTTGTTTGGAAACCTCTGTTGGCCGACTACAGAAGTTGGGAACTGTGTACGTCAAACAGTCGTTAGATAAACATAAGTTATGAGAATAGATGATAACTTTCAGCAGTGTTTTTATTCTTAGATAACATCTGTCCACGCCAGAACCTCTCTTGTGATAATGTATGACAGTCAGTAGTATACTAAATCAACAATCATTAGGATAAACATAAGTTATGACAACAGATGGTACCTTTCAGTAGTGGATGTATTTTCAGGCAAGCAGAGGTTTAAAAAACAGTTGTAACTCAACAGTCGTTAGTCTAACATCTGCTATTAGCCTAACCACTGTTGCTATGAAAACCTCTGTGGAGCATTTTAAGATTGAATATCATCTGTTGTTCGTTAACATCTGTTGGCCCATAGCAGACCTTTGCATTGGTGTGTGCAAAGCGTGATATGTTTTTATTGATATTTTGAGCCCATTTTACGCATTAGTCAAGTCTTAAATTTATAAAACATGATACCGTACTTACACTAAGCACACACTTGGGCAATTGCACCCATCGTGAGCGTAGTATAGTGTTGGTAAGATACCGAGGTCGTCCAAGGACACAAGAGCTTTTAGTACCGATTTATCCTCAACGCCTAATCAATCTAATTTTTTTTTGAGAAAAGTTTTGAAATATGAAAATAAAACTAACAATGAAAAGATAAATAAAAACAAAAACATATAGACAAGATAGAATCACTTGGATCCAACTCGTCTTTAATGTATCCTTTGATGATTTTCGCACTTACGGACTTTTTAACAGATTATCTTAGTTATAGTAGTAGGCACCTCTTTTGAAGGTGACGTTACCCTCAACCCAGTGGTTTGAGTCAGCAGGGATACAATCCCAAAGGGTCGGAATATTGAAAGACAATTAGGTAAGTTATTAATGCGAAAAGTGGTAGTCCCCTCATTTGAAGGTGACGTTACCCTCGGCTAAGTGGTTTGAGTCAGCAAGGATATAATCCCAAGAAGCCGGTTTAAAGTATTAATAGTAGTTTACATATGAGGGGTTCAAGCTATTCGCACCCCTGCCATCCAATACCAGTGGGTATTGAAGAAGGTCCTAGTAAACTTCAACCAGGTCCTCGCAGGATCTATACACTAAACGAGACAAGAACTTTACCAAACCATTCCCCTAACCCCCGACCAGGTAGTCAACGCACCATTATATAGACCGTAAAGATACGAATGATGCAATCTTTAACTTTATATAGACAGTAAAGTAATCTCAAGACACCACTGAAAAATGATAAAGAAAATCCACCTTCAACATAAGAAACTAGCTATTAAAGTCATTAATACAAACCCAAATAAAAAGTGCCGAAAGATTAAAAATCAAAAGTAATACATAAAATACTTGTCTTCACCAAGTGATGTAAGAGGCTTAACCAAACATGGCTTTTGATGGCAAGAACCCTTACAATCAATCTTGGAACCTGAGACTACTACACACTCTAAAGATGGATGATGGTGGTAGGTGTTGATGTTGTAGTGGTGGCAAAGTGGGAGAGTAGTGGTTTGCCTAGGGATGCCTTTGAAGTGAACCAAGCACCCCTATTTATAGCCAGTACAGAGCTCTGGCCACGACCCCGTGTCTGGCGGGCACGCCCCGTGGCCAGCATCTTCTCTTCCTTCATTTATTGCAATTGTCAGTAGAGGGCCCCACACGACCCCGTGTCTCCTGGGAACGGACCCGTGGTCAACTCTTATCTATACTATCAAGATTCTGCGTATCTTAGCATTGACCACGCCCCGTGTTGAGCTGGGCACGCTCCCGTGGTGGGCGTGGAAGCTTCTACAGGTTTTGTCTTTTGTGAAGGCCTCTTACCACGCCCCATGCCTGTGACACCTGTGTCACTTCAACCATCAAACAAATACCAAACCAATGAAATGTTGTATTTCATACTTGGGATTTGCATAAATATGTGTATCATTTGCACATATCAATTCTTGTTCGACTTCGGGCTTTAAATCGCTTTCTGGAAGGTTATACGCGCACTGATGCGTAAACATAACCAGTTTAATGCAACAAACACTCTGAAATAGTGACATAGGCTTAACGTACCTTAAATAACCTACATAACTTAGAAATAAGTTTTGGAAGGTTTGGTATGCCGAAATCAAGTTTATTCGCTTACAGGGACTAAAATTGACAAACTGTGAAAGTATGCTAATTTGAACTGTAACGGACATTCCGGAACATGGCCATAAGTTAAACACACCCTAAATATCCTTTACATAGCTTAGAAATAGGCTTTGAGAGGTTCGGTGTGCTAAAATAAACTTTATGCTCATTCAGGGACTAAAAGCGTCAAAAAGTGCATAAGTTTGCATTTTTCGCGCATAACTTACATTCTGAATGCTTTCGGACATCCAAAAATTTATGTAATCATTAAAATATTATGTTTTAGTGATTGGCTAGTCAAAAATCCATTCGTCGCGCAATTTGGATCGTACACGCGTCCGTTACGACTTCCGTCGTAATTAACCGAACAACGCAACCGTACGGCCAAACGAACCGACATCCGGCATATTTTTGAACACATTTTAAGTCCCCTATACTTTAACTTCATTTTAGAGCCTTAAAATGTGGTTAACATGGCTTAAACGTGTCAAAACGCATCAAAAATCAAGTTCGGAGTCACAGGGGCCTGTTCAGCCATTTTTGAAACATATCTGGTCTGCAGGGTCCTTGCGCACCTCAAGGATATTGGTGTTACGGTGCGCAAGCCATCACCAGCACAGCAGAATGTTGCAAATAGCCTGTTTTCAGCTGTTATACACTCTTTTCTCACTTACAACTGGTTTCTAGCAATCCTATGGGCTCCCATGGGTTTTTAAATCAGTGGGTATGTGTTGTACGGCTGAGATTAACGCTTGGGAAACAAGAAACGATCTTAACGGCTCTACATTTCCTATAAATACCCCCATGTCTTGCTCATTTCCCTTACATTTGAAATCTGATTCAAAGCTCTCTAAGTGGAAGTTTATATGCTTCCTACCTGAGAGTGAATCGGGTTCGAATCTTGCGGGGACCTTATGTAAGTATTCTTTCATTCTTTTCATTCGTTATTAGCGTTAAAGTCAAACTGTGTTTGACTTTCTCATTGACCAGTTTATGGTCAACGCGAAGTTCGTTTGAACTTCATAACGTGAGCGTAATCACGATGGTTATAGTCCCTAGTGACTATACCTACTGATTACCACGTTATCTAGGCTCAGTGACGAGTCGTAGTTTCGGGCAAAATGCGTGTTCTCGCATATTTTGTAACCAAACTACTTGTGGGTATCAAAACCGTTTGTTTTGATACCAAACCTGTTTTTAAACCTTGTTAAACATGTTCTAACATGTTTAGCTCGTCACTTTTAGATTTGTGCTTGTCTAGGGTCGTAAAGGTAAGCGATCTAATCAATCGCTTATACTTTCGAACCCGACCCATTTGGTCGATCATTAGGATCCGACCAAACACCTTAGGTGACCATAGTAGTATAGGGAATAACCTTCCGAGGTTATACCTTATGGTCACATCGTTTGAGTAGTTATATGATAGGTGATATATATGCCTTAGGTAAATTACCAAAATGCCCTTTTTACGTTAAAACTCATTTTAAGCCTATGTAACCTAATTTTTGGTATCTAAACTGATTTAGTAACAATATTAGACATGTTAAGGCATATTTTACTTGTCATAAGGCTAGTTAGGCGGTCCGAACGCGTTTTACGCGAACGACGCGTTAAAGTAGCATAAGCTACCTAAACGGGTCGTAACTGGTCAAAAGCACTTAGGCTAGGTTTCATTTTAGTATGTAGGCTTTGTTAAACCATATTACATGAGTTCCTACACTCATTTGGTTTACGAACCCTCATGCTACCCGATCCTCCGATTAGGTCCGTTTATTAATGTAGTTACCTATATTAGGTGTCGTTTGATTCCGTAACCTTCTAGCTTTGCTTGGTGGATATCTAGAGTCTATTGAGCAATCTCAAGTGAGTACATAGACCCCTCTTTTACTGTTTTTCAAACATTTTGGGGTGAAACACATGTGCCTACTTGTTATTTTCATGCTTTCCATGCTTTCATATCATATACTTGCTATGTTCATTAGTATATTATTAGTACATGATTTCATTGTGTTTTTGCTATGTATGTCCTTTGTAGCATACTTAGTACATCGTTTTACATGACATTTTATGCTATGTATGTTCATTTAGCGCATACTTAGTACATTGTTTTCATTACATTTCACGCTATGTATGTCTATTTAGTGCATACCTAGTGCATTGTTTTACATAACCTTTTCATACTATGTATGTTCATCATACTTAGTACATTTGCTTTACATTACATCTCTGTTGCATATGTTCCAGTAACATATGGACACATTATTTTACATCTCTACCTTGTATGTTTACTTAGCATACTGGGTACATTATTTTCATCACATGCTTACATTTTGATATGACATTTGGTTTGTTTAAATGGGACCATATACATTCATTAACATTAGCTACGCCGCTCGTTAGTAGGTAATGGTACCATAGGAATTGACAACTCCCGTTCCTAAAGTCCTAGGTTTGTTTGGATGGATGGAATGACCGAATTCGATTAAAACATAAGACAGATAGTCCTTTAATTTGTTTGAGGGTTTATCACCACAGTCACATGGCTTGAATGTATTCATTTTCACAACACCGCATAAAAGTTTGTATTCAGTATAGCATGCATTTCCACAAAACATAACGTTGATTTAAACCTCGTTTTACTTCAATACATTGTTTTGTGCAATTTACCTATGGCTCAGTGGATATATATATATATTTCACTTGCCATACATGACATTTTGTTTATACATTACATAATTGACATTTGACATAGACATTTTGACATTGATATACATATTTCATAGACTGTATTTTGACATAAACATTTTAACATGGTTCACACAAAGACATTTGACAAATGGTTTAGACATGGGCAATTTACATTGGTGGTTTATTGGGTAAGTGGTTTGAGTAACGAGGCGTGTGTAATATGATACAAGCATGGTGGATACGCCGCTCGTACTTCCTATATATAAGTGCTTGTATGGTATTACATATCGTAGCATTATTTGAATCATTTCAGTTTAGACATATAACATTTTTATACAAATAACATATTTTTCACGAGACATTGTTTTACAAACAACTCATCTTATACAAACTCATTTTACTTGGTTATTCATTTAATCTTACATTATTCTTCTACATATCATCGTTTTTCAAATGATTTATAAAACAAAACATTTTACAAGGATCATGACTGACTTTTGTTAAACAATCTTTTTCTAAACTTATAAGTCATGAATCCTATTTTCACAAAACCTATGTACTCGCCGGCATTTTTATGCTGACGTACCTATTTTCACATGTGTTTCAGGAAATGATGCATAGGATTGTTCAAGATACACTTAGGCGGACTTGGGCCTTAGTGACAATAAAAGATGGAAGACTAGTTAATTTTGTTATACTTCTTTGTTTGTTAAGACATTGTGACTCTTTTAATTAATAAAACAATATTTCAATTTTCCATGTGTTATGAAACAATGATTCTGTTACAGCACTCCCCGACGATTCCGCCACGTTTTGTTGTTTTACGTGGTCGGGGTGTGACAGAAAAGTTGGTATCAGAGCTCATGGTTATAGGGAATTAGGTTATTAGTAATGCTTTGACCTAGTCTATAACCTTCCTAGGACCCGAACACGAGTTTACTTGCGTTTAGTCATGAAACAATACCGTCACCTATCCTTAGGCGACAACTACAACAAGAACACAAACTTCAAAACCGCTTTGAAAAGCAATCATCTGTTCTAGGATGATTAATTACTAGGTTTTGAACCCTCTAAGTTTTCAAATCTCGTCAAAGTTTGGGTCTTTTAATGTGAACACGTGCAAACTGGAAGAGTGAATGCCTGTACTCTGAGTTTTCTGTCTAAGGCTAGAGTGTTCGTACAAATCCGCAGTATCGGACCAGTCACTCTTACCTGGGAACTCTTGGGGTGAGTGTTCACTTATAGGCAAGAATGTCTTCAATAATACATTAATATAACCCGTTTACTTTGATTAGTCACCGTCTCATTTGTTTGCCTTAGGTAACAAACAAATGATCGCAAATTCTATGCGTTGTCATTTTGTTTTGATTTTCCGATAACATTTCACTTGTTTCTTCCTATGTCTTTCATTTTCTTCTAGAATGTCTCTTCATCGCGATGACGCCCAGATATCCGAGCAAACAGCCAAATTTGCCCAGCAAATAGGCGAAGTGATTCTGAAGACTGTGGATTTAGGCATTGCCATGTCTCGTCTCAACAATGAAGCCACTCAAGAGTCACTGAAGGAAGCAGAAATCAAGCCTGCACCAAAATCAAGGAAGCATAAGGCTTCAAGGAAACCCGCAGCAGTTACACCTAATCAAGCGGGACCTAGCCAAGTGGCAAGGCCACCAGCTAGGAAGCCATACATAGGAGCTGCCCCATGGTGCAGACGATGCAACCGTCATCATTCAAACCTCATACCCTGCTTCAAATGTACCTACTGTGGACGATGGGGACATTTGGTTGATGTATGCCGCTTTGCTTTCCAAAACAAAGCTGCTATAAGCCTTGCTGCTGCTCAACCTCCTGCCAGGAAACCTTATGACCGTACTGCACTGATGTGCAATAAGTGTTATGCACCTCACCGAGCTTACCTGCAGTGTCGTCTGTGTGCATCATGTGGACGACTCAGTCACCTGGCAAATGCTTGTCAATTCAACCCAATCCATGGTGGTCCAAACCAACCCCAAGTCAACCCTGCTCAAGCTCGTTTACCGTCTGGTACTTGGTACAACTACGGTGTGACGAGCTATTTCAGGAACAAGTGATCAAAGATTGTCAATGCAAATCTGACCCACAGATGAGCATTTGGCTGAGTATAAGATTTTGCTGTTTTAATCTTATGCTTTTGTTTCTTTGTTTTTCTTGTAATGTGAAACAATCTGTTTTGTTTATAAATAAATTGTTGTTCACAATTCTGATATACAAGTGTAGTTACATGTGTGTATGGCATTTCCCTATGATACCTACATCAAAGAACTATGTTCTTTACAAACTACTCTTGTGATTCTCCCTTTCAAGTGATCGCTCATGATTTCCTCGAAACATTTTAAGTACTCGTTTCATTCTAGGAGACAAAGTACAAGAAATGAAGTGACATTATGAGTAATCGTGCTTTTGCACATCTGTACCTTAGAATCCTTGGTTAGAAAACTAAGGTATTTTTCAATCTCATACCCATTTACGTTTTGATTTCTTTCAACATGCATTGTCTATGTTTTAAAAAACAACCCCCATGATTTCAAAAACATTGCCTATGTTTTCAAAAACAACCTCTATGATTTCAAAAGCATTTTCTAAGTTTTCAAAACAACCTGCATGATTTCAAAAAAAAAAAAAAAAAAAAACATTGTCTATGTTTTCAAAAACAACCTTCATGATTTCAAAATGTTATTAATACAGTATAATTACTTATATCAAGTGCATGATTTCAAAAGCATCATTCATGTTTTCAAAACCTTATACATAATTTCAGAATTCAACTCGCATGATTTTAAAACATTTTTATAAATATACCTACCTAATACACCAACTTTATGATTTCAAAAATATTATATATAAGGTTTCAAAAACATTAAACACATTTTTAAAAGAAACCCCATGCATAGTTTTCAAAAATATTTTCCTCATACATTGACTTAACCTTCAAATTTCGCTTCATATGTCGCCTTGACATATCTAGCATCTCAACTTCATAAGCATTTTTACTTCATGTTTTGACTTAAGTACATCCAGTGCAAGGTTTCAAAACATCTTCAACTTCTAAAATCCATATGGGATCTTTTTATCTCTACAATTAGATCCTTGTGGATAATTATCGTTCAAATCAGAATCCTTAATTGGATTCCTTGTGTACCTTAATTCGAACATTTCGATTCCTTATAATCGAAATCGAATTTTCTCTTTAAAAGAATCTTTCTATTTTCATAATTCGATTCTTGCTAATGTTTAAAGTACCAAATGCAATCCACGGAATGGATTCCTAGTGTGCTTTAAATGCATGTACGCAGTTAACAAAACAAATTAACAAATTAAAGATCTAAGTAAACAATTTTGTGGTTATGTGATTATGTGTTTATGCATTTTGTATTTTCATTTATGCATTTTTTTGTGTTTTTGTGTTTTTGTATACTCTGGATATTCATTATCCAAATCCTCGTAGAATCTTTCATATCTTCATATGAGGGATTCGTGGTAGGATATTCAAAAAGGTACTACCTTAAATCCTTATTGGGCTTCTACATGATAGTTAAGACCCTTGGATTATATAGTACCACTCCATGATTCATTAGAGACCCTTTTAGTGGTCTAGTCAAAAAGATTGAATCAGAATCTGGTTAAGAATGACATGTGGTGATATAGCTGAACAGACTCCTTGGTAGCCTATTTAAATCATTCATTGATTTAATTAAAGGACCCTATGGTGGTCTAGTCACAATCATCACAAGATCATTCATTGTTTTCTTCCCCTACACATTATAAGATGCACTACGTGACTATGCAATGAATTACGTAATTATGGATGCATACATAATTGCGAAGTTCAGTGCACGGAAACCTCAGTAAGACTTATTATGTGTAAGAACCGGTAGTGACAACCATAACGAAATGTGAACAATGTAATAGAAGTACGGTGGACGCACCAATAACACTTTATATACTTTTATATAAGTGTCCCTCTCACATTGCAAGCATGATGTTATTTAAAGTTACTAGAAGTTCAGGACTCTAACCAGTGTTGTTTGAATCTTTTAAACTTCATGTTTCAAGCTCTCACAAGTTTCCTCTAAATAAATTTCGGGACGAAATTTCCTGAAGTAGGGGAGACTGTGACACCTGTGTCACTTCAACCATCAAACAAATACCAAACCAATGAAATATTGTATTTCATACTTGGGATTTTCATAAATATGTGTATCATTTGCACATATCAATTCTTGTTAGATTTTGGGCTTTAAATCGCTTTCTGGAAGGTTATACGCGCACTGATGCGTAAATATAACCAGTTTAATGCAACAAACACTCCGGAATAGTGACATAGGCTTAAAGTACCTTAAATAACCTTTACATAACTTAGAAATAAGTTTTGGAAGGTTTGGTATGCCGAAATCAAGTTTATTCGCTTATAGGGACTAAAATTGACAAACGGCGAAAGTATGCTAATCGAACTGTAACAGACATTCTGGAACATGGCCATAAGTTAAACACACCCTAAATATCCTTTACATAGCTTAGAAATAGGCTTTGAGAGGTTCGGTGTGCTAAAATAAACTTTATTCTCATTCAGGGACTAAAAGCGTCAAAAAGTGCATAAGTTTGCATTTTCGCGCATAACTTATGTTCTGAATGCATCCGGACTTCCAAAAATTTATGTAATCATTAACATATTATGTTTTAGTGATTGGCTTGTCAAAAATCCATTCGTCGCGCAATTTGGATCGTACACGCGTCCGTTACGACTTCCGTCGTAATTAACCGAACAACGCAACCGTACGGCCAAACGAACTGACATCCGGCATATTTTTGAACACATTTTAAGTCCCCTATACTTTAACTTCATTTTAGAGCCTTAAAATGTGGTTAACAGGGCTTAAACGTGTCAAAACGCATCAAAAATCAAGTTCGGAGTCACAGGGGCCTGTTCTGCCATTTTTGAAACATATTTGGTCTGCAGGGTCCTTGCGCACCTCAAGGATATTGGTGTTACGGTGTGCAAGCCATCACCAGCATAGCAGAATGTTGCAAACAGCCTGTTTTCAGCTGTTATACACTCTTTTCTCACTTACAACTGGTTTCTAGCAATCCTATGGGCTCCCATGGGTTTTTAAATCAGTGGGTATGTGTTGTACGGCTGAGATTAACGCTTGGGAAACAAGAAACGATCTTAACGGCTCTACATTTCCTATAAATACCCCCCATGTCTTTCTCATTTCCCTCACATTTGAAATCTGATTCAAAGCTCTCTAAGTGGAAGTTTATATGCTTCCTACCTGAGAGTGAATCGGGTTCGAATCTTGCGGGGACCTTCTGTAAGTATTCTTTCATTCTTTTCATTCGTTATTAGCGTTAAAGTCAAACTGTGTTTGAATTTCTGCATTGACCAGTTTATGGTCAACGCGAAGTTCGTTTGAACTTCATAACGTGAGCGTAATCACGATGGTTATAGTCACTAGTGACTATACCTACTGATTACCACGTTATCTAGGCTCAGTGACGAGTCGTAGTTTCGGGCAAAATGCGTGTTCTCGCGTATTTTGTAACCAAACTACTTGTGGGTATCAAAACCGTTTGTTTTGATACCAAACCTGTTTTTAAACCTTGTTAAACATGTTCTAACATGTTTAGCTCGTCACTTTTAGATTTGTGCTTGTCTAGGGTCGTAAAGGTAAGCGATCTAATCAATCGCTTAAACTTCCGAACCCGACCCATTTGGTCGATCATTAGGATCCGACCAAACACCTTAGGTGACCATAGTAGTATAGGGAATAACCTTCCGAGGTTATACCTTATGGTCACATCGTTTGAGTAGTTATATGATAGGTGATATATATGCCTTAGGTAAATTACCAAATGCCCTTGTCTAGGGTCGTAAAGGTAAACTGAAATATTTCCCGATTATTTTATTTCACAACTCGGGATAAAACCCGGTAATTTACAATCTTGAGATTTCACAAAGAAATCTTTTATTTTACAAAACATGTTTCTTTATTTTTATACTGAGCCACTTCCTTAAGCTTGTAGTGCTTCACGGCACTTTTCCTGGATTACAACAGATCACCTGAAACATGTTTGAAAAAGGTTTTTTCAGCGGGAAATACTGAGTGAATCATTCTTTTTAATAAAACGACTCTTTTGTTATAATTTACAGTATTAAGAGCGATTACAATGTTCCTGATATCAAACCAACTACCCACGGTATTTGTCACTCGACCGGATATGTGACTATGGTCATATCCCCCATTGGCTGCCCCAATGGTGACGATTATCAAGTAATGTATACAAAACCCCACATACCAGCTGTAACTTGGTGATTAGAAAGACTTAATCACCGTAATTATAACTTTGAAAATAAACATGATTTTGAAAGTAATTTGATAAAAAGAGAATGACTCACATTGCAGATTTAATTTCGAACAGAGCTTAGCCTACTGATTAGCCTTGATAACCTAGTTTAAATAATAATGCACACAAACTAGGTTAGTAACTTAATACAACATTTACGATAACTCAGGAGATTAAAACCTTCACAACGAATGACAAAGTGCGATACTTAAACATCCATTGAATTAACAACGAATGACAAAGCATAAACCCTAATGTGGGCAGCACTTAAACATCTATTGGATAGTTTAATCGATCGGACATTGAATCGTATCAGCGATCGAGTAATTACCCTGAATTGCGGCAGCACTTCGTGAATCGTGTGTGTGTTTTGTAGTGATTATACTATAACTCAGCGTACGTTTTGAGTTTTTACGTCGAATTAACACAGAATGTCAAGTCCCAGACTCTTGTATTTATAGTTGAAAATTGGTTCCCCCGCGTGTCGCCGAGGGTGTCTCCGTTCCTGTCGCGTGTCGCGGGGCATACCCCCCCAGCCTAGGGTAGCCTCGTGTCTCAGGTAGCCTAGGTGAGTCAACGTTGCATGCAAATTCAGTTTCAACAACGTTTTATTTAGATAATCATAACTAGGGTTTTACCCCCCTGAGTTTTAGGGGCCCTAATCCTAATTCCGATTGTTCTGAAAATTTTAGGGTTTGTTCAGAATTACTTGGGTTTCTCAATTAGGGTTTCCTATTTGGACAATTAAAATAATAATTAGGAATTTTTAATGAGAGTTGTTACATTCTCCCCACCTTAATAAAAATCTCGTCCTCGAGATTTACTTGAATATATAAGGATACTTTCGCTTCATTTCTGATTCCAGCTCCCAAGTATATTCAGTTCCTCTCTTTGAATCCCATCTGATTTTGACTAAAACTAGTCGTTTGTGTTTGAGAAACTTGATCTTTCGATCCTCAATTTGAAGAGGTTTCTCAACAAATTTCAGCTTTTCATTTACCTCTATATCTTGAAGAGGTACTACCAGTGATTCGTCTTATAAGCATTTCTTGAGATTGGATACATGAAATACATCATGTACTCCAGCTAATTCTTTTGGTAGTTGTAAACGATAAGCAACTGGTCCTATACGTTGGATCACTGAAAATGGTCCTACGTACCTTGGACTTAGTTTTCCTTTCTTTCCGAATCTAACTACTCCTTTCCAAGGAGAAACTTTTAATAGTACTTTGTCTCCCACTTGGAATTCAAGTGGCTTGAGCCGATTGTCTGCATAACTCTTCTGACGATCGCGAGCCGTCTTCAGTCTTTCCTTGATTTGAGTAATCTTATCAGTCGTCTCTTGTACTATTTCAGGACCTGACAATTGACTTTCTCCTATTTCTGCCCAACAAACTGGAGTTCTGCACTTTCTTCCGTACAGTGCTTCAAATGGGGCAGTTTCAATACTTGAATGATAACTATTGTTATAGGAGAATTCAATTAATGGTAAGTGATCGTCCCAATTTCCACCAAAATCTATTACACATGCTCTGAGCATGTCTTCTAGAGTTAGGATCGTCCTTTCACTTTGTCCGTCTGTTTGTGGATGATATGCAGTACTCAGATTTAGTCGAGTTCCCATAGCTTGCTGGAAGCTTTTCCATAAATGAGAAGTAAAACGACTATCCCTATCCGAAACAATGGAGAGTGGAACTCTATGTAAGGATACGACTTCATCTACATACAATTTTGCCAATCTTTCCATACTAAAGGTTTATTTCATTGGTAGAAAGTGAGCAGATTTGGTTAATCGATCTACAATTACCCAAATGGCATCATTACCTTTTCTTGTTTTGGGTAACTTGGTAACAAAATCCATTGTTATGAGTTCCCATTTCCATACAGGCATTTCTAATTGTTGTAGTAACCCTGAGAGTTTCTGATGTTCTGCCTTAACTTGTGAACAAGTAAGACATTTAGAAATATATCGCGCTATATCCTTTTTCATTCCTATCCACCAGAAGTTCTTTCTTAAATCTTGGTACATCTTATTGTTTCCTGGGTGTATAGTATACCTAGATTTATGGGCTTCTTCTAAAATCTTAGGTCTTAAGTCTCCCTGCTTAGGTACCCAAATTCTACTTTTGTGGAATCTCCAAATTCCATCTGCTCCTTGTTCTAATTCCTTTATTCGTCCTTTCATTCCTTCAGCATCATTCGTGATTGCTGTAGCTTGCACATTCTTCAATTGTTCCATTAAATCTATTTGTAGATTTAATCTGAGAGCACGAACCTGTCGTTGTTTCTCATAATACTTACGACTTAAGGCATCTGCAACTACATTTGCCTTTCCTTCGTGATACTGAATATCACAGTCGTAATCACTTAGGATTTCCATCCATCTCCTTTGCCTCATGTTTAATTCTTTTTGCCCAAATATATATCTTAAACTTTTATGATCTGTATAAACAGTAAATTTACTTCCATACAGATAATGTCTCCAAATTTTAAGGGCAAAAATTACGGCTCCTAATTCTAAATCATGAGTCGAATAGTTTTCTTCGTGCTTTTTCAATTGCCTTGAAGCATATGCAATCACCTTTTTGCGTTGCATAAGCACACATCCATATCCTAGTTTTGAAGCATCACAATATACTTGAAAATTTTCAGTTCCTTCTGGTAAGGCTAAGATTGGAGCATTTGTTAATTTCTGCTTCAAAATCCTAAAAGCTTCTTCTTGTTTAGATCCCCATTCAAACTTAACGGTTTTACAGGTTAGCTTAGTTAATGGAACAACTATCTTGGAAAAATCCTTAATAAACCGTCTATAGTACCCAGCTAAACCTATAAAACTTCTAATTTCCATTGCTGTTTGTGGAACCTTCCAATTGGTAATTGCTTCTATCTTAGCAGGATCTACGTAAATACCTTCGTGATTCACCATGTGTCCTAGGAATTGCACTTCCTTTAACCAAAATTCACACTTCGAGAATTTGGCATAAAGCTTTTCTTTTCTTAACAAAGTTAAGAGTGCATGAAGGTGTTCACAATGCTCTATCTGACTTTTGGAATAAATAAGTATATCGTCTATAAAAACAATTACAAATTTATCCAAATATGGTTTACAGATCCTATTCATCATGTCCATGAATGCAGCAGGTGCATTCGTTAACCCAAAGGGCATGACTGTAAACTCGTAATGACCATACCTAGTTCTGAAAGCAGTTTTAGGTATGTCTTCTTCTTGTACCTTCAATTGATGATATCCGGAGCGTAAGTCTATCTTAGAAAAATATCTAGCTCCTTGAAGTTGATCAAACAGATCATCAATCCTAGGTAATGGGTATCGATTCTTAATTGTAACCTTATTTAATTCTCTATAATCGATACACATTCTCATTGAACCATCCTTTTTCTTAACAAATAGCACTGGTGCTCCCCAAGGAGATGAACTAGGTTGTATGAATCCTTTACTTAGTAATTCATCTAATTGCTTTTTCAGTTCTAACATTTCTGTGGGTGCTAACCGATAAGGTGCCCTAGCTATCGGTGTAGTTCCTGGAATTAGATGAATCCTAAATTCTACTTCCCTATCTGGGGGTAATCCCGGTAATTCTTCTGGAAATACATCCGGATATTCTGAGACTACAGAAATTTCCTTAAGTTCTTTACCCTTAGTACTAATGATTACTGAAATCATATATACTATTCCTTGTTTTCGTTCATAATTAGCAACTTTCATTACTGATATGAACTTCATGAGCTTACGTGGTTTATCTCCTGTAATCCTAATTACTTCTCCGGTGGTTGATTGAATTTCTATGGAATTCTGATCATAAAGGATTCGAGCATGGTTGGCTACTAACCAATCCATTCCTAATACAACATCAAATTCAGCTAAATTCATTGGCAATAGGTTTGCAGAGAATTTATGCCCTAAAAGTTCTATATTTCCTTCCTGCAAAACTTTATCTATTTTAACTGAATTTCCGTCTGCCGTTTCGACTGTAAAAATCTGCCTAATACTGGTTAAAAGTAAATTAAGAGCTTGACAGAATGAAGTATTTATAAAACTTTGGTTTGCACCAGAGTCAAATAATACTTTTGCGTATACGTTGTGAACTAAGAACGTACCCGCTATCACATCTGGGATAAGTTCTGCTTCTTGAGTGGTTAGCTGAAATGCCCGGGCATTCTTCTTAATAGTTCCGTCGGTCGCCTTGGTTTTGTTGTCTGCTGGTTTGCCCAATTTAGGACATTCTGTTTTGAAATGTCCATTTTCTCCACAGTTATAGCAGACTATTGTTTTCTTTCTGCAGTTTTCTTCACGATGTCCTACAGTTTTGCAAAAATTGCAGGTTATATCGAATCTTCCATAAGGTTTCTTCTTGCATTTCCTGCAGAATGACAGAGTTGAGAATTGCCCAGTTCCTCTTCTCTTGAAATTACTACTATTACCCGCACGAAATCCTTGGGTAATTTTCTGAGCCAATTCTTTCTTCTTGTTTTCATCTTGTGTACGTACCAATTCGTCAGTTAGGGTGTTAGCTAATTCCACCGTATCGTCAATAGTGCGAGGTCTCGCAGCTTTAACGATATTGCGGATTTCACTAATCAGTCCCCAAATGTAGCGAGAAATGAGTACCGGTTCTGGCGAAGCCAGCGTTGGTACCACTCTAGCATATTCAAAGAATGTTGAAGTATAACCGCGACAATCTACACCCATCATCCGATGATTTAGGAACTTATTTGTCATTTGTTCCTTTTCATACTCGGGACAGAATTTTCTTTCTACAAGACTCTTAAATTCTTCCAAATTCATGGCATAAGCTATTATTCTTCCTTTTGATTGTAACACAGTGTTCCACCATTCGAGTGCTCCTTCCTTGAAGAGATTTGATGCGTACATGACCTGATCATCTTTAGCACATTTACTTATGGCAATTACTGCTTCGGTTTTCTCTAACCAACGCAGTGATGCAGTTGCTCCTTCACTGCCTGCAAATTCAGTGGGTTTACAAGTAAGGAATTCTTTGAAAGTGCAACCAGGCGTTGCGGCTTTCATTTTCTTAGGAAATGGAGCTTGATGTGGTTCCTTATTATGATTAACATGATCATCACCTCCGTTTACACTATTACTGAAGTTATCTTCAGAAATACGTTTACTAGGAACGATTTGTTGCGGTTCGATTGGATTCTTTACAGCAGCAACGATTGCTGGAATAGCATTGGCTATCCCTTGAGCAACAATATTTTCAATATCTTGCCTAGTCATATATTGATCCCCTGGATGTTGCTCTGACTGATTAACCTCATTTACTGGTTCATTACCAATGTTTGCCATCTGATAATTAATATATATAATTTTATTAGTATCTGATAAATAACAATTATACATAAAAACAATCAGACAATTTTCATAATACACGTATAGTCAAAACTATCGATTTCTCGATTTCATTTTATATCTTTTATAGTATGCATCACTACACACCAATATCTTACAGCGTTTTATTCGTAGTTATTTTACAGACTGATTTCACTATTTACTTTTACTATTACACAACCATAGTTTCACCATCCTATTATCTCTCGTCACTTGTCGTCCTAAAAACGAAGCTCCATTTCATCATACTTCCAAGCAATTTGTCCCCTATCTCCCGGATTCTATTTCCCGCATCCATTAACTCTTCACCAAAATGGCGAAGTTCTGCTAAATTCTCGTTACTCATGGGTGGATTTGGTAATGGTTCTGGGTCGAACTGAGGAAGAAAGGAATAAGGACTATTGATTAGGTTTTGAAACTGCCAATCATTTGTCCACCATTCGTCTATCCCCAGAGGTTGAGTATGGATTATAGGGTCTGGAATTGCTGGTTCTAAGTTTATTGGTAGTTGATTTTCAATAGTAGGGTACAGATTATTATTAATTGGCCTGACAACATCACAGCTTGCCAATGCCCGATCTAATTCCTCCTGAAAAGGTAACTCCTCCACCTGTCTAGAACTTTCTCCGACTTCTCTCTGAATTTGCCTAGAACTTCCTCCATATTCCATTCCTGGTGGTCTAGAATCTTCTCCCAATTCCATTTCCAGTGACCTAAAACCTTCATTGACTTCAACCCCTTTTCCTTTGTCTAAAGGATTTTCTATTTTCGGAATTTTCCTGGTTGTAGGCTTCCTCCTACGCACACGTCTCCATCCCACAAATCTCCTCCTCTTCTTGGGTTTAGGTTTCTCTGGAGGTGGTGAAGCATTGAATTCAACAGGTTCTTCTATGTCTGGTATATACCTATTGAAATCTCGGGAAACCTCTATTTTTACTGGATAGAGATTTAGGTTTTGAAGGGCGTCAGACAAGTTACTCATGCTGTTACGCAAAATACACACAATTACTAATGTATAACAAAATTTTCATAGGAAATCTTTTAAATATTATTTCATACTGGGTAAATACAAAACAAATGAAAATTTAAAACACACGAGGTTCTATTGTAAATTTATTTATTTACTGGATAAGATTTCTGGACTGTAGGCGCTAAAACTTGATTTTAAAATATTTACAGATTTGCATTTACTGCTACAGTAGCTAGCATATAAAGATCTGCCCATTTCTCTCTAATTTGTCCTCCCAAGGTGTTTTACTGGTTAATTCATGGGTTTACTGTTTAACTTTCTTCTCTCGGGATTTCTTTATTTTCTCCTTACTTTTTCTAATAATCAGACTTCTTTTACTAGGAGAAAGTGGTTCTTCATACTGCGCTTTACGGACAAATATTCCTTCTTCAGGAATTACATAAGGTTTTGTTTGGGATGAACTTCCCTTTCGTTGGATTACCTATCTTGTTTAAGATAGATGTTTGAAAGCTTTTGTTTACCCATACTGTAACTAACAAATAATCAGTTAATAAAACACATAATCACATAATTGGCAATCAGTAAAAATTAAGTATTTCTAAATACTTAATAGGCTTAAATCAGTGGCTCTGATACCACCTTTTTCTGTCACGGCCCCCGACCCGGTTTGACCCGTTTCAGGAGCCGCAGGAGAGAAATCTCGTGGTATTTATTTAACAGCGGAAGTTTCTTCAGGATCATTTTAAAACTGAAATATTTCCCGATTATTTTATTTCACAACTCGGGATAAAACCCGGTAATTTACAATCTTGAGATTTCACAAAGAAATCTTTTATTTTACAAAACATGTTTCTTTATTTTTATACTGAGCCACTTCCTTAAGCTTGTAGTGCTTCACGGCACTTTTCCTGGATTACAACAGATCACCTGAAACATGTTTGAAAAAGGTTTTTTCAGCGGGAAATACTGAGTGAATCATTCTTTTTAATAAAACGACTCTTTTGTTATAATTTACAGTATTAAGAGCGATTACAATGTTCCTGATATCAAACCAACTACCCACGGTATTTGTCACTCGACCGGATATGTGACTATGGTCATATCCCCCATTGGCTGCCCCAATGGTGACGATTATCAAGTAATGTATACAAAACCCCACATACCAGCTGTAACTTGGTGATTAGAAAGACTTAATCACCGTAATTATAACTTTGAAAATAAACATGATTTTGAAAGTAATTTGATAAAAAGAGAATGACTCACATTACAGATTTAATTTCGAACAGAGCTTAGCCTACTGATTAGCCTTGATAACCTAGTTTAAATAATAATGCACACAAACTAGGTTAGTAACTTAATACAGCATTTACGATAACTCACGAGATTAAAACCTTCACAACGAATGTCAAAGTGCGATACTTAAACATCCATTGAATTAACAACGAATGACAAAGCATAAACCCTAATGTGGGCAGCACTTAAACATCCATTGGATAGTTTAATCGATCGGACATTGAATCGTATCAGCGATCGAGTTATTACCCTGAATTGCGGCAGCACTTCGTGAATCGTGTGTGTGTTTTGTAGTGATTATACTATAACTCAGCGTACGTTTTGGGTTTTTACGTCGAATTAACACAGAATGTCAAGTCCCAGACTCTTGTATTTATACTTGAAAATCGGTTCCCCCGCGTGTCGCGAAGGGTGTCTCCGTTCCTGTCGCGTGTCGCGGGGCATACCCCCCTAGCCTAGGGTAGCCTCGTGTCTCAGGTAGCCTAGGTGAGTCAACGTTGCATGCAAATTCAGTTTCAACAACATTTTATTTAGATAATCATAACTAGGGTTTTACCCCCCCCCCCCCCCCCCATGAGTTTTAGGGGCCCTAATCCTGATTCTGATTGTTCTGAAAATTTTAGGGTTTGTTCAGAATTACTTGGGTTTCTCAATTAGGGTTTCCTATTTGGACAATTAAAATAATAATTAGGAATTTTTAATGAGAGTTGTTACACTGGGCACCTGGCCACGACCCCATGTCGGCTGAGCATGGCCTCGTGGTCAGAGTGCCAGTAACAAAACTTACAGAAACTTGGCCACGGGGCGTGCCTGGTGGCCACGACCCGTGGTCGGCAGAGTTCAGACAAAACAGCATGTCAGGGGTGTGGGCACAGGGGCGTGGTCATTGACCACGGGCCTGTGGTGGCAATCTGCAATTGATGATTCACATGTTTTTTGCTTTTGGTTCGGGTTTACGGGCTTATATAGCACTAATGCTTAGTGCATCCAAGCTTCCTGTGTACCTGTTTTGCTAAACACTACACCATACATAATATAACAACATCCTAATTTACCAAAGTTTAAACATCCATCACCACAAACATAAAAAGAAAATAAAATGCAGAAAATAAAAATTGTCTAGGAAAGTAAATTGTCTAAACCATGGCACACAGACCAGAAATTGTTCGTGAGATAGAAAGGGTTAACCTAGAATACCGCATCTTGTCACCGCACTATACCACTCCGTCGCCTCTGCTCAGTCCATATCCTGCATAGCGGAGACACCATATGGTCCCGGATATATGTGATGTCATCCTGCATGGCAGAGACAGTGCGCTCCACTGATGCGATCCGGGTAAAGGTGTTACTAGTCATATTGTATGTGTTCCGGGTGCATAGTAAGTTTTCCTGCAAAAGATCATGTAAAATTTGAAAATTAGGAAAACCACCTCCTTGAGAGAAGGAACCCGTATGGTAGCCTTGATGTTGAGGAGGACGGGTTGGGTCGGCATGTAGGACAAGGGCTTCTTCTGGGTTCCATACGTGTCCTTGGGTGTTTTGGAATCGGACCAACCCGTCACCCATCTCGTGGATGATTCCCATTAAGCGGCATTGGGTGAGATCCACCTTTCCTGACCTTGGACCCTTATGGAATGACCTTGGCATGCGTTGGACATAGGTCTTGAAAAGGCGGTACATCCATCCCCCGAAAAAGATAGGTGTCGGGGGAGTTGGCCAACTGGTTTAGGTGCATGTTCCTTAGGAGTAGGTGGGTGACATCGAGAGTTATGCGTTTATGGATGCAATACAGGACAGTAAGGTCACGTAGGTTTACAACACCCATGCTATCATGCCTTTGACATAAAGAGTTGCTAAGGACCCGGTGAATGTAGCGGTAGAGGGGGTCCCGCAACTGAGACCTCTTTGGACGCTTGAATCATACGACCCTTCTCCGATTTGAGCCCATTCCGTTTGGCGCATGTTGTTTGGGAGTTCACGGAGACCACCCGTGTTCTCCTCTTCACCGGATGCTTCTTCGGTGAATAGACCCACATTCACCCCAAACTGTGCTATGGAAATCGAAAGCACCTCCCAGCACATCTGAATTGAACCCCTTCTTCGTCAAATGGCTCGTCTTTGGCTTTGAACTTGAAAGAACTGTAAAACTCTATGCTATATTCATAAAATGAATGGAGTTTCACGCCGAGGGCCACCCGTAGTGGTCCCGTGACTAGCGTGTTGTATCGGTCCTGTTGCCCCACGGCTTCCAAAGTTTCAAGACATGCTTGCTTTGGTGTTTCTTCGGGCCTAGTTTGAAGTATGTCACAACGAGCTTGGTAGTCCCTTTTTGATGGTTTGAACCTGAGGAACTTGATGGCCATCTCTTGTTGATGTTGAACGGAAGAAAAACATAAAAATCTGCAGAGAATCTCAGAGGAACCCGAGAGTTTTCGGGGAAACGGGTCGTGGTGAAATGAGAAATGAGAAAGAAAAGGGGTTTTATCCCCGATAATTGCCGAACACGCCCCCGTGGCCAGCAGACAGGGCCCCTTGGGCAGCTAAAATTTGTATATATATATATATATATATATTATAGTGCTCGTGTGGTTGACCTGTTCCCGAAACTGGTTTAGATATCTTACCGATTTTTGAAGCTTTCCCGAAGTCCATTACCCACAAGACATGATGTTAGTACACAAACCTTCGCTTAATCATTCCTCGACCGCTTGTAGCAAGATATTTTCCTCATCATCCTCAATGAATCCTTGATAAAGCTTAAGCCTTTGTCTGGTGACTTTGAATGGAATCCTATTTCGAGATTTAATCTCAATTGCACCGTGTGGAAAAATATGGGTGATAGAAAAAGGTCCCGACCACCTAGACTTTAATTTTTCGGGAAATAATCGAATTCGTGAATTAAACAATAGAACTTGATCTCCTACTTGAAATTCATTAGTGTCACACCCCAACCAATGGCGGAATCATCGGAGTGGGACTTGTTCGAGATTGTAAGAGACTTCATAACACTATTTACGACAATATTTAATTCAACCTGTTTCATTTCATAATCAAATTGTCAAACATTACAAGGAAATTCAAATAACAACATTGTTCATAAAATAAACATAACAAAATTGATACAACACTTTAAACCCTAACGTCTAAGTGAGTATCTAGGCATCATTGCTAATCCATTTCATAGCATCATCAATCCTCAACCTGTAACATGTTTAAAATACAATTCAATGCAAAAGCAAAGGCGAGTATACAAGTTTAAGAAAAAGTTTAAGCATAAGTTTAAAAGTTTAAAACCGAATCCACATGGCAACCTAGTTTATACAAGATCAACATAACATGCCATGCAATATTTCTAGTCAACCCTCTGTTTATGCAAAAAGATATAATTCAACATGACCACTAGTCTACGGGCGGTGCGTTACTCCTATAGCGCTATACATGTCAAATGAAGGCTCGTATAAAGCAAATGACTATAGTATATCACATAAGTATGATCCACATATAAGCATCAAGTATAACAACTTAGTATTCATGTATAAGGATTGTTTTCGTGCATTGCATAAAGAATAAGTTTAAGTGTGGTTTTATAAATTAACATGTTACACCTCAAAAGTGGTAAACATAAAAAGGGGGTTTGCGAGTATACTCACATAATTGCTAAGTCTTCCGATTATCCAAGTGTTGATGAGTGTACGAGTTTAGGAGGATGGAACACCGAGGTCACCCTATATGGGCAAACGAAGGTGTAAGAGGAATCAGGATTACGACGAAGGATTTGAAGTGGAAACTCAAGTATATCTAGTTGATGTAAACGTAAGTGTATATATATATATATATATATATATATATATATGTATTTTATATAGTTTAAGTAATATTTCTAAATTAATTCTTTCAAAAATATTGTTGAAGTGTTGTCAAAAATAAAAATAAATATACATTTATATCCATTTTATAAAACTTAATCGATTTAGATAGGTTTCGTTTTATAAAATTTACTCGTTTCGTTTTACAAAATTTTACGAAAGACGGGTAGAGTTTCCTCTGTTTTTGGACAATTCCAATAACACAAGTTGTCGATTTATTTGTCAAAATTCAACAAGTAACACAACATTATATATTTATACGAGTTTCATAACGGAAATAAGTGTATTTATACAAGTTTCAAAACACGGCTAATGAACAAATTCGAGTAACTAAAGTTTATAAACAACAATAATAAAAATTTGCGTCGTTTAAGTGCATACCAAATCTCGGACCGACAGTGGACCAGTTTTGACCAAGTTTGACCCAATGTTGACTGTTTGACCGAAACAACTAGGGATCTTACCCGAAACTGCTGGCTTGAACCTACTGACCCGCAACCCGAGAGACCCGAACATGATACTGAACCGCAACCCGAACCATACTGACCCGAGTAGGACCTGAACCGAATCGAGTAAAACCGTGACTCCTTGTTAACTGACCCGACCCAAACCTTCTACCACCGCCACTGCCTTCGTCGCCGGCAGTGGTGTCGACCACCAACACCAAACTCATCATCATCATCGACAACATCAAATCAAAAAATAAATAAATAAATAAATAACAGAAACTAAAATGAAAGAGAAAGATGAAGGTTTACCGGTTGAACTCGTCGGAAGGAGACGCCGTTCGTCACCAGGTATCGACGCCGCCTTTGACGACAGATCGTTGCTGTCGACATCCTCTTTTCTCTTTCTCTCTTTCTCCGCGTCTCTCTCCTCTCCCGTATGTACACTCGCCGCCGCACACCACCGAGCAATGGTGGTGACCGACCATTAAATCAAGTAACAAGGGGGTGCTGGGTGGTGGTTTAGGATGAAGAGAACGAGGGGTTGTAGGTTGATTGTGGCTGGTGCTCGACCGGAGCTATCGCTGGTGTTAACTCCGACCGCCGGAGTTGAAGGAAGGAGATAGGGAGGTGGAAGATTAAATGCTATTGTGTGTGATGACTGCTCAAATAAACGAGAGGGTGAGGGAGCAGGTTTTGATCTTGTGTGTGTTCACAGTATATAGATCGAGAGAGAAGAGGATAGTGAAGATGGTGAAGTTAGTCTGTGTTATGTATGCGGCTAGGTTGTGGCAAGTCCAAATCCTTTAGTTTTAACTGATTTAATAGTTTCAAGATTTGCACAATCAGTCCCTATGGTTTAATTAATCCAAGTTTATGTTATAATTTCAAAGGACTAACTTCATCATCAAATTAACTAGGTTAGTTTACTAACTTTAATCTCTAACGAGACTAACTAGATTATTATAAAAATACATTTTTTTAATAGCAACATTAATTAATTTAATTAATTAAATAAAATAGGATGGACAAATAACCATATTTATGAACGAATTTAAAAAAAAAATAAAGATAAAAGATTTTCGACGATACAACGGATTATAATTTTGAAAGGGGCAAGCTTCTAAAAATAGATTTTTTAGACTCGATTTCTAAATTAGGGAAGTTGTGAAAACGTGGAGCATTACAGTCTCCCCTCCTTTAGGAAATTTCGTCCTGAAATTTATTCAAGAGGAAGACCCGAAAGGGTTTTTTGGCAAACCGAAGATGATTGTTTAAAATTGAGGCTTTGGAGTTTGAGACAACGGATAATAATTAAGGTATAAGGGTGAACGATTGATCTAATAACGATTATGAGTATAAGGATAGCATAAGTATTGGGTATATGAAAGTAGTGTGTTAAGAATGAGGTCTCGTCGTGGATAATCAGATATAATGCATTTGTGAGTTGTTTAAAGTTTGTATTAGGTCCAAAAAGTCTCCAAAACACTGAATTTCTCATGGCACTTTTTTACGAAAGTTTGGTAACATGGTGAAAACACTTATATATAGGAAGTACCAGCGGCGTATCCACCATGTTTTTACCATATTACGCCCGTTTCGTATTCGGTGTCATGTTACGTTCCGTGTCTTACCATACACAGTAGTACACTCTATGGTTCTCATACGCCTATCTCTGTAATCTCGTGTGCACCCACGATTATGTTGATCGTCGCATGATCCGCATAGCTTGTACTAATTGCGTATGAATCAGGGTATTCATAAATGTGAAAAGTAAGAACGTGTACGTATAAGAATGTAGTATGTAAGCAAGTCCATGCTTAAGTATGTATGGGACCCACATAAGCGAATCCCTTGGATTCCGCTCGCGTACGGGTACGAATGTATGAATCAAGTATGAATGATGAGTATGCGTATAAGTATAAGTATAAACACAAGTATGAGTATGCATATGAGTATAAGTGTGAAAATAAGACGTATGAGTATAATTATGCATATAAGTAGGTATAAATGACGATGATTTCGCGTATGACATGTATTGCATGCGACAAGTTTAAGCACGTAAAATGATTGAGAAGTTTGAGTATGTAAAACGAATGATATAAGGGAGTCGTTATGAGACATTGAATAAAAAGGTGCGATGATATGTATGCATAGTTGTTTGAGCAAAACGTGGAGTTTTAGTTGAATCAAAATAGTTTAAGCTTGATTTGGAATGTAAATTATGGTTCGTGAATGCCAAAAGTATGTAAGACATATATTGATTATGTGAGGTATACTTTGTATAATAACGGAAATGCTACTCTTGTTTTAAAAGAATTTACGTTAGTTGAAAAGCGTTAGTCCCTATGAAGTCTTCTTGCCCACGTGTTTTGAATTTAATTGACATCTTGAGCGGTGTATGTAAAGGGTTTTGAAAATGGTAAGTTCGCATCGTTTTAAAGGGTCTTGCATTAAAATATGAAATTTGAAATTAGGAGGTTCTTGTGAAAGTGTTGCTTCTTAAAGAGAATTTTATGCATATTGAACTTAGTGATCGTTGAAAAGTGTTTTAATAAAATGTTTTATTGATTTTGAAAAAGGCTTTCGAAAAAAAATGATCTTACAATAACTATAAGATCTTATAGGCAAATGAAATGGCTAGTTTGATTTTCGATTGTGAACAAAGTCTTTGGTATGATGATAAAATGTGAGCGTGTGTTTGTTATTAGGTTGAGTATGAAATTCATGGGCAAGAGATTCATTGAACCGATTAAGTTGATAGGTAGCATTTCATAAGGTTTTGAAATTCGGGTAATAAAACGTTTTAAGGCATGATCAAGAATTTTCGTGTATATGATTTACGTGAAATAGATTATGAGATAAAGAATATGTTTGATAAAATAATAAATTTTGAAATTCGCATAAGTAGGGATTTTGACGAATGGTAACGACTTAGACATAAAACTTGATCGCGTTGCATAATGAAGTCTCTTTTGAAATGAAATTTGGTAACGATCACCTAAGTAAGGGGATCACCCCTAACTAGTCGGTGAGGTCGTTTTAAGAAAGAAGGAGTGGAGTTAATCGTCAAGGTAAGGGAATCACTCCTATCTCGATGATATGTCTCCATTTCGGTGTTACAAAGAATGTAAACAAAATTGAGTGACGTTTTGAAATCATCCATACGTATAAATGTATGAAAAGATTCAGTATGATGTGTGTGTGAGAAAAATGATCTCGAAAATAGATTTGAAACGAGAGAATTGTATCATATAAAAGCGATGATAGTAAAGCATAGGTTTGATCAAAACTTGGATTGTTCCGAAATGGAACTTTGACTAACCAAAGTGTTCGAAAAGTCTTTCGAATTTGAAGAGCATGCTTTGGCCTAATAGGTGAAATACTCTCGCCGATATGTCGGTTAACGGTGTCCACCTTTCCGGTTACTACATGACCCAATTCAATCGAAAATTCAAGACTTGGCAGGAATTTTTTGAAAACCAAGGAGCGGGACTAGTCGACAAGGTGTGGGTTTCACCCCTAACTTGACGATTTCATACCCTAAGTGTGGTTAGTACTTGTCGAGTCAAAATTTTAATTTCGACACTTTGACAAGGGTCCACTAGAGTTTGAAATGGAAATTCTCCATTAAGGTGAGGATTTCACTCCTAACTTGGTGGCGAATTTCGCGTAACAAGAATAGATGGATTAAGAGTCGTTCACCAAATTGTGGGTTTCATGCCTAGTTTGGTGAAGTTGTCTCGTTTGTATGATACGAGCGATTTCGAGTTTTAATATAAACGAGTTAAAAGACGTATGTTTGAAATATTAATAACGAGTATAAGCACATAAAGCATTCCAAGAAAAATAACACGTAGGACACATTTCAAGAATAGCACATAAAGATGTTTCATAAAAGTAGCATGTGAAGCAAGTATGGTCGAATTTGGCGCTTAACTATAGACTAGGTCAAAAGCATGGCAATTTTTCCTAATTCCCTATAGTTATGGCCCTGATACCAATCTGTCACACCCCAACCAATGGCGGAATCGTCGGAGTGGGACTTGTTCGAGATTGTAAGAGACTTCATAACACTATTTACGACAATATTTAATTCAACCGGTTTCATTTCATAATCAAATTATCAAACATTACAAGGAAATTCAAATAACAACATTATTCATAAAATAAACATAACAAAATTGATACAACACTTTAAACCGTAACGTCTAAGTGAGTATCTAGGCATCATTGCTAATCCATTTCATAGCATCATCAATCCTCAACCTGTAACATGTTTAAAATACAATTCAATGCAAAAGCAAAGGCGAGTATACACGTTTAAGAATAAGTATAAGCATAAGTTTAAAAGCTTAAAAACGAATCCACATGGCAACTTAGTTTACACAAAATCAACATAACATGGCATGCAATATTTCTAGTCAACCCTCTCTTTATGTAAAAAGATATAATTCAACATGACCACTAGTCTACGGGCGGTGCGTTACTCCTATAGCGCTATACATGTCAAATGAAGGCTCGTATAAAGCAAATGACTATAGTATATCACATAAGTATGATCCACATATAAGCATCAAGTATAACAACTTAGTATTCATGTATAAGGATTGTTTTCGTGCATTGCATAAAGAATAAGTTTAAGTGTGGTTTTATAAATTAACATGTTACACCTCAAAAGTGGTAAACATAAAAAGGGGGTTTGCGAGTATACTCACATAATTGCTAAGTCTTCCGATTATCCAAGTGTTGATGAGTGTACGAGTTTAGGAGGATGGAACACCGAGGTCATCCTATATGGGCAAACGAAGGTGTAAGAGGAATCGGGATTACGACGAAGGATTTGAAGTGGAAACTCAAGTATATCTAGTTGATGTAAACGTAAATATATATAAATATATATATATATATATATATATATATATATGTATTATATATAGTTTAAGTAATATTTCTAAATTAATTCTTTCAAAAATATTGTTGAAGTGTTATCAAAAATAAAAATAAATATACATTTATATCCATTTTATAAAACTTAATCGATTTAGATAGGTTTCGTTTTTTAAAATTTACTCGTTTCGTTTTAAGAAATTTTACGAAAAACGGGCAGAGTTTCCTCTGTTTTTGGACAATCCCGACAACACAAGTTGTCGATTTATTTGTCAAAATTCAACAAGTAATAAAACATTATATATTTATACGAGTTTCATAATGGAAATAAGTGTATTTATACAAGTTTCAAAACACGACTAATGAACAAATTCGAGTAACTAAAGTTTATAAACAACAGTAATAAAAATTTGCGTCGTTTAAGTGCATACCAAATCTCGGACCGACAGTGGACCAGTTTTGACCAAGTTTGACCCGATGTTGAATGTTTGACCGAAATAACTAGGGATCTGACCCGAAACTGCTGGCTTGAACCTACTGACCCGTAACCCGAGAGACCCGAACATGATACTGAACCGCGACCCGAACCATACTGACCCGAGTAGGTCCTGAACCGAATCGAGTAAAACCATGACTCCTTGTTAACTGACCCGAAGACCCAAACCTTCCACCACCACCACCACCTTCGTCACCGGCAGTGATGTCGACCACCAACACCAAACTCATCATCATCATCGACAACATCAAATAAAAAAAATAAATAACAGAAACTAAAATGAAAGAGAAAGATGAAGGTTTACCTGTTGAATTCGTCGCAAGGAGACGCCGTTCGTCACCAGGTATCGCCGCCGCCGCCGCTGACGGCGGATCGTTGCTGTCGAAATCCTCTTTTCTCTTTCTTTCTTTCTCCGCGTCTCTCTCCTCTCCTGTCTGTACACGCGCCGCCGCACACCACCGAGCAATGGTGGTGGCCGGCCATTAAATCAAGTAACAAGGGGGTGCTGGGTGGTGGATTAGGATGAAGAGAACGAGGGGTTGTAGGTTGATTGTGGCTGGTGCTAGACCGGAGCTATCGCCGGTGTTAACTCCGACCGCCGGAGTTGAAGGAAGGAGATAGGGAGGTGGAAGATTAAAGGCTGTTGTGTGTGATGACTGCTCAAATAAACGAGAGGGTGAGGGAGCAGGTTATGATCTTGTGTGTGTTCACAGTATATAGATCAAGTGAGAAGAGGAGAGTGAAGATGGTGATGTTAGTATGTGTTATGTATGCGGCTAGGGTTGGGGCAAGTCCTAATCCTTTAGTTTTAACTGATTTAATAGTTTCAAGATTTGCACAATCAGTCCCTATGGTTTAATTAATCCAAGTTTGTGTTATAATTTCAATGGACTAACTTCATCATCAAACTAACTAGGTTAGTTTACTAACTTTAATCTCTAATGAGACTAACTAGATTATTATAAAATTACATTTTTTTAATAGCAACATTAATTAATTAAATAAAATAGGATGGACAAATAACCATATTTATGAACGAATTTAAAAAAAAAATAAAGATAAAAGATTTTCGACGATACAACGGATTATAATTTTGAAAGGGTCAAGCTTCTAAAAATAGATTTTTTTAGACTCGATTTCTAAATTAGGGAAGTTGTGAAAAAGCGGAGCGTTACAATTAGGCTTAATATGTTTATCATGCAAGCTTTTCATTCGTTACTTATAAATTTCGGAGTTAGAGTATGCTTGATTCCTTAGTTCTTCTAATTCGTTTAATTGACAAAATCGATTCTTTCCGGTGGTTTCAATGTCTAAGTTTACTCTTTTAAATGCCCAGTAGGCCTTGTGTGCTATTTCTACTGGCAAATGACAACTTTTCCATAGACAAGCTTATATGGGGTAGTACCTATTGTTGTTTTATAAGCGGTTCGAAAAGCCCATAAAGCGTCGTCTAATTTATCAGCCCATTCTTTTTTATTTAATCCTATGGTTTTTTCAAGTATTCGTTTTAAACCTCGATTAGTCGCTTTGGCTTGTCCATTTGTTTGAGGGTGATATGCAGTTGAGATTCGGTGATAGACCCCATATCTTTTTAAAAAAAATTTAAGTTGATGATTACAGAAATGGGTACCTCTATCACTTATTAATGCTTTTAGAGTTCCGAAACGAGAAAATAGTCATTTCAAGAATCTTACCACAACTCTTCCATCATTTGTTGGAAGAGCTTCAGCTTCAGCCCATTTTGACAAGTAATCCACTGCCACAAGTATATATTTGTTTTATTTTGATTGTGGGAAAGGACCCATAAAGTCTAGTCCCCACACTTCAAATATTTCACAAACAAAAAAGCCATTTTGTGGCATTTCGTTTTTGGAAGAAATATTACCTGATTGTTGGCATGCATCACATGTCTTGATAAGACTTTGGGAGTCTTTGTAAATGGTCGGCCAATAGAATCCTGAATCAAATACCTTTCGTGCGGTACTAGCGGCTCCATGATGTCCTCCGTATGGACCTTCATGACAATGGCGGCGAATTTTTCTTGCTTCACTACCATGCACGCATCGTCGGATAAGTTGGTCGGCACACATTTTGAAAAGATAAGGATCTTCCCAGAAATAATGCTTTACATCGGCAAAGAATTATTTTCTTTGATGGTGTGACCATCCTTTAGCGACTATCCCACTAGCTAGGTAGTTGGCGTAGTCGGCGTACCATGGTTCTTCTCGGTACTCTACCATTTCTAAGGATTCCGTTAGGAAATTTTCATTGATGAGCTCATCCCTAGTTGCCTCCAAAGCTGGATCTTCCAAGCGGGATAGATGATCGCAGCGGTGTTTTCAGCTCCTGTTTTGTCTTTTATTTCTATGTCAAATTCTTGGAGGAGTAGAATCCATCTGATTAAACGTGGCTTGGCATCCTATTTTTTTTAAAGAGATAACGAATGGCTACATGGTCTGTATAAACTATCATTTTAGAAAGAACAAGATAAGAACGAAATTTATCAAAAGCAAATACTACAGCTAATAATTCTTGTGACACCCGGCTCTTCAGGCCGTACCGTACAATTGTAATACGTATTGTGAATAGGTATCAGGACTATATTTGTTTGGTTATGGTGTTTATACGTGAAATTTAATGTGTTGGTAAAATTAAATTTTGATAAAAAAATTTGTTGGCAGCAGTAAGATAAACGCTTATCGTGTAACGATTAAAATGCGAAACGAACGTCAGTGACCACCTGGACAGTGTTAAAATCCTAAAAATAGTCTGTTATGATAAGAATAAATATTTCCATCATATTCGTGAGGAAAAATAAATTAAAACGCTAAGAAACTCTATTTTTCGAGTTTAAGCGCGTACCGTGCGATGCAGCGCGATACCGACAAAATACTGTCAACACAGCCCATCAAGACAACCGAAAATAATTTTAGCAATAATTTGATAAGTTTATTCTTATAGAATGACAAAAATAAAAAAAACGCTTAAATTCCTATTTTTGCGATTTAAAACGCGTACTGCGCAGCACAGCGCGCATACTGGCAAATACCGACAACGTAGCCAGTCCAGGCAAACAAAATATTGTTCAGTAATATTTTGGAAATTTTATTTTTATAGAACGTTAAAAATAATTTAAAACGCGTTAAAACGCGAATAAAACACCTGGTATACAGTTAAATACCGGTTTATGGCCTACATATAATATATATATGTATGTATACGATATATATGAGAGATGGAGGGGTAGGTGGCGGCCATATGGCTACCCCCCTTTTGCCTTTTTGCTTCTAATAAGCCAAGTGTGACCTTGGAACCATAAACACAATCATTTCCCCCTCCTACATGCTCCATTTAATCCATACAAGATCCAACAAAATCACTCAAACTCTCTCTCTTGAATCTCGGCCGAAAACACACACATACACACACTACCATTTCAAATTTTTGAAGTCTTGAAGATTCAAGTTCACGCAATCTTGTTCCAAGTCCATCTGAAGATCTAAAAAGTGATTTAGAGGTGTTTTCAAGAAGGATCAAGCTAGAACAAGTTCCATATCATCATTTTCATCAAAACCCACTAGGAATCTTGGAGGTATAACACTTCATCTTGTTCTTGATTCATAGTGATGGATGGTTATGGGAGTTTCTCTAGTTCTTGAATATAAACACTAACTTGAAAACTAAAACAAATGGGTTTTCAATAAAAATGAAAATGGATAAGTAGGTGTATATATGTATGGCCGTAGATATGTATATATATATATATACATAGGAGATTTTGAGTTTTATTGTTTGATTGATCTTGCATGATGATGTGTTGACATGTGATAGAATGTGTGATCTTGGAATGTTCTAAAACGTTGTTTGGTGATTGAAATGAATATATGAAAAGTATAAATTTGGAAGTTTAGGCATGTATGTATATGTGTGTTTGTCGTGTATGTATATATGTATATGTAAGTGTATACACTAAATTTTGTCATATGTAAATAAAAGAGGGAATGTTGCATTTATGTGAAATGATCTAATGATGATGAGATGAACATGTTGTGATTTATAAGAACATGAAGTAAATGTATCCTTAGATGCATTTAAGGTTATGTAAGATGATGATGTTATGATATGTGTATAATAGATGCATCTACTTAGACATGCATGGTGATATATGTTCATAAAAAGATGATTTGAGTATGGTTTAGTAGAAATTAATTATGACCAGATTATAAACCTTAAAATAAAGTTATTTTGAAATGATTAGTGATATGTAACTTTGTCATAATGTTTGCTAGCTTAGCATGTGGTACTTGGTGCATTAAAAGTGGTAAAATACGTGAAATCGCATGATTTATATGACTTACACAAAAACTGCACTAATCTGAATATAATCACTATTTTAATCAGTAAATAACATGTATTGTGTTAAAATATCAAGTCATTTCGAGTTGGGATGATTATAGTAATGTTTAACGCAAAACTATGCGTTAAAACGGTCAAAAATCGGCTTTTTGGATAATTTTTATAAAACTGATTTAGATCAGTAAATAAACTAATATTTTTAGTTTAAAAATAATTATTTTAACTAATTTCAAGTTTACTTGATGTTTGGTTGGTCATACGTGACTTCCGACGCCCGAAAACGTTACCGAATCATTAAAATACGCATTTTTCAATGAACACTTGTATGGGTGAATTGTGAGTGAATCTTATGTGATAAAATGTGTTAGGTGATTTAAACATGTAAATGTGATAATATGTTAAGTGTTAATTTGATAAGGGGAAATTTAGACTATGCATGTATGTATGTACGTTTTGTGCGGTAAAAACGGCAAAATTGCGTTAGATGTGCAACTTGTTAGTCGAGCATGAAATTTGGTACACATGAGATGTTTTATGTATATTTGCTTTAAAAATGACAAGATGGATAAGTTTGTAATAGTTCGCGTATTTTGGTGTTAAATTCTGTGAACGTTTTTATATATATATTACGACACTCAAATTGTTTACACAATACGTATAAACGGAAGAGTTAACGGATTTACACAATAACGGTCACCAATAAAATCGTTCAAGTCGCAAAAATCATAATAAATATATATATGTATATGGACTCATGTATATATATATATATATTAACGTGCCAACATAATAAAAAACGACAACTTTTCGAGAAAATCTCAAAGTTATGTGATAATTCTAAGAAACGGAGAAACTTAGGATTTTTATGTTAAATATGTATATTGATTTAGAATTTTTCCTATATTAGGTTGAAAGTGAACTGTGTGAACTAATCTGGGCCATTGGATTACATCATCTAAAGATTTTTAAACAATGGCAAGATTGTAATTATAATGTTGTAACCCCCCTTTAAAATAAATGACAGAAGGGTATTTGTGTCTTTTGTAAATTGCATTTATTAAACAATATAATCAAAATCCCTAAAATCTCGCTAGTTTCCGCATATACAAGATACATAGTTGTTAGTGTGTACACATGTGTACAGTCTCGCTAGTATCAGTTTATACAATATACACAGCTAGTTTATACAACATACACATCTGTTAGTTTATACACATGTGTACAGCCTCGCTAACTATCAGTTTATACAAGATACACAGCTATTAGTTTATACACATGTGTACAGTCTTTTATACATCTGTGTATTATATTCAGAAATGGTTACATATGTGTATATTAACAACATATAGTATATTAGGCATGCACACGAGTAGATTCATATAAAAATTACGAAATTAATGAAAACGAAACATATCACATGTATGCAAAAATAAATAACTTCATCACATATTCAAAAAAAAAATAATGCCCAAAAATAATTACAGTTTCAATCTCAGAGAAATTTTTTAATGTTTATTGAAAATTATAAAAAGTTAAAAACAATGTATTATGATATCTATATATACGGATAATAAAAGAAAAACAATATTCAAGTTAAAATTAAAACAAAATCTATGGATAAGGAAATAATTGAGAAATAATTAAAAATGAGAGAGAGAGAAAGAAAGAGAGTTAAGAGATGAGAAAATTAAGGGATTTTAATTAAACATACTTGGGTAATGTCAATCTTACCCTTTTAATCTAAAAAATGATCAAGGGCCAAGATTAGTTCACTCTCAAGAAGTTGTTCACTCTTGATCCTATTCCTAATCCTATATATATATATATATATATATATATATATATATATATATATATATATTACCCTTATAGTAACATTGAATACTTATATTAAATGAAGTAAAATAAAACATTCTTATTGGTTTAAATTTCTTTTTTTTTCTTCTTACAAAAAGTTTCTTCTCATTTGAACTCTCCACTATATATATATATATATTTGTCAATATACTTAGTCCATTGTCCAAAGTCCATAAATTTAATAGGGAATATATAAATATATATTCTGATATTTTGTCCATGCACCCATGTATGGGTGGTTAGATGTATATTATTCTTGTATATTTCGTTTTGTATTTTTAAGTGTATTTGGTGTTTATACTCCTTGGGAGTATCTAATGTATTTTAAAATCCCTACTTGTACACTAATATTTATATACACATAATATACACATAGCACATAATTTTGATGATAACTAAATATATATTTTTCCCTAAATATATATATTTATACTTGTTTTAGACTTTGAAGAAAACTCTATTTCTTAACTTAAATTTTGTATAAAATCAGGGAAAACCATGTTTAACTTCCTTAAACATTTTGTTAGTAAAAGTCTTGCAAAAATTATATTTTTCTAAGTGTCAAAATTTTATAAGAATTTTGACATAGTTTCCCCTAAAATTAGTGGTTTCCCATGTTTTAAAACATGTGTTTATTTTCTTTTCAAGATCAAAACTCAATCATCAACAAATTTTACAAGTAACAAATATCAAATTCATACATACTTTTTTATGTAATAAACTTGAAGTTTCACATAAACTTGTAGTAACTTAGATCTACACTTTAAACATGTATATCTACTTAAAACAAGTCTCACTTGTTTATTTTTATAAACTTTGTTGAATCTTTAATTTGTAAACTTGTTCATCCACTTGATTATTAGATTTATGAACATGAACATTTTATTTTAAAACAACTTACAAGTTCATTTTTAGGATCTTCAAGTTTACTAGCATGTTTTTCATGGATCTTTCAAGATCCATGCTTACACTTATTAGATCTATGCTTCTAACAAGCTTACATATGATGCATCTTAACAAAATCAGAAAATCAACAACAACAACTTCATCAAATACTTCATATAACACTAGAAATCACTTGATTATGTTAGATCTTCTCATTTCTTTAATTGTTCATGTTTTAAAGTTTAGTGTTCTTGATGGTTTAACTTGTACATTAACATTTTACTACTAACAAGGAGCAAAAATGAAGATTAGAGGACTCACTACTAGCTCTTGTGGCTAGGGAAGTTGCAAGAGAAACAAGAAGATGAAAATGTGACAAAGTTGGCGGATAAAAGCTCCTTGAAGAGGTCCTTCCACTTCCAAAGCTTGAAACCTTCTTTGCTATGCTTGAAGGAAAAATGGAGGTGATGTTGTTGTTGTGGCCGTGAGTGAAGGAGGAAGAAAGGATAAGAATATAAGTCTTGAAAGTGTTTGGAAACGTGAAGATCTTGTGGAGATAAGGTTTCTTTATAACATCATGTTAGTAATATTTCCTTCATACAATGAAATTAACCAACAAGTTTTAATCTATCATTAGGAGACAACATGGGGACATGTTGGCCCCATGTTCGACCGTCCCTAAGATAGGGGGGTGTGTCAAGTCTTGGAAGTTAGGGGGTTAAGGATGTAAGTTGGTGCTTAATTTAGATGTTAAGATGTTTTATGACCAATACTAGTTTAATAACACTAGAACAATGTTTCTAGTTCATTTATGGTGTTTTGGTAGTGTCCGGATAATTGTTCGATTGTCGGTTTGTTAAGTTGCTAACTTGTGTAATTTTTACATCTAAGTCCTAAACCTACCATTTAGCTGAGTACTGAGGCTGTGTTGACACAACTTGTCTAACCGATGAGTTTACTAATTGTTTCGACGCAACCCTTAAATTGTTTCACAATGCGATAAATGAAATGTATAACATGCATGATTTAAATGTATGACATGCAAGCATATAATGTTGACGTTGAAACACATAATTGCAGGTAATAAATAATTATTAAATAGTACGGAAGTTACCGGATATGTGCCGGTTGTCACAAACGGTGTGGTAGGTGTTTCATAAACCAAACAAGTTAATAAATAGTATACCAGACTGCTTTCTGGAATAAACGTGCTCTTGTTGCCTGACGATTCATCAAAAACATAATTGAGGTCAAACCAAGACATTGCTAAAATGTTCGTCTTGGAAATTCAAAAGATAAAATGTTTGAATCGTTTGTCGAAAAAAAGAAAGAAGAATAGGCTTCCTTTGTCGTTTAAAATAAAAAAGAATGTCAAAACCAATCATTCACCAGACTTCTATACAACTTGTATAGTTCTATACAAGTCATATAGGGCTGAAGTATGGTCGCATCCATCACCTTTATATCACTGTTGAAAGACACCGTACTACCTCCTACTTAATACGAGTCGTATTGCTCTATACGACTCGTATAGGGTTCACATATGACAATTATAACAGGTTTTGTCTGACTTTAGGAATTGAAATTATCCTATACAAGTTGTATACAGCTATACGAATCGTATAGAGGATGAGGAATTGAAGATTTTGAGTGTCTAAATGATATAATCCTTTTCATTATTCCCACGTGTTTCTCAAGACTAAACTTTTCTCTCCACTTGCTTCATTAATCATGATTCATCTGATCTTAACAATCCCTTTATAAAAGCATTGGTGTGTACAGTGTATTAAAATAGACAACGACACCACACTACCGTTGCAACTTGCAAGTGACAAACACATCCATTAAGTAGGTTATTTTTTTACTAGTTTAATTAAGTTAATATATAGATTAGTTTATTTTATGTATTAAACAAAATATTTTATTTAATATTATCATGAGTTTAGTAATGACAACACCCTGAGTGTTATATATACACACATATACATATATATATATATTACATGAGGAATATTTTATTTTATAAAATAATGATAAATAAATTATCATTTATGATTTATTTTACACAAGTCATGTAGGGCTGAAGTATGATCACATCCATCACCTTTCTATCACTGTTGAAAGACACCGTACTGCCACCTACTTAATACGAGTCGTATACCTTTATACGACTCGTATAGAGTTCACATATGGCAATTATAGGAGGTTTTGTCTGACTTTAGGAATTGAAATTATCCTATACAAATCATATTGAGCTGTACGAATCGTATAGAGGGTGAGGAATTAAAGATTTTGAGTGTCTAAATGATATAATCCTTTTCATAATTCCCACGTGTTTCTCAAGAATAAACTTCTCTCCACTTGCTTCATTAATCATGATTCATCTGATCTTAACAATCCCATTATTATTCTACTTTATAAAAGCATTGATGTGTATATTATTAAGGGTTATTGGATTTTATCACCTTTAACTATTGGCCATTGGCTGCTGTCACCCTCAACTATCACTTTGACGTCCGCCACCCCAAACTTAACACTTAGTGTATTCTGTCATCAGATCACTAACTTTTGATCATGTTATTATACTTTTGGGGAGTGTCCTAAGATCCCTAAAACCTTCCCAAGATCCCTATGACACAAAAAATGTGTAATAACAGGATCAAAAGTTAGTGATCAGTTAACGACGTGGTGACAGAACACACTAAGTGTTAAGTTTGGGGTGACAGGCGTCAAAGTGATAGTTGGGGGTGGCAGCGGCCAATAGCCAATAGTAAGGGGTGATAAAATCTAATAACCCTATTATTAAAATAGACGACACCACACTACCATTGCAGGTGACAAATTGGTTTCTTGACGCATTTTCTACGCATTTTCCTACCCATTTCGGACAGAAAAGGGCTGTCACAAATTGCTACACATTTTCTACGCATTTTCCTACCCATTTAACGGAAGTTAATTTTTTATTTTTGCTACACAATTGTCACGAAATTTAATGTTTTTTCTAGTTTTATTCTATTTATAAAACATCCGAGAGGTCGGATACAAAAGCAAATAAAACTATAAAAATTCAATAACATTAATCATAAATTTATACAAATTTACAAACAAATCTGAATCGCATTCCCAATCGTAATCTAAATCTGAATCGCATTCACAAATTTACAAACATACATTTATCTTGGGCATAACTTCATACAAGAAAACCAATTTCCCTACTGCCCCTTTTTGCTCCTAAAAAATCAATTACGGTTCGTTTTCACTTTTCAAGATAGATAAGCCATAATATGAGAAATTAAATCAGATACAAGTTACACCTTCAACGGATGGCTCGGTTCCTTACACATAACTTGTGTACCCAAGCCGACATTAACACTGAGTTGAATCTTTTCCTTTTTGGTAAGTTTCTTTCCCGCTGGAGTGACATACTCGGGGAAACTGAAAGGAACACCCAGCGTGAAATCGCCATCTTTATAAATGAACTTCTGCGACCATCTTACTTTGCTCCGTTTTGTTGGGTTGCAGGGAACCGAAGGGGGGTGGGGGCAGGTGGATGTGTGTGACCGGGAACCGAAGGGGGGGCAGGTGGATCTGTGTGAACCGACCGGAGGTGCTCTGATCAGACTAGAAGGGAGGAGCCAGGAGGGGTGAGCGGCAGGTGTGCGGCAGTGTTCATTTAGGGTTTTTTTTTTTTTTTTTTTTTTTTTTTTAGGTTTTGAATGTGAGAAATGAGATGGAGGGATTAAATAGGTAGAGTTTAGGTGAGCAATGGACCGTTGGATTGAAAATTAGGTAAGCAATGGACCGTAGGATGGTGATCCGTGTGAAGTTTACTTAAAGCTTTTGATTGGCTCAATTATATGTAAAACATTATGCCTCTATTATCCTTTTTATAAACTTGTAATATCAATATGTTTTATAATAACAACATATTATATATATATATATATATATAGGGCAAGGCTAGGTAGAAACCCTATCTATATGAAAAACCTTAGAAAACCCAACCTCCCGACATTTTTTTTTTTTGAAAAAATTAACAAATGTAATATACATGTTTTTAAGAGTTTTGGGCCAAAAAAATCAAAAAAGCGCCGAAGGGATCTTTTAAAAAAAAAAAATTTCAGCAATTCCTGTCATTTTTGGCTAACACATGTTAGACGACCGGACATGGCTGAAATTTGTTTATTTTTTTTTTAAAAAATCCCTTCGGCGCTTTTTTGTTTTTTTTGGCCCAAGACACTCTAAAACATGTATATTACATGTGTTATTTTTTTCAAAAAAAAAATGTCGGGAGGTGGGGTAAAAAGGCCGGGAGATTTGGGTTTCCAGAGTTTTCTACCTAAATGTGGGTTTTCTGTCTAGCATTATCCTATATATATATATATATATATATATTTATATATATATATATATATATATATATTTATATATATATATATATATATATATATATTTATATATATATTTTATACCTTAATAATAGAACACAATAAATAGTATTTTTAATATTATAGTAAATATATATATACCGAAATGATTTTGAAAATCTTTTAGTTCGGGATAGAGATGAGCTCGGTGCCAACCGATACAGATACCGAAAATACCGGTTACGGTACCGGTATATGAAGGTAAAAAACGGTAGGCGCCAAAAGTCGGTACCGAATTTGTATTTAAGATCTTTCGGTTCGGAAAATTCAATACCGGTACCCAGTACCATTTGCTTATCTCTGACCACGGGTTTCATACGAACAACATCATTACCATAAAAAAAAAAATTGTTGATCTTCTTTCGGTTATCTTTTAGTGTTTTTTTCTATGTTTACTTTTTATTCTTCTCAGCGGTTTCGTGCGCAACGCACTCGTAGTGATTTCAAAACACATGTTGTTATTCATGGTAATAATAAAACTAGTTGCCTCCACTGAGTCTGAACCAAGCCACTACCACTACTGCAGTCTTTGACCGGCTGAGTTGAAAAAGCTTGATATTGACCAGGTTAACAATACATAGGTAATAATTTTTCCATCACAAATGTGTAGCAAGTTGCTACACATTTGCTACACATTAAATTTTCCATCACAAATGCGTAGCTTGTTGCTACACATTTCCTACACAATATGGTAATAAATTTTCCATCACAAATGCGTAGCAAGTTGCTACACATTTCCTACACAATAAATTTTCCATCACAAATGCGTAGCTAGTTGCTACACATTTCCTACACAATATGGTAATAAATAATTCGTCATAAATGCGTAGCAAGTTGCTACGCATTTCTGACGCAACAATTAATATTTAAATGAATTTAACATATAAATCTAATCCCAACAAATAAATAATGGTTCCGTCGGAAATGCATAGCAAGTTGCTACGCATTTCTGACACAATACTTAGAATTAGTATATTTGTCACTATTGTGTCACAAATTGCCCAAAAAAATCAAGGTCTTTTTTTCCGTAGGAAATGCATAGTAAATGTGTCAGAATTTGCGACACATTTTTTTGCGTAGGAAATTTCCGTAGCAAAATGACCACTTTTCTAGTAGTGTAAGTTAATATACGGATTAGTTTATTTTATGTATTAAACAAAATAGTTTATTTAATATTATCATGAGTTTAGTAATGACAACACCCGAGGTGTTATATATATATATAGGGGATCGCTAAAATGAGAACCACCTCCAGTTATGAGAACCATGAGAACCACTTTATAGCCTTTAGATCATCTTGATAGATGGATGAGATTAAAAGTAACAAAAACTAATATTAAATAAAATTTGTCTTATTATGTCTTTTATATTTTAATCAAAAAGGGTAGATTAGTAAAATAACTCTTTTTTGTCTTTTTCACTTTATTATTTTTAATTACTTTTTGTTTTATTATATTACTTTTTAGTTTTATAATATTACTTTTTACTTTTTTAAAAGATTTTTTTATGTCCCGTTTTTACGCACCGTTTATACGGCCCGTTTTACGCGCCGTTTTATGCCGCGTCGTTTTTTGCCGCGCCGTTTTTTGCCCGTTTTACGCGCCGTTTTTTACCGTCACGTTTTAGCCGTCCCGTTTTTTGCCGTGCCGTTTTTCGCCGTCCCGTTTTAGCCGTCCCGTTTTTTGCCGTGCCGTTTTTCGCCGTCCCGTTTTAGCCGTCCCGTTTTAGCCGTGCCGTTTTTCGCCGTCCCGTTTTAGCCGTCCCGTTTTTTGCCGTGCCGTTTTTCGCCGTCCCGTTTTAGCCGTGCCGTTTTTCGCCGTCCCGTTTTAGCCGTCCCGTTTTTTGCCGTGCCGTTTTTCGCCGTCCCGTTTTGCCGTCCCGTTTTAGCCGTCCCGTTTTTTACGTCCCGTTTTTTGCCCGTTTTACGTCCGGTTTTTGGCCGTTTTTTGCCGCGCCGTTTTTTGCCCGTTTTACGCGCCGTTTGTTGCCGTTTTACGCGCTGTTTTTTGCCGTCCCGTTTTAGCCGTCCCGTTTTTTGCCGTTCCGTTTTTCGCCGTCCCGTTTTAGCCGTCGCGTTTTAGTCGTGCCGTTTTTCGCCGTCCCCTTTTAGCCGTCCCGTTTTAGCCGTCCCGTTTTTTACTGTGTCGTTTTTCGCCGTCCCGATTTGCCGTCCCGTTTTAGCCGTCCCGTTTTTCGCCGTGCCGTTTTTCGCCGTCCCGTTTTTCGCGCCCAATTTTTTACGTCCCGTTTTTTGCCCGTTTTACGTCAGGTTTTTGGCCCGTTTTACGCGCCGTTTTTTGCCCGTTTTTTGCCGCGCCGTTTTTTGCCCGTTTTACGCGCCGTTTTTTGCCGTTTTACGCGCTGTTTTTTGCCGTCCCGTTTTTTGCCGTTCGTTTTTCGCCGTCCCGTTTTAGCCGTCCCGTTTTTCGCCGTCCCCTTTTAGCCGTCCCGTTTTAGCCGTGCCGTTTTTCGCCGTCCCGTTTTGCCGTCCCGTTTTAGCCGTGCCGTTTTTCGCCGTGCCGTTTTTAGCCGTCCCGTTTTTTGCGCCCCATTTTTTACGTCCCGTTTTTTGCCCGTTTTACGTCCGGGTTTTTGCCGTCCCGTTTTAGCCGTCCCGTTTTTTTACAAGCCGCCCCGTATTAGCCGTCCCGTTTTTTGCCGTCCCATTTTAGCCGTCCCGTTTTTTACAAGCTATCCCGTTTTTTACGTCCCGTTTTAACGCGGCGTTTTTTAAGTCCCGTTTTATTTACGTTTTACGAAAAACTTTTTACGTTTTATGTTTTACGTAAAACTTTTTACGTTTTACGAAAAACTTTTTACCTTTTACGTTTTTACGCGTCGCTTTTTAACGCGTCGCTTTTTAACGCGCCGCTTTTACGGCCGACTTTTTATGTTAAAAAGTTTACGTTTTTTGTTAAAAAAATTACGTTTTACGTTAAAGAGGTTTACGTTTTACGTTAAAAAATTTACGTTTTACGTTAAAAAGTTTACGTTTTACGTTAAAAAGTTTACGTTTTACGTTAAAAAGTTTACGTATTATGTTTTTACGTTTTACGTTAAAATATTTACGTTTTACTTTAAAAAATTTACGTTTACCTAAAACTTTTTACTAAAAAAAATTTACGTTTTACCTAAAAACTTTTTACGTTTTACAAAAAACTTTTTACGGTTTACATAAAACTTTTTACGTTTTACGAAAACCTTTTTACGTTTTACGTTTTTACGTTAAAAAAGTTTACGTTAAAAAAATTTACGTTTTACGTTTTACCTAAAACTTTTTACGCTTTACAAAAAACTTTTTACGGTTTACATAAAACTTTTTACGTTTTACGAAAAACTTTTTACGTTTTACGTTTTTACGTTAAAAAAGTTTACGTTTTACGTTAAACTTTTTACGTTTTTATGTTAAAAAAATTTACGTTTTACGTTTTACCTAAAAACTTTTTACGCTTTACAAAAAACTTTTTACGGTTTACATAAAACTTTTTACGTTTTAAGAAAAACTTTTTACGTTTTACGTTTTTTACGTTTTACGGTTTTTTACGTTTTACGCGTCGGTTTTTTACGTCTTACGCCCCGGTTTTTTACGTTAATGTTTTTTTTACATTTTACGCGCCAATTTTTACGTTAACGTTATTTTACGTTTTAAAAAACGACGCTAAAAAACGACGTTAAAAAACGACGCTAGAATGAGAACCACCCCGAGTTATGAGAACCGCGAGAACCACACCTTCCAGGGCGCCGTTGACCAAGATTTTTTTTTTACAACTAGATGTGTATATTTTAAAAACATTCGTAAAAAAAAATTTAAACGGCGCGACCGCGGGGGTAGTTTTTACCCCCGCCGTTTGGTAAAAAAAAGAAAAAACAAAAAAAAAATTAAAAACACCAAACTTGCGGGGTAAAAAACTACCCCCGCGGCCGCGCCGTTTAAATTTTTTTTTTACGAATGTTTTTAAAATATACACATCTAGTTGTAAAAAAAAAATCGTGGTCAACGGCGCCCCGGAAGGTGTGGTTCTCGCGGTTCTCATAACTCGGGGTGGTTCTCATTAAAAATGTTTTTAATAAAAAAATCTTTTAAAAAAATAAAAAGTAATTTAATAAAACTAAAAAGTAATATAATAAAACAAAAAGTAATTAAAAAATAATAAAGTGAAAAAGACAAAAAAAAACTTTTAAATAGAAAAGAGAGGAGAGAGGAGAGAGGGTGTGTATTAAATGAAGAGAGAGGGGTGAGATTAGACATTTAGGGTAAATGACCAACCTACCCTTTTTGTTGGCTGATTATGATTGGTGGAGAGTGGTTCTCATGGTTCTCATAACTGGAGGTGGTTCTTATTCTAGCGGCTCCCTATATATATATATATATATATATATATATATATATATATATGGGAAGGTTAAAATGAGAACCACCTCGAGTTGTAAGAACCGCGAGAACTACACCGTGGAGGGCGCGGTGGACCAAATTTTTTTTTCATAAATGTAGATGGATGTATAAAAACACCATTTGTAAAAAAAAAAATTCAAAAAAAAAAATGTCGTGTGTGTAGTTTTGAGCGCCACAAGTTTGTGTTTACGGGACCCGTAAATCTAGCCGGAAAATTTACGGGTCCCGTAAACACAAACTTGTGTTGCTCAAAACTACACCCACGACATTTTTTTTTTGAATTTTTTTTTACAAATGTTGTTTTTATACATGCATCTACGTTTCTGAAAAAATTTTTGGTCCACCAAGACCCGGATCAAAAAGTTCTCGCGGTTCTTACAACTCGAGGTAGTTCTCATTTTAACTTAATCCTATATATTACATGAGGAATATTTTATTTTATAAAATAATGATAAATAAATTATTATTTATGATTTATTTTACACATATAATTGCACTCTTATGATAATCAAACTAAAAATCTATAAAATGTTAAAGTTGGACTCAAACAAGGTAATATATTAAACGTGAGTGATGAATACTTAAAATATTTGTGGACATGTTTAGTATTCAATAATTTAAGGATACTTGTAAAAGAATCAAACGTAAATTGTTGTATACTAAAAGAAGATAGATGTAAAAATGTAGACTTTGCATATGAATTTGACTATTGAGGTGAACTAAACCTTGAACAATTAACATGTCTTAAATTAGTAAATACTTACCCAAAGATACATTTAATAACTATTAAAGAGAAAGGTCGGTGGTGACCTTTCTCTTGAATTGTGAATGTAATAAGTTGACCAGCAGATCAGAGTTCTAGAAAGAGCAGAGCACACATTATTTTTATTACTATTATTTTTGGAACGACAATTGTTCTATAATATAACAAATACAATAAATTATAATTTGTGTCATACTTATTTGTATTTTCTTTTTTCCTTTTTTTTTTCGTGTTTCCCCCTTTTTTGTTTTATCTTATTTGTCTTTTACTTCCCTATTTTTTTTCATGTTTTTTACCTTTTTCTTTTCTTTTATTTCGCGTATAAGCCGTAAATCTATTTTATGATAGAAAACGAGCGGGGTCAAATAAAATACGTTTTCATTCGATTGTATAAATTCGAGTTAGTTTATATTTTGACGTTTCGACATAATTTTTTTACGAAAACAAGTCGAGTCAAATATAATATGTTTTTATGTTTATTATTATGTGTGGGTGTAAATTAACGTTCCAACGTAAACGATATAAATTCACGTTTCGACATATTTTTTTTTTGAAACGAGTATGGTCAAATATAATACGTTTTCGTACTTATTTTTGTGTACCTTTTGGTTGGTCTACGTTCTTTTACTTAAATTGTTCTCGGAAACGAACGGGGTCAAATAAAATACGTTTTCATTCGACGATATAAATTCGAGTTAGTGTACATTTTGACGGTGCTAGGTCTTGATACAAAAGTAAGGGTGATGTAGTGGTTAAATGGAACCCTCACTAAATAAACGACCCTGGGTTCGATTCCGTTTCTTTTGTAACCACAATGCTTATATAGGTTACACTGAGTTAGATCGGATACGTCGAAACACGCGTTTTCATATAATTAACGCATCACATAGCGTGTCGTCAGCTATAAACAACTAAGGTGCCGCCGACGTAACGCGCTGTGTATCGCAGTTTTAATGTACATGTCGTTTTAAAATTCACGTTTCAACGTAAATGACTCACGTTTTGATATAAACTTTTTTCTCAAGTGAGTCTGGTAAAAAATAATACGTTTTATACTTATTTTGTGTACGTTCATAAACTGTATTTGAAGCAAGTCGGGTCAAATATAATACGTTTTCATTCGATGGCGATGTAATTTTTTTAAGTAAAGAGTCGGGTCAAATATACAGTATAAATACGAGTTACTTTAACTTTCGACGCCGCCGCAACGCGCGGCGGGTCCAAATCCTAGTCTCATAGCATTCATTGTATTACCTATAAAATATTGTGATAAATAAACTTGTGTTATAAAAAAAAGGAGTAAACTGCCATTTTGGTCCCTGTGGTTTGGTCACTTTTGCCACTTTAGTCCAAAACTCAAACTTTTTGCATCTGGGTCCCTGTGGTTTCAGTTTTATTGCCATTTTGCTCCAAAAATGAAACCAGGTCATATTTTTGTCTTATAAAATCCTGCAATTTTGTCATTTTACTCAGGGGCAAATCAGATCATATTTGTCTTATAAAATATGGTATTTATTTATAAAAAAGAAATGATCATTTTGCACCTGCGGAAAATGACAAAATAGCAGGATTTTATAAGATAAATATGATCTGATTTCATTTTTGGACCAAAATGGCAATAAAACTGAAACCACAGGGACCCAGATGCAAAAAGTTTGAGTTTTGTACTAAAGTGGCAAAAGTAACCAAAGCACAGGGACCAAAATGGCAGTTTACTAAAAAAAAAGTGGTGGGAAAGAAGAAGTGAAGGTCAAAATGGTCAATAGACCCGACAAAAGTAAAGCTTTTGTAATTTTGCTATAAACAAGGGGCATATACGAAACATCCATTTGTATATATAACACTATCAAAGTATCAAACCAACACAACCAGTGGTGCATCAGATATTCTTCTTCCCCTTCCTTTATTATTTATAGCCGTTCAAGTAGTCAGATCAGATGGGCGGAATAAGGAGATCAACCGGCGCTATGAACAGGAGCACCGTTCGTTGTCGACCGATACCTGTAAGAGGTCAAGTGAAAGTAGCGATAGTGTTGGGGCTAGCTCACTCTCTTGCTTCCTTCTTCTCTTTCAATTCCCGCACTTAACAAATCCTCACAGTTTTAAAGAGAGAGATTGATTTTTGTAAATTTAGATATTGTGCTCCTCTCATGTATATATGTATGTTTTGATCAATGATTCGTTTGTTCAAAATGTTTTGGTAATTGGTAGAGTAATTGATTTCAAATTTTTAACAAACAGCCACAAGTCTATATAGAAAATGACCTGAAAATGGCAAACTTTATAAGATTACATCCAGTGGCGAAGCTTGAAAAAAAAGTTCGGGGGGTCGGAAAGTAACGGACCTAAAAAAATTTTCTATCGCGTAGTTTCGAGGTGTATGTTCGGGTCGGACGTCGGTGATTCGAGTCGGGTCAAACATTAATATCAAATAAAAAACGTTCTCAAACATAAAAAAAAGTTATCATTTTATTCTTCCACATAGCATAATCTAATAACAAAAAAGTTAACAAATCACTCTAAATTTCAAACTCTAATTTCCATCTAAATCAAATCACAATAAGATTAAACAAATAAAATTAGACATAGTTACAGAAAGATTCAACAAGTTTAGGGCAAAAATTCGGACCAATTTCACCCATAATTTCAACCTAAATCACAAAAATTGCAGCCCTAATTTAAACCTAAAGATAAAAAACACATACCTTTAACCTTATGAAGATTGAAAAAGTCGAACAAGAGTAGAAGACCACAACAACGAGCAGTGTTTTGGCTTCTGTTCTCGAACAAGAAGCTAAAGTCGAACAGTTCTGGAACCTGCGTTTCCCCCCCTTCTACAGTTCTGGCTTGTGGCTTTTGTTCTTCTGGTCGATGTCCCAAAGTAAACGAATTTGGGATTTTTTATAGGGTGGGCTTTTAAGTTGCGCTATATAATGATTTGATTTGTGTTATATAATATACATTCTAGTATTCTACCAAATATAATGATTTGGCTATAATATTTGGACTAATTAAATATTTTATTTGGGCTATATAAATAAAAAAATTAAAACCGAGTGGTCGAAAACGTATATACCTAATTTTTTTTATAAAACCGAGGGGTCGAAAACGTATATACCTACAAAATCCTATACGAAACGTACATATATAACACTACTGACCGAAAAGTTCGGGGGGGGGGGGGGGGCGCCCCTCCCCGCCCCTTAAATCATTCGCCCCTGATTACATCACGGCTCTCTCGACATAACATTCTATGCTTCCGAGTCTCATTTAACAGGGGGAGGGGAAGAAAATTTTTCTCTCCTAATCTCTCCAATTTGGAAGAATGAATATATAGTAATATTTTCTTCCCTTCTCTCTCCTTTTCCCTCCTCTTCTCTTAAATGAAACTCGTAAACATAGTTTTTTCATATTTTCATCTCTTTCCCTCCGCTCCCCGGTTAAATGAGACTCGGGAACAATCTCAATATATATTCTTCCCCCAATATTTCTAATTAGTTGTGTTTGAATGAATGTCTAACGGTGTTCTTTAAACTAATAAGTGGAAATAAGGTGATAGGAAAGTAAGGCGTCTGGCACCCAAATTAGTTAGATAACGACTTGTAGTAAGTAGTTATCCTTAATCAATTAACTATCCGTATACTATAGCCTGCCGGAATCATTATTTCTACGTTTTCATGGAGGAGAGGGATTGTTGTTGGATACAGTTGGCCTACGTATTTGGGCGCCTACACTGATTTTCCAATTTTTTTTTACCTTTTACATCTTTTATTCAATACTAGTGTGTAACCCTCAATACTAGTGGGTAACCCGCGCGTTGCAGCGAGATCGACAATATAGGCTGAGAGCATAATTCAAAACTAAAATCGTTAAAAAAATCGTATATACGTCATGTGTGTATATATAAAAGCACTCGCGCTTCGCGGCTGCAACGCACGAAAAACCCTTATGATAAACAGGGAAACCTTTATGATAAACATTATATAGTATACTGCAACATTTTTTTATTTAGTGGAAACTCATGTGTTGCGACGGAGTCAACAATTTACATCTGAATTTTAACTAACTTCTCTAAACTTACAAAACACATTTTATATTAAATTTGATTAAATATGCAATATTGTTGTTAAAGAAAAAAACAGATCCTATGGTCATAGTTTTGGTGGTGCATGGTCTGTTAAGCTCACTTTAGTACATCTAAATTTTAACTAACTTCTCTAAAATTACAAAACGCATTTTATATTAAATTACCTATATATTAAAATTAGAATGAAATGAATAGTAACATCGCTAACAGATGAGCAAATGGTATCGGGTACCGGTACCGGTATCCGATTTACCAACTCGGTGTATTTTCGGTACCGGATCGGCACCAGTATTCACCGGTTTTATCCTCAAATACCGGTGCCGTACCAGTACCGACCGGTACCGTACCAGGTATATTCGGTGCCGGTACCCGCTTTTGAGGATTTCGGTAACGGTATTTTCGGTACCGATTGGTACCGAGCTCATTAAATCTTGTAGCAACGCAGCAATGCAAGTAAACTGGATTTCGTTTGAATGAGGTTTTATATACACAACAACTTATTTTGCTTTCTTTTTTGTCTTTTTCTGTAATGAATGAATTGTAACATGTAAAATTAACTTGGATATTTAAAAATTTGATGAGCAAATCGTATCAAATCATGTAATCAAACCGGTATCGTATCGGTACCAAATTTACAATACCAAATTATTTTCGGTACCAATTTGGTACCCACCTTTTGGCGTTTTCAGAATCGTTACTTTCGGTTCGACACCAGTCTAGTACCATACCTGTATTTATTGATTTTTACCTTCAAATACCATATCGTATTGTACCGAGCATTTTCGGTGCTGGTAGCTAATTTCGATGATTTTCCGGATCGGTACTTTCGGTGCCGTTACCGGTACCGAGCTCATCCATATTTTAACGTGTTATCACCGTAATAACTGAACCGAAAGCAACCGAATTTCCAACGTGTAGGACGTGTGGATCATATTATTATATATTAGGTTTTAAAATCATTGTTTTGGACGAAGTGACTATCCTTACCACGTCTTTTTTATTTATGGATATTCGATATCTGCTTGCTGTTGCTGACACGCCTTTTGTAATCATTGGGTCACTGCCGCAACGTGCGGGTGGAAAATCAACTAGTTTGATTAAATATGCAATATTGTTGTTAAAGAAAAAAAAAACAGATCCTATGGTCATAGTTTTGGTGGTGCATGGTCTGTTAAGCTCATTTTAGGTTAATCTAGAGAAGATTTATTGAATAACAACTAACTTTCGAAATATTAAAGGGTCGGTAGTTCAATATTGTAACAATAACCATCTTGACAAAATAAAGGACAAAGATGATAACATATAAATAACAAATGAAAAACAGAAAACATGCCCTTATCAATCCTGAAAATTTGTCTATTTTTCATATATACTTTCATGCAGTTCATAAGGTCTTTTTTCTACTTGTTGCTAACAATGAGAAAGAAACAAAGCAATTATATAATTAGTCCAACTTAGGGATGAGCTCGGTAACGATACCGAAATTTGCCAAATATGGGTACCGGTACCGGTATTTGAAAGTAAAATTCAATAAAATACCGGTAACGATACCGAAACGCCAAAAAGTAGGTACCGATTCGGTACAGAAAAAAATCGGTACGTGAAATTCGATAGTAAAACATAATTCAAACCTTAAAATAATTAAAAAAAAATAAGAGTACACATATAATTAAACATGTGTATGTTGCAGTGGGAGGCGTAGTCAAATTCTAAGCACATTAAGCCACCCCTTTTTTAACAAAGAAAGTCACAACCATTAGGCACTCGGCTGTACTACTACCTTTGCTCAAAAGCAACCAGTTCCTTGAAAACCAGCGAACCAAATATAATACACTTTAGTAAGATACTATTGAAAATGATTTTTTTATACATGGATATAAATATTTACAAGTTTTTAGTTGCGTGTGCAATTTCTACTAATGCGGTACCATATGGACCCTAAGGTTCGCCATCGGTTGTATCTAATACCTGCGCCAAAATCTCCAAGATTAAACCAATGAACAAAGCTACAACATCTATCTAACACTAATTATTTGTGAGCCTTGCCTAAGATAGCTTCAAAGTTGACAACCTCATGACAAATAATAAACAAACATTGATAAGTGAATAATGCAAACTACCATATTTAACGCAAGAACAAACATATATTAAAAAGTAAAAAAGAGCTAGATAAACCGACCCAGTTTAGAGGCTCAAACTGCAGCTAACGTCAAACAGAGTGCACATCATATTACTATGAATGTACGGAATCGATATTCATCACTGGAAATATAAAAACAACAAAAAACTGATCAAATCAACTATATAAAGATCAACTGAACATGTAATTATCCTTAATCAAACATAAAAATCTAAAAAAATAATACCAAAGTTTAAACAAAGTATACCCCAAAGTTGAAACGAAGCATAACCCAATAACATCAAAAGCATCTAAACAATAAAACAGATCATCAATACAAACATCCGATTGTAATCAATGTTGGGAATGTCTAAAAAACAATGCGTACACACCTGAATCTGGTGAACTGGCATCTACGATAGGATGACATTTCTTCACCTCATTCTTTGAGAGACCAAGTTGTTTGCTAAACCTGGATTCAAAATGCTTCGCAAAAAACCTTATCTAAAATGATCGTGAATAATGTAACAACCCGACCTTTCGGATTGTTACCTATTGATGTCATTTCTTTCGTAACCGCTTGTACTCTTGGGATTCGATTAACGTTGTGGGTTAAAACTATATTTTCGACGCATTTTAAACGTAAACGATTATTACAACGCTTACTTAATCACAGTCATCACATTTAAACGCTATTTATAACGCTTATCGCTTGAATGCATTTTATCGCATTTTACATTGCTTGTTTAGACTAAACGCTATCGCAACGCAGACTCGAAATGCGAATTTAATTATATTATGTGTGTTAATTGTGTGATTATTTGTTAAATGTTATGTGGTTATCAACGCAACGCTTACACACTCAAACGCTCACTCGCAACTCGATTAAACGCAACGCAACACTTAACAAACGAACCAAAGTTGGAAACTAACGCTCACCCTTTATAAATACCGCCTTACACCTCCATTCTATGACTTTGACACTCTCATCCGCTCCCCAAGACCCTGTCACGATTCAAGGCCAATTTGTAAGCTTTTTCCCTCCAATCTTCACTACTAATCACTTCTACATCATCTTCTTCATCAAAATCATGCACAAACACTAACTTTTTCTTGAAATCATCTGATTTGGACCTCTTGAAGATGGATTCCACTCGGTTTGCATAGGTAAACTGTTGAGGAGCACCATTCAATTGAGATTGGTTCTAGATCTAAAGGATTTCCACACTTTTCAACTTGGTTTTGAAAGATTTCAACACTTTTTCATCTGTTTTCAACTTTTCTTCAATTTTCACACAATATTGATGGAATCTGGACTCAATCAGACTCTCGACTCGTTCCTTAGTCGAAAGCCGGTTTGAAAACTGATTTCCACCGAAGTGATGGACCGATTTAAGGGTCAAACATGAAACTTTATCAAGAACAGCGCGTTTGTTCGAATGGGCTGAGACCATCCGGCTGAATTAACTGGATTTGGTATATTCCGTTGATTGACACGTCGTCACGCCGTCTCCGTTAACTCAAAGTTTTTACTTGAAAAATTTTACAAAAACTTTAACCACAGATCACCCGCTCGAATGGACATCCGTCCGGATGACCATCCGCTCGGATGACCTGTCCCTGACAACTTCCAATGTTTAAACGCTTTTAATTAAACTCCGAATTTTAACGATTTCGCAAACAATCACATCTTATTCGAGTGGCCATCCATTCGAATGGCCATCCGCTCGGATGACCATCCGTCCGGATGACCATCCGTCCGGATGACCATCCGCTCGGATAAGGCTGGTGAACACTTAAATTGTTCAACGCTCTACTCAAGGAATTATGCTTCTGTTTGCGTACACAGGCTAAGTCAACGCGTTCCCTTCAATCCAATCCAGCTTGTGTTTACTTGATAAACACACACTGTGAGTATACTCGAACCCATTTTCGTTTAACGCACTTTTGGGTGTTACATACGTTCTATATAAAAAACACACACACACAACACAAACACTTTATAAACGCTAACCGCTCCCGCATGCTATACGTGATCTGTTGAATGCCTGTTACTATGCTTATATAGTGTTACACTAGACCGCCTCTAGCAACGATAGTACTATAGTTTGGACTCAACACCTGTCGTGGACAGGGGTTGCTAGGATCACATTACTTTACTTAACGTGTTCGCTTCGGGGAACATGTTTTGCGCATACTCTATAACGCAGCCTCGTGGTTAGGTTGTATCATTGTTCGGTAGTTACATGCTTCGCCCGTTACGTGATACATGCTGGTTATGCGTAAAACGCTTTTCATACTATTATTATGCAAACTTGTGTACTCACCTTTACTTTATGTATTGACTTTATTTTAACGTATGTGACAGGTTGATTGGACGTTATGTGTCACATCCCGACCACGTAAAACAACAAAACGTGGCGGAAACGTCGGGGAGTGTTGTAACAGAATCATTGTTTCACAACCATGGATTAAACAATTTCGTTTTATTTAATTAAATGTATTACATTACATTGGAATTAGAAACAAAACATGAACAAATAGAATTTTATTGTTATTAAGTCGCTAAGGCCTCGTCCGTTCCTATGTGAGCATGCATCAATATCATCATCAAATATCATCAACTATGGTACCTGAAACACATGTGAAAATACGTCAGCATAAAAATGCCGGCGAGTACATAGGTTTTATATGTGTGTCAGATTCATGGCTCGTTTTACATGTTGCAATACTTATTTAAAAACCTTATTTTGAAAAGTATAGTATTGCGACATAATTAACCAACTCAAATCAAGTTGGATATGATTTATAAAATCCCGTAGCCATGATTCTTAACTCCAAAACATTTTGTTTTATTAAATCAAATTGTAAAACCATCTCGTAGAAACTCGTTAATAAGACTCGTGTGGCTTATATTGTTCAGAAGACATAATTGTGTGACATTGTTTCAAAATCGTTTACCCAAGTGATCTAGATAACGCAACGATATATAATGTGTTAAAAGCACTTATATATAGGAAGTACCAGCGGCGTATCCACCATGCTTTTAATACATTACACCCGCCCTGTTACCTAATCACTTCCCTAACCCAATGGTTCAAACAGTTACAAATGTTTCACATAAATCAAATGGTTACGGACGGTTCACATAAATCCAACGATTACAAATGGTTCACATACATCTAATGATTACAAATGGTTCACATACATCCAACGATTACAAATGGTTCAAAACGTAAAACAATTGTGCTAGCATGTTAAGTGAACATACATAGCAAAACATAATGAGATCATGTACTAATAGTGTACTAATGAACTTAGCAAGTATATGATATAAAAACATGGAAAACACGAAAGTAACAAGTAGGCACATGTGTTTCACCCCAAAATGTTTGAAAAACAGTAAAAGAGGGGACTATGTACTCACTTGAGGGTGCTTAGAAGTATTGAATAACAACCAAGCAAAGCTAGAGGGATCACGGAATCAAACGACACCTAATATAGGTAATTATGTAAATAAACGGGCCTAAATCGGAAGATCGGATAGAATGAGGTTTCGTAAACCAAATGAGTATAGGAACTCATGTAATATGGTTTAACAAAGCCTACATACTAAAATGAAACCTAACCTAAGTGCTTACGACCCATTATGACCCGTTTAGGTAGCTTACGCCACTTTAACGCGTCGTTCGCGTAAAACGCGTTCGGAACGCCTAACTAGTCCTATGACAAGTATTATATGCCTTAATATGTTTAATATTGTTGTCTAATCAGTTTAGATATAAAAAATTATGTTACATATGCTTAAAATAAATTTATGCGCCAAAAAGGGCATTTTGGTCATTTACCTAAGGCATATAAACTACCTATCATACAACTACTTAAACGAAGTGACCATAAGGTATAACCTCAGAAGGTTATTCCCTATGCAACTATGGTCACCTAATGTGTTTGGTCGGGTTCGAAAGTATAAACGGTTGTTTAGACCGCTTACCTTACGACACTACATAAGCACTAAACCTAAAGTGACGAGCTAAACATGTTAAAACATGTTTAACGAGGTTTGAAAACAGGTTTGGTATCAAAACAAATGGTTTTGATACCTAAAAGTACTTTGGTTACAAAATACGCAAGAATACGTATTTTGGCCGAAACTACGACTCGCCACTATGCCTAGATACCGTGGTAATCAGTAGGTATAGTCATAAGAGACTAAAACCATTGTGATTACACTCACGTTATGAAGTTCAAACGAACTTCGTGTTGACCATAAACTGGTCAATGCAGAAAGTCAAACAAAGTTTGACTTTCATGCTAAAAACGCGTAAAAGAATGAAAGAGGACTTACAAAAGGTCCAAGAATGGAAATCTAGATTCAACTTGCTCAGGTATGAGGTGCTAAGCCCCAACTTAGAGAAAATAGATCAGATCGTGTGAGTTGCAACAATGAGGAGCATGGGTATTTATAGGATTTCTAGGACCGTTAGGATCGTTCCTCGAAAACCGAGCTTAAATCTGGACCATACACATGCACCCATGGTTTTGCAAAACCATGGGCACCTTAAAAATAGCCCATAGTAAGTTATAAACCATGTGAAAATGAGGGGAACAGCTGGCACAAGCTAAAAATCAGATTTTCCACTTTGGTCCCTTCCTAAGATAACTATGGCAGATTGTTAATTTTGGTCCCTGAATGTGCAAAACATGGTTTCTGATGCATTTTTGACACGTTTAAGCCCCGTTAATCCCTTTTCTGTCACACCCCGACCACGTAAAGCAACAAGACGTGGCGGAAACGTCGGGGAGTGTTGTAACAGAATCATTGTTTCATAACCATAGAATAAATAAATTCTGATTTATTGAATAAATGAACTCATTGTTTTAATACAATCAAATAAGTACAACTATGATCTTCCAAGTTTTAAAGTCGCTAAGGCACGAGTCCATCCTAACTGTAGCGTGTATCAACAATCATCATAAGACGGCACCTGAAACATATGTAAAAATAGGTACGTCAGCATAAAAATGCCTGTGAGATACATAGGTTTTGTAAATATAGGATTCATGACTTATAAGTTTAGAAAATGTTGTTTAACAAAAGTCAGTCATGAACCTTGTAAATTGATTTGTTTTGTTAATCGTTTGAAAAACAATGAGATCAGATGATATGTATAAATAAATGTAAGGTTAAATGAATAACCATGTAAAATGGGTTTGTATTGAATATATCGTTCGAAAACAATCTTTTGATAAAAAAGGCTTATAGTATATGTGAAAATATACTTTGGATTTTAAGAGAATCGAATGAGTAATATATTAGAATATATTTCAGTTCCAATATCGTTGACCCGAGTGTACTAAATAACGCCACGGTATGTAATGCAATGAAGACACTTATATATAAGAAGTACCAGTGGCGTATCTACCATGTTTTCATCACATTACACCCGTCCCGTTATCTAAACACTAACCAAAACCCAATCGTTAGATAAATAGTACATTAAATATACTTTAGTTGTTTAAATAATAGTTTTAAGTAGTATATTACAAGTATACTTCGGATATATAAATAACATATTAAACTATGTTTTGGTTTTGTAAATAACATATCAAAATATGCTTTGGATGATTAACAAAATATATGTTGGTTTTGTACAATATCACACATGGGAGTATATCAAACTATACTTTAAAAGTGTGATTTAAGAATTCATTCAGACCTAGTGCATCAAAATACACCTTTGAGACTATAGGGATACCACAAAGGAAATCCCTATTTGGATGGAGAAACAAATTGGTTTCAGACATTCCATGACAACAAGAATGGGGTGTCAAATCCTATAGCGCTATATCATACTAACAATCGGTCTGGTGAACATAAAATAAGTACAATTCAACATTTTATTTTAAGTTCTTTGAGAAATCAGTGATTAAACCATAGATAGTCATTTAGTTTGTCAAATGATAAGTAATAACATGTATATTCAATTATACTTTGAAATCATGAACATAACATATAGGTACACATGCTTCACCCCAAAACAGTTGAAATCAGTAAAATAGGGGAACTATGTGCTCACTTGAGATTGCTCAGAAGTCCTAAGATAACCACCAAGCAATGCTAGAGATCACGGAATCAAACGGCACCTAATATAGGTAACTATGTTAATTAATCGGACCAAAATCGGAGGATCAGATAGAATTGAGGGTTCGTAAACCAAACGAGTATGGAGACTCGTGTAATATGGTTTAACAAAGCCTACATACTAAATGAAACCTAACATAAGTGCTTACGACCCATTACGACCCGTTTAGGTAGCTTATGCTACTTTAACGCGTCGTTCGCGTGAAACGCGTTCGGACCGCCTAACTAGTCCTATGACAAGTGTTATATGCCTAAACATGTTACATAATCAGTTATGTGACAAAAGTTTAGGTTACATATGCTTAATTACCAATTATACATGAAAAGGGTATTCTGGTAATTTACCTAAGGCATATAAACTACCTATCATACAACTACTCAAACGATGTGACCATAGGGTATAACCTCGGAAGGTTATTCCCTATACTCTATGGTCACCTAATGTGTTTGGTCGGATCCTAATAATCGACCAAATGGGTCGGGTTCGAAGGTATAAGCGATTTATTAGATCGCTTACCCTTACGACCCTAGACAACGTGGTAATCAGTAGGCATAGTCACAAGGGACTATAACCATCGTGATTACAATCACGTTGCGAAGTTCAAATGAACTTTGCATTGACCATAAACTGGTCAACGCAGAAAGTCAAACAAATTTTGACTTTCGGACTCGAAAAGCAATAAAAGAACGAAGGAATACTTACGAAGGGTCCCCGAATGCTAATCTTGATTCAAGTAGCTCAGGTATGAAACAAAGGTTCCAACTTAGAGCTTCTCAAATCAGATTCTAGTGGGTTTTGAAGTTGGGGGATGTGGGTATTTATAGGATTTCCCGAACCGTTAGGATCGTTTCTTGAAAAACGTGATCGAATCTTGGCCATACACTTGCACCCATGGTATTGTAATACCATGTGCACATCCAAAACCAGCCCATAGTATCAGATTTACCATGTGCAAGTGGGTTTTGTGGGTAACAAGGCTGTTAACAGCCTGTTAAAACACTGAACCTGGTCTGGGAGCCTGACGCGGGCCGCGTAAGGATACACCATGGGTTTACGTGGGCCGCATGGCCTGTCTGATCAGCAAACATCTTTCAGAAATGACAGTTTTGGTCCCTGTTGTGTTTTAAGGCCATTCCCGACACTTCTAAGGCCCGTAAAGCCAACTTTATGGCCCTAAAATGATGCCTAAACATTGTGGACATGAAACATGCTCAAAAATATGTCGGTTGTTGGTTCGTTTGGTCGTACGAACGCGATGTTCGCTTAATTACGACGGAATGCGCATAAGCGCGAAAAACGATCCAAATGACGCGACGAATGGATTTTTCTTATGCCAAACATTAAAATAAAATATTTTAGTGCTTACATAAATTTTTGGATGTCCGGATGTATTCAGAACGTAAGTTATGCGTGAAAATGCAAACTTGTGCACTTTTTGACGCTTTTAGTCCCTGAATGACCCAAAAGTTTATTTTAGCACACCGAACCCCTCAAAGCCTATTTCTAAGCTATATAAAGGATATTTAAGGTGTGTTTAACTTATGGTCATGTTCCGAAAAGTCTGTTACAGTTCAAATTGGCATACTTTCGCAGTTTGTCAACTTTAGTCCCTGTAAGCGATTTAACTTGATTTTGCCATACCAAAGCCTTCAAAACTTATTTCTAAGTTATGTAAAGGTTATTTAAGGTATGTTAAGCCTATTTCACTATTTCGGAGTGTTCGTTGGATTAAACTGGTTATATTTACGCATCAGAGTGCGTATAACCCTCCAGAAAGCGATTTAAAGCTTAAAATCGAACAAGAGTTGATATGTGCAAACGATACACATATTTTTACAAATCCCAAGTATGAAATACAATATTTCATTGGTTTGGCATTTTTTTGATGGTTGAAGTGACACAGGTGTCACAATTTCAAGGCTCCAAAATGAAGTTAAAGTATAGGGAACATGAAACATGCTCAAAAATATCTCGGATGTTGGTTTGTTTGACCGTACGGTTGCGTTATTCGGTTAATTACGACGAAACACGAGCGAACGCGAAAAACGGTCCAAACTACGCGACAAATGGATTTTTATCAAGCCAATCACTAAAATAAAATATTTTAATGATTACGTAAATTTTTGGATGTCCGGATGTATTCAGAACGTAAGATATGCGCGAAAATGCAAACTTATGCACTTTTTGACGCTTTTAGTCCCTATTGATCAAGAGAGTTTATTTTTGCGCCCCAAACACCTCAAAGCCTATTTCTAAGCTATGTAAAGGATATTTAGGGCATATTTAACTTATGATCAAGTTCCGGAGTGTTCGTTACAGTACAAATCAGCATACTTTCGCAGCTTGTCGAAATTAGGCCCTGTAAGCGAATAAACTTGATTTCGCCACACCAAACCCTCCAAAACTTATTTCTAAGTTATGTAAAGGTTATTTAAGGTATTTTAAGCCTATTTAACTATTTCGGAGTGTTCGTTGCATTAAACTGGTTATATTTACGCATCAGTGCGCGTATAACCTTCCAGAAAGCGATTTAAAGCTTGAAATCGAACATGAATTGATATGTGCAAACAATACACGTATTTTTACAAATCCCAAGTATAAAACACAATATTTCATAAATTTGGTATTTGTTTGATGGTCGCAGAGGCACATGTGTCACATTATGCCATGCTGAAATCAAGTTAGGAAGTCTAGAAACTCACCGAAATAAATCTGAGTTGTCGGAATAATACTTGTTTTTGAGACTGAATATCTGTAATGACTGTTATGAAATATTTGTTAGTAGTATGGGATATTAACTTTAAAAATATTGTCATTTAATAGTTGTTATGGATTCTCAAGAACAATCTGTTTCGCTCAGTGCCACGCCCCGATGATTCCGCCATCGGTTGGGGTGTGACAGATTGGTATCAGAGCCATAACCATAGGGAATTAGGTCGAGTCGTGTAGAATTGACCTAGTCTATAGTCTAGGTACCAACATGTGACAACTATGCTTTGTAAACTATGTACGATGTAAAACAATATCAATTATCAATAAAACGATGTGTTTTGGTGTTAATATTTGTGTATTTGTGCTTGGCAATTTTACGATTTGATTCTAGTTCGATTTCAAGCTTTAAATCGCTTTCTTGGAAGTTATACGCAAACTGATGTGTAAACGTAATCATTTAAATGCGACAAACACTCCGGAACAGTGACATAGGCTTAACATACCTTAAATAACCTTTACATAACTAAGAAATAAGTTTTGGAGGGTTTGGTGTGCTGAAAACAAGTTTATTCAATCGCAGGGACTATTTGTGTCAAACAGCGAAACTATGCCAATTTGTGTAGTAACAAACATTCCGGAACTTGATCATAAGCTAAACATACCTTAAATATCCTTTACATAGCTTAGAAATTGGCTTTGAGGGGTTTGGTATGCGGAAATAAACTTATTTGATCAATAGGGACTAAACGCGTCAAAAAGTGCATAAGTTTGCATTTACGCGCATATCTTACATTCTGAACATATTCGGACATCCAAAAATTTTTGTAATCATTAAAATACTTATTTTAGTGATTGGAATCCAAAAATACCATTCGTCGTGAAATTTGGATCATTTTCGCGTCCGTTCGAGTTTTCGTCGTAATTAACCGAATAACGCAACCGTACGACCAAACGAACCGAGATCCGAGATGTTTTGAAGCATATTTCATGTTCCCTATACTTTAACTTCATTTTAGAGCCTTGAAATGGGGTTAACGGGGCTTAAACGTGTCAAAAATCAAGTTTTAAGCATGCAAGGACTTGTTCTGCCAATTTGGAAAACTTGAAACTGATCTACCTCGCGCCACGCGCCAGAACCAGGTCATCCTGGCGCGCCACGCGACAGAGCTGTTTTCCAGCAAATTGGTTTTCAGCAACCAGCTTGATTTCCAGGGTCTTTTATTCAATTTTTTCAATACCTTAGGCTGGTTTTTGGATTCCCACTGTATTAGAAACCATGTTCCACAAGTGTAGGGCCAAGATTGATTCTGATAACACTTGGAATGATCTCCTTGATCCAAACTTCCTATAAATAGACGTGGGTTTCTCATTCATTCCTCACATTTGATTCAAAATCTGCTCTAAGTTGAAGTTTAAGACTTCATACGTGAGTGTTTTGGATCTCATCTTCCTTGCTTGGACCTTTTGTAAGCTTCTTTCATGCTTTTTATGCTTTTCAAGCATGAAAGTCAAACAGTGTTTGACTTTCTGCTTTGACCACGAAATGGTCAAGTTAAAGTTCGTTTGAACTTTGCAACGTGAGCGTAATCATGATGGTTATTGTCCCTTGTGACTATACCTACTGATTACCACGTTGATTAGTCGAAGTGACGAGTCAAAGTTTCGGTCAAAACACGTGTTTATGTGTATTTTGCGACGAAGCTATTTTTGGGTATCAAAACACTTTGTTTTGACATCAAACATGTTTTCTAACTTAGTTAAACATGTTTTAACATGTTTAACTCATCACTTTTAGTCTAGTGCTTGTTTAGGGTCGTAAGTCAAGCGGTCTTGACAACCGCTTATACTCTCGAACACGACTCGTTTGGTAGATCGTTAGGATCCGACCAAGCATATTTTGTGACCATAGTTGTATAGGGAATAACCTTCCGAGGTTATACCTTATGGTCACTTAGTTTAATTAGTTGTATGATAGGTAGTTTATATGCCTTAGGTAAATGACCAAAATGCCCTTTTCATGCATAATTTGATCTTAAGCATATGTAACCTAATTTTTGTCACTTAAACTGATTATGCAACATATTTAATCATGTTAGGGCATATAATACTTGTCATAGGACTAGTTAGACGTCTTGAACGCGCTTTCGCGCGAACGACGGGTTAAAGTAGTGTAAGCTACCTTAATGAGTCGTAACGGGTCAAAAGCACTTAGGATAGGTTCCGATTTAGGATGTAGCCTTTGTTAAACGATATCACATGAGTTCCAATACTCATTTGGTTTAAAAGACCTCGTTCTATCCGATCTTCCGATTTAGGTGTCGATTTATTAACTAGCGATCCGATTACTAGGTACTACTTGATTTCCTTGGTTTGGCTGAGCTTCGTTAAGTTCATTAGATCAAGGATACTTTCCAAATCAATGTGAGTACATAGTTCCCCTATTTTACTGTTCTCAATTGTTTTGGGGTGATTCATATGTGTTAAACGATTTTGATGCTTTCAACGATGATTTAAAAAACAAATACTATGGTTTATATTAAACAATAACGATTTCGATAATGTGAACGAACTTGTTGGACGTATTTACATAACAAATGACATTCATTAGCTTTGGCCAAGCCGACCAGTATTAGGTTATGGTACCATAGGATCTGACAAATCCCATTATCGGACTACACCCATGGTTATGTGTGGGGGGTTATGTGGGTAACGACTGAACCTGTTAATTGTTAACCTATCCTTTGGTGGTTTGTTAATACGAGTTGAACGATGGACGAGTTGCGAAGGTTTGAATGTTATTGGCGAGACGACCAAAAGTTAGTTTTCACAATTAAAATGAGAATGATTTGAACGATTGAATGATTTTGAATGATTGAACGATTAAAATGATTTGGAACGATTTAAACAAATGAACGATGGTTTATAACGAGAACGAGTTAAACGATTTAAACGATGGGTTTTTGGTTTGTGTTTAGATAACGAGACGGGTTTAATGTGATAAAAGCATGGTAGATACGCCACTGGTACTTCTTATATATAAGTGCTTTTATCATATTACATTCCGTACCGTTATTTAGTTCACTTGGGATGAACGGTTTTCAAACGACACACGCAACAATGTTTACTAAACAATATAAACCATACGAGTTATTTTACGAGAACGATTTACGATTTGGTTTACTTAAACAAATGTTTTGAGTTAAGATTCATGGCAACGAGATTTTATAAACTATAACCAATCTGTTTTGACTTGGTTATTCATTTTACAAAACAAGGTTTTCTAATATCGAATAACGAAGTTGTACAAGTTATTTTAACATGTAATCGAGCCATGAATCTGACACTCACACAAAACCTATGTGCTCGCCAGCATTTTTATGTTGACTTTATTTTCGCATATGTTTCAGTTGGTGTTGAATGATGTTGATTGCGACTAGGATGCATGCTCACTTAGGACTGGACGAGGCCTTAGTGACTAAATAACAAATGATAGACGATGTGGTTGTGTTTTAACTTAATGTCAAGACATTGTTTAATGTTTAATATTTTAATAAAATGAAACTTTTGAATCCATGGTTGTGAAACAATAATTCTGTCGCTCCACTCCCCGACGTTTCCGCCGCTGTTTCGTTGTTTTACGCGGTCGGGGTGTGACAGAGGAGCTGGTATCAGAGCTCATGGTTATAGGTAATTAGGTTATTAGTAATGCTTTGACCTAGACTATAACTTTTCTAGGACCCTAATGCGAGTTTCTTGCGTTTAGATTTTTAAAACAATACCGTCACCTATCTTTAGGTGATAACCACAACGAGAACACAATAACAATTCCGTTTTGAAAACCAATCACCCACCCTTTGGATGATTCATTTTTGGCTTAATCACTTCCAAGTTTTCAAAATCTCATCAAAGTTTGGGTCTAGATAATGTGAACACGTGCAATCTGGAAGGATGGATGCCTGTATCCTGAGTTTTCTGTCTAAGGCTAGAGTGTTCGTACAAATCCACATAATCAGACCAGTCACTCGTACCTGGGAACTCTTGGGATGAGTGTCCACTTATAGGCTAAAGCATGTCTTCGCGATACATTATATTGGCCCATTTACTTTGATTAGTCACTGTGTATCATTTGTTTGTTCGAGGTAACGAACGAATGATCGCCTTCTTTATGTTTTGTCGATGTTTTCAATACCTCTTTTGCTTATCCAACTATCGATCTCACTCGTTTCTCATGTTTCCTTGTTATTTTTAGAATATGCCTCCTCGACGAGATGCACAACCTCAAACTAACTCCAAAATCGCAGCCCTTGTCGCCCAGCAAATGGCTGCTGTGATTTCGAACCTAATTACTCAGATTAATCAAGCGAACAACAATAATAACAGCAATGCTTAGTGTAATTTCAAAATGTTTAATTCTGCTAAACCACTAAAGTTTTCTGGGTCTCAAGGAGCAAGTGCGCTCCTACACTAGTTCGAGAGTCTGGAGAGCACATTTAGGCATGTTCATTGCCCGAATGAGTGAAAGGTTGAGTTTGCATCCAGTGTTTTTGAGAAGCGTGCTCTAACATGGTGGAACGGTGTGATATGTGATAGGGGCGCCGATGTGGCAATGGCACAAACTTGGGAAGAGCTTCGGGCTCTCATGATGAAAGAGTTCTGTCCCCGTCATGAAATTAGGGCTTTGGAACGAGAATTCAATGATCTGAAACAAGATAGGGGAGAACAACGTGCCTACACGGATCGTTATGAGGAGCTGAGTTTGTTGTGTCCTACTATGGTTACCCCGTTGGAGAAAGCGATTGAGAGGTATATCGATGGTCTGTCTGATTCTGTGCAAGACATTGTAATTGGTAGTAATCCTACCACTGTTCATCATGCAATTGAATTGGCTGCAACTCTGACTGAGTCTCAAGTCAGAAAAGGTAAACTAACCCTCAAGGGTGACAAGAAACAGTCGTCCGATTCCGTTCAAGACAAGGGTAAGGGAAAGAAAAAGCGCGAGTCATCAAGGAGGTCGAGGAAGTGCAAGGCTTCCCAAAACTTTGCTGTCACTGCACAGAACGCTCAGAACCCACCAGCACAACCTCCTGCCAAGAAATAGTAAGCTGGTACCGCACCACACTGTAATAGGTGCAATGGTCACCATGCGACTCAACAGGCTTGTAAACAATGCACCACGTGTGGTAAACTTGGGCACACGGCCAGCATTTGTCGTTTGGGTCAGAATCAAGCTGCTCAGAATCCAGCACAGGTTCAGGGAAATGCTACTAGATTTCCACCTGGCTCGTTTTATAACTGCGGAGAGATGGGTTATTTCCGCAACAATTGCCCGAAACTGGCAAATCCGAATGCCAATGCCAATGTGAATCCCGCTCATGGATGAGCATACAATTTGAATGCCAATGAGGCACGGGCTAATAACGAGGTTGTTAATGGTACGTTCCTTGTTAACCATCAACTTGCATCTGTTCTTTTTGATTCTGGTGCCAATAGAAGTTTTGTTTCGTTATCATTTGAGCCTTTGCTTGCAATACCTAGAACTAAACTGAGGAAACCCTTATCTGTCGAAGTTGCTACTGGTAAACCTCTTGTACCCGATTATGTTATTTGGGATTGTTAGTTGAACCTCGATAACCATCTTTTTCCTATTGACCTCACGCCGATGCAACTTGGAAGTTTCGACATTATCATAGGAATGGATTGGTTAACTAAGTATCATGCTGAGGTGGTTTGTTTCGATAAGATTGTTCGTATTCCTCTTTCGTCTGGTGAAGTTCTAGAAGTTCGTGGCGAGAAACCTTCGAATGGTTTTAAACTCATGTCGTGTACGAAAGCCCAAAGTTACTTATGAAAAGGATATGTGGCATTTCTGGCACATGTCACAGAAGAGAAAGGCAAGAACAAGTGTATTCAAGATATTCCGATTGTTCGAGATTATCCAGAGGTATTTCCTAATGAACTGCCTAGTTTGCCTCCAGTTCATCAAGTCGAGTTTCATATTGATCTTGTACCCAATTCCAACCCGATTGCAAAAAACAACTTATCGTCTTGCGCTGTCTGAGATGCAAGAGTTATCGAAATAGCTTCAAGAGTTATCTGACAAAGGATTCATCCGACAGTCTTGTTTGTGAAAAAGAAAGATGGATCTTTTTGAATGTGTATCGATTATCGAGAGCTTAACAAGCTTACCATCAGGAATAGATATCCCCTACCACGAATTGATGATCTCTTTGATCAGCTACAAGGTGCTACATGTTTTTCCAAGATCGATTTGCATTCTGGGTATCATCAGCTTCGTGTACTCGAAGAAGATATTCCCAAAACTGCATTCCGCATGAGATATGGTCACTACGAGTTCACTGTCATGCCTTTTGGTTTGACGAATGCCCCAGCTATTTTCATGGATTTAATGAATAAGGTCTGTAAACCTTATTTAGATAAGTTCATCATTGTGTTCATTGACGACATTCTTATTTATTCGAAGTCTCGAGCCGATCACGAACAACACCTTCATCTGACGATGGAATTTCTGAAGAAGGAACAACTTTTCGCCAAATTCTCTAAGTGTGAATTTTGGCTTAAGGAAGTTCAATTTTTGGGTCATATTGGCAACAAGTAGGGTATTCATGTGGATCCTTCCAAAATAGCTGCTATTAAGGATTGGAACACACCTACGACACCTACAGAATTTCGTTCTTTTCTTGGTCTTGCAGGTTACTATCGTCGATTTATTTCGAATTTCTCGAAGATCGTGGTTCCTCTTCACTGCTTTGACTCAAAAGAATAAGCCTTTTGAGTGGGGACCCAAACAAGAACGAGCGTTCCAAAAGCTGAATCGAAAACTCTGTGATGCTCCTGTTTTATCTTTGTCCGATGGAAACAATGATTTTGTTGTCTTTTATGACGCGTCGAATCTAGGCCTTGGTTGTGTTCTCATGCAATGAAGTAAGGTTATAGCTTATGCGTCAAGACAATTGAAAGTTCACGAGAAGAACTACACGGCTCATGATCTTGAGTTGGGTGCTGTGGTTTTTGCACTCAAAATATGGAGACACTATCTTTATGGTACGAAGTGTGTGGTTTTCACAGACCACAAAAGTCTCCAACACATTTTCAATCAGAAGGAGCTAAATATGAGACAACGACGCTGGGTTGATGTCACACCCTGGCTTTGCGGAAGCGTGGTTAATTTGGTGTGACTTCTTAATACCATAGCTTAATCATAACAAAGCTATATGAAAATAAAATCATGCAAGATCATCCATTGATTTAAGTCTTAAAACATAAGTAACACAACATTGACTTAAGGCGTTGACACATGCAACGAAAACTACAACCTGATAACATAAAGCATTGTTCGGAAGACACAAACATCAACATGAAATAAGCGCAGTTTAAGGATTGTGACTCGTCCAGGTAAAAGTCACATCCCCTAAACTTGGATGACCTCGAAACTCTTATGCAGCGGGAAAACGTAGCATACCGTGCCAGAATCCTTAGTTCCCTGAAATACATGTAAGTTGGAAAAATCAACAAAAATTGTTGAGCGAGTTCATGTGTTTAGTATGTGCGCGCGAATAAACCTTTATAATCATTGTAAGTATGAATGTTTTGTAAACTCTGGTATGAAAGCAAATAAGGAAACATATCGGTTAATGTGTAACCACATGGTCCAACCTGCGGGCGCATGGGAGGGGATAGGACAAGGTCACCACATGGTCCAACCTGAGGGCGCATGGGTGGTGTTACGACAAGGTCACCGCATGGTCCAACCTGAGGGCGCATGGGTGGGGTTAAGACAAGGTCACCACATGGTCCAACCTTAGGGCGCACGGGTGGGGTTTGTTATGCTCAAATAGGCCTATCACTTGTATCCCTCGATCGTACTACGAGGACTAATGTTCTTAAGATTTCACCTACCCAATCACATAACCTAACAGTTCCTTCCTTAGCTGACCATACCATTCGTAATTGTCCGTAGCAGTATGTAACATGTATTTCACCCCCGAAGTATAAAACTGAAAACAGTTAAGAGAAAAGGGGGACATGAACTCACAGTGGTGCGTCTCTACCAAGTATATCTCCTGATCAAGCAGCTGTGTGACGACCTACACGTACTAACTCTATTAGACGGACGGCCGTGCCTTAGCTTTAAGGTTTAAGTTCTTGGGAAATAGTTAGACAACTATTTCGTGTTTATATTCTGTATACTTGGTAATCATTTTCCTTCCCAAGGATGGGGGATTTAATACATGTGCGTTCGAAACATATTATTAAGTCTCACTTAAAATATATTTTATTTCTAACTCCAAAATATAAATATTCTTCTCAAAAATATTATATTTTCTATTACGTAAATTTTCCCCAAAATAATACCTTGACACAAATACGCGTTAGGTCATATTTTCTTAAAATGCGTAAGTTACGTTTTAATGATCGAGTGGTAATAATAATTACCGGTGTAACTTATATATTTATCGTAGAGGCGTTCGTATTATTTTGGATCCATTAACATTCGATAGTATTATTTTTACCCTAAAAATAATACTAGTATTTTCACAAAATAATCGTAAAAATCCATAAGTGTTGTTATGAAAATATATACTAAATATATATTTATCAAGTTTTATTTTGTGAAATCCCACCTCCGATATTTTGTAAATAAAGTCGTGGCGAAATTCATAGTTTGAAAACAAGTCGACAAGTATTTCTAACACTTATAGTGAAAATAATTCTAAGTGTTAGGATTTTAGAGAAATTTCGCCAGAGTTTCCTCTGTAACTGGAGGTGGCCACGCATTCAAGCGTATCATTTTCTTTTATAAATCAAATCAACCATCTTTCTTATTTAGCCAAAACAATATTCAACGCATCAAATTAGTCAACAAATATATATATAAGTCGCAAAAATCACATGAACTTGTGGTTTTCTAATATTATGAAGTAAATCCCATTACTTTTAGCGGATCTCTATATAAATCCATCCGATTTTGTAAAAACCTCGTTCTTAGAGAAATCCCGTTTTTACAACTTCTCGTCATCTTTTACAAAAATGGTTATTTTGTCGAAAGTGTGTGTGTTGGATCTGAGTTTCTTTTTGATTGTATTTTCGTTTGTAATTAAGATGGAAATGAAAGAGTTGTGCAGCGGAAATAAGATGAAAGCAAACTTTGCATACAATCAAACGAGAGTAATACTTTTATCAAACATCTTTTCACAAAGAACCGAATGATTGAATTTGTTTCAACAACGATTACAATGATTGATGTAAGAATGCAAACTCCCCCTCAGCCAGAGCTCAGTAGTTTGTTCGTGAAAAGAAGACGATTGATCAAAAGAGCTAATAGAACAGTACACAGTACTGAACTATTTATAGGCACTTGCAAACCACTGAGCATCTTAGCTGACGTCACCATGAAAGTGACATCTAACCTCCTAACAAACTCTAACTACTGATCTATAAACACTGATGTACTAAACTACTGTTATTACATTATATTACATAAAAGACACTTAAACTGCTGCTGCATCCTTCCACTGCTGTGAACCCAGCAGTGCTTGTCCGGATCAGCAGTACTTGACCCAAGGCAGTAGATTGAGTCAACAGAGCTTTGGTCTTCCATCAGTTTTTGACATTGGTCAGTAGATATAAAGCAGCAGTTGTAGGTCAGCACTTAGTATGATCAGCAGATAGGAGGTCAGCAGATATGAAACCACTTTCAAGGGGAGAGATTTGCATGAACCAACTGTAAACGTCTGCTTATTCTGGATCCACTGCTTTGATCCAGTTTTGGCTTTACATTATCTGTTCCTCTGATAGGGTTCAATCCCAACAATCTCCCCCTGGAACAGATAATGCCAAAACTCTTCATTATTTGTGGAAATCTTTATTGCCTCAACAACAGCTCCCTTATCTGTCCTTTAAATTGTAATTCAAAGTCTAGGGCATCTGTATCTTCATCATCCCTGCTGAGTGGAAGATCAAGGAGATCCTGCAAATCTTCAAGACTCAGGCCAAGAGCTTGTTCCCTTGATATTTTCTCCACTCCGCCACCAGACCTGAGCAAAGTCAATACGCAGGTCTGTTTGTCAGTTTCCCACTTTTGTATTTTTGAGCCTGGTGGGTTTCTTGGGAGATGTTTATTTGCAGAAGTATTTGGAGAGGCTGGCCTGTTCATAGCTGGCTGAGCAGCGGTTGCAGATTGTTCCAATTCAAGATCTTCCTTTATCATTACTTCTGTGCCAGCTTTTACAATGGCATCTCCGGCTAAAAGATCTTGAATTGTTTCCATGCTAAACTGGTTTTTGCTCCTTCTTTTGTAGATGGCAGCACCAGCTGGAGCAGTGGTTCTTTTGACTTGCAGCTTTGGTGGTCTTTTTGAAACCGCTGCTTTGGAATAGTCAGGCTTTTGTGGAACTCTTGGATCTTTCTTTCTAAGTTCCTCTAATCTTTTATAGGTTGCCCTGACTCTATCTTCTCCCCACTTTGTCACAGAGTTCTTTGACCCATAATCAGCTATAATCAGCTCCTCTTTCATTCTCCTCAGCTCTACCATCTTTTCAGTTTCAAATTGTTTGAATTTTTCAGGAGGAGTCTGCTTGACCTTATTTTTGATCATGTCTTGAATCCTGGCTGCTTCTTTTTCAAGCTCAGGAATGGTCCAGTTCTTGTACATGTGTTTCTCCCCCTTGTATTTCTTGTAGGTCATGATGTTTTCAATGTAGTCTTTTCTTAAGGACTCATCTGCCCTTTCTGAATTTTTCTGACATACATTTTTAGCAAAACGCTCCATAGCATTGACCTGTGAGAGTAAAAACTGATAGTTTTGTTGAAATTCTCTATCAGATTTCCCTTTTCTGTTTTTGATTGCAATATCCTCTGCTTGTTTGGCTTTGAGCTTCAAATATTCTTCAATGTTGTTAGGCCTGGGATAATTTGCAATTGATGGCAAACTCCTTTTGGCTGGGTCATCTTCATAATAAAATGATTTGATTTCTTCTCTTACTGCAATGAGTTCCAGAGGAAATGAGACACCAGCAGGAGGTAATGGTTTTACAATTTGAACTGAAGAGGAGGGTATGGGTTTAGGAATAGTGACAAGTGATAGGGATTTTGAAGATGTTGGTGATGGAGGTGTGTCATCATCTTTTAAAATTAGCCTTCTCCTTTTTGGTTTAGGAGAGACTGATGATGTTTTGAATGGAATAGTGGTTGCAGATGTAGTGGCAGTGGATTGTGATTGACTGACAGCTGTTGAAACAACTGGTGTTTCAACCACTGTTGTCATTACAACAGATGTTATAACATCTGCTGTCTTCTGCTGTATGTTAGCAGGTGTTGTTTTTGGTGGTGATGATGGTAAAGCGATGGATGTTGTGTGTGTTGAAGTGGTGTGTGTTGATGGAACAACTGTTTGGCAAGCAGTAGTTTTTGTAACTCCTGTTGCATCAGCTGTTTTGTATGATGGTTTTTGAGCAGACTTTGAACGTCTGATAGGAATGGATTTGGGTTGCCTTACTTTTCTAGTAGGCCTCTTCTTTTCCTCAACAGGATTTTCATGATCCCTTGACCCAGAAGTACCCTGATCTGGATGATCCATTCTTTCCACCCTGGCTTTCCTCTTGGCCTCTCTATCCCTTTTTACACTTGCAGCTGCTTCTGCTAGTGCATTTATTGTCACATCAATTTTCTTGCTACCATCTGGCAAAGGGATCTTTTTGGTCATGTTTGAATTTTCTGGTTCAGGATAGAGACCATCCTCTATACCCTTCCTTTTCCACTCCTGAATTTTCTCCCCCTTTTTGGCATTATCTTCTGGGAGTTGATAAATGTAGCGGACTTTTGGAGGAGCAGTGCCAGTGGTGTGTAAAATCTGAGTTTTGAGAGCCTTTAAATCAGCCTGAGTATTCTTGAACCTTGACTCCATTGCATTTCTCAGCTGTTGGACATGTTTTTCATGTTGCTGATCTACTAATTGTGCTTGTTGTTGGAGAAAAGATTGAAATTGATTCCAGAGCTCATTTGTAGCAGATGTCCTTTGTGGAGCAGGTGCTTGAGGTGGAACAGCAGTAGATTGTACCTTCTGAACTTGTAACAACTGTTTTAACATATCTTTGAGTTCTGCAACAGAGTTATCAAGTTTTGCAATACGATCCGTCAATTTCTGGTACTTTAAACCATCACCCAAGTTAATGGGATCATCTGATTTCCCACTAGCAGTGGTTTTATCAGTGGTAGATGTAGGGAATATACTCCAAACATTAACCACTGATGCCCCTTTTTCTTGGTACTGGGGTCTTCTTCCTTCAACACTTGACAACCTTTTGATGTTGCCAGTAGGATAAATAAATCCACTGGTGGTTGGCAGAGGTGTTATAAAAGGAATTGCCTCCAAGGAAGTCTTATGAATGTAACCACTGTCCAAATGTAACCCAGTGGGTGTAACAGTTGTAGTGGCTGCTTCACTTGGAATACCACCAAGAGTTACTTATAACTCAAGGGGTGTAACCTCCTCAGGTTGTGTTGGTGGGTTAGCAAAGATTGATACATCAGGCCCAGTCAGTTGTTGAGGTATATTCTCATTAATAGGGGATTGAGAAGGACTGGATAATGCCTGGTTCAAATCAATTGCATGCAACAATGGTTTTATTGGTGAGGGAAATGTGGATGTGATGGTTGGTGTAGAAATAGGATGTGTCCTGGGCAGCCGTTACAAAAGGTCTGACCAATATGTACTGTCCACGTGACAACCCCTGTTGAAAGTGAAGGACAGTACTTTTGTTGAAAGTGACTGATGAAGGCAGTGGTATGAAAGCAGTGGATGATTTTTACTATCAGTGGATAGCATATCAGTGGATAAGACACTGCTTTTGAACAACATAGTTTATCAAAATAATGAGAGAGCAGGGGTTGACTTTCAGCAGTGGACAGACTTTTGAAGTATAGCAGACTTTTGAACAATCAGTGGTTAATGGCAGACTTTTAAGGACTTAATGAAAAAATTTCATTTTTAACTATTTTTAAGGATGGAGTTTTGATTTTCTGAAAACATTTTGTTGCTTTTATTCATAGAAAAACAAGATGTTGCTTGTTATTCCATGTTCAGCATCCCAATCCTAGAGACCAAACTTTCAAAAGTGGCTGTATCAAGTGCTTTTGTGAGCACATCAGCCAGCTGGTCTTTAGTTGGGACATGATGCAGAGAAATCAAACCTTTTTCATAGCAGTCCATCACAAAGTGATGTCTGATGTCGATATGTTTGGTGGTTGAGTGGGAAACTGGATTTTTGATGATATTTTCTGCTGCCTGACTGTCCAACATGAGTGGTGTCTTTAAGGCAGTGATACCAAAATCCAGCAACTGATTTTGAAGCCACAGGAGTTGGGCTGTACAGCTTGCAGCAGCAATGTATTCAGCTTCAGCAGTGGATGTTGAAACAGCTGCTTGCTTTTTGCTTTGCCAAGAAACTAAGCAGTCACCTAGAAACTGGCACCCTCCTGATGTGGACTTCCTTGTGGTGTGACATCCAGCAAAGTCACTGTCTGAGAAACCTGAAAGCTTGATGTTCCCATTAGCTGGATACCAGATACCAAGTGTGGGAGCACCTTTTATGTATCTGAAGATCCTTTTTATAGCAATAAGATTTGATTTTCTGGGAGCTGATTGACTTCTTGCACAGACACATGTTGCAAACATGATGTCTGGTCTAGATGCAGTTAGGTACAATAGAGACCCAATCATGCTTCTATAAAGTGTTTGGTCAATCAGCTCATCTTTTTCATCAGACATGACCAGCTTATTTGTTGCCATGGGTGTGCTGCATGGTTTACAATCATTCATATCAAATTTGGTTAAAAGTTCTTTAGAATATTTGCTTTGATGAATGAAAGTTCCATTTTGCATTTGCTGTACTTGGAGACCAAGAAAGCATTGCAACTCACCCATTGCACTCATTTCAAACTCAGCTGTCATGAGTTCTCTAAACTCTTCACACATTGAGTTACATGTGCTTCCAAAAATAATGTCATCCACATAAATCTGGACAATCATTAAATCCTTCCCTCTCCATTTTAAAAACAGTGTTTTATCAATGGTACCTCTTTTGAAACCATTTGAGAGTAGGAAGTTGGAAAGAGTTTCATACCAGGCTCTTGGTGCTTGTTTCAAGCCATACAAGGCTTTGTTTAGCCTGTAGACATGATCTGGATAAAATGGATCCTCAAAACCTGGAGGTTGACAAACATACACTTCTTCTTGAATTGTACCATAGAGGAAAGCACTTTTGATATCCATTTGAAACACCTTCATATTGTGGTTGACAGCAAAGGCCATGAACAGTCTAATTGCTTCTAATCTTGCAACAGGGGCAAATGTTTCATCATAATCAATCCCCTCTTCCTGTCTGTAACCCTGAACCACAAGCCTGGCTTTATTCTTGACAACAATACCCCTTTCATCAGTTTTGTTCTTGAAGACCCACTTTGTGCCAATGGGACTAACCTCTTCTGGCAGTGGTACAAGCTCCCAAACTTGTTGTCTTTTAAACTGTTGGAGCTCCTCTTGCATGGCTTCTACCCAGCTGTTGTCTTTCAGTGCCTCTTGGTACTTGACTGGCTGATGGAGTGATAGAAAACCAGCAAAAAGACAAATGTTTTGGGTTTGGCTTCTTGTGAGCACCCCTTCATTTATGTTGCCAATGATTTGATCAGGTGGATGAGATCTCAAGAAGATTAAATCTCCTTGGTATGGTATGATGGCATTGGTTGGTGAAGGCTGCAAATGTGTATCATCTGAGCTAACCACTGCTGGGGACTTTGATGATCCAGCAGTGGTTTCAAAAGGTGGTGGAATAGGAGGTAATGAGGTGGACAACTGCTGGCTTTTATCCACTGTTTGAGGACTTTTGTCAGCAGTGTTTGAGGATGTGGAAGCAGTGGTAGAGCTTTGACAACTGTTTTGAACAGCTGATGCTTTTCCCTTTGTGGCAGACCTTTGAGGGATGATGATTTCATACCCATAGTCTGGTGTTGTATCCTCTGATGGACCTGCACTGTTAGTCTTGACAGCAGTATTTTCAAAAGTGAATTTTTCAAGATCAAACAGATCTGCAGGGTTTGCTGGGATTTTCATTGATGAGAGTTCATTGAACTTAACATTCAAAGTCTCCTCCACTGCCTTGGTCCGTGTATTAAACACTTTGTAGGCCTTGGCAGTGGTTGAGTATCCCAGATGATAACCACAATCAATTTTGGCTGCAAATTTTGAAATGGAATCTTTTAAATTCAAAATAAAGCATGGGCAGCCAAACACTTTGAAATATGAGATCAGTGGTTTAATTTTATACAGAATTTCATAGGCAGTCTTTTTGTGCCTGGGGTTTATTAAAACTCTGTTCTGAACATAGCAAGCAGTGTTTACTGCCTCTGCCCAGAAAGTTAAAGGCAAACCTGAATCTGCAAGCATGGTTCTGGCAGCCTCAATCAGAGTTCTGTTCTTCCTTTCCACTACCCCATTCTGCTCTGGTGTTCTTGGGATGCTGTACTGCCTTACAATCCCTTTCTTCACACAGAAGGCATCCAACTCCCTATTTTTGAATTCTGTGCCATTGTCACTCCTGAAGCTTTTTACTGGAAGGTCAAATTGCTTTTCAACCTGTATTACAAAGTCTTGCAAAATGCCTGCAGTTTCATCTTTTGAGTGCAAAAAGAAAGTCCATGTGAACCTAGAAAAGTCATCAACAATAACCAAACAATATCTTTTCTTTTTAAGGCTCATGACTTGAACTGGGCCAAACAAATCCATGTGTAGCATTTGCAAACACTGGGTTGTTTTGGACTCTTCAATGGACTTATAAGAACTTTTATGCTGTTTTCCTTTTAAACAGGAAATGCAATGTTCAGGACATGAAAACAATTTTTGTGGTAGGCCTCTCACCAAACCATTTTTGAAATTTCTGTGATTGTCTTAAGATTTGTGTGTCCCAGCCTTCTATGCCAAAGTTCTGTCTCTTTGTTAGAGGCAGCTGAGAACAGACAGGCATCAGCTCTGGGACACTCTTTTGACATGTCAACAACATAAACATTGCCACTTCTTTAAGCAACTAGTTTAGTTTGACCAGATTTAATTATTGCTTCAATCTTTTTGACCATTTCTGGTCCAACAATCCTACAACAGTCTTTTGTGAAGAATGACCCAAATCCCTTGTCACTCATTTGGGACACACTCAGAAGGTTGAATTTTAGATTGTCTATTAGATTGACATTTTCAAATTTTACATTTCCAGATTGCACTGTACCAGACCCCAGAACCTTCCCTTTACTATTATTCCCAAAGGATATATCACCCCCACCATGGATTTTAAAGTCTTTGAGGAGGGCTTTACATCCTGTCATATGCCTGGAGCCTCCACTATCTACATACCAAAGACTATCAAAGCATGCAGAAGCTCCCTGCACATGAAGTAAAAAGATTAGTTCATTAAGGTCTCCAAAGCCAACAAGGCTTTGGATGGGGTCTCAACAGTGTCTGGGATGGATGCAAGATGATGGACAGTGGTTAGGTCAGGGGTTTGAACTGTTTTAGGACAGTGTTTCTCTAACCACTGTTGTGGGTCCTGACCAATCATCTGCTGGTAACCAAAAGGATGCTTGTTCACTTTGGGTTTAGAGGGCCTTTTGTAGGCCTCATAAACGTGAGGAATCCTTTGGTAAGACTGTTTTTCTCTGCCTTTTCTGAACTGATTGGCAGGGGGTGCATCAGTAACCTGAACATCTCTTTTGACAGATGTTTGGTTCAGCTGTTTTGTAACAGCTGTTTGTACAGGCACAAACAGTGGTTGTTTCTTGGTGAATTTGACAGATGTTGATGATGATGATGGACTCAAGGATGTTTTAGCAATGTACTCATTCTTTTTCACATCAAAGTTTTTGAGGTACACACATGCTTGAGTTTTGTGGTTTGTTTTCCCACAGACAATGCAGCCTTCTGCTGAAATAATGAAACTTGTTTTGTTTAGATCATAAGCTTTTAAGTGGAAACAGTCTTTTGTTAGATGATTCCTTTTCTCACAGAATTCACAAAACAAGTTATCAATTTTTTCTTTCTTCTTTCTCTTTTCAGATTCCTTTGCAGCATAGGTTTTAATCACTGCTGGGATATCTTTGAGAGGTATGACTTTAGCTTTTGGAGCTTTAGCACCATCAATTGATGTAAAGTCCATTGGCTTGAAATTTTCAAGAATATCACACTCATCAGATCATTTTGGTTTAAACTGATGATCTTCAAGCTCCTTGAAAGTGGAGGAACCCATTGGTCTGTTAAGTGTGATTTTCTTACCAAGTTTGTCAGTGATTTTCACTTCTTGGCCATTCTTGTTTGTGGGGATAAGCTCAGTAGCTTCATCAGTGGTTTGAACAGAGTTTTCAAAAGCAGTGTTTTCATCATCATATTTTCTATACCCAACCCCAAACTTCACATTACTTTTTCTCTGTTTTTCAAGCATAACCTCATATCCTTTGCAGGATTCCACCCATCTTTCACAAGTAATCTGGGCAGACTCCAACTCCTTTTTGCAAACTTGGTATTTTTCTACCATAGTTTGAAGTTGGGTTTTGGTTATACTTTGCTCTTCTTTTAAACAGCTGATTTCTTTTTCTTTTTCAGTCAATTTGTTTTTAAGTTCTTTTAAAGAGCTTTCAAATTTGACCTCATCAGTTAAGATTTTATCCCGAAGGTTTTCATTCACCTCTTTGATGTTAGCAAAAGCAATTATGCAATTGTCTGAACACAGTTTTTCAAGAACTTGAGGAGATACCTTGGCAGCTGCCATCATTGCACAATCACATTGATGATCTTCATCATCATCAGCTCTTACCTTCTTTTCACCAGCCTTTTCTTCTTTCTCTTCTTCTTTGTCCTCTATGGACCATGGATCTGTCATTGGTTCAATCAGAGTACCTGAACTTTCTTCCAATAGTACTTCACCAGCCACAGCAGTAACCACTGCTTCAATCACCTCTTCCACTGTTTCAAAGCACTGCTGTTCCTCCTCAGCTTCAACCCCCTCCTGTATTGACTCTAGTGCCATCAAACAAAACTCATCATGTGAAGAATCATTAGAAGCACAGAGTGCAAAATTTTCATCACAAAGATCATCAGGCATACTGGATTTGTGGAGCAGTGGTTTGAGGTGCAACAGGTTGCACTTGTACCTGTGGAACAGGGGTTTGAACATATTGGATTTGTGGAACAGTAGTTTGGACATAATGTACTGGCACAGGGGCAGCAGCATAGTGAGCAGTGTTCACTTGAGCTGCTGGGGCATATTGGGCATAGTGCACAGTGTTTTGGTTTTGAGGTCTAGGATTTGAGCTAGGATGAGTAATTATGGGACCAGTATTTTGACTCCTACATTCCCTAGCGAAATGTCCCAACCTATTACACTTGTAGCACTTGATTTTCGATTTATCCAACCCAACCCTTAGATTCCCATGCAAACCTGGGAATTTTCTCCCTGTTATTTTGTAGAATTTGCTAGTTCTAACACTTAGCAAAGCCAGTTGGTGCAGGATGTCCATTTCCTCTAAATCAGTGGGATCAAAATGTTGCAAATCATTTAGTTCAAAGCTTAAATTATCTGACATCTGGTTTTCGTTTGCAGTGAATGCATAACTTGCAGAGTGAGGATCAGGGTTGTTAAAATTTGCACCAGCAGTTATGTCAATGAAGTGATCATAACCCTGGTCCTTACCACTGCTCCCAGATTCTTCTTGACCCAGAAGAGCAGTATTACCGAATGTGTAATCATCAACGGCTTTTCCTGACTCTTGTAACTTCCTTTTCTGGTTCAACTCCCTTTCGTAGGTCAGGAGTCGACCATGGAGTTGGGTCAAGGTCAGATCCTTGAACTCAGGTGAATTTCTGGTGACAAAGGCTATAGTGTCCCATTTTTCGGGCAGTGACCTGAGGAACCTGCTATTTTGAGTCGAGTTTGTAAAGGTAGTATTAACAAGCCTCAGTTCACTGATGAGACAACTAAACCGCTCAAATTGTTGAGTCAGTGATTCACCTCTAACATGACAAAATGTTTCATACTGTTGGTTCAAGATTTCCCTATTGTTTTCTATGACTTCTTCAGTACCTCCAAACTGTTCCTTAAGTGCGTCCCACAATTCTTTGGCACTGTTACAGTGTAACAGTCCAGCATATATTTCATTGGGCAGCGCTGATGCTATGATGCTAAACGCTTTAGCATCTAGTTCGATCTTTTGAAAATCAGTTTCGGTGTAATTTTCAACTGGTTTTGGAACGAACTTTTTAGCATCTTCAGCGCTTGGCACTGAAGGAACATGAGGACCAAAGGTGACAGACCTCCAACAACCTGTGCTTTGTTGAGCGAGGATGTGACCCATCCTCCTCTGCCAGATGTTGTACTCATTTCTTTTTAGCATAGGTGGTTTAAAAAGTGAGCCGATGTTGTTTTTATCATCCTGAGATTGTGACGTCATTCTTGTTGTTTTACAGACACTGAGAAATCAACTTTAATGGTGATTAATCCTTGCTCTGTTTTTCAACGGACGAACAAACAATCAGTATCAACTATTATGAGCTGAACTATTTACGTCAAAATGATTGTTAAATCAAATTTGACTGTCCAAGCTCTGATACCAATTGTTGGATCTGAGTTTCTTTTTGATTGTATTTTCGTTTGTAATTAAGATGGAAATGAAAGAGTTGTGCAGCGGAAATAAGATGAAAGCAAACTTTGCATACAATCAAACGAGAGTAATACTTTTATCAAACATCTTTTCACAAAGAACCGAATGATTGAATTTGTTTCAACAACGATTACAATGATTGATGTAAGAATGCAAACTCCCCCTCAGCCAGAGCTCAGTAGTTTGTTCGTGCAAAGAAGACGATTGATCAAAAGAGCTAATAGAACAGTACAAAGTACTGAACTATTTATAGGCACTTGCAAACCACTGAGCATCTTAGCTGACGTCACCATGAAAGTGACATCTAACCTCCTAACAAACTCTAACTAATGATCTATAAACACTGATGTACTAAACTACTGTTATTACATTATATTACATAAAAGACACTTAAACTGCTGCTGCATCCTTCCACTGCTGTGAACCCAGCAGTGCTTGTCCGGATCAGCAGTACTTGACCCAAGGCAGTAGATTGAGTCAACAGAGCTTTGGTCTTCCATCAGTTTTTGACATTGGTCAGTAGATATAAAGCAGCAGTTGTAGGTCAGCACTTAGTATGATCAGCAGATAGGAGGTCAGCAGATATGAAACCACTTTCAAGGGGAGAGATTTGCATGAACCAACTGTAAATGTCTGCTTATTCTGGATCCACTGCTTTGATCCAGTTTTGGCTTTACATTATCTGTTCCTCTGATAGGGTTCAATCCCAACAGTGTGCTACACAAGTGTTTACACACTTGTGTGTTCTAAAAATCATTCGTGTTAGTGTAAGATCCATCTTTAGAAAACATGATTTCCTTGATACTTGGTTCTTTGAAAATACCGCTTGTAGATACGTAGATCTACTAGTTTTAAACACTATTTCACAAGCTAAATCGCTTTTACACAAGTTCATGATTCGTGTGTGGTAGAGTTTCATCCTTTAACCCTTGTTACTTCCAAAACAACCTTATGTCATGATCCATGATCATGACCAACCCGGGTTAAATGACGATCCGAGCTACCACAACATAGATCGGGTCCAAATAATCACACAAATCAATTACTACAAGATTTACACAACATATGAGCTTTTAACCATCACTTTTAGTGTTTTTAGTAGACTTTTATGCTTCATCTTGTAAGATTACGAGTTTTAACCGTTACAAATCATATTAACCACTTTAAAATAGTTCGAGAAGGTGATTTAAGCAACTTACTACTAGCTCGAGGCTAGGGAAGAAACTAGTCGAAAAACGCGTGGATAAAAGCAATAGAGTGAGGTCCTTCGCCTTCCGAATGCACCAAGCTTCCTTGTAGGTGATCCTTAACACTTGTATGAACTTGGAATGTGATGATCAAAACTCGAAAATATGATGGATGTAGAGGGGGTGTTCGGCCGAAGCCTTTGAGAGAGAGAGAGGGAGTGTTCAAGTGTTGTGAGATGTGATGAAGGTTATGTTGTGTTAAGGGTTAAACTTATAGACAATTATCATGAGTATTAACCAATGGATGTTATGTCCACTTGATATGGGACATAGTTGATTAAAATAATCAACAAGTACAAGGGGAGGGTCACAATGTGACCGAGTTCGGCCAAGGGGGGGGGGGTCTCCTAGTCCATTTCCAACTAAATGTTAAGTATGTAGTTAGGTTAATCTAGTTGGTTAAGTGATTAACCCGGTTACTAGTGTGTCATGCGTTATGGCGTGGGTTAGGGTATTCAGGGACCCTAACTGGCTCAGAAAAAGAAAAACAATGTTAATGACAATATTTTCATGTTCCGGGTATAGTCCGGTTGTTCGGTTGGATAGTAATCCGTTAAAGTGCTTAACAAAGCTTTAAAGTGTCGTCATTATTGTTTTTAGTGACACAACTTATTCCTGACACTTTGGAAAGTGTCTAGTAATATTTTTCTCATGTTTTGGCACTTTATTAGTTAGCTAGAAGCTGGATTGTTATGTAAAGTGCTGAATTTTGTACTTAGAGTACGTTTTAGGCACATCCAGTCATTGTAACTTATTCCTAGAGACGCAGTTCTACAACCCTTGTATCCCTACACTCACCACTAGTGTAGTAAAATATCTCAGGCTCTTACAGGCCTTAGAGGCAGTACCTGCCTGGTGCTGGCTATAACAACACGTTTAATAGGTTATCCGTTCATTGTGCTACTGTGCGTTTGGTGCATCAAGGTTGTCACAAAGGTGCTGTAAGCAAAACATGGAGTGACAGCAAGTAAAGTATGATGCAAGTAAGTACATGTATTAGCATTCAAGTAGCAGTTTATCCACAAATTCAAGTAAGCACATTAATTAAGCAGTAATTAATTATTAATTAAGTCGTACGGATACCTGGTTTGGTGAGGGTTGTCACATTCTCCCTCCGTTAAATAAATTTCGTCCTCGAAATTTGTACTACCCTACTACTCATGGTTAAGTCACACACGTATGTATATGGATAATATCGAAGTAGATAATCATCAAATCGAAACAGACCTTACTCACATTAGCTGAGTCCTAGAATATATATCAACCCGAATCCTAGGGTTGAAAGGTGTGTGCTTCTAGCATTGGATGTCAACGGTACAAAATGTACTTGACGTATAATCTAGTGTAAACCAGCTAGCAGGGGTTCCACAAAAGTGGAGTTTTGACTAATAAGATTCTTTTAAACGATTGGTTACAATATGCAAACAGGTTTTCACAAATCATAGCACCCGCTATATGAACTCAAAAGCAACAACTCAACGTAATAGTAAAATGATCTGTCAACTCTTGAATAAATGTCTGGTAAGGTTTAGTGTGTCGACATTTTTGAATAGTGGAGATACACCGAATGGAATACAAGTGAATCTGGTGTAACATTGTCTTGGTTCGTAGTTGTTGGATCGTGTACGTGACCCTGAAAGTCAGTTAAGGTAGTTCAACATCATGTGTAAAGGCGGAATCAATGCACATAACGTCCAAAACAGCTTTAATCCTTTTAACTTTTCTTTTCTGATTAATAAACGTGCTTATACAAAGTTTTCTGTTGAAAATCCGGCAGCACCTCCCTACTGTTCCAACCGTTCCGTTTGAAATGTGACACTCACACTCCTATTTATAGACCTAGACCCTTCCATTTGAAACTTAACATAATGTTTCAAACTTTCATTTCAAACGGAACCCTCTATTTCAAACGGAACCCTCATTCAAACTTTCATTTCAAACGGAACCCTAATAATCACTTCCTAAAACACTAATTAAACCCTAATTTGACATTTAAGCTCCAATAATGACTTTCTTGATTTAAGACTTGATGAAGATGAAGTCAACAGACATTCTTGTGCATCAACAGACTCCCCCTTGGATGTTGACGTAGTCTTCAGCTCCTGAGTCTTCAGTCTTAGTCTTTTCTTCAACTCTGTCTTTTCATCATAAGCACTCTATCTTCACATTCCCATATACTGTTGATCCAGACTTCCTCTTTCACATACTCCCCTTCTCGATATGCTAGAATTTGAGATGTCTGGTTCAAGCTTTGACATTTAGCTTCCGTGGGAATTCCTGAAACCTGCATATTCTCTACCACAACATAAGTTTCACAAATTTATAACACTTAGATTTAAAAACTTACTGGTAGAATACATTCATCCATATATCTGTAAAGTTACATCAAGTTCAAATAAATGACCTTGATTAACTAAAACCTCAAATTTTAAAAAACATTTGTATATGACATTCAAAGTTTTCAACATATTCCCCCAACCAATTCATCATGTTTAGCACTTGGAATTTTGAATATTAGCTCCTCAACATCAGTTGTCGAAAATCTTTTTGAATTTTCAAAATTTTATGCTAAAACACTCCGAAAATCTTTTTGGATTTTTGAGTTTAAAGAAATGCAGTAAAGAAATATATACAAACAATATTTTTGTGAGTTTGTGTAAGAGGATCATATCAGTTTTTGAGACACATCACAAGCACCGTTAAGCTTTAATCATTTTAAGTTCTAAACGATTCACATAGATTGACGATATTGTTGTCCACATAAACTCAAACTAAAAACTTTCAATCTGCTTACCGATACTTTAAAATATATTAAGATAGCACTAAGTTCTTATGGACCCCACAATCTCAGCATATCCCCTCATCATGTAATACACTGACTCAAGTAATGCCTTTAAACTTTTATCAACTGTGATTTGTGCAAAAACAAAGCAGAATGTTTAAACATTAACAATCAGGTCGATACTTCCGTATACGCAGAGAAAGTCCAATGTTTAAACAAAATAAGAAAATAAAAATAAGTTGAAGTTGTTTAGGCTTTAACCACCAGGTCGATACTCCCGTATACGCAGAGGTGATCCAAAGCTTAAACGAAACACCAAAGAAAATAAAGCAGAACGTTTAGGCAACAACATCCAGGTCGATACTCACGTATACGCAGAGGATGTCCGATGCTTAAACAAAATAAAGAAATAAAACAAGTTTAAATCTTTGCAAAATAAAATGCACAATCACAGCGACTTTTCAGCAAAGTTGTGAAAGTTCACAAACTTAACCAGTTTTATGTCTTTCGACAATCAGCGATTACTGAGTAGGTACACAGTCAAGAAGGACAAAACCAAGTACTATGCTTTTGACCATGTTTCCCACTAGAACTAGGCTTTTTCATTTATGTTTGTATCGTTATCGCAAATCTACTAGTCTAGCTGAGCCTACCGTCACATCTTTAGTGAGACCGCTTATCACATTTGACATTACAATTCTTTAGCATGCTGTGATAGTTCACTGATTTACTATCATTTCCTCTTATTCACACAAAAACTCATTTTTCATTTTTCAATGTTTTTGACATTTTCAAATTTTCTAATTTTTATAAAATTTTTCTCCCCCTAAAATCAAAATATATTTCAATTTTGATTTTCTGGAAAATTTGAAAACAAACTATACAAGAAACGTGACAAACTGATATCAAATCGCTTCAATTCGCCATTCTCTTGGCTTAACAATCAGAACTCCCCCTGACAACAAATTATTTTCCCATTTAGATTTCAAAACACTTAAGTTTGTTTTAATCAAATGGTTTTTCCGGAAAATTAGTTTTGTTTGTGTTTTCACAAACTCGGGGTTTCATCACATTGTTCTTTTCCAATCATTTTAAAGAATTAACAATTAAGACCCTTATCAACAACAAACACTAGTAGAAAATCAAGTACAACTTAATGTCCCTGATTTTAACACTTGTAAATCGAAATATCACAGTTACCATCCTGTGAATTTCTCAAGAATGATGCCGATACCTGCTTCACGCTTACCAGCCTGGAAGCTCCGGCAAGTCAGGTTTTTCTAATTGAAAAGATTCACCCAAGCCTGACCAGCCTTGGGTTTGACAGTTTTTACCTCAACAGATGGCTCTTCTGGTTTTGACGAACCAGAATCATTTCCTGAACATGGCTTGTCTGACTTTGACCTGTCAGATTCATTGCCAGAATGTGACTCTTTTGACTTTGACAAGTCAAATTCATTGCCAACCTTCATTGGTACCCAATTCTTATCAGATCTAGGTTTTCCATATTCATTAGTCTGTGAAATGAATAAACTTTCATGGTCTCTTTTATATTCGAAAACCTTGATTAAGATTTTGTCTGAAAAATTAACTTTCTTTGATTGGTTATCATTTTGCTCAGTTAATTTTTCTTTCTTTAACTTCATTTTCTCTTTCCCGTTTGTCCTCAGATTTGTATCTGATGAATTTGTTTAGCTTGCCTCTGCCGTTGAGGAAAGCACTTCATCAGAACTTTTTCTCGGATTACCAGTTTTCTCCGAAGACAAAATTTTCTCCAAGTATTCTCTTGCTTTCTTTCTCTTCTTCCTCAGTCTGTCTTTCTGCCCTTGAGAAAGCTTCACTTTCTTTCCTTGAACTTTTTGTTCTTGAACTTTTGGTTCTTGAACTTTCTGTTCTTTGGGCTTGACACTGACTGATTTCTTTCCCATTTTCTGAGATTCAGCCCTCGATCTTCCTTTTGATCTCATTGGGCAATCTCTGGCAATGTGTCCTCTGATGTGGCATTCATAGCATCTTCTTGTTTTGAATTTTTGACTTTGGCAGTTAACAGCAATGTGTCCTTGATAACCACAATTGTAACACACTCTGTTATCATACCTCTCATTACTTTCATACCAAACACCTTCTTCATACCACACACTTAGATCAAAGCATTGTCTTCCTTTGTGGTTGTCACACCCCGACCGCGTAAAACAACAAATCGCGGCGGAAACATCGGGGCGTGTTGCAACAGAATTAATGTTTCATAACCATGGATACCAAAAAGTGTTTCGTTTTATTAAACATTGAATAATTACTTCGTCTGGAAATCTAAATACACATATTAAACATAATCTATCATTGTTATTGAGTCACTAAGGCCTTGTCCAGTCCTATGTGAGCATGCATCTTATCAATCGATATCATCCAACAATACCTGAAACATATGTGAAAACGAGGTCAGCAAAGAAATGCTGGCGAGTACATAGGTTTTGTGAAAATAAGATTCATGACTTCAGTTTAAGAAAATGTTTAGTCATGAACCTTGTAATTTGCTTTGTCTTTATAAATCATTTGAAAAATAATAAGTTTAGATGATATGTATAAATAAGAGAATAATGCATGATTAAATGAATAACCATGTGAAATGAGTCTTTATAAGATAAGTTGTTTGTAAATAAATGTCTTGTGAAAAGTATGTTACTTGTATAAAATGTTCTATGTCTCAAACTGAAATGATTCAAATAACGCCACAATATGTAATACCATACAAACACTTATATATAGGAAGTACCAGCGGCGTATCCACCATGTTTGTATCATATTATACACGCATCGTTACTTAATCACTTAATCAAACCAAACCAAACAATGTAAAATGTCTATGTTTAAATCAATTGTCAAATGTATTGATTAATATGTCAAAGTATTCATGTCAAGATGTAAATCATGTCAAAATGTCTATGTCAAATATCCATGTCAAATGTCTATGTCAAATATCCATGTCAAATGTCTATGTCAAATATCCATGTATGGCAAGTGAAATGTCTCAACTAAACCATATGCACAACAACAAAATATTGAAGTAAAACTTGGTTTAAATCAATACTATGTTTCGTGGAAATGCATGATCAAATGTCAATCATGTTCCGATGTTTACCCAATCGTTAACCCATTTTGTAAAATCGTTCTAGTCGTTCTTGTTTTAATTGTGAAACTACTTTGTGGTCGATTCTCTAATAACATTCAAACCTTCTTGACTCGTTCATCGTTCCAACTCGTTCTCGTTCTTAACAAACCCTTACCAAAGGGTAAGTTAATAATTACAGATTCAGTCGTTACCCAAAATACCCACACATAACCATGGGTATAGAGAACAACGGGATTTGTCAGATCCTATGGTACCATAACCTAATACTGGTCGGCTTGATCATTGCTAATGAATGTCATTGGTTATGTAACTACAACCAACAAGTTTGTTCATTTTATTGAAATCGTTCTTGAACCCATTGTAATTGTTTTTGAAACCATTGTAATCGTTCTTGAAATCATTGTTAAAAACATTTAGCACATATGAGTCACCCCAAAACAGTTTGGAAAACAGTAAAAGAGGGGAAAATGTACTCGCCTGAGAGTGCTTAGGAGTCTTGAACAACTACCAAGTAAGCTAGAGGAGTCCCGGAAATCAAACGGTACCTAATATAGGTAACTACATAAATAACCCGGACCTAAATCGGAAGACTGGGTAGCAGGAGGGTCTGTAAACCAAATGAGTGTAGGAACTCATATGATATGGTTTAACAAAGCCTACATACTAAATGAAACTTAACCTAAGTATTATCGACCCATCACGACCCATTAAGGTAGCTCATGCTACTCTACCTTAACGCGTCGTTTGCGTGAAACGCGTTCGGACCGCCTAACTAGTCCTATGACAAGTAATATATGCCTTAACATGTCTAATATGGTTGTCAAATCAGTTTAGATGTCAAAAGTTATGTTACATATGTTTAAAATGAATTTTGGCATCAAAGGGGTATTTTGGTAATTTACCTAAGGCATATAAACTACCTATCATACAACTACTTAAACGAAGCGACCATAAGGTATAACCTCGTAAGGTTATTATATACTATGGTCACCTAATGTGCTTGGTCGGATCTTAATGATCGACCAAACGGGTCGGGTTCGAAAGTATAAGCGATTGTTTAGATCGCTTACCTTACGACCCTATCTAAGCACTAAACTAAAAGTGACGAGCTAAGCATGTTAAAACATGCTTAACTAAGTTTAGAAAACAGGTTTGGTATCAAAACAAACGGTTTTGATACCCATAAGTAGTTTGGTTACAAAATACGCAAGAATACGTATTCTGACCGAAACTACGGCTCGTCACTGAGCCTAGATAACGTGGTAATCAGTAGGTATAGTCGCTAGGGACTATAACCATCGTGATCACGCTCACGTTATGAAGTTCAAACGAACTTTGCATCGACCATAAACTGGTCAATGCAGAAAGTTAAACAAAGTTTGACTTTCGGACTCGAAAAGCAATAAAAGAACGAAAGAGGACTTACGAAGGGTCCCCGAATGCTAATCCCGATCCAAGTAGCTCAGGTATGAAACGAAGGTTCCAACTTAGAGCCCAAATGATCAGATTTGTGGGTTTTGAAGCAATGGGGGGGGGGGGGTGGGTATTTATAGGAAAAGTAGAGCCGTTAGGATCGTTTCTTGAATATCGTGCCACGATCCGAGCCGTACACTTGTCACAAAGTTGTGGTGGTTAGAATTGATGTTTATCAGCTGAAAATGCAAGTTGCAAGCATGTGGTTGTGGTTTAATCAGCTGATAATCTGCTGACTGTTTGTTATTATCTGATCTGGAGACCCCTAGCGCACCGCTACGTTAAAAGTGTAGCGCACCGCTAGGCTTTAGTTTGGCAGATTTACACTTTTGGTCCCTGCATTGCAATCAGCCCATTTTCGACACGTTTAAGGCCCGTTAACCCCATTTCAAAGCTCTAAAATGAAGTTAAAGTATAGGGAACTTAAAATGTGCTCACAAATATCTTGGATGTCGGTTCGTTTAACCGTACGGTCGCGATGTTCGGTTAATTACGACGGAATGCGCATAAGCGCGTAAAACGATCCAAATGACGCGACGAATGGATTTTTGGCAAGCCAAACACTAAAATAAAATATTTTAGTGCTTACATAAATTTTTGGATGTCCGGATGTATTCAGAACGTAAGTTATGCGCGAAAATGCAAACTTGTGCACTTTTTGACACTTTTAGTCCCTGAATGACACAAAAGTTTATTTTAGCATACCGAACACCTCAAAGCCTATTTCTAAGCTATGTAAAGGATATTTATGGTATGTTTAACTTACGGTCATGTTCCGGAATATCTGTTACAGTTCAAATTGGCATACTTTCGCAGTTTGTCAACTTTAGTCCCTGTAAGCGATTTAACTTTGATTTCACCACACCAAACCTTCCAAAACTTATATCTAAGTTATGTAAAGGTTATTTAAAGTATGTTAAGCCTATTTCACTATTCCGGAGTGTTCGTTGCATTAAACTGGTTATATTTACGCATCGGTGCGCATATAACCTTCCAGAAAGCGATTTAGAGTCTGAATTCGAACTAAATATGATATGTGTAAATGATACACATATTTTTACAAATCCCAAGTATGAAATACAACATTTCATTGGTTTGGTATTTGTTTGATGGCCGTGGAGGCACATGTGTTACAGTCTCCCCTACTTTAGGAAATTTCGTCCCGAAATTTATTTAGAGGAAACTTGTGAGAGCTTGAAAACATGTTGTTGAAAAGATCGAACAACATTGGTTAGGGTTCTGAACTTTTAGTAACCTTAATAACATTATGCTTGCAATGTAAGAGGGACACTTATATACAAGTATATGAAGCGTCATTGGTGCGTCCACCGTACCTCCATTACATCGTTCTCATTTTGTTATTGTTGTCACTATCGGTTCTTACACATAATAAACCTTACTGGGTTTCTGTGCACTAAATTTCATAATTATGTACGCGTCCATAATTAGACAATTCCTTGCATAGTTCACACAGTCTATTTTATAATGTGTAGAGTAAAACCAACTGAACAATCCTGTGATGAGTGTGACTAGACTGCCATAGAGTCCTTTTTAATTAAATCAATAAATGATCTAAATAGACTATAAATGTGTCTGTCCAACTACATCACTAGATGTCGTTCTTAACCAAATTGTAAATCAATCTTTTTGACTAGACCACCAAAAGGGTCTCTTATGAATCATGGAGTGATACTATAAAATCCAAGGGTCTTATCTATTACATAGAAGCCCATTAAGGATTTAAGGTAGTACCTTTTTGACTATCCTGCTACGAATCCCTCATATGAAGATATGAAAGATCCTGCGAGGATTTGGATAACGAATTATCCAAAGTATAAAAACACAAAAACATAGAGGAGAACACATAACTCATAAACACATAATTGCATAATTGCATACTCGTTCAATCGCATAATCGTTCAATTTGACCTTAAATTTGTTATCTTTGGACACGGGTATTTAAAGCATACCAGGAACCCAATCCATGGATTTCCTTTAGCACCTTAAATATTTTCAAGAATCTAACTATGAAGATAGGAAGATCTTAAAAGGAATTCGGTTTGTCCTAATTGAGTTGTATTGTACATTTTAAGGTGTACAAGGAATTCAATCAGGGCTCCGATGTCAACGAAGGTGTTGATCGTGATCGGCTCAGGACATGAATAGTTCAAGATGTCATCAATAATAACAATGACGATCTGATCCAAATAAGACTTGCAGACTCTATTTATTAAGTCCATGCAGATGGCTGGAGCATTTGTCAATCCAAAAAGGCCTGAATGTAAACTCGTAATGGCCATACTTCGTGCAGAAAATTGTTTTGGGAATATCTTCTTCGAGAATACAAAGTTGATGATACCCAAAACGCAAATCGATCTTGGAAAAGCATGCAACGCTATGCAGTTGATCGGAGAATTCGTTGATTCAAGGTAGGGGGATATCGATTCTTGATGGTAAGCTCACCAGGCTTACGTTAATCGATATCCATTCGAAAAGATCCATCTTTCTTTTCACAAAGAGTATAGGAGTTTCTCCAAGGTGAAAAGTTCGGACTGATGAATCCTTTATCAGACAACTCTTGAAGCTGTTTTGATAATTCTTGCATCTCGAATGGTGCAAGACGATAAGATACTATAGATTTAAAAGAAGTAAGTGTTTGAGGTTCTTAGGGAGATTATAAGTGATCATAAAAATGACAGAACCACACGAGTAGTTTTGTCTTTGTGTTAACATCATAAGGTTGAATCAAACATTCATACAATTGCATTAGTTAAAAATAAAACCACAAATTTTATTTATATAACATCCGCATTGTCTTTAAATGTTACAAGGTAATAACCAGAGGAAAAACAAACTGCTAATTGTTCACTCCTTCATCATTGAGTGCCTCATTGATGTTAAACACTCGACCGCGTGCTGGATTCATATTGACGTTGACGTTCGCATTCGGGTTTGCGTTAGCATTTGCATTCACCAGTCTTGGGCAGTTGTGGCGGAAGTGACCAATCTCTCCGCAGTTGAAACATGAACCTAGTGGAAATCTCACAGCATTCCCTTGAACCGGAGCTTGAACCTGAGCAGCCTGATTTTGTCCCAAACGACAAATCTTGGCCAAATGCCCAAGTTTACCACACGTCGTGCATTGCCAGCAAGCTTGTTGTACTGCGTGATGACCGTTGCAGCGTGCACAATAAGGTGCGGTACCGGCATATGCTTTCTTTGCAGGTGGCTGAGCTGGTAAGTTTCGCGGGTTCTGAGCAGTCTGTGCTGTAACCGCAAAGTTTTGACCACCCTTTCGCTTCCTTGATTTCTTTGACGTCTCACCTTCCTTACCCTTCTTGTTTTGACCTTTCTTGCTATCCTCCTTGTCAGCTGACTGTTTCTTGCCCTTGTCACCCTTCCTGTGTAACTTGTTCTTCCGAATCTGCGACTCAGTCAATGTCGCTGATAACTCGATCGCCTGACGGAGTGTGGCAGGGCTACTACCAGTAAGGATGTCTTGTACCGAGTCAGGTAGGCCGTCGATGTACCTTTCGATAGCTATGTCAAGTGGGGTAACCATTGTCGGGCAAAGCAGACTCAACTCCTCAAACCTATCAGTATACGCCCTGTGCTCACCACTATCTTGCTTCAGCTCATCAAATTCCTTCTCCAAAGCTCGCTGCTCATGACGAGGACATAATTCCCTCATCATAAGGGCCCTAAGTTCAGCCCATGTCTGTAATAAAGCAACTTCTGCACCACGATCCCTCATAATCCCGTTCCACCATGTGAGAGCCCTCTTCTGAAACACACTCGAAGAAAACTCGACCTTGCGATTGTCAGGACACTGCACGTGGCGGAAAGTATTCTCAATGCTCTCGAACCATTGAAGAAGCCCAGTCGCTCCTTCAGAACCACTAAACTTGAGTGGTTTAGCCTGGTTAAAATCCTTGTATTTGCATAGTACATTGTTGTTGTTGTTGTTGGCTTGGTTCCATTGAGCAAAGAGGTTTGGGAATTGAGCAGCCATTTGCTGCGCAATGATTTCTGCCAATTCGGCAGTCTCTATCTGGCTTTCGCGTCGAGGAGGCATTCTGAAAGAGGAAACATGAAAAGAAACGAGAGAGAGAATTAGACGAAAAGAATGAGATGAAACAAATCTGATGAAAGCAAGGATAGTGGTCATTTGTTTGTTACTACAAAGCAACAAACGACACACAGTGACTGATCAAAGTAAATGGGTCGAAAATAATGTATCGCGAAGACATGCTCGCCTATAAGTGAACACTCATCCCAAGAATTCCCAGGTAAGCACAACTGGTCTCGCGTCTGATGAGATGTATACGAAGTGCTTGCCTAGACAGAAAACCCAGAATACAGGCATTCACCCTTCCAGTTTGCACGTGTTCACATTATTTAAAATCCAAAACCTTGTCGAGATTTTGAAATTTTAAAAGGGTTCAAAACCATATAATAGAGAGTTTAAAACCTTACAATAGAGGGTCCAAAACCTAGTAATCAATCATCCTAGAACAGATGATTAGTTTTCCAAGCGGTTTTGAAATTTATGTTCTTGTTGTGGTCGTCGCCTAAGGATAGGTGACGGTATTGTTTTATGACTAAACGCAAGTAAACTCGCGTTAGGGTCCTAGAAAGGTTATAGACTAGGTCAAAGCATTACTAATTACTAATAACCTAATTCTCTATAACCATTGGCTCTGATACCATCTTTTCTGTCACACCCCGACCGCGTAAAACAACAAATCGCGGCGGAAACATCGGGGCGTGTTGCAACAGAATTAATGTTTCATAACCATGGATACCAAAAAGTGTTTCGTTTTATTAAACATTGAATAATTACTTCGTCTGGAAATCTAAATACACATATTAAACATAATCTATCATTGTTATTGAGTCACTAAGGCCTTGTCCAGTCCTATGTGAGCATGCATCTTATCAATCGATATCATCCAACAATACCTGAAACATATGTGAAAACGAGGTCAGCAAAGAAATGCTGGCGAGTACATAGGTTTTGTGAAAATAAGATTCATGACTTCAGTTTAAGAAAATGTTTAGTCATGAACCTTGTAATTTGCTTTGTCTTTATAAATCATTTGAAAAATAATAAGTTTAGATGATATGTATAAATAAGAGAATAATGCATGATTAAATGAATAACCATGTGAAATGAGTCTTTATAAGATAAGTTGTTTGTAAATAAATGTCTTGTGAAAAGTATGTTACTTGTATAAAATGTTCTATGTCTCAAACTGAAATGATTCAAATAACGCCACAATATGTAATACCATACAAACACTTATATATAGGAAGTACCAGCGGCGTATCCACCATGTTTGTATCATATTATACACGCATCGTTACTTAATCACTTAATCAAACCAAACAAAACAATGTAAAATGTCTATGTTTAAATCAATTGTCAAATGTATTGATTAATATGTCAAAGTATTCATGTCAAGATGTAAATCATGTCAAAATGTCTATGTCAAATATCCATGTCAAATGTCTATGTCAAATATCCATGTCAAATGTCTATGTCAAATATCCATGTCAAATGTCTATGTCAAATATCCATGTATGGCAAGTGAAATGTCTCAACTAAACCATATGCACAACAACAAAATATTGAAGTAAAACTTGGTTTAAATCAATACTATGTTTCGTGGAAATGCATGATCAAATGTCAATCATGTTCCGATGTTTACCCAATCGTTAACCCATTTTGTAAAATCGTTCTAGTCGTTCTTGTTTTAATTGTGAAACTACTTTGTGGTCGATTCTCTAATAACATTCAAACCTTCTTGACTCGTTCATCGTTCCAACTCGTTCTCGTTCTCGTTCTTAACAAACCCTTACCAAAGGGTAAGTTAATAATTACAGATTCAGTCGTTACCCAAAATACCCACACATAACCATGGGTATAGAGAACAACGGGATTTGTCAGATCCTATGGTACCATAACCTAATACTGGTCGGCTTGATCATTGCTAATGAATGTCATTGGTTATGTAACTACAACCAACAAGTTTGTTCATTTTATTGAAATCGTTCTTGAACCCATTGTAATTGTTTTTGAAACCATTGTAATCGTTCTTGAAATCATTGTTAAAAACATTTAGCACATATGAGTCACCCCAAAACAGTTTGGAAAACAGTAAAAGAGGGGAAAATGTACTCGCCTGAGAGTGCTTAGGAGTCTTGAACAACTACCAAGTAAGCTAGAGGAGTCCCGGAAATCAAACGGTACCTAATATAGGTAACTACATAAATAACCCGGACCTAAATCGGAAGACTGGGTAGCAGGAGGGTCTGTAAACCAAATGAGTGTAGGAACTCATATGATATGGTTTAACAAAGCCTACATACTAAATGAAACTTAACCTAAGTATTATCGACCCATCACGACCCATTAAGGTAGCTCATGCTACTCTACCTTAACGCGTCGTTTGCGTGAAACGCGTTCGGACCGCCTAACTAGTCCTATGACAAGTAATATATGCCTTAACATGTCTAATATGGTTGTCAAATCAGTTTAGATGTCAAAAGTTATGTTACATATGTTTAAAATGAATTTTGGCATCAAAGGGGTATTTTGGTAATTTACCTAAGGCATATAAACTACCTATCATACAACTACTTAAACGAAGCGACCATAAGGTATAACCTCGTAAGGTTATTATATACTATGGTCACCTAATGTGCTTGGTCGGATCTTAATGATCGACCAAACGGGTCGGGTTCGAAAGTATAAGCGATTGTTTAGATCGCTTACCATACGACCCTATCTAAGCACTAAACTAAAAGTGACGAGCTAAGCATGTTAAAACATGCTTAACTAAGTTTAGAAAACAGGTTTGGTATCAAAACAAACGGTTTTGATACCCATAAGTAGTTTGGTTACAAAATACGCAAGAATACGTATTCTGACCGAAACTACGGCTCGTCACTGAGCCTAGATAACGTGGTAATCAGTAGGTATAGTCGCTAGGGACTATAACCATCGTGATCACGCTCACGTTATGAAGTTCAAACGAACTTTGCATCGACCATAAACTGGTCAATGCAAAAAGTCAAACAAAGTTTGACTTTCGGACTCGAAAAGCAATAAAAGAATGAAAGAGGACTTACGAAGGGTCCCCGAATGCTAATCCCGATCCAAGTAGCTCAGGTATGAAACGAAGGTTCCAACTTAGAGCCCAAATGATCAGATTTGTGGGTTTTGAAGCAATGGGGGGGGGGTGGGTATTTATAGGAAAAGTAGAGCCGTTAGGATCGTTTCTTGAATATCGTGCCACGATCCGAGCCGTACACTTGTCACAAAGTTGTGGTGGTTAGAATTGATGTTTATCAGCTGAAAATGCAAGTTGCAAGCATGTGGTTGTGGTTTAATCAGCTGATAATCTGCTGACTGTTTGTTATTATCTGATCTGGAGACCCCTAGCGCACCGCTACGTTAAAAGTGTAGCGCACCGCTAGGCTTTAGTTTGGCAGATTTACACTTTTGGTCCCTGCATTGCAATCAGCCCATTTTCGACACGTTTAAGGCCCGTTAACCCCATTTCAAAGCTCTAAAATGAAGTTAAAGTATAGGGAACTTAAAATGTGCTCACAAATATCTTGGATGTCGGTTCGTTTAACCGTACGGTCGCGATGTTCGGTTAATTACGACGGAATGCGCATAAGCGCGTAAAACGATCCAAATGACGCGACGAATGGATTTTTGGCAAGCCAAACACTAAAATAAAATATTTTGTTTCTGTTCTATACTCTTCTTAACAGGTTTTTGTTTAGAACATTCACCTGTTTCAGTAGATTGCAAAACAGTATTTTTAAATTTTTCTTGTAAATCTAAAAATATTTTTCTTTTCTTTTCTTTTTCATCATCAGATATTTCATCACAATCTTCAATTTTGACTTTGACTTTGTCAAAATTTGTGACATTGTCACTTATTGGAACAGAATTGATCGGTTTTGGACAAACATGTGAAGTAGTATTCACAAAACCTTTCAATTTATTCTCAAGCTCGTTAATTTTATTTCGAGCAATTTCAGCTTCTTTTTCAAGCCGAATGATTTTCTAAAGATGAGAATTTATTTCAATCTGTTTTTCAAGATTATTGTTAAAAATGGCAGATTTTTCATCTTCTAAAATCTTCATTTGACTTTGAAAATCTTTTTCTTTTTCTTTAAAAATTTTGTTTTCTAATGACAAACTCTCAACATTCTCCAAAAGTTTGTCATTTTCAGATTTTAGTTTTTCGCAATTCAAGCGCACATCCAAAATCTGTTCATCATCAGCTTTCTTCTCGTCTTTCAAAGCTTTGTTTTCCAATGTCAAATTCTCCATATCTTTCAAGAATTTCACACTGTCTGTTTCTGATTTTTCACAATTCGAACATTTTCCATTCATCTCTCCATTATCAGCTACTTTCTTTGAAATTACTTCTTCAAAAACCTCCTGTTTTTCCGTAACAGCTTCTTTCTTAATATCTTCAATTTCTTCAACATCTGCTGCCTTTTGATTCATCTTTTTCCCAGCAAGTTTATTCTTGAGCTCGTCAATTTGTTCTGCAAAAGAATCATTAACCATTTCAGATGAAAATAACTGTTTACAAAACTCAAGTTTCTCAAGTTCTTTACTATCATCATCACACTCTTCATCAGATGAGTATGAATGATCAAAAACTGGAATTTTTTCTGAAATAACTTCTGAAACTTTTTCATCTTTTTCAGAACTAACTTCAAAACTCTTTTCTATTTTATCCACAACACTTTTTGAATCCTTGTTTATTGAAAATGATTTTCTAGGTTTTGGTTTTCCGGCAAGAATATCAATAATATCCATTGAATTATTGTTAAAAATATCATCTGCAAATGAACAACCATATTCATCATCACTATCCATATTTAGATAACAGTTTTCACAATGTCAATCACTTTCAAATGAAATTATCCTGCTCAAACAAAATCGCCTTGAATCACCTGCAAACAAACAAATACACAATCAGTTTAAAACGAACTGAATATGTAAACGTGCGTGTTTGTGAAATCAATCTAAGACCCGTGTCAAAGATTCGCGGATACGATTCAATGTTGTTCGGACGAAATCACTAAATGAATAAACTTGATCGTATCGAAATGGATTCAATTTATCCTTCACTGATTGAGCCGTAAATTTTTACACTTGATTTAATTTGATCAACAAATTCACTAAACTCGACAACTTGAATTACTAAATCTTATCACATAGCAACCTTGGGTCAAAACAAACAGCCAATTACTTTGTATATCCACAAAATCACTTATCCGATACACTCTTTACACCACAAACTTTTCTTTGATTTTAATGAACCGACAAAACAATTTGGCCAGCCAAATTCAAAACAGTTAAACGACTATGGATTGGACCTCCCTTTATCGTTCAGTGGGCCAATATTCTTGATTGGACTGATTGTTCTTGAAGGATTAATTCACATGCAAATCTGACTACATCAAATGAATCTACAAACTCAATAAAGCCGACAATCCATTTAATACTTCACATGTAATCTTGATCATCGAGTCTCATATGTATACTAACAATATGTTTATCATGCAAACAAGATATTATATGGGTCGGTGCATTAATTGTTGCCAACAATGTTTAATACACTTCAATTGTGATTGGACCTTCACTTCCACTAATCTGACAAACACAAGTAAACATTAACTTTCAAAGTTGGACAACACAATCAGCACATGGGCTGATTAACATGTTTTTACTCAAAATCTGATTTGGCCGTATACTTTAATTCACCATTCAATTTTCATTTGACCAAAATGTCCACTAAGCTGTCACCATATTCTTGATATTAAGAAAATCAATTTTCCGACAAAATCAATTACCAACTAAAATCCTGTTGAACCAATTATCAAGTGAATCTGTTTGTTTTAATTTGATAGAGCCGATGAATATTAATCACATGAACTGATAACCACTTTCAAACAGACAGAATTTCAAACGTTCAGGACTGTTTCAAACAGTCATGTGCTAGTTCAAACGGTCAGATGATTTTCAAACTGTTAGGACTGTTCCGTTTGAAATACCAATAGTTTCAAACGGCAGTCACACTTCAAACGACAACTATTTCAAATGATAAACATTTCAAACGATAACCTCAAACAACAAACAATTTCAAACGATAAGTGTATTTTTCAAACGATAGAGTCAATTTCAAACGGTGACGTCAGCAAATCGCGAAACTTTTTAAACGGTACACATGATTTTGATCAGTTTTAGGTCGAATTTCAGTTTCAAACTTTCAAGGATTAGTTAATAGTCAATTTCGTTTGATATGTGATCGTTTCAAGCCATTTTAACCACGAGAACTAGTTAAAATCAGAAAAGAAAGGTAGAAGTGAGATAATCCGATGATTTCAAGCTGTATTTGTTATAAACTCCTTGTCCTGAGCTCTGATACCACTTGTTGGATCGTGTACGTGACCCTGAAAGTCAGTTAAGGTAGTTCAACATCATGTGTAAAGGCGGAATCAATGCACATAACGTCCAACACAGCTCTAATCCTTTTAACTTTTCTTTTCTGATTAATAAACGTGCTTATACAAAGTTTTCTGTTGAAAATCCGGCAACACCTCCCTACTGTTCCAACCGTTCCGTTTGAAATGTGACACTCACACTCCTATTTATAGACCTAGACCCTTCCGTTTGAAACTTAACATAATGTTTCAAACTTTCATTTCAAACGGAACCCTCTATTTCAAACGGAACCCTCATTCAAACTTTCATTTCAAACGGAACCCTAATAATCACTTCCTAAAACACTAATTAAACCCTAATTTGACATTTAAGCTCCAATAATGACTTTCTTGATTTAAGACTTGATGAAGATGAAGTCAACAGACATTCTTGTGCATCAACTGTGACAACTGGCCCAAACCGGTAATTTCCATACACATTAATCATTGCTTAATGACTGCAATTATGAGTTTAAGTGTCAGCAATGTCTGAACACATGATTAAACAAGTGAATTCATGCATGTTGTATACTACAAAATATTGCTTTATGCATAAACGAGAGCGTTGCGTCAGAATAATAGTAAACTCACCGGTAAGACACTATGTGTCAACGGAACTGCAGAAAGCAGCCAGACAATAAAATTGGAGCCTAGGTGTAGGTCCGACAACAAGAATGCATTAAAACCCAAGAGTACATACAAGGGTTAATGTATATGCAATACGAAAGCAAAAATAAGCACTAAAAAGCACCCGAAACGCACTTTAAGTGCAGAATTTATACAAATCAGCAATAATTCAACAATTAGACATATAAATATTATGCAGAAATGTCGTTTTATTATCCAGAATATTTCCCTAAGTGTTGGGAATTGAAAGAGTACAAGAAAGGTACTTAAACGACACTAAAAGGTGCAATTTAGCACTTTAACGAATCGGTATGTAACCGAACGACCGGACTATAACCGGAACATGAAAATATTGTTATTTTCATTATTTATCTTTTTATGAGCCAGTTAGGGTCCCCGTATACCCTAACACCCGTCATAACACGCTACACATTAGTAACGGGGTTAAACACTTAACTTAACTTAGTTTAACCTAACTAATACTTGGAACCGAACTAGACCCCCCCCCCTTCTCTAACCGGCCCCAAACCATGGGGAGACATACTTGGTCCTTGGTTCATTATTTTAATCCCTAATGTGTAGTATCTAGATGACATATTGACCAATGGATAACTACCTCCTAAATTATCTATAAGTTCACAACTAAACCCACCATTCATTTCATTACACAAATCACAACTTTCCACTCTCCCTCTCCCTCTATAAGCTTACGGCCAAGCATCCCCTATTCCATCCATCCATTGTTCAATCTTGTTCTTCACATTCCAACATCACACAAGTGTTAAGGGTCTCATATTAGGAGTCTTGGAGCAAACGGAACGCGAAGGACCTCATTCTCTAGCTTTTATCCACGCCATTTTCGTCAAGATCCTTCCCTAGCCTTGAGCTAGAGGTATAATACTTAGAACTCGTATTTAAACTATTCTAAAGTGGTTAAAAGGATTTGTGTTGGTTAAATCTCGTTAAAATGCGAAAAGATGCACAAAAGTCTACTAAAAGCATGAAAAATGATGGTTAATAGCACATAAGTTGTGTAAAAGTTGTAGTATTTGAAATATATGGTTATCTAGACCCGATCTATGATGTGGTAGCTCGGATCATCGTTTAACCCGGTTTGGTAAGATCATGGATCTTAACATAAAGCTATTTTAGAAGTAACAAGGGTTAAAAGGGTGAAACCCTACCACACATAAACCATGAACTTGTGTAAAAATGTTTTAACTTGTACAAAAGTGTTTAAAACTAGCAGATCTATGTATCTACAAGTGGTATTTTCAAAAGACCAAGCATCAAAAGAAATCACATGTTCTAAACCGGATCTTACACAAACAAAAGTGGTTTTTGTGAACAAACAAGAGTGTGGATACTTGTGTAACAAAAGTTTTAACGAAGAAATAGTTTTCGTAAAAACCGACTAGAAGTTGTAAAACTTCATATTCTTTAAAAATAAAGTTTTTAAGAAATTAAACTTATTTTTAAAGATAACAAGACTTACTAAATGTGCTAGTAAGTTACTACACATTTTTGTAAATATTCAAGTTCATGAAATTAGTGATTATTGTTGATGATGATTGTTGGTAATTGTTGTTGATGATTGATAATGATTTAAAAGAAAATAAACACACGTTTTGAAAACGTGGGAAACCTCCATTTTTAGGGGAAACTCTGTCAAAATTTTTATAAATTTTGACACTTAGAAAAATATGAGTTTTTGAGAAACTTATCCCCTAAAAATATACCTCAAAACATTAACAAGGTTTCCCTAATTTTTGATGATAAGAAATGGTGATTTCTTGAAGAATAAAAATGGATATTATGTATATATATTTTTGAGAGAAAAATATATATTATTTTATCACCAATTTTTGTGCTAAGTGTATATAGTATGTGTTATACGTGCTAGTGTATTAAGACTTAAAAATACACTAATTACTCATGAGGAGTAGAAATATAAAAATACACATACAACATACAAGATACATAATTCGGGTGCAAAGTGCAAAACACAAAAGACTTATATTTATTTTTGGAGAAAATAATATAAGTAAAACACGTAGTTAAGAATGTAGAACATTTTTAACACAAGAATATATACAAAAGAGAGTGACTGTACTTGTGCGACGCAAGTCTAGTGACTAACGTTAAGAAAACGCGTATAGGTTACGACGTTAATTAAGCAAATCCGGTGGAGTTTACGACGCTAGGAACGCAAAGTTGTGAGTTCATGCTCCCCCTTTTCTCTTTAACTGTTTTCAGTTTTTATAACTTCGGGGGTGGAATACATGTACAAATGTACAATATTTATAATTGGTATGATATAAATACAAGAAGCGCACTTGGTGAGAATGAGAACCAAGTATGAGGCGCTATGAGAAATGATAACAAGAAACGCGCTTGGTGAGGACGAGAACCAAGTAGGATGCGTTATGAGAAATAGTGTCACGAATAGGGTACATAAGCACCATTAATCAACAATATACCTAGACCGCAGAACAAAAGGTTAGATCTAACGGGTGCCTGGCAGCCACACTCCCGGTCGGGGCGAGAACCGAGGAGTGCTTTTGTGTCTCAGAACATACCAATTAAATGCCTTAGGTTTGGTGACTTCCTATGACGTGTCACATGTTAATGGCTTTGCAACCCATTAACAATCCTGATATTTACAGGAATATCTTAATTACATGAAATTCATACCATACTAAAAATTGATGAATACTTGAGTACGTGGGGTACTCAAGAAAAGATTGAGTTATACTTGAAGTACGTGGGGTACTCAAGAAGAAATTGAATTATACAGATGTACGTGGTGTACACATGAAACTGGATTTATATATGAAAACTTGATTTACTCACAAACTATGTTTTCATACAAAGTATACAAACATGAAATACAAAACTGCATGAATTCACACCAACTTTATGTTGACGTTTTTCCAAAAACTCACATGTATTTCAGGTAACTAGGATGGATGTGCGCGTGGTCCTGCTTATGCTCGTGGATGTCGCTTGTGTTTAACTTTAAATAAAGTTGTAAACTTTTAAGACAATGTTTTATGCTGTCTGGCGATATAAACGCTAAACGTATATTTTCAAATCATGGAATTTGATGTTATTTTACGAGCGTGTAGCATGTTTACTCTTCATATGCAATGAGAACCTTTCATGATCACACCTCGTGCTTCCGCCGTAGAAAGGGGTGTGACATCAACAGTAGTTGCATCAGAAATGTTTAAATGATAAATCAAACAGAAGTATGTGTGGTCTCGTGTAAAACGGTTACCACGATTAGCACAAGCTACAAGTTTATGATGACACCACAAGGTGTCGTAATGGCATTTCCCAATAATAGCGGTGACTGAACAAGTTCACCGCGTTTGAAATCAAATGAGAGTGTGCTGAGGCAATCCGAAGGTTTGATTTATACCATATTATAGAGTTTCCAATTAAATACTGAACATCAAAGAACCACTGTTTCCAATTGAAAATGAAAAGTAATAAGTATCGCAAAGCATTTGATTGACAACGAAAGAATCGTTAGGAGGTACATTGTGCTTATGAAATGAATATATGTACCATTGCCTTAACACACAATTGTGTTGAGACCGCTTTGATCGTGAAGATCCCAAATGTATTGTTAACAATTAAATAGGGAATTGAATCCGTATACGAAGTGAGTAACCAAATTAGTGCAAGCTTCAATTTTGTGAAAATATCACCGCAAGCTATCGAGACAAATCAAACGTTTTAGTGGAGTCGTAGGCCAACCAAATCTACTACGACTCGAAATGAAAGAATCTCTGCAAAAATAGTTGAATATGATGCTCCCAATACATCATATAGCGTTTCAAGTTAAACATGTGAACTGGAGAAGTTCAAGCAATTGTACTTGGTTTCAACGTAACCCGACAATAAAAGTATGTATCAACAAGGAATTCTCGGCATAGTCGCAAAATAAACCATGAATGTAACTTGAAAGAGAGCGGTTTCAAGAAAGTGTGTTGACTTGATAACAAAAGAGTCAACAATAACAATAATGTAGGTCATTCGAATCACGAGTCAGAAATTCGGTTTAGCAAAATAATATGTAAATCCCAATGAAGTGCTTGTTCAAAACGAATTCACATGCGTAGCAAATGATGCATGTATGTCGGGTAAGTTTCCGAGTACTGAAACAATGAGTGCTCGCTAAAATGAAGAAATGACCAAGTATCGAAACAAATGTGTGTTCGCTCTCAGCGAAGAAGATTTGTGTGATGCAACTACCATTAAAGGGGAGTAGAGATGCAAACGTCTACTTGCTAGAAGTAAAAGAATCCAAGTACTTTCGATTTGGTCAACAGAATTGGCATATGCGCCAGGTTAATGATGGTTGATTGAGTTGACAGATATGGTTCCTAAATAAAAACCCTAACGAGCTTGGACCTGGGTTCACAAAGGTCCTACATATATGTTTTCTAAATCCTCCAGATTTCGTATCCCGTGTAGATTGGTTTGTGCATTGTGTAGGAAGCACTATCTTTGTGTACGTCTAAGAACAAGTCATTGTCCCACAATTTTCCTGGTATACTTTCTTCCCAAACTTCCAGCTAAAGATGCTCGATCGTCGATCAGTCGTGTAATACTTGTTAGATGCTCACAGTTAATCAAATAAGTAAGTCATCAGGTCTTAGCAAGAGCCACCGACTCTGGTTGGCTAGCTCGTCTGACTCCCGGTCATTTGAAAGTCATCGTCCTTTCTTTTGACGAGCAGCACTGAGGTTATCCAAAACAGAAGTTTTGGTCTGTTATCTTCCTTCTCTATCCACTGCTAAAACTTCACTGTCAATCCTTGCATCTCCGAAAATGTAAGTCGCTACGATGCATCGACTACGGGTGCAGTGCCTGGAATTAAATTGATGCGAGATTCGACTAATTGTTGAGGAGACGATTCCGGCAAGTCTTCGAGGAAGACTTTAGGGTATCTCCATTCACGGGGGTATCGTTAAGTTTTAGTCCTTCGGCTCCCTTGTCCCTGACATGAGCCAGGAAACAACACATCCTTCCCAACATCTTTCGTGCCTTAAGAAATTCGTGATCGGTGGTGGCGTATCCTGCTTCGTGTGTCACGATCGTTCCTTCATTCGTCATCGAGGTGCGGATATCAACCTCCGCTCGATTGCTTGCCAACTAATGCATCCAATTACCACGTTGAAGCTTCCGTTAGGCTTGTTCTATCGAGAACTGGGTATCTAGGTTACTTACTACTAAAACAACTACATTTTCTGAAGCTAAAATTTGACAATACTGTCAAATAGAGCATGACATTGACTATTATGAGACGTACCGATATCCACGCTTGGATTGTATCCCCGCTGTTGAGCTTTCATCCACGTGCCTGAGTGTTCTTAGGGCAATACTTCCTGAAATGCCTCACATCACCGCAATTAAAACATGCTTGGCCACAGCCTTGATCGTCACCATCCCTGCCTTGATAGTTGTTGTCGTCGTTATTTCCTCCGCTATTTCCGCTACCCTCTTGACCTCTATTTCCATGTTTAGTACCCTGCCGACACGTTTCCTTGACATGTCCCACCTTGTCACTGTTACCACATTTTCCATATCTACACCGCCCGTTATGGTGACGTCGACAGTTGTCGCACTTTGGTAGGATACCCGTGTATTCTTTTCTCTTTTTGGCCTTATTGTTGCTACTCGACTGGGTACCCTGTTTGAAATTTGCCAACTTTCTCTTGTTGTCCCCAGATGACTCTACATGAGTCTCCTTCTTCTCCTCAGAGGTTGAAAATTTGTTCATCCTGATTGCCTCTTCAGTCAAGGCTACACTTAGATTGATGGCCTCAGTGATTGTTGCAGGCTTTGATGTCGTTACCATGCTCATGATTTGGGGTGCCAATCCCCAAATGAAACGCTCAATCCTCTTAAACTCCGGTTCTAGCATGTAAGGAACGATACGCGATAGAACTTGGAACTTCTCCACATACTCAGCTATTTTTGGACCTTCCATCTTCAAGTTCCAGAACTCAGTTTCTACCTTCTGGCTTTCTGTTCTCGAATAGTACTATTTATGCATTAGCTCTTTCAGCTCGTCCCATGATAAAGCATACGCAGCAGCCTCGCCCATTGTCTGAACCTGAAGTTTCCACCATGACAGAGCCCCATCTCGGAACAGCCCGGAAATGTACGTGACCTGATCTCTTGGGGCGCATTTTCTTGCACGCAAAACAGTGTCCGTCTTCTCAATCCAGCGTACGAAGGCTACGGCACCCCCAGTGCCGTCGAAATGTAGGGGCTGGCAGCCTAAGAACTGCTTGTAGGTGCAGCCATTGGGTGGGTTATTTCCTAAGGTACCTCCGTTGCGCTCGGAGCGATGGGCCTCGTATTGTGCGATGACTGCAGCAATGATTCCCTGAAGTTCCGCCTCGTTGGTGGGTATGCGTACATCCCGTCTTGGAGACATCTTCTAAATGATGATTGTATGGGTCAGGTCATAGTAAGTAAATAACGCACGTACGTAATATCATTCATCGAGCACATAACATCTCATGTTATAGGATTAGGACAATAAATCCCAACATCACATATAATGGGAATATTGCGATTGCGCTATCGTAATTCGAGACCGCAATATAATGTTTAAAATTTGTATAACTGTATTGTACGTCACAAGTGACTAAGGGCCACAAGGGTTGTCGTATGTTTATTTGCTCTCGTTATCTTCCGACCGCAATTGCATTGTCTTACAAAGCGTATCATATCAAAAGGGACACAGGGTCACCCTACCCTTGCCCAACAAGTATATCAGTGTATCAAAATTACGTAGTCAGACGTGGTCTTTAAGGGTCTTCACGGTCTCGGCTCGTCATTAGGGTCTTCACTCAAAGGTAATGCAATCCGCATAGTTCAGAAATCAACTATATTGGTGACTGGGGTGGAGGAGGAAAGAAAAGTGACCACTAATATGCGAGAGTCCCTCCTCGAGCTGGTATATACGTCGGGGAAATTATCTGCCTTGCCGCCCGATAGTAAAGAAATGTGTATCAGAATCCTGGTGTCTAACATAAACTTTTCTGGCAAAATGCTGTCTTGTGATGTAGACACCTTAATCATGTTTTTGGTTATGTAATGTTTTGCAAATGAAGTTGCCAATTGTGGCGTCAGCTCAAGCTCCAACATTCTGTGACTCATATCCTTAACTGTGGTTGATGTTACAGGAGCAACTCATCTCGTGTGTGGCCTTTATAATGTAAGGGTCTAACTTCAGCACAGTGTACAATAGGAATCATCGAGATGGCTCGTCCTGACGTTGTAGAGGTGAATGTAGCAAGTGGTGCGACTTGTGTAGTTGTGAATATGCTGTTGTAGCAGATGAATCGTTATGCGGGTGCTGACCTGAAGTACCTCCCCGAGGTGCGGTTCTATTCTGAAGGAAAGCTATAGGCATCTTGGCGCAATGGACGTTGGTCTTCATAGGGGAAGGGAGCAATGTCAGCGGTTTCGGGTGTAAAAACGAACATCTCACAAATGAGGAGATTGGCCGATGCAGGTAGATATAAGGGGTGCAATGTATGGCAGACCAAAAAGAAACAGGGTCGTGATCACGTAAAGGTGTAGGTTCAGCAGGCGCAACATCAAGCTGACCCAAATGGTGTAGCAGCTGGCTCGAGTGCGGCTCCGGGTCATGTAACGGTGTGGAGGCCATCAGCGGTAAGTGTGGGTAGCAAAGGTGCATCCATAGGAACTGGAACAGGGGCTGAAACAGGGGCCACAAGAGAGCGTCACAGGAAACTCGAAAGGTGGGTAACCATTGTCATCGTCTATCCACCCATCTCAGGTGTGCGCGTGTCGAGGATCAACTTTGGTTGCAAAAGGCGCATGATCGAACTGTACAGGCACAGGGTCAGGGTGGGGTGCAACAAGAGAGTCAGCAGGTATAACAGCGATAAGCGGGGGATCAACATGATCAGCAACAATAACATGGTCACCCTCCAGTAGTGGTGCATCAGCAGGGTGATCGTCAATGGGTAGGTCAGCAATCACAGGATCAATAGGCATGCCAGCCTGGACCGTGTGAATAGTGCTGTGCGCTCCGAGTGTGTGACGGTGCGGAGGCCACAGACTCGAAGGAGTCTGGAGCGGGTGAGTGTGCAGGTGACTCCTCAGCCGGGGCATCTGCGAGTAACAAAAGACCACTGTCAGCTAGAAGGGCATCGCCCTTAACATCGTCCTCCAGGGGCTCATCATCAAACGGATCGACGTCGTCGGCAGCGTCGGCGTCGAGGAGCATATCGTAAGCAGGATAAACGGCCAAAGGTATGGGAGCAGGGATCTCTACGAGTGGTAGGTACCCAGCAAAAGGATCATTAGCGGGCTCATCGACAGCGTCGGGTAGCGCAAAGGGCTGAAAGTCATCCTCGTCTGTGCTAGTAACATCTGATGTGTGGACCTCGTGCTCTGAAGACTCCAAGTCGTCTGATACTATGAGTCTAGGGTCCGTGGTGTCCGATTCACCAGTGCCTGATGAATCCATGGTGTCTGTATCATAAACACAAATATGCACAAATAATCAATCATATAATCAGACAAGCACATTAGTCACCAAGTAAGCAATCAAACAACTCTTCCTAGTCCCACTAGCCAAATTCTCCCAGCCTCTCAGACTGCTCTTCCTAGTCCCACTAGCCACATTCTCCCAGCCTCTCAGACTGCTCTTCCTAGTCCCACTAGCCAAATTCTCCCAGCCTCTCAGACTGCTCTCCCTAGTCCCACTAGCCAAATTCTCCCAGCCTCTCAGACTGCTCTTCCTAGTCCCACTAGCCAAATTCTCCCAGCCTCTCAGACTGTGCCTATAAATAATAAATATATGTGCTCAACATTTGTTTGTAAAAAGTTTTGGATCTGGACTTGAGTGGTATGCAGTAAAAATGTTTTCGTGAGAGCCCTAGTGATCATAGTCTAGACTCGAGAAGGAATCCTAGTTCGCTATGATCAGAGCTCTGATACCAAGCTGTCACACCCTGGCTTTGCGGAAGCGTGGTTAATTTGGTGTGACTTCTTAATACCATAGCTTAATCATAACAAAGCTATATGAAAATAAAATCATGCAAGATCATCCATTGATTTAAGTCTTAAAACATAAGTAACACAACATTGACTTAAGGCGTTGACACATGCAACGGAAACTACAACCTGATAACATAAAGCATTGTTCGGAAGACACAAACATCAACATGAAATAAGCGCAGTTTAAGGATTGTGACTCGTCCAGGTAAAAGTCACATCCCCTAAACTTGGATGACCTCGAAACTCTTATGCAGCGGGAAAACGTAGCATACCGTGCCAGAATCCTTAGTTCCCTGAAATACATGTAAGTTGGAAAAATCAACAAAAATTGTTGAGCGAGTTCATGTGTTTAGTATGTGCGCGCGAATAAACCTTTATAATCATTGTAAGTATGAATGTTTTGTAAACTCTGGTATGAAAGCAAATAAGGAAACATATCGGTTAATGTGTAACCACATGGTCCAACCTGCGGGCGCATGGGAGGGGATAGGACAAGGTCACCACATGGTCCAACCTGAGGGCGTATGGGTGGTTTTACGACAAGGTCACCGCATGGTCCAACCTGAGGGCGCATGGGTGGTGTTAAGACAAGGTCACCACATGGTCCAACCTTAGGGCACATGGGTGGGGTTTGTTATGCTCAAATAGGCCTATCACTTGTATCCCTCGATCGTACTACGAGGACTAATGTTCTTAAGATTTCACCTACCCAATCACATAACCTAACAGTTCCTTCCTTAGCTGACCATACCATTCGTAATTGTCCGTAGCAGTATGTAACATGTATTTCACCCCCGAAGTATAAAACTGAAAACAGTTAAGAGAAAAGGGGGACATGAACTCACAGTGGTGCGTCTCTACCAAGTATATCTCCTGATCAAGCAGCTGTGTGACGACCTACACGTACTAACTCTATTAGACGGACAGCCGTGCCTTAGCTTTAAGGTTTAAGTTCTTGGGAAATAGTTAGACAACTATTTCGTGTTTATATTCTGTATACTTGGTAATCATTTTCCTTCCAAGGATGGGGGATTTAATACATGTGCATTCGAAACATATTATTAAGTCTCACTTAAAATATATTTTATTTCTAACTCCAAAATATAAATATTCTTCTCAAAAATATTATATTTTCTATTACGTAAATTTTCCCCAAAATAATACCTTGACACAAATACGCGTTAGGTCATATTTTCTTAAAATGCGTAAGTTACGTTTTAATGATCGAGTGGTAATAATAATTACCGGTGTAACTTATATATTTATCGTAGAGGCGTTCATATTATTTTGGATCCATTAACATTCGATAGTATTATTTTTACCCTAAAAATAATACTAGTATTTTCACAAAATAATCGTAAAAATCCACAAGTGTTGTTATGAAAATATATACTAAATATATATTTATCAAGTTTTATTTTGTGAAATCCCACCTCCGATATTTTGTAAATAAAGTCGTGGCGAAATTCATAGTTTGAAAACAAGTCGACAAGTATTTCTAACACTTATAGTGAAAATAATTCTAAGTGTTAGGATTTTAGAGAAATTTCGCCAGAGTTTCCTCTGTAACTGGAGGTGGCCACGCATTCAAGCGTATCATTTTCTTTTATAAATCAAATCAACCATCTTTCTTATTTAGCCAAAACAATATTCAACGCATCAAATTAGTCAACAAATATATATAAGTCGCAAAAATCACATGAACTTGTGGTTTTCTAATATTATGAAGTAAATCCCATTACTTTTAGCGGATCTCTATATAAATCCATCCGATTTTGTAAAAACCTCGTTCTTAGAGAAATCCCGTTTTTACAACTTCTCGTCATCTTTTACAAAAATGGTTATTTTGTCGAAAGTGTGTGCTACACAAGTGTTTACACACTTGTGTGTTCTAAAAATCATTCGTGTTAGTGTAAGATCCATCTTTAGAAAACATGATTTCCTTGATACTTGGTTCTTTGAAAATACCGCTTGTAGATACGTAGATCTACTAGTTTTAAACACTATTTCACAAGCTAAATCGCTTTTACACAAGTTCATGATTCGTGTGTGGTAGAGTTTCATCCTTTAACCCTTGTTACTTCCAAAACAACCTTATGTCATGATCCATGATCATGACCAACCCGGGTTAAATGACGATCCGAGCTACCACAACATAGATCGGGTCCAAATAATCACACAAATAAATTACTACAAGATTTACACAACATATGAGCTTTTACCCATCACTTTTAGTGTTTTTAGTAGACTTTTATGCTTCATCTTGTAAGATTACGAGTTTTAACCGTTACAAATCATATTAACCACTTTAAAATAGTTCGAGAAGGTGATTTAAGTAACTTACTACTAGCTCGAGGCTAGGGAAGAAACTAGTCGAAAAATGCGTGGATAAAAGCAATAGAGTGAGGTCCTTCGCCTTCCGAATGCACCAAGCTTCCTTGTAGGTGATCCTTAACACTTGTATGAACTTGGAATGTGATGATCAAAACTCGAAAATATGATGGATGTAGAGGGGGTGTTCGGCCGAAGCCTTTGAGAGAGAGAGAGGGAGTGTTCAAGTGTTGTGAGATGTGATGAAGGTTATGTTGTGTTAAGGGTTAAACTTATAGACAATTATCATGAGTATTAACCAATGGATGTTATGTCCACTTGATATGGGACATAGTTGATTAAAATAATCAACAAGTACAAGGGGAGGGTCACAATGTGACCGAGTTCGGCCAAGGGGGGGGGGGGTCTCCTAGTCCATTTCCAACTAAATGTTTAGTATGTAGTTAGGTTAATCTAGTTGGTTAAGTGATTAACCCGGTTACTAGTGTGTCATGCGTTATGGCGTGGGTTAGGGTATTCAGGGACCCTAACTGGCTCAGAAAAAGAAAAACAATGTTAATGACAATATTTTCATGTTCCGGGTATAGTCCGGTTGTTCGGTTGGATAGTAATCCGATAAAGTGCTTAACAAAGCTTTAAAGTGTCGTCATTATTGTTTTTAGTGACATAACTTATTCCTGACATTTTGATAAGTGTCTAGTAATATTTTTCTCATGTTTTTGCACTTTATTAGTTAGCTAGAAGCTGGATTGTTATGTAAAGTGCTGAATTTTGTACTTAGAGTACGTTTTAGGCACATTCAGTCATTGTAACTTATTCCTAGAGACGCAGTTCTACAACCCTTGTATCCCTACACTCACCACTAGTGTAGTAAAATACCTCAGGCTCTTACAGGCCTTAGAGGCAGTACCTGCCTGGTGCTGGCTATAACAGCACGTTTAATAGGTTATCCGTTCATTGTGCTACTGTGCGTTTGGTGCATCAAGGTTGTCACAAAGGTGCTGTAAGAAAAACATGGAGTGACAGCAAGTAAAGTATGATGCAAGTAAGTACATGTATCAGCATTCAAGTAGCAGTTTATCCACAAATTCAAGTAAGCACAGTAATTAAGCAGTAATTAATTATTAATTAAGTCGTACGGATACCTGGTTTGGTGAGGGTTGTCACAGTTGAACTCCTGAACGATTACGAATGCGAAATTCGCTACCATCCTGGTAAGGTGAATGTCGTAGCTGATGCGCTAAGTCGAAAGGAACGAGCCAAGCTTCTTTTTGTTCGCACACTATCCGATATTCAAACTTGTGTCTCTCAAGCTCAACAAACTTATGTTACACAAGATTTGATGGGTAAGGAATTACCACATTAGTTAGAGCTTAAACTCGAAACGAAAGATGATAGGTTATTCTATTTCAAGAATCGTTTGTGGATTCCGAAACAAGATGATCTTCGCACTTTTGTGATGGACGAATCTCACAAGTCTCGATATTCTATTCATCCTGGTGCTGACAAAATGTACAAGGATCTTCGTACTCAGTATTGGTGGCCTGGTATGAAGAAGGATGTTGCCTTGTATGTATCGAAATGCCTAACTTGTCTCAAAGTCAAGGCTGAACATCAACGAACATCTGGTTTTCTTGTACAACCAGAGATACTGGTTTGGAAGTGGGAGAACATTGCTATGGATCTCATCACTAAGTTATCGCATACATCTAGAGGTCACGATGCTATTTGGGTTGTTATCGATTGATTAACGAAGTCAGCTCATTTTATACCGATTCGCGAGGATCCATCTGCTGATAAACTTGGCAAGATTTATGTTGATGAGATTGTGTCTCGACATGGTGTTCCTTTGGATATCATATCTGATCGTGATGCTCGATTTTCATCTCACTTTTGGAAGACCATGCAATCTGTTATGGGAACCCAACTAAATCTAAGCACTGCTTATCATCCCCAAACAGATGGACAATCCGAGAGGATGATACAAACATTGGAGGATATGCTTAGAGCATGTGTGATAGACTTTGGTGGTAATTGGGATTCTCATCTACCGTTGATCGAGTTCTCTTACAACAATAGTTATCATGCTAGTATTAATATGGCACTGTTCGAAGCTTTATACGGTCGAAAATGTCGTTCACGTGTCTGTTGGTATGAGATCGGTGAAGCTCATCTTACTGGACCTGAGCTCATTCTAGAAACAACAGATAAAATCAAGAAAATTCACGATAATCTTCTGACAGCTAGAACCCGTAAAAAGAGTTATGTGGATATGCAACGCAAGCCCTTAGAGTTTCAAGTCAGAGACCGTGTCCTACTCAAGGTATCACCTTGGAATGGAGTGGTGAGATTTGGAAAGAAAGGAAAACTTGCACCACGATATGTTGGACCATTTAAAATTGTTAAAAGAATTGGAAAGGTTGCCTATCGACTTGAGCTACCTCCTGAACTTGGGAATATTCACCCAACATTCCACGTGTCCAATTTACGAAAGTGTTTAGCCGATACTGATTTTCATATTCCACTCAACGAAATTCAAGTTGATGAAATGATGCACATTGTCGAGAAACCTGTGGAGATAGCGGACTGTGAAATCAAGCGACTGAAGAACAAGCGAATATGATTAGTCAAAGTTTGCTGGGAGTCCAAACGTGGCCCTGAGTTTACTTGGGAGCGTGAGGACCAAATGAAAGCGAAATATCCACATTTGTTTTCACAAGTTTCCTCTAGTTAAAATTTCAAGACGAAATTTCCTAAAGTAGGGGAGACTGTGACAACTGTGCTCTGTAAACGATGTAAAACAATATCAATTATCAATAAAATGATGTGTTTTGGTGTTAATATTTGTGTATTTGTGTTTGGCAATTTTACGATTTGATTCTAGTTCGATTTCAAGCTTTAAATCGCTTTCTAGAAAGTTATACGCAAACTAATGTGTAAACGTAATTAGTTAAACGCGACAAACACTACGAAAAAGTTATATAGGCTTAACATACCTTAAATAACCTTTACATAACTTAGAAATAAGTTTTGGAGGGTTTGGTGTGCCGAAAACAAGTTTATTCGATCGCAGGGACTATTTGTGTCAAACTGCGAAACTATGCCGATTTGTATAGTAACAAACATTCCGAAACTTGATCATAAGCTAAACATACCTTAAATATCCTTTACATAGCTTAGAAATAGACTTTGAGGGGTTTGGTATGCGGAAATAAACTTATTTGATCAATAGGGACTAAAAGCGTCAAAAAGTGCATAAGTTTGCATTTACGCGCATATCTTACGTTCTGAACATATCCGGACATCCAAATTTTTTTTAATCATTGAAATATTTTATTTTAGTGATTGGAATGCAAAAATACCATTCATCGTGAAATTTGGATCGTTTTCGCGTCCGTTCGAGTTTTCATCGTAATTAACCGAATAACGCAACCGTACGACCAAACGAACCGACATCCGAGATGTTTTTAAGCATATTTCATGTTCCCTATACTTTAACTTCATTTTAGAGCCTTGAAATGGGGTTAACGGGGATTAAACGTGTCGAAAATCAAGTTTTAAGCATGCGGGGATCTGTTCTGCCAATTTGGAAAACTTGAAACTGATCTCCCTCGCGCCACGCGCCAGAACCAGGTCATTCTGGCGCGCCACGCGATAGAGCTATTTTCTAGCAAACCAGTTTTCAGCAACCAGCTTGATTTCCAGGGTCTTTTATGCAATTTTCTCAATACCTTAGGCTGGTTTTTGGATTCCCACTGTATTAGAAACCATGTTCCACAAGTGTAGGGCCAAGATTGATTCTCATAACACTTGGAATGATCTCCTTGATCCAAACTTCCTATAAATAGAAGTGGGTTTCTCATTCATTCCTCACATTTGATTCAAAATCTACTCTAAGTTGAAGTTTAAGACTTCATACCTGAGTGTTTTGGATCAATTCTTCCTTGCTTGGACCTTTTGTAAGCTTCTTTCATGCTTTTTATGCTTTTCAAGCATGAAAGTCAAACAGTGTTTGACTTTCTGCTTTGACCACAAATTGGTCAAGTCAAAGTTCGTTTGAACTTTGCAACGTGATCGTAATCACGATGGTTATAGTCCCTTGTGACTATACCTATTGATTACCACGTTGATTAGTCGAAGTGACGAGTCAAAGTTTCGGTCAAAATACGTGTTGATGCGTATTTTGCGACGAAGCTATTTTTGGGTGTCAAAACACTTTGTTTTGATATCAAACCTATTTTCTAACTTAGTTAAACTTGTTTTAACATGTTTAACTCGTCACTTTTAGTCTAGTGCTTGTTTAGGGTCGTAAGTCAAGCGGTCTTGACAACCGCTTAGACTTTCGAACCCGACCCGTTTGGTCAATCGTTTGGATCCGACCAAGCATATTTTGTGACCATATTTGTATAGGGAATAACCTTCCGAGGTTATACCTTATGGTCACTTAGTTTAATTAGTTGTATGATAGGTAGTTTATATGCCTTAGGTAAATGACCAAAATGCCTTTTTCATGCATCATTTGATCTTAAGCATATGTAACCTAATTTTTGTCACTTAAACTGATTATGCAACATATTTAATAATGTTAGGGCATATAATACTTGTCATAGGACTAGTTAGGCGACTCGAACGCGCTTTCACGCGAACGACGCGTTAAAGAAGTGTAAGCTACCTTAATGGGTCGTAACGGGTCAAAAGCACTTAGGATAGGTTTTGATTTAGAATGTAGGCTTTGTTAAACCATATCATATGAGTTCCAATACTCATTTGGTTTACAAGACTTCGTTCTATCCGATCTTCCGATTTAGGTGTCGATTTATTAACTAGCGATCCGATTACTAGGTACTACTTGATTTCCTTGGTTTGCCTGAGCTTCGTTTAGTTCATTAGATCGAGGATACTTTTCAAATCAACGTGAGTATATAGTTCCCCTATTTTACTGTTCTCAATTGTTTTGGGGTGATTCATATGTGTTAAACGATTTCGATGCTTTCAACGATGATTTCATAAACGAATACTATGGTTTATATTAAACAATAACGATTTCGATAATGTGAACGAACTTGTTGGACGTATTTACATAACGAATGACATTTATTAGCTTTGGCCGAGCCCACCAGTATTAGGTTATGGTACCATAGGATCTGACAAATCCCGTTATCGGACTGCACCCATGGTTATGTGTGGGGGGTTATGTGGGTAACGATTGAACCTGTTAATTGTTAACCTACCCTTTAGTGGTTTGTTAATACGAGTTGAACGATGGACAAGTTGCGAAGGTTTGAATGTTATTGGCGAGACGACCAAAAGTTAGTTTTCACAATTAAAACGAGAACGATTCAAACGATTGAACGATTTTGAACGATTGAACGATTATGAACGATTAAAACGATTTGGAACGATTTGAACGATATAAACAAATGAACGATGGTCTATAACGAGAACGAGTTAAACGATTTAAACGATGGGTTTTTGGTTTGTGTTTAGATAACGAGACGGGTTTAATGTGATAAAAGCATGGTAGATACGCTGCTGGTACTTCTTATATATAATTGCTTTTATCATATTACATTCCGTAGCGTTTTTTAGTTCACTTGGGATGAACGGTTTTCAAACGATACATGCAACAATGTTTACTATACAATATAAACCATACGAGTTATTTTATGAGAACAATTTACGATTTGGTTTACTTAAACAAATGTTTTGAGTTAAGATTCATAGCAACGAGATTTTATAAACTATAACCAATCTGTTTTGACTTGGTTATTCATTTTACAAAACAAGGTTTTCTAATATCGAATAACGAAGTTGTACGAGTTATTTTAACATGTAAACGAGCCATGAATCTGACACTCACACAAAACCTATGTGCTCACCAACATTTTTATGCTGACTTTATTTTCGCATATGTTTCAGGTGGTGTTGAATGATGTTGATTGCGACTAGGATGCATGCTCACTTAGGACTAGACGAGGCCTTAGTGACTAAATAACAAATGATAGACGATGTGGTTGTGTTTTATCTTAATGTCAAGACAATGTTTAATGTTTAATATTTTAATAAAACGAAACTTTTGAATCCATGGTTGTGAAACAATAATTCTGTCGCTCCACTCCCCGACGTTTCCGCCGCGGTTTCGATTTCTCGCTTTCCGCTCAACGCGCACAACTCGCCCAGCCCCTTCAATCTAAAACGCTAACTAATCGCGAACAAACTAAGGACTCTCGTACGCTATACTCTTCGCTATGCTACTCGCTATCGCTCATAACTCTCGAACACGCTACGCAGCCTTGAAAGATAGGTGAATACGTGCAAAATATGTAGGTAAATACGTGCAAAATATGTGCTTACGTGAATTATGTGCTCATACGTGCCTACGTGCTTATGTGTATACATGCTTATGTGGTTTATGTGCCTACGTGCCTACGTGACTATGTGCTTTTGTGCCGACGTGTTCCTGTGCTTTACATAATGATAATAATAATAAAACGGTGGTTAAAACACTGAACTTTTCAAACATAACCCGATGTAATCGAATCTCGTCTAATTCATATGACGACGTCTGCTGCAGAATCTGCACTCTACAATGTCGTCATTTGGATCTCATACTCAACGTGCTGCCCGATGAAACCATGCTGACAAGCGTATTGCTTCACTTGTGGCCAAGGAAATGGCTAAAGTCATACCTCAGATTGTCAGTGAAATCAACGAGGTCAACAACAAATATTATGTCGAGTCAAAGAGCGACGCGCCTAGAACTCCCTTAAGCTTTAAACAATTCAAAGCCTGCGGTCCTGCAAACTTCACTGGTGAAAATGGACCCAGTGCTATGTTCCGGTGGTTTGACTCTATTGAATTCACCTTCAGGTAAAGCGGATGCCTAGAAAATCTCCGCACTGTGAATGCTCCTGGAGTCTTTTAGTCCAGGGCTCTGGATTGGTGGAGTGCTGAGCGCAATAGGCGCAGTAACGATGCAGCTTATGGCCTCTCATTGGAGGAACTCAGGGAGCTTATGATGAAGGATTTCTGTCCTCCTCATGAAGTCCAGAAACTGGAGAATGAATTCTGGTACATTAAGCAGGAAGGAGGTGACAACGCTGGTCTCACCGCTCATTGCAAGCAGCTGAGTATTATCTGTCCTAGTCAGGTGGCCACGCCTGATATGATAATCAAGAAGTACATTCGAGCTCTACCCAACTGTGTAGTTGATTTTGTTCAGGAAGCAAAACCTGCTACCATTGAGGAAACCTATCACCTCGCTGGATATTTTAAAACCTCGAACAAGAGCCTCAGTCAAGCAACTGCTACTCCCGCTACTGACAATGTAGCATCTCAAAGTTTAAAGTCTTCACGATAAGGTCCCAAGCGAAAGAACAACAACAAGAACTATGCTACTACCGCCGCTCCACTCAACGATGTCCTCGTACAACCCAACAACCAGAACCGACAAGCTACTGTTACCAACGCACCGCTTGCTAAGCGTGCGTACACTGGTATCCACCCTCTATGCCCTACTTGCACCTACCATCACCTAGCAGGGGTGAACTGTCATTTCTGTGCAAACTGCAACATCTATGGGCATTTCACTGCTCACTACCGTTCAGGCCCCCGCCAGCAAGCTGTTCAAGCTCCTCCAGCACTACTCTCCTATTTCTGTGCAAACCCAGATGCTGTCGTGACTTGATGGCGTGCGTGGAAGTTTCGTTATGAAGTCCATAGCTATACTCTCCCATTTCCACATGGGGATCTCGGGCTGGACGAGTAAGCCAGAGGGTCTTTGGTGCTCAGCCTAGACTTTCGAGCAAGTCAGGCACTTCGAAACATAGAGAGCGATATATTTCTTCATGCCCGGCCACCAGTACTTGTAGCGAAGGTCCTGCTACATTTTATCGGCACTGGGATGAATAGAATATCGAGACTTGTGGGCTTCGTCCATTAGAATCTGTCGTAAATCGGTCCGCTTAGGGATCCAAATTCGGTCCAGATAATGGAATATTCCATTCGACTTATTCACTAATTGGGCTCCATCGTTGAGAATCCTTTCCTTCTTCAAAGTACGTTCGGTGAAACAAGCATGTTGGGCTTCGCAGATGAGAGTTTTGAGATGATGTTGGGCGTGAACATTACGAACGCTATGCAAATAGCTTCGCCTGCTGAGTACGTCGGCAACGACATTTGCTTTGCTAGGATGATATCGGATCTCACAGTTGTAATCGTTGAGAAGTTCTACCCATCAGCGTTGATGCATATTCAGTTCTCTTTGGTTGAAAATGTGTTGTAGGCTCCTATGGTCGGTGAAGACCATACACTTAGTACCGTAAAGGTAGTGTCGCCAAATCTTCAACGCAAAAACAACTGCGCCTAGCTCTAGGTCGTGGGTAGTATAGTTCTTCTCGTAGATCTTGAGCTGATGAGACGCGTAAGCGATAACCTTGTCCCGCTGCATGAGAACGCAACCAAGACCAAGGTTCGAGGCATCACAATAGACAACGAAGTCATCGTTTCCGTCGGGTAAAGCAAGGACGAGAGCATTGCAAAGCATGTGCTTGAGGGTTTGAAAGGCAGTCTATTGTCCGGTTCCCCAAACAAAAGGCTTGTCTTTGTGCGTGAGAGAAGTAAGCGGCACGGCGATTTTAGAGAATCCTTCGATAAATCGGCGATAATAGCCCGCTAGTCCGAGAAATGAACGGACATCAGACGGGTTCTTTGGTGTAACCCAACTCTTAACAGCTTCGATCTTCATGGGGTCGACGTGAATACCTTGACTATTAACAATATGACCAAGGAATTGAACTTCCTCTAGCCAAAATTCACACTTGGAGAACTTGGCATAGAGTCGATTTCCTTGGAGTAGCTCAAGAACCAAACGTAGATGCTGCGCGTGTTCGGTTTTCGACTTGGAATAGATCAGGATATCATCGATGAACATGATGACGAAGCGGTCAAGAAAAGGTTTACACACGTGATTCATCAGATCCATGAAAACCGCAGGTGCGTTGGTTAGACCAAAAGGCATAACAACGAACTCATAGTGGCCGTAACGAGTGCGAAAAGCAGTTTTGGGATATCCTCCTCTTGAATGCGTAACTGGTGATAGCCTGAGCGTAGATCGATCTTCAAGAAACACGAAGCACCTTGCAACTGATCGAACAAATCATCGATTTGAGGCAGGGGATAACAATTTTTGATAATCAGCTTATTCAATTCCCTGTAGTCGATGCACATCCTGAACGTCCCATCCTTCTTTTTGACGAAAAGGACTGGTACGCCCCAAGGAGAGGTGCTAGGGAGAATGAAGCCTTTATCAAGCAATTCCTGGAGTTGACTCGAGAGTTCATGCATTTCGGACGGAGCGAGGCAATATGGAGCTTTAGCAACAGGATTTGCTCCAGGAATGAGGTCGATACGAAAGTCGATATCACGACTCGGCGGTAAACCAGGAAGATCATCAGGGAATACATTTGGAAACTCACAGAAAACAGGGACTTCCTTTACTAATGTCTTCCCTTTCTTTTCCTCCTCCACTACTGCAATATTTGCTAAGAAAGCTCTGTATTCCTTGAGGAGATACTTGCTCACTTGGGTACACGACATGAGTTTGAGACCTTTCGAAGGAGTTTCACCATAAACACACAATAGATCTCCATTAGCAAGCGAGAAGCGAATCATCTTATTGAAACACACAACTTCAGCATGATTCTCATGAAGAAAATCCATGCCTACTATGACGTCAAAACTACCGAGCTGCATCGGAATAAGGTCGATAGGGAAGATGTGAATGTTGAGTTCGAGAGTACAATCACGAAGAACAGAATTAACAGCGATGGTTCTTCTGGTGGCAACTTCAACATCGAATGACGAGGGAAGATGGGCGCGCTTATGATTAAGAAGCTTTTCGAATTCAAACGACACAAAACAGTTATCGGCTCCAGTATCAAATAAACACGAAGCATATATACCATTCACAAGGAACGTACCATTAACCACGTTGTTATCGGCTTGAGCTTGGCGGACATTGATGTTGAACGTACGTCCGCGGGCTGCTGTTGCTGCTGCTGCTGTTGCTGCTGTTGTTGCTGTGGCTCTTGCTTCACCACTCGATTCGGGAACATGTTCGCGAAGTGGTTGGGATCACCACACGTGAAGCAAGCTCTAGCATGGATCGCAGGTGCAGGAGCCGCTTGTTGGCCTTGAGGAGCAGGAAGTAGAGCTTGATGAGCAGGCGCTGGACCTTGGGCTAGAGCTGGAGTTGTAGCATGACGTGGACCAGTACGGCAGTTGGCGGTGAAGTGGCGGTACATGTTGCAATGCACACAATATCTGCAGGCAATTCCCACTGGGTGGTGATAGGTACATGTAGGGCAAGCCGGGTGAGGACCAGTATATGCACGCTTGGTCGGCGGTGCATAGGTAGGTACCGCGGCTTGGTGGTGTTGAGGCTGCGGTTGAGTAGGAACTGATTGGAGTGGGGTAGCAGTGGTGACAACACAATTTTTGCTACTGTTGTTGTTCTTCTTCCTCTTACGACGAGAGGATTTTGAAGACTGCGGAGCGACGACGGTTTCAGCGGTTGCGGCAGTAGTAACTTGATGCAGATTCTTTGAGGCTTTGTCCCAAACACCAGCCTTGACTCGCTTATCATTGATCTCAGCAGCGAGTAAGAAAGTTTCCTCAATGGTTGTCGTTTTTTGCAGCTTGAACGAAATCAGCCACGCAATCCGGAAGAGCACGGATATACTTCTTGATGGTGATTTTGGGCGTAGTAACTTGGCTCGGACAGATTATTCTTAGCTGCTTGAAGCGAGCAGTTAACCCAGCGTTGTCTCCATCTTTCTGCTTGATATGCCAGAACTCGTCCTCCAGCTTTTGGCGCTCGTAGGGAGGGCAGAACTCTTGCATCCTAACATCCTTCAAATCATCCCACGTCAGCCCGTAAGCTGCATCATTTCCGTGTTTGTTCCTCTCGGCCGTCCACCAATCTAGCACTCGGGATTGGAAGACGCCAGTTGCGTTCAGAATACGGCGATTGTCAGGACAGCCACCCTGGCGCAGGGTGACTTCGATCGAATCAAACCATTGGAACATAGCCGTAGGGCCATCTTTGCCAGTAAATTCTTTCAGGCTGCAGGCTTTGAACTGCTTGAAGCTAAAAGCAGACTTAGGAGCATCAGTCCTGGACTCTTCAGAAGATTTGTTAGCGTTTTCATTCAGCTCATAACAATATGAGGAATGACTTTCGCCATCTGCTTCGAGACAAGTGTAGCGATGCGTTTGTCATCATGATTGCGGCGAGCAGCGCGGGAGTGAAATGATCCAAATGACGACATTGTCTGCAATAGACAGCGCCATAGGATTCAAAATGCTAAATAATCGATTCTCACCTCACACGTACTACTACTAAAGCGTAGGAACACATAAACCATATAAACACATAATCATATAACACATAATCATAGAACACATAAGCACGTAGGAACACAAAAGCACGTAAGGCACAGAAGCACATAAATCAGTCAGAATACAAAAACCTATCATTCAAAGTTCACGCGTTCGAGAGAATAACGATTTCGATTAGCGAGCACACAGCGAGTAGTATAGCATAAGCGAGTAACATAGCATGCGAGCATCCACAAGTAGTAACGATTTGTTAGCGATTTGGGATAGATGTGCAGTGAGATTCATGTGTGACAATCAAAGCGAGGAGTGAGAAGCGTAGAGATCGCCAAAATCGAAACATATAAACAGGTAAAACCACATAAAACACGAAATTACACATAAAAAGGCAAATATCAGAGTCAGCAGTTGCGGGCTCAGAATCGAAAACACATAAAATCGGCGAATGCGAGATTGAAATCGGGGATAGGTTGTCTAAGGCTTAGATAGACGTTAACTACCCAAAGCGATTCGACTATTCATAAGGACTTTTGGTACACACTTTGGCTTTCGGAACTGTGCTCTCGCCTCGATTTGGGCGATCGGCACGCATCCCTCGAGTTACAGTGTGACTTCAAGTCGTTGGAGTCCGTTGTGACTTTGGTGAGAGTTTTGTAAAACCAAAATGAGAGCGGAACAAGTCGTCAAGGTTCGGGTTTCACCCTGACTTAACAACTTCGTCCCTGTTTGATAAAGTAGAGAGGAAAAGTTGCGTTAAAGTATGGATTTCACTCCTGATTCAACGCAAATTCTCCTGTTTGTAGATAAAAATGTGGGTCGAACAAGCGATTTAATCGAGAGTTTGCGGTTTTCACACCTAATCTCGATCTAATCACTCACTCATTTTTGAAAACAGTGCAGTGTGACCACCTTAGGAAAGGTAGTGTGATAGAATAGAGTGAGTGCGAGTCGATCGATAAATAGCAATAAGCTTGTACGGAACCCCTAACGGGTTCGCACAGGGCGGTCTGTTGGTACCTAGACTAAAGACTAGGTCGTTTCTAAGACATCGACCGAACTAGGTCGAGTCTTGCCTAATTCCCTATAGTTATGTGCTCTGATACCAATCTGTCACACCCCAACCGATGGCGGAAACATCGGGGCGCGGCACTGAGCGAAACAGATTGTCCAAGAGAAATCCATAACAACTAATATTACCAAATATTTAACGTTAAGTCCCATACCAAAACATATTTAGTAAAATAATTATTCCAGACATATTATCTTGAAAACAAATAAACAGTCTCGACAACTCAGATTTAAAGTGTTTGTTTCTAGACTCCATCCTAGCTCAATTCCATCAAATAGCAAGCAAAGCATCCTAAGCACTTGTCACATACGTTAAAATAAAGGTCAATACACATAGTGTAAAGGTGAGCATACAAGTTTGATAATAGTAATAGAGTTCGAAATAGTTTACGCATAACCAACATGTAACATGTACAAAGTGAAGGGAAGTAGGTTATCGACAGAGAAATATGCACAGACATGACTGCGAGTTGTAGAACGCATAACACATATCCCCACTTGGACATGTGAAGTAAAGCCCTTAACAACACCTGTCCACGACAGGTGCTGAGTCCAAACTATAGTACTATCGTTGGTAAGGTGTCAGGCAATAATCACTGTATTAACATAACATACAAGCATTCATCGAATAACACGTAGCATGCAATAACAGTCAGCGTATAAATAGTGTTCGCGTTGTGTGTAGATTGTGATTTAGAATAAGTAACGTATGTAACACCCAAAAGTGCGTAAAGCAAAAAGGGTTCAAGTATACTCACAGATTGTGTTTAACAAGTAAACACCCTCTTGGATTAAAGGGAGCGCTGAGAGAGATCAGCCTGAACAATTAACGATAGCATAAACGATAAGCGGCGTGTAAAACGGTTCAAAGTACCAAGTGTCGGATGGTAATCCGATTGGATGGCTAGTTGACCGGATGTCAATCCGTTCGGATGGTCATCCGATCAGATGGCCATTCGATTGGATTGACGTTGTTTGGTAAGGATGTGTTTGTGTATGATGGCTTTGAAGTTTTCGTTGTAGCATTTTGAAAACAGAGAAGTATCTATAGCCTTCAGGTCGTTGATCAAACGGTCGTCGATCGGGTAGCGATCCAATTGGTAGGACACTTAGTGAGAACAAGTTCACAGCAGGATTGTCACTCAATCGGATTGCAATCCGATCGGTTGGTAATCCGTTAGTTACTGATGATCTTTGAAATTTAAGAAAATGATTAAGTGTCAAAGTTCCAAATGTCACATGGTCGGATGGTCGTTCGATCAGATGGCAATTCAATCAGACGGTAGTCCGTTCGACGTTCAGATCCTCGCAAAGTTGAAATAAAAGTTTAAGTGTGGAACCAAGTGTAAGTCGATCGGATGACAATCCGATCGGACGGCAATCCATCCCAACGACCTGATCGTCTTTAGCACTTGATTATTTTGAAAGTTTTTGCAGTTTTGATCAAGATGGTGTGATGACGTGCTAAACAACAGAATCCCCGTCTTGAACCAAGTGACCTGATCAAACAGGAATCACCCTAGTCCGACCAGTCAACGGTTCGAGGCGGTTTTTCATGCTTAACCCGAAATTGTAGTCTCTTTGATAAAAACCAGATCTTGAACCAATACATCACTAAGAAGGAGTAGAAGATCAGAACGAGCTCCGATTCTATCGGTTTTGAGTGCATTAAGTGTAAAAGAGTTGAAAGAAAGTTGGAAAATCATCTTTCAATCCTTTTAACCATGATTATGTGTAGATCTATGCGAAAACATTGTTAATCTTGTGGAAATCCTTCAGATCTGAGTTGTTCATGGTGGATTGAGGCCAATACTTGAAGTTCATAAGAACTCCATGATGACATCACCCTAGAAAACCCCAAATCCTCTGATTTCATGGTTAAAAGTTAAGATTTAAAGGTGAAAATGATGAAGAAGTGCTTGTAGATCATAGAAGTACAAGATTTAGGTTGAAAACTTACAAGAATCACGGGAAATCGATAGAAAGAGTGCTTGAGTGCGGCTGGTCGAGTGAGAGTGCTGTCACATCACAAATGATGTGACAGTAGGGTATTTATAGGGTTTCCAAAAGAGGAAAGGGAGCATGGGTCGGATTGGTCACCGATCGGATGGCAGTCCGATCGGATGGTAATCTGATCGGATGGCCACTCGATCGGGTGGCCACTCGATCCAGGTGTCCGTCTCGTTGAGTTTTGTCGTTTCGATTCGCGTGTTGAGTGTTGTGATGCGTTTCGAGCGAGCGGTGCGATAGAATTACCCATTAGTTACACAAATAACCTAACTACTATATCTAACATACAATCACTATAAATAACTTACGTTTAGCGTCTGCTATTCGATTGCGATGGAGTTGCGATTGCGTTTCGATTCATTACCACAAAATATACCCATAAATAAGCATGCACAAGTAACACATAAATAACACACACACACACACACACACGTAAAACAATACCCAGAACGCATAGTTCGAGTTGTGAGTGAGATTGCGATGCGATAGGCGATAAAGCGATAAACATGCGATAAATATCGATTAAACCTCGATTATTCACAGATACTCCACATAATACAACTAAAGCAAATAAAATAACAGATTCGATTACAAGTCAAAGAAGTCAAAATAGTGGTTGAGCAAGGAGTGACAGATCGCAATTAGCAATCTTTTCTTCCTTTGACTTCAATCTTGACTTTAACTTTCAAAACACGGGGTGTAACAGCAGCAACAACCACCGCAGCAGCAGCAACAACAACAACAATAGCAGCCTCAGCAGCGGCCATAACTAGCAGCCCGTGGAAGAACCTTTAACATCAACGTCCGCCAGGATCACACTGACAAAAATGTTGTCAATGGTACGTTCCTTGTTAACGGTATTTATGCTTCGTGTTTATTTGATACTGGAGCCGATAACTGTTTTGCCTCGTTTGAATTCGAAAAGCTCCTAAAACATAAATGTGCTAACCTCCCAACAACCTTCGACGTGGAAATTGCCACCGGAAGAACCGTCACCGTTAGCTCCGTTCTCCGTGATTGTGCTCTCGAAATAAAAAATCAAGTCTTCCCGATCGATCTCATTCCGATGCAACTTGGTAGTTTCGATATCATAGTAGGCATGAATTTTCTTCGTAAAAATCATGCTGAAGTTGTTTGTTTCAAAAAGATGATTCATTTCTCTCTCTCAAACGGCGTCCAACTTTGTGTTTATGGCGAAGTACCCTCGAAGGATTTGAAGCTTATGTCATGTATCCAGGCAAGCAAGTATCTCCGCAAGGAATACTTGGCTTTCTTTACCCACATTGTAGTAGCGGAGGAGGAAAAGAAAACTTTGAAGGATGTTCCTGTTGTTCGTGAGTTTCCTAATGTCTTTCCTGATGATTTACCTAGTTTACCCCCTACTCGTGATATCGAATTTCGTATCGACCTTATCCTTGGAGCTAACTCTGTTGCTAAAGCCCCTTATCGCCTCGCACCATTCGAAATACGTGAACTTTCTAGTCAACTCCAGGAGTTACTTGATAAAGGCTTCATACGCCCTAGCACATCACCATGGGGCGCACCTATCCTTTTCGTGAAAAAGAAGGACGGATCATTCCGAATGTGCATCGATTATAGGGAACTCAACAAGCTTACTATCAAGAATCGCTACCCTCTACCCCGAATTGATGACTTATTTGATCAACTGCAAGGTGCTACGTGTTTCTCTAAGATCGATCTACGCTCTGGTTACCATCAACTGCGAATTCAGGAGCAAGACATACCGAAAACCGCTTTCCGTATCCGCTATGGCCATTATGAATTCGTGGTCATGCCTTTTGGTCTCACTAATGCACCCGCGGTCTTCATGGATTTGTGAACCGTGTGTGTAAACCCTTCCTTGATGGCTTATGTCACACCCTGGCTTTTGCGGAAGCGTGATTATGTGTGACTTGCTTAATATCATTGCATTCAACCATAACAAACATCTATATGATAAAACCATGATTTTCATCCATAAATTAAGTTACAAAACATTACAATCGTCATTGTTTAACCACAAACCAAGACTTCAAATTCAAGTACATAATAACCCAAGTTTTAAGTTCCAAACTAGACTTAGCAAGAGACATTACTAAAAGCTAGGCTTTGAACTATGTATCTTATCCAAGATAAGATGCACAATCCAAACCCTTCGACACTGGATGACATCTTTTATTCGAAGACACAACTTGACATCTTGAACGCCCTCCAGATCTGTCACACCCCCAAAATCCACAAGCGAAGTATCACAGCATAGAGGCGTGACTGACCAGGATCAAGCCACCAATCATATTGAACATCGTAATTAAGTAAATAAAACCAACCACAATATAATTGGTGTCCAAAAGAAAGTAACCAACTTTAAGTTAATAGCGGAAGTATAAAAATGTAAAACCCAAACATAAGTAATAAGTACATAAAGTTTATATGTTTAACATGGAACTTAACAGTCCATGTCCCACAACGACCACTCCTCCCTGTGCAAGCTCCATAAGCACCTAATGACCTGCAAGGCATGTAACAACGAGTCAACAACAAACTTGATCGAGTTCACAGTTGGTGTTCTTTTATAAGTTGTTTCAAAAACTATGAGTTCGTTTGTAAACCATAAGTTAACCAGTTTCCCTGTTTCCCAAACATATCCATAACCAGTGGGGGCTTCCCCATGTGAACCACTAGACCGTTACCATATCGACCACTGACTAAAGTAAGTTGGTGCCCTGACGTCAATGTCTATCATCATTGACTAGTGCCCAGATCCATTAGTTCACGCCCGTCCTCTGCGGCACGGTGTGAGGCTTGTCAAACCTAAATAGCGCTATCTAACTAATGACCCGCTCGCCATTGGCCCGGTGATTAAGTCGATATAAAAGGAGGGACTTCATGATAGAGATTTTGGTCTAGTATCCGTGTTGTCACCCTTCAATAAAGAGGGTGTGTACGAAATCCCCAAACCAGGAGATTACGTAGTTTCCAATCTATTCCTTATCACATGTTGTCACCCTTCAATAAAGAGGGTGTGTACGTGTTCCAAACCAGGAGATCACGCAGTTTTAGTTTAAATCCTTTACCCATTCCCAACCCTTGGGAATCCCATACCTTGTGGAAAGTGTGAACTCACCTCGGTTTGCTCGGCAGATACACAAAAGGTCGATTGAGCTGCTAGTGGTCAACCACGTCCTAACATGGTTACCATACAAGTCAAGTCTAGGTTCAAGTAGTGCACATAAGTTTTATGCATAAACTAACAGGTTACAACACATAATGATCATGGCCAGCATATTCAACACGTTAACAGTCAAGTGCATAACATATCCGAACTTGTGCGATTCACCCATTGAAGCCCAATAATACCCGGCCCAACATGTTGTGCGTCCAGCACAGCCTTATGCGATCCACAACATGTTGTGCGATCCAACATAAACCCGACCCAATATCATAAGTAACCCAATATTCACTCTGCCTAAACAAATAAACCGAAAATCAACTTGCACTACTAGAAAACATGGTTTTTGTCATGTAATTTTTGGTTACAAAATGGTAGAAATTGCCTTGTTGTCACCAGTTTGTCACAAAAAATACGGTGACAAAAACACCTGTGTCAATTGCCTTAATGCCACCAAATAGCCACCATTTTTATATTTTGCTACCTTATTTTTACCACCACAAAATTGGTCAATTTGCCACCGCTTCATCTTTGCTACGCTCCGCCTTGTTTGCCACCAAGTTGAAACGTGTTTTGATACCATTTAGCCACCGATATTGCCATCATTTAGCCACCGATATTGCCACCATTTAGCCACCATGATACCATTTAACCACCGATATTGCCACCATTTAGCCACCGATATTGCCACCATTTAGCCACCATTTTTTACACAATTTGCAACCATTTGCTACCATTTTTTACACAATTTGCAACCATTCGCTACCGTTTATTACTGGAATATAGGTTTGGTTTGAAATATTGGTTTTTAATTCAGACTTTTTTTCTTCCTGCTATTTTCATCAAAATTACATATTAATAAAACTACAAAATAATATAAAAAAGTCTAATAAAATCCAAAAATTATATAAAACATATCGTTTTCAAAAGCATATAATAAATACCAACTAAAACATAAAATAACTAAAATTATCCTAATAAGATAAATATCTAAACATTCAAAACAGGTGTTTATAGCCTATCTTCGAACTGAAGCTGTTAACATAGCTTCAATTTGTGACATCCTATCAAGCATAGCATCTTTATCCACCTTATCTTTTTCTTTTTCAGCCAACAACCCCGCAATAATTCCATTGAACCTTTCTTTTTCTTCATCTTTTTCCTTAACGAGCTTCTTGATAACTAAGTTCAACTTTTCAATCTACAAAACAACCAATGAATAGAATCAAGAAATCATAATTAACGAAAAGTAATAATGGGTCAAGTTAGTTGCAAAGAAAACAAAATACAATTGTGAGCTACAATTCAAATGCTAGAAGCTAAATACCATGTTCCAGTTTTTTACATATTAAAAGGATTAAAAATACCTCAGGGTCTTCTCTGCTATGTACACACAGGTCACTAACATTGCCTAACACGTACACTTTTCCTTTATTCCTGTCCTTAGTTCGTGACCACAAGTCTTTGTCAAATTTTGACCCAAACCCATTTTGACCCACAACCCAACCCAACCCGAGCCGACCCACCCGTTTTGTCGGGCGTAATCACTAACTATCAGGAATACAATTAATATTTAAGTGCCTTTTTTATACTTTTAAACCAACCCAACCTGGCCTGACCCGAAACCCATTTTAACTCGGACCCGTTCCAACTCGAACCCGTTTTGACCCGAATACATCCCAACCCGAACCTGTTTTGACTGTAGAATCAAAACAACCTTTTTTTTATTTGACCCATTCTGACCTGAACCCGTTTTGACCCGAACCCATTTTGACCCATTGGCATATTTCCCATATAGCTCAACTTTTTAATTTGACCCGTTTTGGATTAAAACACAACCCAAATCGACCAATTCACTATTAATGGGTCAAAACTATCAACTCTATAGTGGAGATTACTCGAGTAGTTGTGGTTAAATAGGTTAGCTTCATTATGCAATTGTACTTTGAGGGAAAAAAAGACGGTTTGCTTGCCAAACAAAATCAAAATACAATAGTTCAAATAGTCTATAACTTAAGAACGAACGTACCATTTCGGGTAAAGTCCCGCCTCCCACGTTATGCACATGCTTGTTTACAAACATACTATATAAACAAAAATCGGTGTGGACAAATGCATGAAATGCCTTAATCAAATTGTGAAACAGAGTACCAACGGATCCCTCCTTATACATTACACGGCAATCTTCATTATCCTGTTTTATCTGTTCAACAAGATAAAATTGAATTCTTAAATGGCCGAAACAAACAGACAGCTCAATATAATAGACACAAAAGATGAAAAAAAATAAAGAAAAATTACAAATAATAATATTATTAATATATGACATACTTTCCAACCACCATGTGGTATTTCATTAGCTTTTGAGCTTTCAACAGCATTCCCAGAAGCACTTTTAAGCATGCTGAGAAAATTAGCCACTTCCTTGGTTCTTTTTTGAATTAAATTATCATTTATTTCTGCATAACATAAAATCTTTGTAACTAGTATACATATTTACAACCGAAATTAATAATTCACAAGACCGGCCATCAACAAATGCTAAAATCATATATAAAGAAACCTTGATCTTCACTTTGTGTTGACTTTGACATTTGATTTTCAACTAGGGTTCTTAAGAATTCCATATTAGAAAGATCATGAGACATGAGTGTTTTGTCCAGCTTATCTCTATACTGAGATATGCTTTCTTTTTCCACCATATGTAAAGTATAATATGACTTTGTTCTTCAAATAAAAATCTGGTCACTGTAAAAATCCACATCAACAAATAAAATCACAGTCAAGAACACCCATGTGCAAAAGATTTCAACTTTCATTCAATATTCAAAAGGGTTTGGGTTAGGATAGGTTTGGGTAAAGATGAGATAAAAAAAAATAAACGAAAATAATAAAAAGAAAATTAAAAATCATAAAAAATGAAAAAAAAAATCATAAAAAAATAAAAAAAATAAAAAAATATAGTTTCAAACAATGAAAATAAGGATTACATGAGTTTGGTTGCCTAATACAGTTTCAAGCCAAGCTTGAATCTTCTTGGCCAAACTGAAGCCCGCATCATAAAGGTTCAGTTGATATTTCAAGTCGGTTCAATTGTATCATAAAGTTCCCAGCTGAGCAAGCTCGGCTCAGCTGTCATCTTTTGCAGCCCGACTTACAAGACCCGGTTCTGGATCTAGTAAAAATGCCCAACTTTCATTCCACAACACTATACAAACCAATCATATACATTTTTAATTCACTGCAGTAGCAGTAGCAGCAGCAAGAATACAACTTAATCCAAATTATTGACTGCCCATTTTATGTTGTTTGGGTTGGAATTGTCGGGTCTATTAACTATATATAAAGCAGGCTACTTTGCTCATGGTGTTTTCTTTACAACGATACAAAATTACAAACAACTAATGAGCCAAAAACACTAAAAAGAAACAAATTAAAAGACGACCAAAATATTAAAAAATGGACTTACAGAGCGTGGGATGGGCTTGGGTTGGGTAGCTGGCTTGGGTATCCGAACAGATGACTCATCTTCTGAAGATGAATCATCATCAACAACCATTGCAGAAGCTGGACCACCGCTTGTTGTCCACAGATAAGACCGGTTGGGTGGCGTTGCACTTCCAGCCATTGATCTTGCTGACCTGGAATCATTGTAAACAATTCAGTTATCAATAAAACAAAGTTATTTGTTCCCAATGTTTGTTTGGTTATGTTTTACATTTTTCATGTTTTGACTTTTATTCAATTTCAAACTCTATATCACTTTCTGGAGAGTTATACGCAAACTGGTGCGTAAACGTAATCAGTTTAATGCGACAAATACTCCAGAACATCAACATATACTTAACATACCTTAAATAACCTTTACATAACTTAGAAATAAGTTTTGAAGGCTTTGGTATGGAAAAAACAAGTTAATTCGACTATAGGGACTAAACTTGACAAACTGCGAAAGTATGCCAATTTGAACTGTAACGAACATTCCAGAACATGACCATAAGTTAAACACACCTTAAATATCCTTTATATAGCTTAGAAATAGTCTTTGAGGGGTTCGGTGTGCTAAAATAAACTTTTGGGTCATTCAGGGACTAAAAGCGTCAAAAAGTGCACAAGTTTGCATTTTCGCCTATAACTTACGTTTTGAATACATCCGGACGTCCAAAAATTTATGTAAGCATTATAATATTATGCTTTAGTGTTTGGCTTGTCAAAAATCCATTCGTCACACAATTTGGATCGTTTTTCGCCCTTATGCGCATTCCGTCGTAATTAAGCGAACATCGCGATCGTACGACCAAACGAACCAACATCCGGCATATTTTTGAGCATGTTTCATTTTCACAATGTTTAGGCATCATTTTAGGGCCTTAAAGATGGCTTAACGGGCCTTAAACGTGTCGGAAATGGCCTTAAACCACAACAGGGACCTAAACTGTCATTTCTGAAAGTTGTTTCTGATCAGGACACCCAGGCGGCCCGCGTCAGTTTCCCAGACCAGATTCAGAGAATTAAATTGCTGATTAACAGCCTTTCAAACCCCCAAAGGCCAATGCCACATGTCAAACTCTTGTAGTGGGGGCAAAATGAGTTACCACAACATTCCAACACATGTACGGATGAGATTCGATCACGTTATTCGAGAAACGATCCTAACGGTTCGAAGAATCCTATAAATACCCATCCATCCCCATTGCAAAACCCACAAGAATCTGATCTTAGAAGCTCTAAGTTGAAACCATTGTTTCATACCTGAGCTACTTGGATCAAGATTAGCTTTCGGGGACCCTTTGTAAGTATTCCTTCGTTCTTTTATTGCTTTTCGAGTCCGAAAGTCAAACTTTGTTTGACTTTCTGCATTGACCAGTTTTTGGTCAATGCGAAGTTCGTTTGAACTTCGCAACGTGAGCGTAATCACGATGGTTATAGTCCCTTGTGACTATGCCTACTGATTACCACGTTGTCTAGGGTCGTAAGGTAAGCGATCTAAACAATCGCTTATACTTTCGAACCCGACCCGTTTGGTCGATCATTAGGATCCGACCGAGCACATTAGGTGATTATAGTATATAGGGAATAACCTTCCGAGGTTATACCTTATGGTCACGACGTTTAGTTAGTTGTGTGATAGGTAGTTTATATGCCTTAGGTAAATTACCAAAATACCCCTTTGACGCCAAAATTCATTTTGAACATATGTAACGTAACTTTTGACCTCTAATCTGATTTGGAAACAATATTAGACATGTTAAGGCATATATTACTTGTCATAGGACTAGTTAAGCGGTCCGAACGCGTTTCACGCGAACGACGCGTTAAAGTAGCATAAGCTACCAAAACGGGTCGTAATGGGTCGTAAGCTCTTAGGTTAGGTTTCATTTAGTATGTAGGCTTTGTTAAACCATATTACATGAGTTCTCATACTCATTTGGTTTACAAGCCCTCATTCTATCCGATCTTCCGATTTAGGTCCGGTTTATTAATGTAGTTACCTATATTAGGTGCCGTTTGATATCCGTGATCTCTAGCATTGTTTGGTTGTTACTCAAGGACTACTAAGCAATCTCAAGTGAGTACATAGACCCCTCTTTTACAGTTTTCCAAACGTTTTGGGGTGAAACACATGTGCCTACTTGTTACTTTCATGCTTTCCTGTTTTCACATCATATATCTACTACGTTCGTTGGTACATTATAGTACATGATTTCATTACATTTCATGCTATGTATGCCCATTGTGTGCGTACTTAGTACATCGCTTTACATTACATTTCATGCTATGTATGTCCATTGTGTGCATACTTAGTACATTGTTTTACTTTACATTTCTACTATGTATGTTGACTGATAGCATGCTAGCACATTGATTTACATGACTTTTCTGCTTTGTATGTTAACTTAGCATACTTAGTACATTGTTTTCATATGACATGTATACAACTGCTATAACATTTGGTTTGCACAAACGAGACTTATATACGTTCATTAACATTAGCTACGCCGCTCGGTAGTAAGTACTGGTACCATAGGACTTGACAAATCCCATTCCTGACATCTCGGGTTTGTTTGGATGTAAGGAATGACTGAATCCGAAAACATTTCTTTTGATAACCTTGACTAAAAGGGTTATCCGACTGTCTCAAGGCTTGAATGTATGCGTTAACTTACCACATAAATGTTTGTATCAATGTAACATGCATTACGTTGCAAAACATAACTTTTTGATATATTCAAAATACTTTGTTTTGTACATTTCTACATTTGGATTATGTGACAATACTTTACTTACAATACATAACATTTGTTACACATTACTTGACTACTTTTGGACTATTAACATTTGATATGATTTATACAAGGACTTTCGACAATTGGTTTAAACATAGACTTTATACATTGTTGGTTTGTTTAAGTGACTTAAGTAACGAGATGTGAGTAATATGATACAAGCATGGTGGATACGCCGCTGGTACTTCCTATATATAAGTGTTTGTATTATATTACATATCATAGCGTTATTTAAATCATTCAATTTGGACTTATACATTTTACACAAGTAACACGATTTTCACAAGACTTTGGTTTACAAACAATTTACTTTATACAACTCATTTTACTTGGTTATACATTTAACCATACATTATTCTTTTATTTATACATATCATTTGATCTTATCGCTTTTTAAATGACTTACAAAACAAAACAATTTACAAGGTTCATGACTGACTTTTACTAAACAACTTTTTCTTAAACTTAAGTCATGAATCCTATTTTCACAAAACCTATGTATCTCACAGGCATTTTTATGCTGACGTACCTATTTTCACATGTGTTTTCAGGAGCTTTTGCGTAGGATGATGATCGTGACACTAGGGCGGACCTGTGCCTTAGAGACTAAAAATAAAGATAGAACTAGTTTGATTATGTTCTGAACTCTTTATTTCCTGTTTTGAGACAATGTAACACTATTGTTTGATAAATAAATTATAACTTTGTATGCCATGGTTGTGAAACAATTAATTCTGTTACAACACTCCCCGACGTTTCCGCCACGTTTGATGTTTTACGTGGTCGAGGTGTGACAAATGGAGTTCCAGCAGTTGCCCACCTCATACCTGCGGTTAGCAGCACACCGTGTGGCTTAACACTATTCACTCCATTCCATGGTTTTATTAGACAACAACCTTTCTAACGCTTCTGGTTCTCGAATCATTATTCGTAAGACTTCCGAATCTCAGCGCCCTCCCTGTTAACATACCCACAGATCACCTCAACGTTCTCATGGTTGCAATCAAAGAAAGGAAAAATAAACGATCACAGGCCAACAGTGGACCAAACTCAAATTCCTTAAAAGACAACAGTTTAAAGAGTGTAGAGGAGAGAAAAGAAGAATATAATCGAGCACGTGCAAGAATATTTAGCTCTACCTCAAGCTCTAGTTAAACAAGGACGCAAGAAGTATCCCAGCATAATAATAGTTCATTAACAACTTCAAAAATAGAAGAATCTGTTCCTGATGTTAGCAGTTCAGTCGATTCTTCTTCAGGAAGCAGTAGATCAGGTAGAACTAGAACAGAAAAAGAGTCAGTTGCTAGGTCAAGGAGTAATAGTAGAGCGGCTATCTTTCGTGATCGTGAAGTAGAGAAGAAGGATCCGGATTATGACAGAAACTATGACAGGTCAGCTTAACTAGGAGCAGTAACACTATGCTTTATTGCAGTATGAAACGGAAAATATCAACAAAAATCATTGCGGTATGAAATAACGAGCCATAGGATGATCACAGTCGATAAAATAGTCAAAAAACACAAAGGATACAGCTCCAAATGCTCACGTAAACATACAATTAACAGAGATAAGTGAAATCTACAAATCTGTGGTTAATAGAAACTAAAAATATCAACAATAATCATTCCAACATGAAATTACGATCCATAGGACGATCACATAGATAAAATCCTTGAAAAACATAAAAGCTAAAGTACCAGATGATAACATAAACATACAATTAGTATAGATCAGTAAAACCAACAAATCTGTAATAAACAGAAACTAAAACAATTCGTCATAGAATTACAAGCCCTACAACGATCACAGACGCTAAAACCGTCGGAAAACAACGATTCCGATCAGAAACACAAGCTAAACTTACAAATTCTAACATAACCGTACATACAATTTGTAGAGATAAGTGAAATCTACAAATCTGTAATTATGATAAACTGATAATATCAACAATAATCATTCCACGAGCCCTACGACGATCACAGACGCTAAAATCATCTAAAAACAACAATTCCTATCAGAAACACATCATAAAGTTACAGATTCTAACATAAACATACAGATAATTGAAATCAACAAAGGTTTGATTAAGAGAAAGTGATAACAAACCTTGGCATCATGCCATCAGGTTGGATTCCGTGTTCGAGGCAATAAAGCTCCCAACATGAGTTACCTACTTGAACACCTGCATGACCTATGTGTATACTTATGATCGTTGTAGGGCTCATAAAATCAAAACAAAAGCTCAACTAAAAACTAGAAATCGGCAAAATCGAAGTGATTTAAGTTAACAAAACAGTTGAATAAACCCTAGGTACTACACTAAAAACAACAGATCAACAAAAAACTCGAAATCGGTGAAATTGAAGTGATTTTAGTTGACAATACAGTTGAATCAAGTGCGGAAATGAAGAGAGAGTGGATGATTTGTACCTTACGAGTGTATTTCCATGGCGATTAGGAACCTAATTACGAGAATTTGGGGGTTTTGTGTCTCAATGTGGAAAGCGTTGTACAGTGAGCTTTGATGAAGGTTCTGTGTGGTGGCTAAAAGTAAAAAAGGATTAACAACATCATTGGTTTAGACGTAGGGCAGCGGGTTCTTTGAAATTGCTTCTGCAAGAGGCTTAGTTCTTCGATTGAAGAGTTCTTTGAATGGCTAGACGTAGGGGAGCGGGTGAAATGCAGGGATTAAGATTTTGGGAGAGGAGTTATTTGGTTGAAACCCAAATTAATTGACTTTTAAATTTTCATGTTGTCACCGATAATATGGTCACAATTAACAAATATCTTTTAATTTTTCGTGTTTTTGCGTATATTTCCCACAAATTGCCACCGAAAATAAAAAGGTGGCAAAAATTGCAACCACTTTGTTACCATATCATGATAAATACACTTATTTTCATTTTCGTGGCAAATCGGTGGCTAAATTTGCTACCATTTTTTTCGGTAGCAAATTTTGGTCACAATTGCCTAATTTTCTAGTAGTGTCGTGCGATCTACTTAATCTTGTGCGAATGAGGTTTTGGGCTTTAAGGCCCAACATCACACTAAAATTTCAAACAGTTGTGTGTGGCCCAAAACTTGTGCGATCGGCACTGTCTTGTGCGATCCACGGGTTTTGTGCGATCATGCATTTCATAGTTGTCCACTGGGCTTCATGTGGTTGCACCCTGCTTGTGCGATGCACCTTGTGCGATCAGATCAGGTCTTGTGTGACCTGATCTTGTGCGATCGAGAGGACTTGTGTGATCAGTTACATACTTTCCTTAATTCATGCAATTAATTTCAATTCCTTTAAAATTGATAACTTCCAAAAATCATTCCAATCATATGTTTGGCAATCATAACAGAAATTAAAATCTAACAACTCATCCAATCATGAATTCATATGAACCCTAGCTATTATCCAAATCATGAACAATAAAACCTCATGCAAAGCTTATAATCTGATCATCAGATTATAGAATTCGAATACCAATATAGTACATGATTTCCTGTTTTCACATCATATACCTACTACGTTCGTTGGTACATTATAGTACATGATTTCATTACATTTCATGCTATGTATGTCCATTGTGTGCGTACTTAGTACATCGCTTTACATTACATTTCATGCTATGTATGTCCATTGTGTGCATACTTAGTACATTGTTTTACTTTACATTTCTGCTATGTATGTTGACTGATAGCATGCTAGCACATTGATTTACATGACTTTTCTGCTTTGTATGTTAACTTAGCATACTTAGTACATTGTTTTCATATGACATGTATACAACTGCTATAACATTTGGTTTGCACAAACGAGACTTATATACGTTCATTAACATTAGCTACGCCGCTCGGTAGTAAGTACTGGTACCATAGGACTTGACAAATCCCATTCCTGACATCTCGGGTTTGTTTGGATGTAAGGAATGACTGAATCCGAAAACATTTCTTTTGATAACCTTGACTAAAAGGGTTATCCGACTGTCTCAAGGCTTGAATGTATGCGTTAACTTACCACATAAATGTTTGTATCACTGTAACATGCATTACATTGCAAAACATAACTTTTTGATATATTCAAAATACTTTGTTTTGTACATTTCTACATTTGGATTATGTGACAATACTTTACTTACAATACATAACATTTGTTACACATTACTTGACTACTTTTGGACTATTAACATTTGATATGATTTATACAAGGACTTTCGACAATTGGTTTAAACATAGACTTTATACATTGTTGGTTTGTTTAAGTGACTTAAGTAACGAGATGTGAGTAATATGATACAAGCATGGTGGATACGCCGCTGGTACTTCCTATATATAAGTGTTTGTATTATATTACATATCATAGCGTTATTTAAATCATTCAATATGGACTTATACATTTTACACAAGTAACACAATTTTCACAAGACTTTGGTTTACAAACAATTTACTTTATACAACTCATTTTACTTGGTTATACATTTAACCATACATTATTCTTTTATTTATACATATCATTTGATCTTATCGCTTTTTAAATGACTTACAAAACAAAATAATTTACAAGGTTCATGACTGACTTTTACTAAACAACTTTTTCTTAAACTTAAGTCATGAATCCTATTTTCACAAAATCTATGTATCTCACAGGCATTTTTATGCTGACGTACCTATTTTCACATGTGTTTTCAGGAGCTTTTGCGTAGGATGATGATCGTGACACTAGGGCGGACCTGTGCCTTAGAGACTAAAAATAAAGATAGAACTAGTTTAATTATGTTCTGAACTCTTTATTTCCTGTTTTGAGACAATGTAACACTATTGTTTGATAAATAAATTATAACTTTGTATGCCATGGTTGTGAAACAATTAATTATGTTACAACACTCCCCGACGTTTCCGCCACGATTTGATGTTTTACGTGGTCGGGGTGTGACAGAAGAGTTGGTATCAAAGCCAATGGTTATAGGGAATTAGGTTATTAGTAATGCTTTGACCTAGACTATAACCTTTCTAGGACCCCAACACAAGTTATCTTGTGTTTAGATTTTAAAAACATGCACTTCACCTATCCTTAGGTGATAACCACAACAGGAACATCAAGTTCGAATCCGCTTTGAAAATTAATCATCTGTTTTTGGATGATTGATTACTAGGTTTTGAACCCTCTGTTGTAAGGTTTTGAACCCTTCCAGTTTGATTTTTGCCTTGTGCCTTTCAAATTTTCAAAATCTCGTCAAAGTTTTGAGTTCTAAATAGTGTGAACACGTGCAAACTGGAAGAGTGAATGCCTGTACCCCGGGTTTTCTGTCTAAGGATAGAGTGTTCATACAAATCCACATAATCGGACCAGTCACTCTTACCTGGGAACTCTTGGGGTGAGTGTTCACTTATAGGCGAGCATGTCTTCGCGATACATTATTTTTGACCCATTTACTTTGATTAGTCACTGTGTGTCGTTGTTTGCTTTGCGATGCGGACAAATGACCACCATCTTTGCTTTTGTTGATTTTGATTCATCTCATTTTCTTCATCCAATCGTCTCACTCGTTTCCTTTCATGTTTTCCTCTTTTAGAATGCCTCCCCGACGCGAAAACTAGATAGCAACTGTCGAACTGGCAGAAATCATTGCGCAGCAAATGGCTGCTCAATTCCCAAACCTCTTTGCTCAATGTAACCAAGCCAACAACAACAACAATGCTCCATGCAAATTCAAGGATTTTAACTCGGCTAAACCACTCAAGTTTAGTGGTTCTGAGGGAGCGACTGGGCTTCTTCAATGGTTCGAGAGCATTGAGAATACTTTCCGCCACGTGCAGTGTCCTGACAATCGCAAGGTCGAGTTTTCTTCGAGTGTGTTTCAGAAGAGGGCTCTCACATGGTGGAACGGGGTTATGAGAGACCGTGGTGCAGAAGTTACTCTAGCACAAACTTGGGCCGAACTTAGGGCCCTTATGATGAGGGAGTTTTGTCCTCGTCATGAACAGCGAGCTTTGGAGAGAGAGTTCGATGACTTGAAACAAGATAGTAGTGAGCATCGGGCGTATACTGATAGGTTTGAGGAGTTGAGTCTACTTTGCCTGACTATGGTTACCCCACTCGACAAGGCTATCGAAAGGTACACCGACGGCCTACCTGACTCAGTGCAAGACATCATTACTGGTGCCACACTCCGTCAGGCGATCGAGTTAGCAGCGACATTGACTGAGTCGCAGGTTCGAAAGGGAAAGCTACATAAAAAGGGTGACAAGGGTAAGAAGCAGGCATCTGACAAGGAAGATAGCAAGAAAGGTCAAAACAAGAAAGGAAAGAATTCTGGTTCCTCAAATGGGTCTAGGAAGCGAAAGGCTTCCCAAAACTATGCCGTTACTGCACAGGCTCAAGCTGCACCAAATCAGCCTGCGCAACCACTAGCCAATAAGCCTTATCTTGGCAATGCACCTTTGTGCAACAGGTGTAACGGCCATCACCTACCACATCTCCAATGTCGTCATTGCACTAACTGTGGAAGAATTGGTCATCTTGCTGCCACTTGCCGCATTCCTGCTAATCAGAACCTGGCAGTTCAGAACCAAGCCCAACAAGTTGCTCAACATCTTGCTCAGCAACAAGGTCAAGCTGCACGACCTCATTTTCCTCCTGGTTCGTGCTACAATTGTGGGGATCTGACCCATTACAGGAACCGGTGCCCAAGGCTAGCCAACCAGAATCAGAATCCAAATCAGAATCAGGCTCAGGCTCGAGGTCGAGTCTTCAACATGAATGCTCAAGAGGCACAAGCAGACAATGAAGTGGTGAACGGTACGTTCTTTATTAATAATCACCCTGCATCTGTTCTCTTTGATTCGGGTGCCGATAAGAGTTTTGTGTCTTTATCTTTTGAGCCATTGCTTCGCGTGTCTAGAACGAAACTAGGTAAACCTTTGACAGTAGAGGTTGCTAATGGTGAACCCATTGTTCTTGATTCTGTTCTTCGCAACTGCCAGTTGAACCTTAACGACCATGTTTTTCCTATTAACCTCACGCTTATGCAACTTGGTAGCTTCGACGTTATTGTGGGTATGGATTGGTTAGCCAAGCATCGTACAGAGGTAGTTTGTTTTGAGAAGATCGTTCGTGTGCCGCTTTCGACGGGCGAAATCCTACAGGTTGGTGGTGAGAAACCTGCTGGTGGTCTCAAACTCATGTCTTGTTTTAAAGCTCGGAAGTATCTATGAAAGAACTATGTGGCCTTTTTGGCACATGCTGTAGCAGATAAGGGTAAGGGTAAGTCTATTCAAGATATTCCTGTTGTTCGGGATTATTCTGAAGTATTCCCTGAAGATTTACCTGGTCTACCTCCAGCACGCCAAGTCGAGTTCTGTATTGATCTCGTACCTGGTGCAAACCCCATTGCCAGAGCTCCATATCGTCTTGCACCGTCTGAGATGCAAGAGTTATCTAAGCAGCTTCAGGAGCTCTCTGACAAAGGTTTTATCCATCCTAGCTTTTCACCTTGGGGTGCTCCCGTTCTTTTTGTCAAGAAAAAGGATGGATCTTTTAGGATGTGTATCGATTATCGTGAGCTTAACAAGCTCACCATCAAGAATCGATATCCCCTACCTCGCATCGATGATCTCTTTGATCAGTTACAGGGCACTTCTTATTTTTCAAAGATTGATCTACGATCGGGATATCATCAACTTCGTGTGCATGAAGAAGATATTCCTAAGACAGCGTTCCGCACTCGTTATGGGCATTATGAGTTCACAGTCATGCCATTCGGTTTGACTAATGCTCCTGCTGTTTTCATGGACTTAATGAATAGGGTCTGCAAGCCTTATTTGGATCAGTTCGTCATTGTTTTTATTGATGACATTTTGATATACTCTAAGACGCGAGCTGATCACGAGCAACATCTTCGTCTTACTTTGGAACTCCTAAAGAAAGAGCAACTTTTCGCCAAATTCTCCAAGTGTGAATTCTGGCTTAAAGAGGTTCAATTCTTAGGACATATTGTCAACGAACAAGGTATTCATGTAGATCCCTCCAAGATCAGTGCGATTAAGGATTGGGATACGCCTACTACTCCTACCGAGGTTCGTTCTTTTCTTGGACTTGCGGGTTACTATCGCCGCTTCATTGAAAACTTCTCAAAGATTGCAGTTCCTCTAACTGCTCTAACTCAGAAAAACAAACCCTTTGATTGGGGATTCAAACAAGAGGAAGCATTTCTGACTTTGAAACAAAAGCTTCGCGTCGTGTCTGTTCTGACTTTGCCTGAGGGCAATGATGATTTCGTCGTTTATTGCGATGCATCTAAATTGGGTCTTGGCTGTGTTCTGATGCAAAGGAACAAAGTCATAGCATATGCATCGAGGCAGTTGAAGATACATGGGAAAAACTACACTACTCATGATCTTGAGTTAGGTGCAGCTGTCTTCGCTCTTAAGATCTGGAGACACTATTTGTACGGTACAAAATGTGTGGTTTTCACGGACTACAAAAGTCTTTAGCATATCTTCAATCAGAAAGAACTCAACATGAGGCAACGACGTTGGGTTGAGCTTTTAAACGACTATGACTGCGAAATTCGCTACCATCCTGGTAAGGCGAATGTCGTAGCCGATGCATTGAGTCGTAAGGAACATACTAAGCTTCATTGTGTTCGTGTTCAATCTGTTATTCAAGCTCGATCCGATATCCAAGCACGCATTTCTCAGGCTCAACAATCTTGTGTTTCACAAGGTTTGATGGATAAGGAATTTCCCTATCACATAACCCCTGATCTGGAACTGAAGGACAATGGATCGTATTACTTCATGGACCGTTTGTGGGTCCCAAGCCTAGATAACCTTCGCACCTTACTTATGGATGAAGCCCATAAGTCTCGTTATTCTGTTCATCCTGGCTCAGATAAAATGTATAAGGATCTTCGTATTCAATATTGGTGGCCTGGTATGAAGAAAGACATTGCCTTATATGTATCAAAATGCCTTACTTGTCTTAAGGTTAAGGCTTAACATCAGCGTCCTTCTGGTTTATTGGTGCAACCAGAGATCCCAGTTTGGAAATGGGAAAACATTACTATGGATCTCATTACTAAACTTCCGCGCACAAAGAAAGGTCATGATGCCATGGGTAGTTGTTGATCGTCTTACTAAGTCAGCGCATTTCTTGCCAATTCGTGAGGATTTTTCTGCTGACAAACTTGCTAAAATCTATGTGGATGAAATTGTAGCTCGACATGGTGTTCCTTTGAACATCATTTCTGACAGTGATGCTCGTTTCACTTCTCATTTTTGGAGAACCATGCAATCTGCTATGGGAACCCAACTTAATCTGAGCACAACTTATCATCCGCAAATGGATGGTCAATCTGAAAGAACAATCCAGACTCTGGAGGACATGCTTAGAGCTTGTGTGATCGATTTTGGTGGTAGTTGGGATTCACATCTTCCGTTAATTGAATTCTCCTACAACAACAGTTATCACTCTAGCATCAACATGGCTCCTTTCGAGGCTCTCTATGGTCGAAAATGTCGTTCACCAGTCTGCTGGAATGAGATCGATGAGGCTCAGCTTACTAGACCTGCCCTCATTTTAGAGACAACTGACAAGATTAAGAAAGTCAGTGATAACCTTCAGACAGCTAGAAGCCGTCAAAAGAGTTACGCGGACCCAAAACGCAAGCCCTTGGAATTTCAAGTCGGTGATCGAGTATTACTTAAGGTCTCACCTTGGAAAGGTGTGATCAGATTTGGAAAGAAAGGAAAACTTGCACCTAGATACGTTGGACCATTCAAGATCGTCGAAAGAATCGGTAAGGTAGCCTACAGACTTGAGTTACCTCCTGAACTTGGAAATGTTTATCCAACCTTTCACGTGTCCAATCTCAAGAGGTGTTTAGCCGATGAGAACCTCCACATACTGCTTGACGAAATTCGTGTTGATAAAACACTGAAATTTGTTGAGAAGCCAGTGGAAATCATGGAACGAGAAGTCAAGTGGCTCAAACGCACGCGCATTCCTTTGGTCAAGGTTTGCTGGTAATCTAAACGTGGACCCGAGTTTACTTGGGAATGCGAAGATCAAATGAAGGCGATATATCCACATCTTTTCCCACGAGTTTCCTCTAAATAAATTTCAGGACGAAATTACCACAAGTAGGGGAGACTGTAACATCTGTGTCTGAAATCATTGTAAACAATTCAGTTATCAATAAAACAAAGTTATTTGTTCCCAATGTTTGTTTGGTTATGTTTTACATTTTTCATGTTTTGACTTTTATTCAATTTCAAACTCTATATCGCTTTCTGGAGAGTTATACGCAAACTGGTGCGTAAACGTAATCAGTTTAATCTGACAAATACTCCGGAACATCAACATATACCTAAAATACCTTAAATAACCTTTACATAACTTAGAAATAAGTTTTGAAGGCTTTGGTATGGCAAAAACAAGTTAATTCGACTACAGGGACTAAACTTGACAAACTGTGAAAGTATGCCAATTTGAACTGTAACGAACATTCCAGAACATGACCATAAGTTAAACACACCTTAAATATCCTTTATATAGCTTAGAAATAGACTTTGAGGGGTTCGGTGTGCTAAAATAAACTTTTGGGTCATTCAGGGACTAAAAGCGTCAAAAAGTGCACAAGTTTGCATTTTCGCCTATAACTTACGTTCTGAATACATCCGGACGTCCAAAAATTTATGTAAGCATTATAATATTATGCTTTAGTGTTTGGCTTTTCAAAAATCCATTCGTCACGCAATTTGGATCGTTTTTCGCCCTTATGCGCATTCCGTCGTAATTAAGCGAACATCGCGATCGTACGACCAAACGAACCAACATCCGGCATATTTTTGAGCATGTTTCATTTCCACAATATTTAGGCATCATTTTAGGGCCTTAAAGATGGCTTAACGAGCCTTAAACGTGTCGGAAATGGCCTTAAACCACAACAGGGACATAAACTGTCATTTCTGAAAGTTGTTTCTGATCAGGACACCCAGGCGGCTCGCGTAAGCCCAGGGTGATCCTTTATGCTGCCCGCGTCAGTTTCCCAGACCAGATTCAATGAATTAAACTGCTGATTAACAGCCTTTCAAACCCCCAAAGGCCAATGCCACATGTCAAACTCTTGTGGTGGGGGCAAAATGAGTTACCACAACATTCCAACACATGTATGGATGAGATTCGATCACGTTATTCGAGAAACGATCCTAACAGTTCGAAGAATCCTATAAATACGCATCCATCCCCATTGCAAAACCCACAAGAATATGATCTTAGAAGCTCTAAGTTGAAACCATTGTTTCATACCTGAGCTACTTGGATCAAGATTAGCTTTCGGGGACCCTTTGTAAGTATTCCTTCGTTCTTTTATTGCTTTTCGAGTCCGAAAGTCAAACTTTGTTTGACTTTCTGCATTGACCAGTTTATGGTCAATGCGAAGTTCGTTTGAACTTCGCAACGTGAGTGTAATCACGATGGTTATAGTCCCTTGTGACTATGCCTACTGATTACCACGTTGTCTAGGGTCGTAAGGTAAACGATCTAAACAATCGCTTATACTTTCGAACCCGACCCGTTTGGTCGATCATTAGGATCCGACCAAGCACATTAGGTGATCATAGTATATAGGGAATAACCTTCCGAGGTTATACCTTATGGTCACGACGTTTAGTTAGTTGTGTGATAGGTAGTTTATATGCCTTAGGTAAATTACCAAAATACCCCTTTGACGCCAAAATTCATTTTGAACATATGTAACATAACTTTTGACATCTAAACTGATTTGGCAACAATATTAGACATGTTAAGGCATATATTACTTGTCATAGGACTAGTTAAGCGGTCCGAACGCGTTTCACGCGAACGACGCGTTAAAGTAGCATAAGCTACCTAAACGGGTCGTAATGGGTCGTAAGCTCTTAGGTTAGGTTTCATTTAGTATGTAGGATTTGTTAAACCATATTACATGAGTTCTCATACTCATTTGGTTTACAAGCCCTCATTCTATCCGATCTTCCGATTTAGGTCCGGTTTATTAATGTAGTTACCTATATTAGGTGCCGTTTGATATCCGTGATCTCTAGCATTGTTTGGTTGTTACTCAAGGACTACTAAGCATTCTCAAGTGAGTACACCGACCCCTCTTTTACTGTTTTCCAAATGTTTTGGGGTGAAACACATGTGCCTACTTGTTACTTTCATGCTTTCCTGTTTTCACATCATATATCTACTACGTTCAATGGTACATTATAGTACATGATTTCATTACATTTCATGCTATGTATGCCCATTATGTGCGTACTTAGTACATCGCTTTACATTACATTACATGCTATGTATGTCCATTGTGTGCATACTTAGTACATTGTTTTACTTTACATTTCTGCTATGTATGTTGACTGATAGCATGCTAGCACATTGATTTACATGACTTTTCTGCTTTGTATGTTAACTTAGCATACTTAGTACATTGTTTTCATATGACATGTATACAACTGCTATAACATTTGGTTTGCACAAACGAGACTTATATATGTTCATTAACATTAGCTACGCCGCTCGGTTGTAAGTACTGGTACCATAGGACTTGACAAATCCCATTCATGACATCTCGGGTTTGTTTGGATGTAAGGAATGACTGAATCCGAAAACATTTCTTTTGATAACCTTGACTAAATGGGTTATCCGACTGTCTCAAGGCTTGAATGTATGCGTTAACTTACCACATAAATGTTTGTATCAATGTAGCTTGCATTACGTTGCAAAACATAACTTTTTGATATATTCAAAATACTTTGTTTTGTACATTTCTACATTTGGATTATGTGACAATACTTTACTTACAATACATAACATTTGTTACACATTACTTGACTACTTTTGGACTATTAACATTTGATATGATTTATACAAGGACTTTCGACAATTGGTTTAAACATAGACTTTATACATTGTTGGTTTGTTTAAGTGACTTAAGTAACGAGATGTGAGTAATATGATACAAGCATGGTGGATACGCCGCAGGTACTTCCTATATATAAGTGTTTGTATTATATTACATATCATAGCGTTATTTAAATCATTCAATTTGGACTTATACATTTTACACAAGTAACACGATTTTCACAAGACTTTGGTTTACAAACAATTTACTTTATACAACTCATTTTACTTGGTTATACATTTAACCATACATTATTCTTTTATTTATATATATCATTTGATCTTATCGCTTTTTAAATGACTTACAAAACAAAACAATTTACAAGGTTCATGACTGACTTTTACTAAACAACTTTTTCTTAAACTTAAGTCATGAATCCTATTTTCACAAAACCTATGTATCTCATAGGCATTTTTATGCTGACGTACCTATTTTCACATGTGTTTTCAGGAGCTTTTGCATAGGATGATGATCGTGACACTAGGGCGGACCTGTGCCTTAGAGACTAAAAATAAAGATAGAACTAGTTTAATTATGTTCTGAACTCTTTATTTCCTGTTTTGAGACAATGTAACACTATTGTTTGATAAATAAATTATAACTTTGTATGCCATGGTTGTGAAACAATTAATTCTGTTACAACACTCCCCGATGTTTCCGCCACGATTTGATGTTTTACGTGGTCGGGTGTGACAAATGGAGTTCCAGCAGTTGCCCACCTTATACCTGCGGTTAGCAGCACACCGTGTGGCTTAACACTATTCACTCCATTCCATGGTTTTATTAGACAACACCCTTCCTAACGCTTCTGGTTCTCGAATCATTATTCGTAAGACTTCCGAATCTCAGCGCCCTCCCTGTTAACATACCCACAGATCACAACAACGTTCTCAAGGTTACAATCAAAGAAAGGCAAAATAAACGATCACAGGCCAACAGTGGACCAAACTCAAATTCCTTAAAAGACAACAGTTTAAAGAGTGTAGAGGAGAGAAAAGAAGAATATAATCAAGCACGTGCAAGAATATTTAGCTCTACCTCAAGCTCTAGTGAAACAAGGACGCAAGAAGTATCCCAGCATAATAATAGTTCATTAACAACTTCAAAAGTAGAAGAATTTGTTCCTGATGTTAGAAGTTCAGTCGATTCTTCTTCAGGAAGCAGTAGATCAGGTAGAACTAGAACAGAAAAAGAGCCAGTTGCTAGGTCAAGGAGTAATAGTAGAGCGGCTATCTTTCGTGATCGTGAAGTAGAGAAGAAGGATCCGGATTATGACAGAAACTATGACAGGTCAGCTTAACTAGGAGCAGTAACCCTACGCTTTATTGCAGTATGAAATGGAAAATATCAACAAAAATCATTGCGGTATGAAATAACGAGCCATACGATGATCACAGTCGATAAAATAGTCAAAAAACACAAAGGATACAGCTCCAAATGCTCACGTAAACATACAATTCGCAGAGATAAGTGAAATCTACAAATCTGTGGTTAATAGAAACTAAAAATATCAACAATAATCATTCCAACATGAAATTACGATCCATAGGACGATCACATAGATAAAATCCTTGAAAAACATAAAAGCTAAAGTACCAGATGATAACATAAACATACAATTAGTATAGATCAGTAAAACCAACAAATCTGTAATCAACAGAAACTAAAACAATTCGTCATAGAATTACAAGCCCTACAACGATCACAGACGCTAAAACCGTCGGAAAACAACGATTCCGATCAGAAACACAAGCTAAACTTACAAATTCTAACATAAACATACATACAATTTGTAGAGATAAGTGAAATCTACAAATCTGTAATTACGATAAACTGATAATATCAACAATAATCATTCCACGAGCCCTACGACGATCACAGACGCTAAAATCATCTAAAAACAACAATTCCTATCAGAAACACATCATAAAGTTACAGATTCTAACATAAACATACAGATAATTGAAATCAACAAAGGTTTGATTAAGAGAAAGTGATAACAAACCTTGGTATCATGCCATCAGGCTGGATTTCGTGTTCGAGGCAATAAAGCTCCCAAGATGAGTTACCGACTTGAATACCTGCATGACCTATGTGTATGCTTATGATCGTTGTAGGGCTCATAAAATCAAAACAACAGCTCAACTAAAAACTAGAAATCGGCAAAATCGAAGTGATTTAAGTTAACAAAACAGTTGAATAAACCCTAGGTACTACACTAAAAACAACAGATCAACAAAAAACTCGAAATCGGTGAAATTGAAGTGATTTTAGTTGACAATACAGTTGAATCAAGTGCGTAAATGAAGAGAGAGTGGATGATTTGTACCTTACGAGTGTATTTCCATGGCGATTAGGAACCTAATTACGAGAATTTGGGGGTTTTGTGTCTCAAATGGACTGGGCTTCATGTGGTTGCACCCTGCTTGTGCGATGCACCTTGTGCGATGCACCTTGTGAGATCAGATCAGGTCTTGTGTGACCTGATCTTGTGCGATCGAGAGGGCTTGTGTGATCAGTTACATACTTTCTTTAATTCATGCAATTAATTTCAATTCCTTTAAAATCGATAACTTCCAAAAATCATCCCAATCATATGTTTGGAAATCATAACAGAAATTAAAATCTAACAACTCATTCAAACGGACCAAACAGTCCATTTTCTCATGAATTCATATGAACCCTAGCTATTATCCAAATCATGAACAATAAATCCTCATGCAAAGCTTATAATCTGATCATCGGATTATAGAATTCGAATACCAATATGCAACCTAAATCATCATACAATCCCTCATGCCAAATCAAACTAATCGACTAGACATTTAATTAAGATCACATCCCATTAATATGTATTCAGTCATAGGTTATCATAATCATCATTCGGTCCATCAACCAAACAGTTCCATCCATCATATGTATACAACAATTGAACACATAATTTCCAATTCATGATCACAATCTCTAACAACATAACTACTAGCATGAAACCCTAGATTACATATCAAATCAAAGCAATCAAAATCATAGTAACTAATAAAGATGCATCACTAACCAGAAAGCTGAAGAACTAGGTTGATCGAGATGGGGGCTTCGGCTGTGAGGATTGCCGTCGAACAAGAGAGAGAGGAGAGGAGGGAATTAGGGTTTTCGTGTGTTGTGTATTTTGCAAGTTATGAGGAATAAAACCCCACACATGGGTTCTTGTATGCGTATAAAAGGAGTGGGCCGAACCCTTTCCTTGGGTTGCCCTTGGTTTCGAGTTCAAGGATAGTGGGCCGAGAGTGGTGTGCCCAAAAGGGCTTGTGCGATCGGATTAATGTTGTGCGGTTGGGTTCATGTTGTACGATCACATTATATCTATACATACAATACACACATTCACATAGTATAATAAACATTCCATTAAAACCACCTATCACGTAATCACATATTGTCCAAACGAGTTACATCAAAGTATAACGAAAAGTTCTGAAATACGAGTTGTCACAAGATCCATAATCAATTTCCTGAAATACATGTAGTTTGAAAACATCAACAAAAGTTGAGCGAGTTCATGTGTTTTGAATGTGTGCACGAACATCCCTGTAAACATTTGTAAGCATGTATGTATGTACTTGTAAACTGGTATGAAGCAACAAGGAAAACAAATCAATTAATGTGTAGCTAATACATTAATATGTGTGCAATGGTGTAGGAATGGCTAAATCCTTTATGCGTATTTCGTACCGGGCCATCCGGCGGGAACGACATAGTCGCCTCATGGTCCAACCCTCGGGCTCATGGGCGGGGCTCGCAACACCCAATAGATCTATCACTCATGCCCCTCGGTCCTTAAACAAGGATTAATGGTCTTTAGTTACTCGCCTACCCATTCACATGATCTAACAGTTCATTCCTTAGCTAACCATACCATTTGTAATCGTAATCATTTGTAACATGTATTTCACCCCCAAAGTTATAAAACTGAAAATAGTTAAAAGAAAAGGGGGACATGAACTCACAGTCTTGCGTTCTTCGATTCAAATAACTCAAAGCTTCTTCCCAATTGCACGACTACCTACAAACGTGCTATGGTCTGTTAGACGGATGGGTCATGCCTTGACTTTAGTCTTAATTAGTGTCTTTGAGTTGCGTATCTTTGTGTCACTGTTATTCCAAAGTATATAATTATTTGTTAAAATAATAAATATTTTAACTTAAATTATATTTATTAAATTTTGGAATATTAGTTAAAACAATATATTTTAACTTGTCACATTTATGTATTTATACATGTGTATTTTCCCCAAGGGTGGGTGTATTCATACTTGTATTCTTAAACTTGTATATTTTTGCCAAGTATCGGTGGCGTATTCCGGTGTGTATTCATACGTACAAAAAGTTAATAGAACATTATCACGTTGAGTATAAGAATACTTAATAAATACTATAAGAATACCTTTTCTCAAAATATATATTAATCATTTATAGAACATTATCTATACTTCTTCTTGGCAAAAATATTTATATTTTCATGTAACCCGCAAAAATAGTATATTTTCAAGATTATCTTTAAAAATATTTATAAATCCCACCCAAAAATAATATATTCTAAGTTTATTTAAGAAAATATATATTTTCTCCCAAAAATAATATATCTTCTAATAATTTCAAGAAAACATATATATTTTTATTTACCCAAAAATAATATATTTTCTTCTTGTCAAAAATTATGATACATCTTTGTAATATTTATAAAAATCACATTTTTGTTCTCTTAGTATCCAAAATACCATTTACCAAAATATACTTATGAATTTATTTCCAGAATATTTATGTAAGTTATATTCCTCGTTCGGTTTCTCCAATATTTTGGGTATAAATTGTATATTTATTTCTTGAAATTTTGGTAATATTTTGTATTGTATTTCTTGGTATTTTGGTGAGTTGTATTATTTCAAGTCCTAAAATAATATAACTAATACACATAATATACATATAATCATAGACATGGTGACATCTAAATATATATTCTCCTAAATACATATTTAGTCACTTTTTTTTTATCAAAAACCAACCTCCAATATTTTGTAATGTTTTTAAAAAATATTATGGAAAACTTTATATGATAAACCATGGTTAAAATATACTTGTAAATATTTGTTTAAAAATATTTTTCTAAGTGTTTAATCTCTAGAAAATTTTGCCATAGTTTCCCCTTAAAAATGGAGGTTTCCATGCTTTCAAAGCATATCATTTTCTTTTATAAATAATCACAATCAACAATAAATCAAATAATACTTACCAAGTGCCATAAATCAAGCATTAATCACTACTTCATGAACTTGAAAGTTTATAAAAATTTGTAGTAACATGGTAGTGTGTTTAGTAGGCTTAGTTACCCTTTAAAGTGTGGTTATTCATTTGAAAACATCATTCTTGAAGATTTTAGATCTTCACAACTTGTAAAATAATTTTTAAAAAATACTTCTTCTTGAATTTTTCTTGTTAAATACATGCTTCTACACTTGATTAACCACTAAAAATGTGGTTAGTTTCTTTAAGAACCAAGTTTATGTAAATCTTGTATTTTAACTTAGTTTCTTGAGAAATTAGTTTTGAAATCATCCACTTACATGATTTATATCACACTTTGATCATCATTTTTCAAGAAAACATTTTATACTTCAAGTTCATGCTTTCACATAAGGATGATCACTTTGATTTCTAACATGATCATCCTCTCAACTTGCTAGATTATGTCTTTAATCACCATCTAGCAAGTTCATAAGATGTTTAACATCATGAACACAAGTAATCATCAATCAATACTCACACATACACTTAAACAACATGTATTCTTATGATCTTTAGTCTTATGTTTAAGATTTATGTTCTTGATTATTAGTGTTCTTCATGATTAGCTTCTTGTAACATCTTTTAACCAACTTAACAAGATGTAAAATGAGGTTTAGATGATCTTACTACTAGCTCAAGGCTAGGGATGAACACAAGAAGATGAAGATGATATTCTTGGTGGTTAATAGCTTGTGAGAGAAGTCCTTCACCTTCCAATGGCTCCTAGCTCCTTATACAAGCTTCTTACACCTTAATATCACTTGGAAATTGGATGGATTAAACTTGAAGATGGTGGTGATGGGGGTCTTGTTCTTGGTAGTAAGTAAAGGAGAGGAGAGGAGAAAGTTTTGTGTTGCGAAGTTGTGATGAAAATGAGAAAGATAAACTAATGGTTACATATATAATTCTTCCAACAACATTTAACCCATTGTGTATAATGTTTTTAAAAGCTCCAACATGATCTATTAATTAAATCAAAGAAAATCTATAGTGGACCCCCTTGTGTAACCATGAATGGGGGGGGGGGGGGGTTATGGTTTGGTTCCAATGGTTAGTTATGGTTAGTAGTTGAAATCCAAGTGTTTTAGTTAGGGTATTAGTTGTTATAATTATATAGGGTGTTATGATGTTCGGGGACCATAACTAGCTCGAAAATGATGAAACAATGCTTCTAGTGAAAATTTGGTGTTTCGGGTAGTGTCCGGTTGGTTACCGGTTCGTTAAGGTGCTAAACTATGCAGTTTAGTGTGCTTTATGTTACCTTTTGTGACAGTTTTGATTCCTGACTTAGGAAAGTATTCTGGACCATTTAACCATTTTTCTGCATGACAATAAGTTGTTTAAATGCTGAATTTTGCTGAATTCTGCAGTTTATGTGAGTCTTAGGTACTTTCCGGCACTTAAACTATCACTAGGAAGGCAGTTTTATGATCCCTACTTTCCTACACACTATACTAGTGTAACTCTTGGTTTCTGGCTCATTCTATGTCTCAATACCATGTCTGTCTATGTACTGAACTCCGTCAACATTTTTCTGATTTGTCGATAACTGTGTCGTCTTTGTTTCGTGCATCATTTGAGTCAATAGAGTGTTGCATGCTATAATGGTATGACATTATGCAAAACGTGATGCACATGTATGTATATTATAGTAATCAGAAAGCATTTATGTCATTAAGGCACTAACCACTGTTTAATCATTGTACGAATACATGCAAATTTTGACAATTGTCACATTCTCCCCCTGTTAAGAAAATTTCGTCCTCGAAATTTAGTCTACGTTAACTCCTTAGAGTTACGTTATGCATAGATGGATATGTATAATACCAAAGTGAATAACCGCAAAACCAAATCAAGACTTATTCGTATCAGGTGATTCCAAGGACATATTGCAACAATAAGAACCCGACGGTTAAAGGGTATGTGTTTCAGAATTTGACGTCAAAGGAAACAAGACGTATAGAGGTATTAATTAGTGTGACTTTGTTAACAGGGGTTCAATAAGAGGAGTTTCGACCAATACAATTTCCAATGACCTTTCTGTAGGATCGAGAAACGACCAATACGAGTCGATCAGAAGAGTTCTCGATCTAATCAAAGGCGGAATTCAGAGATTAGATCTTCGTTCAGCTTGATATTTACTATTAATTGTCTCTTGTATTAATTAGAACACGTTTACAGACTTGGAGACACTTCGGTAGCACTTCGGCACCGGAATCCAAAAGTTACAAATGAAAGACATGAGCTCACTATTTATAGGCAGGCCAGTCCATATGAACTGGACATTGCCACTTCATGTGAAGTGGCCATTTCACATGAACTGGACACTACCACTTCATATGAACTAGCATTTCGCCACTTCACATGAACTGGATCTGCCAGTTCGTGTGAACTGGTCCAACAACCCTAAAAACCTATTTTCTAGGCTACTGAGCTCCGATCTATCCTATCTAGACACACGAATCGATACAAGACTAAGTCAACAGACATATGCACCAACAGACTCCCCCTTGGATGTTGACGAGTCTTCGGCACACTGTTCTTCAGTCTTGATCAGTCTTCTCACACTCTTCCAAAGTATTTGACACTGTAAGTCTCCATCCATCTTTCTCTTCTTCTCTTTCTTTTCCATAATTGCAACCTGACTTTCCAAATTCTTCTCCAGAATTGTAGCCTGGCTCTTTGAACTTCCAGGAGCTATTTCAGGATCCGAATCTGGCTCTTATGCTTTCACAGGTTCAGAACGATTCTTGGCTCTTTCACAGCTTCAGGAGCATCACCTGGCTTTCGGTAGCAACAGGATCAGAAACCTGGCTTTATCTTCTTCAGACTCCCCCTATCAATCATACTGGGATCGCAGTCTGGAAATTGTAGCTTAGGATCAAAAACCTGGCATTAATCCTCAGGAATCGAAACCTAGCTTTTTCAACGTTTCCTGCACATTCTCTACCCAAAACATAAGTTTTTATTTATATCACTTTGAAAAACTTACTGATAGAGAGCATTCATTCACCAAACATAATAGTTACATCAAGTTCAAATTAATGACCTTGATAAACTAATTATACAATATTTCTCAAAAATATCTTTTCAAAATCATTTTCAATCAAACTCTCCCAACCCAATGTGATTCATCATGTTTAGCACTCAGAATTTTGAAAATCAGCTTTCCAACATCAGTTGTCAAAAATCAGATGAAATAAAATCTTTTTAGATTTTCAAAAATTTATGCTAAAACACAAATAAAATCTTTTTGGATTTAGGGAAATAAACTATATACAGACATATTTTTGTGAGATCGCGTTAGAGGATCATATCAGTTTACTGAGACATATCAGCTGAACCGTTGATCTAAAATTACCACTAAAGTCTTATGCGCCCCACGATCTTAGCTTATCCCCTCATCATGAAATACACTGACTCACGTAATGCCTTTAAACTTTTATCAACTGTGATTTGTGTAAAAACAACGCAGAATGTTTAAACATTAACAATCAGGTCGATACTTTCGTATACGTAGAGAAAGTCCAATGTTTAAACAAAATAAGAAATAAAAACAAGTTGAAATTGTTTAGGCTTTAACCACCAGTTCGATACTCCCGTATACGCAGAGGTGATCCAAAGCTTAAACGAAACACCAAAGAAAATAAAGCAGAACGTTTAGGCATTAACATCCAGTTCGATACTCACGTATACGCAGAGGATGTCCAATGCTTAAACAAAATAAAGAAATCAAACAAGTTTAAGTCTTTGCAAAATGAAAACACAGAATCACAGTGACTTTTCAGCAAAGTTGTGAAAGCTCACAGACTTAACTTGTTTTATGTCTTTCGACAATCAGCGATTACCGAGCAGGCACACAGTCAAGAAGGACAAAACTAAGTACTATGTGTTTGATCGTGTTTCCCACCAGACTTAGGTTTTTTGCTTTATGTTTGTATCATTATCGCAAAACTACTGGTCTTAGCTGAGCCTATCGACACATCCCTGGTGAAACTGTTTAAAACTTTACATTTCTCTAGCGTGCACTGATAGTCCACTGATGTACTGTCATTTCCTCTTTTTACACAAAACTCATTTTTGAATTTTCGATGTTTTTGGATTTTAGATTTTATCATGTTTTTGTATTTTTCAAATTTTCAAAATTTCTAAAATTTTCTACTCCCCCTAAAATCAAAATATGTTTCAATTTTGATTTTCTGGGAAAATTTGAAAAACAAACTGTACAAAATAAACTGACACGCTGATGAGAATCACTTCAATTCTCAATCCACTTGGCATAAACAATCAGAACTCCCCCTGACAACAAACTATTTTCCCATTATGATTTCAAAACACTTAAGCTTGTTTTAATCAAAATGGTTTTTCCGGAAAATTAGTTTATCTGTCATTTCACAGACATGGGGTTTCATCACACTGTTCTTCAATCCACTTGTAAAAACCACTTATAGGTTTTTTCATAAACATTTTTCAAGAATGATGCCGATTCATGCTCCACGATTACCAACTTGGGAGCTCCGAGAAGTCAGGATTTTCAAGCAAAGAATACAGACACCCAAGCCTGACCATATTTGGGTGTAACTGTTTCAATTTCACTTGGTTTTTGAATATTTCTTTTTGACTCATAGAATTCTTTAACCCCTTTGGCCTTACCATTGACCATCTTACCAAAAATATGTTTCACTTTGCCATTAAAAGCCTTTTCGACATCAAATTCTTTCTTTTCAGAATAGAATTGATTCGAAATCTCCACTTTACCAACTTTTTGTTTAAAATTTTCAGTCCGCAATGGTGGAAAGTTTGCATCATCCAATGGCGGAACTGAATTTTCTTCTTTTAGCTCAACTTGTGGCTCCTCTGATTTTGACGAATCAGATTCATCGCCAGATTTACCATCTGATTTCTTAACAACCCACGTTTGGTTGTTAAGATTTACATTTCGTTTGTAAAATCTTTTAGAACTCTCACCAACTTCAAATTTTGAATTTTTAAACACTTTAAATTCTTCTGTTGGTGATTCATTATCAATCAATTTTTCTTTAAGTTTAGGAGACACTTCCTGTTGTGAGTTGGTTGCCTTTGAACAGTTCCAGGCAATGTGACCAACTTTGTAGCATCGGTAACAGGTGTCACACCCCGACCACGTAAAACAACAAAGCGTGGCGGAAACGTCAGGGGGTGTTGTAACAAAATTATCGTTTCATAACCATGGATACAAAAAGTGTTTCGTTTTATTGATAATATTAAGCATTAACATTGTTTTAACACATAACAAACAAGTTTTATATCAACTATCATCATTTTATGTCATTAAGGCCTCGTCCAGATCCTTGCGTGCACTGTTTTATATAAACTGACTATTTTCCCATTATGATTTCAAAACACTTAAGCTTGTTTTAATCAAAATGGTTTTTCCAGAAAATTAGTTTATCTGTCATTTCACAAACATGGGGTTTCATCACATTGTTCTTCAATCCACTTGTAAAAACCACTTGTAGGTTTTTCACAAACATTTTTCAAGAATGATGCCGATTCATGCTCCACGATTACCAACTTGGGAGCTCCGGCAAGTCAGGATTTTCAAGCAAAGAATACAGACACCCAAGCCTGACCATATTTGGGTGTAATTGTTTCAATTTCACTTGGTTTTTTAATATTTCTTTTTGACTCATAGAATTCTTTAACCCCTTTAGCCTTACCATTGACCATCTTACCCAAAATATGTTTCACTTTGCCATTAAAAGCCTTTTCGACATCAAATTCTTTCTTGTCAGAATAGAATTGATTTGAAATCTCCACTTTACCAACTTTTTGTTTAAAATTTTCAGTCAGCAATGGTGGAAAGTTTGCATCATCCAATGGCGGAACTGAATTTTCTTCTTTTAGCTCAACTTGTGGCTCCTCTGTTTTGACGAATCAGATTCATCGCCAGATTTACCATCTGATTTCTTAACAACCCACGTTTGGTTGTTAAGATTTACATTTCGTTTGTAAAATCTTTTAGAACTCTCACCAACTTCAAATTTTGAATTTTTAAACACTTTAAATTCTTCTGCTGGTGATTCATTATCAATCAATTTTTCTTTAAGTTTAGGAGACACTTCCTGTTGTGAGTTGGTTGCCTTTGAACAGTTCCAGGCAATGTGACCAACTTTATAGCATCGGTAACAGGTGTCACACCCCGACCACGTAAAACAACAAAGCGTGGCGGAAACGTCAGGGGGTGTTGTAACAGAATTATCGTTTCATAACCATGGATACAAAAAGTGTTTCGTTTTATTGATAATATTAAGCATTAACATTGTTTTAACACATAACAAACAAGTTTTATATCAACTATCATCATTTTATGTCATTAAGGCCTCGTCCAGATCCTTGCGTGCACTGGTTTATATAAACTGACTATTTTTCCAATATGATTTCAAAACACTTAAGCTTGTTTTAATCAAAATGGTTTTTCCGGAAAATTAGTTTATCTGTCATTTTACAAACAAGGGGTTTCATCACATTGTTCTTCAATCCACTTGTAAAAACCACTTGTAAGTTTTTCACAAACATTTTTCAAGAGTGATGCCGATTCATGCTCCACGATTACCAACTTGGGAGCTCCGGCAAGTCAGGATTTTCAAGCCAAGAATACAGACACCCAAGCCTGACCATATTTGGGTGTAATTGTTTCAATTTCACTTGGTTTTTTAATATTTATTTTTGACTCATAGAATTCTTTAACCCCTTTGGCCTTACCATTGACCATCTTACCAAAAATATGTTTCACTTTGCCATTAAAAGCCTTTTCGACATCAAATTCTTTCTTTTCAGAATAGAATTGATTCGAAATCTCCACTTTACCAACTTTTTGTTTAAAATTTTCTGTCCGCAATGGTGGAAAGTTTGCATCATCCAATGGCGGAACTGAATTTTCTTCTTTTAGCTCAACTTGTGGCTCCTCTGATTTTGACGAATCAGATTCATCGCCAGATTTACCATCTGATTTCTTAACAACCCACGTTTGGTTGTTAAGATTTACATTTCGTTTGTAAAATCTTTTAGAACTCTCACCAACTTCAAATTTTGAATTTTTAAACACTTTAAATTCTTCTGTTGGTGATTCATTATCAATCAATTTTTCTTTAAGTTTAGGAGACACTTCCTGTTGTGAGTTGGTTGCCTTTGAACAGTTCCAGGCAATGTGACCAACTTTGTAGCATCGGTAACAGGTGTCACACCCCAACCACGTAAAACAACAAAGCGTGGCGGAAACGTCAGGGGGTGTTGTAACAAAATTATCGTTTCATAACCATGGATACAAAAAGTGTTTCGTTTTATTGATAATATTAAACATTAACATTGTTTTAACACATAACAAACAAGTTTTATATCAACTATCATCATTTTATGTCATTAAGGTCTCGTCCAGATCCTTGCGTGCACTGTTTTATATAAACTGACTATTTTCCCATTATGATTTCAAAACACTTAAGCTTGTTTTAATCAAAATGGTTTTTCCGGAAAATTAGTTTATCTGTCATTTCACAAACATGGGGTTTCATCACATTGTTCTTCAATCCACTTGTAAAAATCACTTGTAGGTTTTTCACAAACATTTTTCAAGAATGATGCCGATTCATGCTCCACGATTACCAACTTGGGAGCTCCGGCAAGTCAGGATTTTCAAGCAAAGAATACAGACACCCAAGCCTGACCATATTTGGGTGTAATTGTTTCAATTTCACTTGGTTTTTTAATATTTCTTTTTGACTCATAGAATTCTTTAACCCCTTTGGCCTTACCATTGACCATCTTACCAAAAATATGTTTCACTTTGCCATTAAAAGCCTTTTCGACATCAAATTCTTTCTTTTCAGAATAGAATTGATTCGAAATCTCCACTTTACCAACTTTTTGTTTAAAATTTTCAGTCCGCAATGGTGGAAAGTTTGCATCATCCAATGGCGGAACTGAATTTTCTTCTTTTAGCTCAACTTGTGGCTCCTCTGATTTTGACGAATCAGATTCATCGCCAGATTTACCATCTGATTTCTTAACAACCCACGTTTGGTTGTTAAGATTTACATTTCGTTTGTAAAATCTTTTTGAACTCTCACCAACTTCAAATTTTGAATTTTTAAACACTTTAAATTCTTCTGTTGGTGATTCATTATCAATCAATTTTTCTTTAAGTTTAGGAGACACTTCCTGTTGTGAGTTGGTTGCCTTTGAACAGTTCCAGGCAATGTGACCAACTTTGTAGCATCGGTAACAGGTGTCACACCCCGACCACGTAAAACAACAAAGCGTGGCGGAAACGTCGGGGGGTGTTGTAACAGAATCATCGTTTCATAACCATGGATACAAAAAGTGTTTCGTTTTATTGATAATTTTAAGCATTAACATTGTTTTAACACATAACAAACAAGTTTTATATCAACTATCATGATTTTATGTCACTAAGGCCTCTTCCAGATCCTATGTGACGCATGTATCCTAGAACGTCAATCAAGCAACAACACCGGAAACATATGTAAAAAGAAAGTCAGCAAAGAAATGCTGGCGAGTACATAGGTTTTATAAGAGTATCGGAATCATGGCTTGTTTACATATATTGCAATACCTCGAAAACCTTGTTTTTAAAAAGTGTATAATATTGCAACATGATTAACCAACTCAAATCAAGATGGTAATAATTTATAAAATTTCGTAGCCACGATTCTTAACCCAAAAGCTTTTTGTTTTAGAAAACCATCTTGTAAAACGTCTCGTATAAACTTGTTAATAAAACTCGTATATTATTTCGAAAACATCATTGATTGACATCGTTTCAATATCGTTTACCCAAGTGAACTAAATAACGCAACGGTATGTAATATGTTGAAAACACTTGTATATAAGAAGTACCAGCGGCGTATCTACCATGTTTTCACCACATTACACCCATCTGTAACAACTGTGCTTGTAATCACTATGAACAGTTCTGTTATCAAAAAAACAATGTTATTTGATCCCAATGTTTGTTTTGTTATGTTTTACATTTTTCATGTTTTGACTTTTATGTAATTTCAAACTCTACATCGCTTTCTGGAGAGTTATACGCAAACTAGTGCGTAAACGTACTCAGTTTAATGCGAGAAATACTCCGGAACATCAACATATACTCAACATACCTTAAATAACCTTTACATAACTTAGAAATAAGTTTTGAAGGCTTTGGTATGGCAAAAACAAGTTAATTCGCTTACAGGGACTAAATATGACAAACTGCGAAAGTATGTCAATTTGAACTGTAACGAACATTCCGGAACATAACCATAAGTTAAACACACCTTAAATATCCTTGACATAGCTTAGAAATAGGCTTTGAGGGGTTCGGTTTGCTAAAATAAACTTTTGGGACATTCAGGGACTAAAAGTGTCAAAAAGTGCACAAGTTTGCATTTTCGCGCATAACTTACGTTCTGAATACATCTGGACATCCAAAAATTTATGAAAGCATGACTACATTTTATTTTATTGATCGCCTTAAGAAAAATCCATTCGTTGCGTCATTTGGATCGTTTTTCGCGCTTATGCGCATACCGTCGTAATTAAGAGAACATCGCGATCGTACGACCAAACGAACCGACATCCGAGATATTTTTGAGCATTTTTCATGTTTCCTATACTTTAACATCCTTGTGAAGCTTAAAAATGGGCTTGACGGGTGTTAGAAGTGCCAAAACACGACGATACGCGCACAGGAACCAAAACTGCAAAACTGCTAAAATAAAAAAAAAAATAGAAAAAAATATATATATAAAAAAATGCATAAACTCTTTTGTTCAGCCCTTAACACCTCCCAAAGGCCAAATGACACTTGTTAAACTCCTATGGTGTCCATTTTTAGCCACCACAACTTTGTGACAAGTGTACGGCTCGGATCGTGGCACGATATTCAAGAAACGATCCTAACGGCTCTACTTTTCCTATAAATACCCATCACATTTTCACCTCATTCCTCACAAATCTGATTAAAAGTGCTCTAAGTTGAAGCAAATCACTTCATACCTGAGCTACTCGATCAAGATTTACTAGCGGGGACCCTTTGTAAGTGTTCCTTCGTTCTTTTATCGCTTTTATAGCCCGAAAGTCGAACTATGTTTGACTTTCTGCATTGACCAGTTTATGGTCGATGCGAAGTTCGTTTGAACTTCATAACGTGAGCGTGATCACGATGGTTATAGTCCCTAGTGACTATACCTACTGATTACCACGTTATCTAGGCTCAGTGACGAGCCGTAGTTTCGGGCAGAATACGTATTCTTGCGTATTTTGTAACCAAACTACTCGTGAGCATCAAAACCGTTTTTTTTTATGCCAAACCTGTTTTCTAAACTTAGTTAAGCATGTTCTAACATGCTTAGCTCGTCACTTTTAGTATAGTGCTTAGATAAGGTCGTAAGGTAAGCGATCTAAACGATCGCTTATACTTTCGAACCCGACCCATTTGGTCGATCATTAGGATCCGACCAAACACATTAGGTGACCATAGTTGTAACCTTCCGAGGTTATACCTTGTGGTCACAAATGTTAGGCGTTCCAAACGCGTTTTACGCGAACGACGCGTTAAGGTAGCATAAGCTACCTAAACGGGTCGTAATGGGTCACAAGCACTTAGGTTAAGTTTCGTCTTAGTATGTAGGGTTTGTTAAACCATATCACACGAGTTCCTATACTCGTTTGGTTTACGAAACCTCATTCTATCCGATCTTCCGATTTAGGTCCGGTTTATTAACATAGTTACCTATATTAGGTGCCGTTTGATTCCGTGATCTCTAGCATTGCTTGGTGGTTATCTCAATACATCTGAGCAATCTCAGGTGAGTACATAGACCCCTCTTTTACTGTTTTCCAAACTGTTTTGGGGTGGAACACATGTGCCTACTTGTTACTTTCCTGCTTTCCAGTTTTCACATCATATACTGCTATGTTCGTTAGTACATTATAGTACATGATTTCATTACATCTTATGCTAGGTGTGCCCATTGTGTGCATTACTTGGTACATCGTTTTACATTACATTTCATGCTAGGTATGCCCATTGTGTGCATTACTTAGTACATCGTTTTACATGACATTTCATGCTAGGTATGCCCATTGTGTGCATTACTTAGTACATCGTTTTACATGACATTTCACGCTATGTATGTTCATTTGATTACATACTTAGTGCATTGTTTTCACATGCTCACATTTTGTTATGACATTTGGTTTGTTTACATGGGACAATATATCCATTAACATTAGCTACGCCGTTCGTTAGTAGGTAGTGGTACCATAGGAATTGACAACTCCCGTTCCGGACATCCCAGGGTAAGGGGACAGAAAGGAATGACCGAATTCGTTGACATTAAGACAGATAGACCTTTAATTTGTTTAAAGGGTTTTATCACCACAGTCGCCAGGCTTGGATGTATGCATTTTTACAATACCACATAAATGTTCATATTAAATAGTTGCATGCATTTACACAAAACATAGCTTTGATTTAAACCAAGTTTTACTTCAATACTTTGTTTTTGTGCATATGGTTTAGTTGAGACATTTCACTTGCCATACATGACATTTTGACATAGACATTTGACATGGATATTTTGACATAGACATTTGACATGGATATTTGACATAGACATTTGACATGGATATTTGACATAGACATTTGACATGATTTACATCTTGACATAAACACTTTGACATATTATTCAATACATTTGACAATATGGTTTAAACATAGACTTCTTACATCGGTTTGGTTTGATTAAGTGATTAAGTTAACGATGCGTGTGTAATATGATACAAGCATGGTGGATACGCCGCTGGTACTTCCTATATATAAGTGTTTGTATGGTATTACATGGCGTAACGTTATTTGAATCATTTCAGTTTGAGACATAGAACATTTTATACAAATAACATACTTTTCACAAGACATTGATTTATAAACATCTTATCTTATGCAAACATATTTTACTTGGTTATTCATTTAACCTTACATTTATTTATACTTATCATCTGATCTTATCGATTTTCAAATGATTTACAAGACAAAACAAATAACAAGGTTCATGACTAAACATTTTCTCAAACATAAGTCATGAATCTTATTTTCACAAAACCTATGTATCTCACAGGCACTTTTATGCTGACGTACCTATTTTCACATGTGTTTTCAGGTGCTTTTCCATAGGATGTTGATCACGATACTAGGGCGGACCTGTGCCTTAGAAACTTTAAAAGAAGATAGACTATGTTTAATTATGTTCTGAACTCTTTAATTTCCTGTTTGAAACAATGAAACACCCTTGTTTAATAATTAAATAAAACTTTGTATGCCATGGTTATGAGACAATTAATTCTGTCGCAACACGCCCCGATGTTTCCGCCGCGATTTGTTGTTTTACGCGGTCGGGGTGTGACAGAAGAGTTGGTATCAGAGCCAATGGTTATAGGGAACTAGGTTATTAGTAATGCTTTGACCTAGACTATAACTTTTCTAGGAACCTAACACAAGTTATCTTGTGTTTAGATCTTAAAACATGTACATCACCTATCCTTAGGTGATTAACAAAACAAGGAACCAAAATTTTTCCGAAACGATTTTTGAAAAACAATCATCTGTTTTTGAATAAATTTTTACAAGGTTTTGAACCCTCTGTTTTATGGTTTTGAACCCTTTTCAGTATTGGTTTTTGGCCTTGTGCCTTCTAATTTTCAAAATCCCGTCAAACGTTTTGGGTTTTAAATAATGTGAACATGTGCAAACTGGAAGGGTGAATGCCTGTATTCTGGGTTTTCTGTCTAGGCAAGCACTTCGTATACATCTCAACCAGACGCGAGACCAGTTGTGCTTACCTGGGAATTCTTGGAGTGAGTGTTCACTTATAGGCGAGCATGTCTTCATTATACATTATTTTTGACCCATTTACTTTGATTAGTCACTGTGAGTCGTTTGTTTGCTTTGTGATACGGACGAATGACCACCATCTATGCTGTTTGCAATTCTTGTTTTTATCATCTCATTCTTTTCATCCAATCATCTCACTCGTTTCTTTTCATGTTTTCCTCTTTTAGAATGCCTCCTCGACGCGAGAATCAGATAGCAACTGCCGAGCTGGCAGAAATTATTGCGCAGCAGATGGCTGCTCAATTTCCAAATCTCTTTGCTCAATGGAACCAGGCCAACAACAACAACAATGTTCCATGCAAATACAAGGATTTTAACCAGGCCAAACCACTCAAGTTTAGTGGTTCTGAGGGAGCGACTGGGCTTCTTCAGTGGTTCGAGAGTATAGAGAATACCTTTCGCCATGTGCAGTGTCCGGATAATCGCAAGGTCGAGTTCTCCTCGAGCGTATTTCAGAAGAGGGCTTTGACATGGTGGAACGGGGTTATGAGAGACCAGGGTGCAGAAGTTGCTCTCGCACAGACATGGGCTGAACTTAGAGCCCTTATGATGAGGGAATTCTGTCCTCGTCATGAGCAGCGAGCGTTGGAGAAGGAGTTTGATGTTTTGAAGCAAGATAGTGGTGAGCACAGGGCTTATACTGATCGGTTTGAAGAATTGAGTCTGCTTTGCCCAACAATGGTCACCCCACTCGACAAGGCTATCGAGAGATACATCGATGGCCTACCTGACTCGGTACAAGACATTCTTACTGGTAGTAACCCTGCCACCCTTCGTCAGGCAATCGAGCTATCTGCGACATTGACTGAGTCGCAGATTAGAAAGGGAAAGCTACACAGGAAGGGTGACAAGGGCAAGAAGCAGTCGGCTGACAAGGAAGATAGCAAGAAAGGTCAAAACTTGAATGGAAAGAACTCTGGTTCTTCGAAGAGGTCAAAGAAGCGTAAGGCTTCTCAAAATTTTGCTATCACTGCTCAAGCAAACCAGGCAGCTCCCAACCAACCTGCACAGCCTCTAGCGAAGAGACCCTATTCAGGGAATGCACCTTTGTGCAATAGATGCAACAGTCACCACCAGCCGCAACTTCCATGCCGTTTCTGTACTAACTGTGGGAAATCAGGCCATCTCGCCAATTTTTGTCGATCTGCTCAGAATCCCGCGGTTCAGAACCCGGCTCAACAAGCTGCTCCGCAACAGGGTCAAGCTGCACGACCACAATACCCACCAGGTGCTTGTTACAATTGTGGGGATCTGACCCACTACAGGAACCGGTGTCCAAGGCTAGCCAACCAGAACCAGAACCAGAACCAGAACCAGAACCAGAACCAGAACCAGAATCCGGCTCCGGCTCGAGGCCGAGTTTTTAACATGAATGCCCAAGAGGCACAGGCTGACGATAATGTGGTGAACGGTACGTTCTTTATTAATAATCAGCCTGCATCTGTTCTTTTCGATTCTGGTGCCGATAAAAGTTTCGTGTCTTTGTCTTTTGAGCAAATGCTTCGCGTGTCTAGAACGAAACTAGGCAAATCTTTGACAGTAGAGGTTGCTAGTGGTGAACCCATTATTATTGATTCTGTTCTTCGCAACTGTCAGTTGAATCTTAACGACCATCTTTTTCCTATTGACCTCGCGCCTATGCAACTTGGAAGCTTCGACGTTATTGTGGGAATGGATTGGTTATCCAAGCATCACGCAGAGATAGTTTGTTCTGAGAAGATTGTTCGTGTGCCGCTTTCGACAGACGAGATTCTGCAGGTTCAAGGTGAGAAGCCTATCGGTGGTCTCAAACTCATGTCTTGTTTTAAAGCTCGGAAGTATCTGCAGAAGAACTATGTGGCTTTCTTAGCACATGTTACAGAAGATAAAGGCAAGGGTAAGTCTATTTCAGATATTCCTGGCGTTCGGGATTATTCTGAAGTGTTCCCTGAAGATTTACCTGGTCTACCTCCAGCACGCCAAGTCGAGTTCCGCATTGATCTCGTACCTGGTGCAAATCCCATTGCCAGAGCTCCATATCGTCTTGCACCGTCTGAGATGCAAGAGTTGTCTAAACAGCTTCAGGAACTCTCTGACAAAGGTTTTATCCGTCCTAGCTTTTCACCTTGGGGTGCTCCCGTTCTTTTTGTAAAGAAGAAGGATGGATCCTTTAGGATGTGTATCGATTATCGTGAGCTTAACAAGCTTACCATCAAGAATCGATATCCTCTACCTCGCATAGACGACCTCTTTGATCAGTTACAAGGTGCTTCTTATTTTTCGAAGATTGATCTGCGTTCCGGGTATCATCAACTTCGGGTGCAAGAAGAAGACATTCCGAAGACAGCGTTCCGTACTCGTTATGGGCATTATGAATTCACAGTCATGCCATTCGGTTTGACTAATGCTCCTGCTGTTTTCATGGACTTAATGAATAGGGTCTGCAAACCTTATTTGGATCAGTTCGTCATTGTTTTTATTGACGACATCTTGATATACTCTAAGACACGAGCTGATCACGAGCAGCATCTTCGTCTTACTCTGGAACTCCTAAAGAAAGAGCAACTTTTCGCCAAATTCTCCAAGTGCGAATTTTGGCTTAAAGAAGTTCAATTTTTGGGACACATTATCAATGAACGAGGTGTTCATGTAGATCCCTCCAAGATCAGTGCGATTAAGGATTGGGACACACCTACTACTCCTACTGAAGTTCGTTCTTTTCTTGGTCTAGCGGGTTATTATCGCCGCTTCATTGAAAACTTCTCTAAGATTGCAGTTCCTCTAACTGCTCTAACTCAGAAGAAAATGCCCTTTTATTGGGGATATAAACAAGAGGAAGCTTTTCAACACCTGAAGCAGAAGCTTTGCGATGCACCTGTTCTATCATTGCCTGAGGGTGATGATGATTTTGTAGTGTATTGTGATGCATCTAAATTGGGTCTTGGCTGTGTTCTTATGCAAAGGAACAAAGTCATAGCTTATGCATCGAGGCAGTTGAAGATACATGAGAAGAACTACACCACTCATGATCTTGAGTTGGGTGCAGTTGTTTTCGCTCTCAAGATCTGGAGACACTATTTGTACGGTACAAAATGTGTGGTTTTCACTGACCACAAAAGTCTTCAGCATATCTTCAACCAGAAAGAACTCAACATGAGACAGCGACGTTGGGTTGAGCTTTTAAACGACTACGACTGTGAAATTCGCTACCATCCTGGTAAGGCGAATGTCGTGGCCGATGCATTGAGTCGTAAGGAACATACTAAGCTTCATTGTGTACGTGTTCAATCAGTTATTCAAGCTCGATCTGATATTCAAGCCCGCATTTCCCAGGCTCAACAATCTTGTGTTGCACAAGGTTTGATGGATAAGGAATTTCCTTATCACATAACACCTGCTCTGGAACTGAAGGACAATGGATCGTATTACTTCATGGACCGTTTGTGGGTCCCAAGCCAGGATGATCTTCGTACCTTGCTTATGGATGAAGCCCATAAGTCTCGCTATTCTATTCATCCGGGCACAGATAAAATGTATAAGGATCTTCGTATTCACTATTGGTGGCCTGGTATGAAGAAAGACATTGCCTTATACGTTTCAAAATGCCTTACTTGTCTTAAGGTTAAGGCTGAACATCAGCGTCCATCTGGTTTATTGGAACAACCAGAGATCCCAGTTTGGAAATGGGAAAACATTACTATGGATCTTGTTACCAAACTTCCACGCACAAAGAAGGGTCATGATGCCATCTGGGTAGTCGTTGATCGTCTTACAAAGTCAGCACATTTCTTGCCAATCCGTGAGGATTTTCCTGCTGACAGACTTGCACAAATCTATGTGGATGAAATTGTAGCCCGACATGGTGTTCCGTTGAACATCATTTCTGACAGAGATGCTCGTTTCACGTCTCACTTTTGGAGAACCATGCAATCTGCTATGGGGACCCAACTTAATCTGAGCACAGCTTATCATCCGCAAACGGATGGTCAATCTGAGAGAACAATCCAGACTCTGGAGGATATGCTAAGAACTTGTGTGATCGATTTTGGTGGTAGCTGGGATTCACATCTTAAATTGATTGAATTCTCCTACAACAACAGTTATCACACCAGCATCAAAATGGCTCCTTTCGAAGCTCTCTATGGTCGAAAATGTCGTTCACCAGTCTGCTGGAATGAGATTGGCGAGGCTCAACTTACTGGACCTGCCCTCATTTTAGAGACAACTGACAAGGTCAAGAAGGTTCGTGATAACCTTCAGGCAGCTAGAAGCCGTCAGAAGATTTACGCGGACCCAAAACGCAAAGCCTTTGAATTTCAAGTCGGTGATCGAGTATTACTTAAGGTCTCACCTTGGAAAGGTGTGATCAGATTTGGAAAGAAAGGAAAACTTGCACCTAGATACGTTGGACCATTCAAGATCGTCGAAAGAATCGGAAAGGTAGCCTACAGACTTGAGTTACCTCCTGAACTTGGAAATGTTCATCCAACTTTTCACATATCAAATCTCAAGAAGTGTATAGCTGATGAGAACTACTCCATACCGCTTGACGAAATTCGTGTTGGCAAAACACTGAAATTTGTTGAGAAACCAGTGGAAATCATGGAACGTGAAGTCAAGTGGCTTAAACGCAAGCGCATTCCTTTGGTCAAAGTTCGCTGGGAAGCTAAACGTGGACCTGAGTTTACTTGGGAACGCGAAGATCAAATGAAGGCGAAATATCCACATCTTTTTCCACAAGTTTCCTCTAAATAAATTTCGGGACGAAATTTCCACAAGTAGGGGAGACTGTAACAACTGTGCTTGTAATCACTATGAACAGTTCTGTTATCAAAAAAACAATGTTATTTGATCCCAATGTTTGTTTTGTTATGTTTTACATTTTTCATGTTTTGACTTTTATGTAATTTCAAACTCTACATCGCTTTCTGGAGAGTTATACGCAAACTAGTGCGTAAACGTACTCAGTTTAATGCGAGAAATACTCCGGAACATCAACATATACTCAACATACCTTAAATAACCTTTACATAACTTAGAAATAAGTTTTGAAGGCTTTGGTATGGCAAAAACAAGTTAATTCGCTTACAGGGACTAAATATGACAAACTGCGAAAGTATGTCAATTTGAACTGTAACGAACATTCCGGAACATAACCATAAGTTAAACACACCTTAAATATCCTTGACATAGCTTAGAAATAGGCTTTGAGGGGTTCGGTGTGCTAAAATAAACTTTTGGGACATTCAGGGACTAAAAGTGTCAAAAAGTGCACAAGTTTGCATTTTCGCGCATAACTTACGTTCTGAATACATCTGGACATCCAAAAATTTATGAAAGCATGACTACATTTTATTTTATTGATCGCCTTAAGAAAAATCCATTCGTTGCGTCATTTGGATCGTTTTTCGCGCTTATGCGCATACCGTCGTAATTAAGCGAACATCGCGATCGTACGACCAAACGAACCGACATCCGAGATATTTTTGAGCATTTTTCATGTTTCCTATACTTTAACATCCTTGTGAAGCTTAAAAATGGGCTTGACGGGTGTTAGAAGTGCCAAAACACGACGATACGCGCACAGGAACCAAAACTGCAAAACTGCTAAAATAATAAAAAAAATAGAAAAAAATATATATATAAAAAAATGCATAAACTCTTTTGTTCAGCCCTTAACACCTCCCAAAGGCCAAATGACACTTGTTAAACTCCTATGGTGTCCATTTTTAGCCACCACAACTTTGTGACAAGTGTACGGCTCGGATCGTGGCACGATATTCAAGAAACGATCCTAACGGCTCTACTTTTCCTATAAATACCCATCACATTTTCACCTCATTCCTCACAAATCTGATTAAAAGTGCTCTAAGTTGAAGCAAATCACTTCATACCTGAGCTACTCGATCAAGATTTACTAGCGGGGACCCTTTGTAAGTGTTCCTTCGTTCTTTTATCGCTTTTATAGCCCGAAAGTCGAACTATGTTTGACTTTCTGCATTGACCAGTTTATGGTCGATGCGAAGTTCGTTTGAACTTCATAACGTGAGCGTGATCACGATGGTTATAGTCCCTAGTGACTATACCTACTGATTACCACGTTATCTAGGCTCAGTGACGAGCCGTAGTTTCGGGCATAATACGTATTCTTGCGTATTTTGTAACCAAACTACTCGTGAGCATCAAAACCGTTTTTTTTTATGCCAAACCTGTTTTCTAAACTTAGTTAAGCATGTTCTAACATGCTTAGCTCGTCACTTTTAGTATAGTGCTTAGATAGGGTCGTAAGGTAAGCGATCTAAACGATCGCTTATACTTTCGAACCCGACCCATTTGGTCGATCATTAGGATCCGACCAAACACATTAGGTGACCATAGTTGTAACCTTCCGAGGTTATACCTTGTGGTCACAAATGTTAGGCGTTCCAAACGCGTTTTACGCGAACGACGCGTTAAGGTAGCATAAGCTACCTAAACGGGTCGTAATGGGTCACAAGCACTTAGGTTAAGTTTCGTCTTAGTATGTAGGGTTTGTTAAACCATATCACACGAGTTCCTATACTCGTTTGGTTTACGAAACCTCATTCTATCCGATCTTCCGATTTAGGTCCGGTTTATTAACATAGTTACCTATATTAGGTGCCGTTTGATTCCGTGATCTCTAGCATTGCTTGGTGGTTATCTCAATACATCTGAGCAATCTCAGGTGAGTACATAGACCCCTCTTTTACTGTTTTCCAAACTGTTTTGGGGTGGAACACATGTGCCTACTTGTTACTTTCCTGCTTTCCAGTTTTCACATCATATACTGCTATGTTCGTTAGTACATTATAGTACATGATTTCATTACATCTTATGCTAGGTGTGCCCATTGTGTGCATTACTTGGTACATCGTTTTACATTACATTTCATGCTAGGTATGCCCATTGTGTGCATTACTTAGTACATCGTTTTACATGACATTTCATGCTAGGTATGCCCATTGTGTGCATTACTTAGTACATCGTTTTACATGACATTTCACGCTATGTATGTTCATTTGATTACATACTTAGTGCATTGTTTTCACATGCTCACATTTTGTTATGACATTTGGTTTGTTTACATGGGACAATATATCCATTAACATTAGCTACGCCGTTCGTTAGTAGGTAGTGGTACCATAGGAATTGACAACTCCCGTTCCGGACATCCCAGGGTAAGGGGACAGAAAGGAATGACCGAATTCGTTGACATTAAGACAGATAGACCTTTAATTTGTTTAAAGGGTTTTATCACCACAGTCGCCAGGCTTGGATGTATGCATTTTTACAATACCACATAAATGTTCATATTAAATAGTTGCATGCATTTACACAAAACATAGCTTTGATTTAAACCAAGTTTTACTTCAATACTTTGTTTTTGTGCATATGGTTTAGTTGAGACATTTCACTTGCCATACATGACATTTTGACATAGACATTTGACATGGATATTTTGACATAGACATTTGACATGGATATTTGACATAGACATTTGACATGGATATTTGACATAGACATTTGACATGATTTACATCTTGACATAAACACTTTGACATATTATTCAATACATTTGACAATATGGTTTAAACATAGACTTCTTACATCGGTTTGGTTTGATTAAGTGATTAAGTTAACGATGCGTGTGTAATATGATACAAGCATGGTGGATACGCCGCTGGTACTTCCTATATATAAGTGTTTGTATGGTATTACATGGCGTAACGTTATTTGAATCATTTCAGTTTGAGACATAGAACATTTTATACAAATAACATACTTTTCACAAGACATTGATTTATAAACATCTTATCTTATGCAAACATATTTTACTTGGTTATTCATTTAACCTTACATTTATTTATACTTATCATCTGATCTTATCGATTTTCAAATGATTTACAAGACAAAACAAATAACAAGGTTCATGACTAAACATTTTCTCAAACATAAGTCATGAATCTTATTTTCACAAAACCTATGTATCTCACAGGCATTTTTATGCTGACGTACCTATTTTCACATGTGTTTTCAGGTGCTTTTCCATAGGATGTTGATCACGATACTAGGGCGGACCTGTGCCTTAGAAACTTTAAAAGAAGATAGACTATGTTTAATTATGTTCTGAACTCTTTAATTTCCTGTTTGAAACAATGAAACACCCTTGTTTAATAATTAAATAAAACTTTGTATGCCATGGTTATGAGACAATTAATTCTGTCGCAACACGCCCCGATGTTTCCGCCGCGATTTGTTGTTTTACGCGGTCGGGGTGTGACACCATCCCATTATCTAAACACTAGCCAAAAACCAATCGTTTATCCAAATCGTTTAACATCGTTTCCAAATCGTTTACTCGTTTAAATCGTTTAAATCGTCTTCGTTTTAATTGTGAAAACTTATATATGGTCGTCTCGTTAATAACATTCAAACCTTCATGACTCGACTACCTCATTCCTCGCTTCTCGTATTAACAAACCACCAAAGGGTAAGTTAACAATCGCAGATTCAGTCGTTACCCACCTAACCCACACATAACCATGGGTGCAGTCTGATAACGGGATTTGTCAGATCCTATGGTACCATAACCTAATACTGGTCGGTTCGGCCAAAATTAATGAATGTCATTCGTTATGTAACTACAACCAACAAGTTCGTTCACATTATCGAAATCGTTATTAGTTTAGTATAAATCGTTCTATTCGTTTTTGAAATCATCGTTTAAACCATGAAAACATTTTGTACATATGAATCACCCCAAAACAATTGAAAATAGTAAAATAGGGGAACTATGTGCTCACATGTAGTGCAAGGTATCCTCAATCAATAGTACTTCAACAAACTCGAGTAAACCAGAGAAATCAAGCAACACCTAGTAATTGAATCACCAGTCAAACAATAGACGCCTAAATCGGATGATCGGACAGAATGAGGTCTTGTAAACCAAATGAGTGTCGTAACTCATGTGATATGGTTTAACAAAGCCTACATCCAAAATGAAACCTAACCTAAGTGCTTTCGACCCATCGCGACCCATTAAGGTAGCTTACGCTACTTTAACGCGTTGTGCGCGCAAAACGCGTTTGAGACGTCTAACTAGTCCTATGACAAGTATTATATGCCAATACATGTTTAATCATGTTGTATAATCAGTTACGTGACAAAAGTTTAGGTTACATAAGCTTAATTACTAATTATACATGAAAAGGGTATTTTGGTAATTTACCTAAGGCATATAAACTACTTATCATACAACTACCTAAACTAGGTGACCATAAGGTATAACCTCGGAAGATTATTCCCTATGCTACTACGGTCACTAAACATGTTTGGTCGGATCCTATGATCGACCAAACGGGTCGTGTTCGAAAGTCTAAGCGGGTGTTTAGTCCGCTTGACTTACGACTCTACACAAGCACTAATCTAAAAAGTGACGAGCTAAACATGTTAGAACATGTTTAGTTAAGTTAGAAAACAGGTTTTGATATCAAAACAAACGGTTTTGATATCCTAGTGTAGTTTGGTTACAAAATACGCGTAAATGCGTATTTTGGCCGAAACTACGACTCGTCACTGAGCCTAGATAACGTGGTAATCAGTAGGTATAGTCACTAGGGACTATAACCATCGTGATTACGCTCATGTTATGAAGTTCAAATGAACTTAGAATTTAACAAAAACTGGTCAAAGAAGAAAGTCAAACACAGTTTGACTTTAACGATAAACATGAAAGAATACTTACAAAAGGTCCCCGCAAGCTCTTGATTTTCCAAGTAATCTCAGGTATGAAGTGATTTGCACTTCAACTTAGAGATATTTCAGAAAATTCAAGTGTGGGTTTTGCAAGTGAAGGGTGGGGGGGTATTTATAGATTTCCTTGAACCTTTAAGATCGTTTATCGTAAACCGAGCTTTGATCTCAACCTTATACCTGTTTACAATACCATTGCTCATCAAAATGGCCCCTAGCATCAGGAAATGCCATGTGCATGAGAGAAATGAGTGTGTAATAGCCGGAAACAACTTTCTGATGTTCTGGCACATGCTTACGGACCGTAAGACCCAGAACCATACGGTCCGTAAGGACCCTGCAGGTCAGCTAAGTTTGAAATTTGGCAGAACAGGCCCCTGTGCGCGTATCGTCGTGTTTTGGCACTTCTAACACCCCTCAAACCTATTTTTAAGCTCCATAAAGATGTTAAAGCATGGGGAAACATGAAATATGCTCAGAAATATCTCGGATGTCGGTTCGTTTGGCCGTACGGTTGCGTTGTTCGGTTAATTACGACGGAAGTTGTAACGGACGCAAAAACGGTCCAAATTGCGCGACAAATGGATTTTTCTTATGCCAAACACTAAAATAAAATATTTTAGTGCTTACATAAATTTTTGGATGTCCGGATGTATTTAGAATGTATGTTATGCGCGAAAATGCAAACTTGTGCACTTTTTGACGCTTTTAGTTCCTGAATGACCCAAAAGTTTATTTTAGCACACCGAACTCCTCAAAGCCTATTTCTAAGCTATGTAAAGGATATTTATGGTATGTTTAACTTATGGTCATGTTCCGGAATGTCTGTTCCAGTATGAATCATCATACTTTCGCAGTTTGTCGAATTTAGTCCCTGTAAGCGTATTAACTTGGTTTTGCCATACCAAAGCCTTCAAAACTTATTTCTAAGTTATGTGGAGGTTATTTAAGGTATGTTAAGCCTATTTCACTCTTTCGGAGTGTTTGTCGCATTATACTGACTGCGTTTACCCACCAGTTTGCGTATAACCTTCCAGAACACGATTTAAAGCTTGCAATCGGAATCGAATCGAATTGAAAAAAATCGCCAAACACAAATACACACATAGAAACACCAAAACACATATAATAAAACCAAAGCACATTTTTTTATAAATAATCATCATTGTTATACATCGTACGTCGATTATAGAACACAGTTGTCACAACAGGTTCTTGTCTCCTTCTTCTGAGCAAACCCATTCTTCATTCCCTCTTGCTTCTTAGCAAGGAATTCTTTGTTCGATTGTTTCCAGAATGAGCTCTTCTCCTCTTCTTCAGAATTTGTCCCTGAAACAAATACTGTTTTTGGTTTAAATTTTTTTTTAATATTTTTATGATTTTCAACATCAAAACCCAAACCCTTATTTTTGAAATTACCGTTATGGTTTGGTTTCTTTCAAAAATCTGAACCAGAACTGTAACCCTTTTTCTTGTTCATTCTTTGTTGAACTCTTGAAGTGTACTTTTTAGGGTTTTCAGAAAGATTTACATTTTTTATTTCAGAAATATTAATTTCTGTTAATTTGAAAACCTTTTTAATCTTTTCAGTTTGAACACTTCTTATTGGAAATTCTTCATCAGAACATAATTTGTCAGAATCATTCAAAGTATATGCTACTTTGAATGTTTCGTCATTCAAATTATTTTTCGACATCAGAAAATCTTTATTGTAAACCTTTTTTAACTGTTTTGAAATCAGAATCATTCAAAGTATATGCCACTTTCTTCATCCAACACTTGGTCTATAACTGTTTTCATAAGTTGTGACTCATTGTCGGTGTCAGATGGAAAGAATGTAACATCAATGCTTTCAGGTAACTCATTCTCCACAGTTCTCAACTTGAGATTCAAAGCTGCTTCCACCCCATCTGGATATTTTTGTGTATAATGATTCCATATTGGGGGTGGAACATTGTTGAAAGCAGGTTTATCATCAGGTAGTTTAGGAACAATTTGATCAATCACATAGGATGAAGCAATATAACTGATCAATTTCTTATGAACTCTTTCTTTTTCAATGCGCATCAATTCAAGTTCCGTTTTCAAAGATGCAATTGTGTCCAGATGAATGTTAATTTCCATCTGTTTTTCCATAACAGTTTCTTTGAACAAATTAGTAGCTTTACCATTTTCTATACTTTCTTTTTGAATCATTTTGATTGAACGTGATAAAGTGCATAAGCTACTTTCACATCATTAAGATCATATTTTACTTCATCGGTATATTTCTGCAATTCTTGAAACCTTTTGTCTTTTTCAAAACAATCCATGCAAGGTTTTACACAGTTTTCGCATGGTGTTTCAAGAATTGAACCAACCTTTTCAAAAACCTTTTCTTCTTTATCAGTTTTAATTTCCGGTTTACCAAACCCTTCTTACTCGGACTCGGTTTTCTCTTCTGATTCAATCTTCACATTTTCTGATTTGACAACAGACTCAGACTTCTTGATTACTGACTCCTTATCAACTGACACTGACTCAGTTTGTTCTACATCTTTCTTTTCTTTTACTGCTCGTTTCTCCTTTAGCTTCTCCAATTTATCTGCAAAATAAAAGTTGAAACTTTCAGGAGATAATTCTTTTTGATAATTTTCGAGTTTACGAATTTCTTCACTGTCATCGTCACTCTCTTCATCTGACGAGTGATCAAGGATTGGTGCCTTTTCTGCATCCCTTTTTGTTGACACTGATTCTTCATCGTTCTTTATTGGACTATATTGCTGAGATTCATAATACAAATACGCAAAAAATTCTTTATAATCCATGTTTCGGTAAAAAGAGTCACAAAATAGACTTTTAAAACTAACTGGGATCACTTTTAAACGAACTGGATTTAATATCAGACCACACGATCTGATTAATCCTTCAAGCGACCTGATGTTCAACGTTCAAACGATCTGAACTTCTTAGATTTCAAATGACCTGGACTCTGCTTCAACTCGTATGAACTAGATCAAGTCACCTCGAGTGAACAGATGAAACTAATCCAAACGATCTGAGGTTCAAAGTTCAAACGACCTGAACTTATTTCCAAACGACCTGAATAGGTAAACTTTCAAACGAACTGGACTCAACCCATGCGAACTGGTTGAATGTCAAACGACCTGATGAACCTTTTCAAACAACCTGGTCACTTCATGTGACCTGGATTAAAAATTATGTGCGATCTGGGACAATTATTAGTTCCAAACGACCTGATTGACTTTCTAAACGACCTGGATCAGTTGGTTCAAGCGAACCGATTGCACATTCACGCGATCTGGACTGGTTTTTCACGCGACTTGACTAATTTTCGATCAATCTGAACTGATTTTGAGTAAATTGATCTGAAATTCTACTGATCTGGTCTGAGAATCAGTCAATACGATCCATTTTCTTGTAAATTGAACAACTTTGATAGTTATACACAACTTTGAACTGATGATTTTAAGCCAAATCTGATTGGACCTTCCTTTTAAAATCACATGGTTACTGACAAATCACATGCAATTACTAAACTTCTTGATCCGAGTAGATTGAATCAGATCACATGCAAAGTCAAACTTTGAATGTGTTTTCAAATTGATTATACCGAGAACAATATCTTTATCAATTAATGTTCATATATGGCCGACACCTGAAGTATTCACATGCAAAATCAACTTTGCTTTAAATGAAAGCACATGGGTCTGATTAAACTTGTCAGCCTATGAATTTCAATATGTAATCTTATTGGGCTGAGAAATTGATCTTGAATATTGATTGGGCCGTTCAAAAACAAACACTGAACACATATGGTCACATCGTGCGAATTGGACAAGATTTCAAACGACCTGGTCACTTTTAACCACTTCGTGCGATCTGATTAACCTTTCAAATGAATTGAACTCACTTCGTATGAACTGGAACCAATTTTCACACGAACTGATTTATCTCGATCGAACTGAACATGATTTCGGTTGATTTTTTACAAAATTGATCACATTTTAGATTGAATTAGGGTCTGATTCTTTCAAGGATTGTTTAAATCAGTGTTTCGCATATAATATGTAAAAATCAATCCATTTTAACGTTGAAATCTCGATTAATTTTGAAAAAATGTGAAGAATATGAGTAGAAGTGAGATTTTCGGATGAAATCAAGCTGAATCGGTAAGAACTCTTCTACCTGAGCTCTGATACCACTTGTAGGATCGAGAAACGACCAATACGAGTCGATCAGAAGAGTTCTTGATCTAATCTAAGGAGGAATTCAGAGATTAGATCTTCGTTCAGATTGATATTCACTATTAATTGTCTCTTGTATTGATTAGAACACGTTTACAGACTTGGAGACACTTCGGCAGCACTTCGGCACCGGAATCCAAAAGTTACAAATGAAAGACATGAGCTCACTATTTATAGGCAGGCCAGTTCATATGAACTGGACATTGCCACTTTATGTGAAGTGGCCACTTCACATGAACTGGACACTACAACTTCATATGAACTGGCATTTCGCCACTTCACATGAACTGGATCTGCCAGTTCGTGTGAACTGGTCCAACAACCCTAAAAACCTATTTTCTAGGCTACTGAGCTCTGATCTATCCTATCTAGACACACGACTCGATACAAGACGAAGTCAACAGACATATGCACCAACACTTTCACAATATGCAAGTGAGTTCTAGAAACAATAGCATCCGCTAGAGGCACTCAAAATCAGCAAGCTCAAATGTAATAGTGACATGAAAATAATCCATCAACTTTCGAACAAATAAATGAATAAAATTAGTGTGTTGACATTATTGAATTGCGAGGATACATCGAAATGAAATACAACCGAATCTGGTGTATTATTGTCTTAATTCGTAGTTGCATTAAGAATGTCTAAATGCCGAGTCAAAAAATAGTATACGTAGTTTCATATGAAACGATTGACCATGATTAGCACAAGCTACAAGTTTTTACCGACGCCACAAGGTGTCATAGTGAATGACATAATTCAATAGTAGCGGTGACTAAACGAGTTCATCGTGTTTGAAATCAAATGAAAGCGCAATGAAGCAAATCTAAAGATTTGTTTCGAACGTCGTCATAGGATTTTCAATTGAATATGGAGCACCAAAGAACTACTGTTTTCGATCGAAAATGAAAAAAGCAATAAATATCGCAAGGCATTCGATTGATACTGAAAGAATCACTAGGAGGTACACTGGAATATAAAATGAATTTATGTACCATTGTCTTAATTGCATTAAAACTGCTTTAACATGATAAATCTGAGCGGATTTAGAGCAAGTCAATAAATAAACAATTAAATCCGTGTAGGAGATGTGTAAATGAGATTAGCGCAAGCTTCAATCTAGTGAAAGCACCACCACATGGTGTCGAAATCAGCAAACGACTTAATAGAGTCGTAGACCAAACAAGCCTACTACGACTCGGAACAAATGAAACGCTTGTTAATACGAATTCGATTATGATGTTTTCAATACATCGTATGGTGTGTTGAATTGAATACGTGCAACGAACAAGTTCAAACAACCAAACTTGGTTTCAGCGCAATCCGAAAATAAATATATGTATCGACAAGGAAGTTTTTGGCATGGTTACAAAGATAAACCATGTATGTAACTAGAAAGGATAAGAAGTTTCAAGAAAGTGTTTTGACTTGGTAACAAAGGAGCCAACCATTACAATAACGCGGATCATTCGAATCACAAATCAATAATTTGATTTAGTGAAATAATATTTGAACCTTGATGAAATGCTTATTCGAAACGAGACCACATGCGTAACAAATGATGCATGCGTACCCTATGAATTTTCAAGAAATGAGGCAATGAGTATTCGCTATAATGAAAGAAATGATCATGATATAAGGACCATTAAGAGGAGTAGGGAGGTGAAAATCTACTCATTAGATGCGAAAGTCGGAATCTCAATAAAAGAAATTTAAGTACTTTACCTGATCGGTTAACTAAAGTAGCATATATGAAAGAATAATGGTGTTTACCCAAGTTAACAGACATGGTTCCTACATGATAACCTTTAATGAACTTCGACATAAGTTCCCGAAGGTCTTAAGTGCATGTTTCCTAAACCCTCAAAGTTTGTATTCTGTGTGTAACTGCTTTGTGTTCCGTGTATAAAGCACAACACTAGCTCATGTCTATTAACAAATTTTGACTCACTGTTCTTTGGTATACTTTCTTCCTGTATTCGTAGCTGATGATAACCCGATCAAAATCAATCTTAGAATACTAGTTGGATCCTTGCAGTTGGTCGAATAAGTCATTAATTGTTGGATCTGAGTTTCTTTTTGATTGTATTTTCGTTTGGAATTAAGATGGAAATGGAAGAGTTGTGCAGCGGAATTAAGATGAAAGCAAACTTTGCATACAATCAAACGAGAGTAATACTTTAATCAAACATCTTTACACAGAGAATCGAAAGATTGAATTTGTTTCAACAACGATTACAATGATTGATGAATGAATGCAAACTCCCCCTCAGCCAGAGCTCAATAGTTTGTTCGTGCAAAGAAGACGATGTGGTGAAAGAGCTAATAGAACAGTACAAAGTACTGAACTATTTATAGGCACTTGCAAACCACTGAGCATCTTAGCTGACGTCACCATGAAAGTGACATCTAACCTCCTAACAAACTCTAACCTCTGATCTATAAACACTGATGTACTAAACTACTGCTATTACATTACATTATATAAAAGACACTTAAACAGCTGCTGCATCCTTCCACTGCTGTGAACCCAGCAGTGCTTGTCCGGATCAGCAGTACTTGACTCAAGGCAGTAGATTGAGTCATCAGAGCTTTGGTCTTCCATCAGTCTTTGACTTTGGGCAGTAGATGCAAGGCAGCAGTTATAGGTCAGTACTTAACAAGATCAGCAGATAGGAGGTCAGCAGATATGAAACCACTTTCAAGGGGAGAGATTTGCATGAACCAACTGTAAACGTCTGCTTATTCTGGATCCACTGCTCTGATCCAGTTTTGGCTTTAATTATCTGTTCCTCTGATAGGGATCAATCCCAACAATCTCCCCCTGGAACAGATAATGCCAAAACTCTTCATTATTTGTGGAATACTTTATTGCCTCATCAACAGCTCCCTTATCTGACCTTTAAATTGTAATTCAAAGTCTAGGGCATCTGTATCTTCATCATCCCTGCTAAGTGGAAGATCAAGGAGATCCTGCAAATCTTCAAGACTCAGGCCAAGAGCTTGTTCCCTTGATATTTTCTTCACTTCTCCACCAGACCTGAGCAAAGTCAATACGCAGGTCTGTTTGTCAGTTTCCCACTTTTGTATTTTTGAGCCTGGTGGGTTTCTTGGGAGATGTTTATTTGCAGAAGTATTTGGAGAGGCTGGCCTATTCATGACTGGCTGAGCAGTACTTGCAGTTTGATCCAAACCAAGAGTTTCCATGATCATTTTCTTTATACCCTCTTTTCCAAGGTCTTCACCTTCCATTAACTCTTTGATGGTTTCAGCAATCAGCTGTTTGTGTGGCCTTCTTTTGTAAATGGCAGCACCAACTGGAGCTGTGGATCTCCTGATTTGCAGCTTTGATGGTCTTTTTGAAACCGCTGCTTCAGGATAGTCAGGCTTTTGAGGAACTGTGGGATCTTTCTTTCTTAATTGTTCCAACTTTTTGTAAGTAGCCCTGACTGCATCTTCTTTCCATCTAGCAACTTGTCTTTTGTTACCATAATCAGCTGCTACCAGTTCCTCTTTCATTCTCTTCAGTTCTTCCTGTTTGTCAGGTACATTCTTTCTAAACTTTGCCCAATTAGGAGGAGTGTGAGTGACTTTCCTGTTTATCATGTCTTGAATTCTTGCTGCTTCATTTTCAAGTTCAGGAATAGTCCACTCTTTGTACATGTATTTCTCTCCTTTGTACTTCTTGTGAGCCATAATGCTTTCAATGTAGTCTTTCTTCAGAGTTTCAGCAGCTCTTTCAGAAATTTGTTGACTAACATTTTTTGCAAATTGCTCTAGGGATCTGACTTGTGTGAGCAAATATTGACTTCTCTGTGCAATTTCTTTATCGGATTTCCCTTGTGTGTTTTTCTTTGAGATATCCTCTGCTTGCTTGGCCTTGATTTCCAAATATTCATCAACATTTTTAGGCCAGGGATATCCTTTTATTGATGGCAAACTCCTTTTGGCAGGGTCATCCTCAAAATAAAAAGATTTTATCTCTTCTCTAACAGCTGCTAATTCAAGAGGAAATTGAACACCTGCAGGTGGCAAGGGCTTGTACATTTTAACTGAAGAGAGAGGAACAGGTTTTGGAATTGTGACAAGAGCTAAGGATTTTGAAGATGTTTGTGGTGGTGAATAGTCATCATCTTTGAGAATTAGTCTTCTCCTTTTTGTAGGAGGGACTGATGATGTTTTGGATGGAACAGTGGTGGTAGATGTAGTGGCAGTGGATTGTGATTGACTAACAGCTGTTGAAACAACTGGTGTTTCAACCACTGTTGTCATTACAACAGATGTTATAACATCTGCTGTCTTCTGCTGTGTGTCAACAGGTGTTGTTTTTGGTGGTGATGATGGTAAAGCAGTGGATGTTGTGTGTGTTGAAGTGGTGTGTGTTGATGGAACATCTGTTTGGCAAGCAGTAGTTTTTGTAACTCCTGTTGCATCAGCTGTTTTGTATGGTGGTTTTTGAGCAGACTTTGAACGTCTGGTTGGAATGGATTTGGGTTGCCTCACTTTTCTAGTAGGCTTCTTCTTTTCCTCAACAGGATTTTCATGATCCTTTGACCCAGAAGTACCCTGATCTGGATGATCCATTCTTTCCACCCTGGCTTTCCTTTTGGCCTCTCTATCCCTTTTTACACTTGCAGCTGCTTCTGCTAGTGCATTTGTTGTCACATCAATTTTCTTGCTACCATCTGGCAAAGGGATCTTTTTGGTCATGTTTGAATTTTCTGGTTCAAGATAGAGACCATCCTCTATACCCTTCCTTTTCCACTCCTTAATTTTCTCCCCCTTTTTGGCATTATCTTCTGGGAGTTGATAAATGTAGCGGACTTTTGGAGGAGCAGTGCCAGTGGTGTGTAAGATCTGAGTTTTGAGAGCCTTTAAATCAGCCTGAGTGTTCTTGAACCTTGACTCCATTGCATTTCTCAGCTGTTGGACATGTTTTTCATGTTGCTGATCTGCTAACTGTGCTTGTTGTTGGAGAAAAGATTGAAATAGATTCCAGAGCTCATTTGTAGCAGGTGCCCTTTGTGGAGCAGGTGCTTGAGGTGGAACAACAGTTGATTGTACCTTCTGAACTTGTAACACCTGTTGTAGCATATCTTTGAGTTCTGCAACAGAGTTATCAAGCTTTGCAATACGATCCGTCAATTTCTGGTACTTTAAACCATCACCCAAGTTAATGGGATCATCTGATTTCCCACTAGCAGTGGTTTTATCAGTGGTAGATGTAGGGAATATACTCTAAACATTAACCACTGATGCCCCTTTTTCTTGGTACTGGGGTCTTCTTCCTTCAACACTTGACAACCTTTTGATGTTGCCAGTAGGATAAATAAATCCACTGGTGGTTGGCAGAGGTGCTATAAAAGGAATTGCCTCCAAGGAAGTCTTATGAATGTAACCACTATCCAAATGTAACCCAGTGGGTGTAACAGTTGTAGTGGCTGCTTCACTTGGAATACCACCAAGAGTTACTTGTAACTCAAGGGGTGTAACCTCCTCAGGTTGTGTTGGTAGGTTAGCAAAGATTGATACATCAGACCTAGTCAGTTGTTGAGGTATATTCTCATTAATAGGTGATTGAGAAGGACTGGATAATGCCTGGTTCAAATCAATTGCATCCAACAGTGGTTTTATTGGTGAGGGAATTGTGGATGTGATGGTTGGTGTAGAAATAGGATGTGTCCCGGGCATTGGACTGTGGATGATAGAAACGAGTGTTTCCAGAGCATCATGATGTGGAGACCCTATTTGTACAACCTGTTCTTTTTGTGAAGAAACAGGAGGAGTTTCGGTTATGGTTTGAGATATTTGTACCAACTGCTGTGAGGAAGTAGCAGCAGTGGTTTCTTGTGACTTTTGTGTTGTCACTGGCAGGAGCTCTGGTATCTCATCCTCCAGAGATGCCTTTTTGATGGGTTTTGTAGGTTTTTGAGTTTTTCTTTTTGGCTTTTTGGAGATAGTAGGTGTGGGTTTCAAAGCAGTTGTGCTGCTGCTATGATCACCTTGAGCAGTGGGCTCAGCAGCAGATACCTGAGGAGCAGTTGTAACTGCTAAAATCTGCTCAGGCACCTCTGCTTGTGTTTTGCAAGGTGTGGACATCCTTGTAAAAGTTTCAGCAGTTAAGCAATTTGTTTGAATGAAATCACCTTGTTTTATTGCAGCAGCAACCGTCTTTCCAAGTTTCATTTCAAAATAATAATTTAAAATCTTGGAAAAAGTAGGAATGCCTTTGTTTCAACATTTTTAACCAAATCATTAAAAATTTCCTGGGAGTAGTTAAAATTTCCATCTTGAAGAATTGCAAATCCCAGTTTCTGAATTTTTAATGGTATCTCATTGAAAGAAGTGGTTTTGTTTGAAACACATTTTAAGAGGGTGTGAAATAAAAATCTTGTTGCAGGAGGAAAGTAACCTTTTTCTAAGGTGTCCTTTTTGACCTCTGCATTGTACCCCCTTTCCAGAAAATCATTTTTTAACTCGTTTTTAGGGAAAGTAATTTTACCTTCTTGATCGTCGAGTTGAAAGACCTCTGAAATTGTTTGTGGTGTAATCTTGACTTCTTTTCCCTTTAAAGTAGAGTTAATGGCTATTACAGCATCTCCTTGTGTTTCAAGGATTGCATTCTTCCAAAACTCCCTTTGGGTTGCCAAGTAAATTGGTGCATCCGCTGTCAACAAAGTTTTGTACTTTGAGGCGGTGATGATATCAATGATGGAATCGAACTCCTTTGTGGAACTTGGTTTTGTAAGAAGACCAAGAAGATTGTGAGATGGTTTGTGTGGAATTTTAGTGGAGATTGCCTTTTGAGAGGCTGTTTTGGATGAGGGTTTCACGGATTTCTTTGATTTAGTCATTTTGAGGATGATTGATCGAAGAAATTTGTGGAAGATGAGATGAAAAACTGTTTTGAGAAGAGAATTTTTAAGAATTCAATTCGACAGTAAAACTCTGTGTTGGTGGTGAGTGGGGGATTTTATAGGGGAGAAAGTGAATGCTGAGGTGGCAGCCGTTACAAAAAGTCTGACCAATATGTACTGCCCACGTGACAACCCCTGTTGAAAGTGAAGGACAGTACTTGTGTGATAGGGACAATTGAAGGCAGTGGTATGAAAGCAGTGGATGATTTTCACTATCAGTGGATAGCATATCAGTGGATAAGACACTGCTTTTGAACAACAGAGTTTATCAAAGGAATGAGAGAGCAGGGGTTGACTTTCAGCAGTGGACAGACTTTTGAAGTAGAGCAGACTTTTGAACAATCAGTGGTTAATGGCAGACTTTTAAGGATTTAATGAAAAATATCATTTTTAGCTATTTTTAAGGATGGAGTTTTGATTTCCTGAAAACATTTTGTTGCTTTTATTCATGGAAAAACATGATGGTGCAGAGAAATCAAACCTTTTTCATAGCAATCCCTCACAAAGTGATGTCTGATGTCGATGTGTTTGGTGGTTGAATGGGAAACTGGATTTTTGATGATATTTTCTGCTGCCTGACTGTCCAACATGAGTGGTGTCTTTAAGGCAGTGATACCAAAATCCAGCAGCTGATTTTAAAGCCATAGGAGTTGGGCTGTACAGCTTGCAGCAGCAATGTAATCAGCTTCAGCAGTGGATGTTGAAACAGCTGCTTGCTTTTTGCTTTGCCATGAAACTAAGCAATCACCTAGAAACTGGCACCCTCCTGATGTGGACTTCCTTGTGGTGTGACATCCAGCAAAGTCACTGTCTGAGAAACCTGAAAGCTTGATATTCCCATTAGCTGGATACCAGATACCAAGTGTGGGAGCACCTTTGATGTATCTGAAGATCCTTTTTACAGCAATGAGATTTGATTTTCTGGGAGCTGATTGACTTCTTGCACAGACACATGTTGCAAACATGATGTCTGGTCTAGATGCAGTTAGGTACAATAAAGACCCAATCATGCTTCTATAAAGTGTTTGGTCAATCAGCTCATCCTTTTCATCAGACATGACTAGCTTATTTGTAGCCATGGGTGTGCTGCATGGTTTACAATCATTCATATCAAATTTGGTTAAAAGTTCTTTAGCATATTTGCTTTGATGAATGAAAGTTCCATTTTGCAATTGCTGGACTTGGAGACCAAGAAAGCATTGCAGCTCACCCATAGCACTTATTTCAAACTCAGCTGTCATGAGTTCTCTAAACTCTTCACACATTGAGTTACATGTGCTTCCAAAAATAATGTCATCCACATAAATCTGGACAATCATTAAATCCTTCCCTCTCCATTTTAAAAACAGTGTTTTATCAATGGTACCTCTTTTGAAACCATTTGAGAGTAGGAAGTTGGAAAGAGTTTCATACCAGGCCCTTGGTGCTTGTTTCAAGCCATACAAGGCTTTGTTTAACCTGTAGACATGATCTGGATAAAATGGATCCTCAAAACCTGGAGGTTGACAGACATACACCTCTTCTTGAATTGTACCATAGAGGAAAGCACTTTTGATATCCATTTGAAACACCTTCATATTGTGGTTGACAGCAAAGGCCAGGAACAGTCTAATGGCTTCCAATCTTGCAACAGGGGCAAATGTTTCATCATAGTCAATCCCCTCTTCCTGTCTGTAACCTTGAACCACAAGCCTGGCTTTATTCTTGACAACAATACCCCTTTCATCAGTTTTGTTCTTGAAGACCCACTTTGTGCCAATGGGACTAACCTCTTCTGGCAGTGGTACAAGCTCCCATACTTGTTGTCTTTTAAATTGTTGGAGTTCCTCTTGCATGGCTTCTACCCAGCTGTTGTCTTTCAGTGCCTCTTGGTACTTGACTGGCTGATGGAGTGATAGAAAACCAGCAAAAAGACAAATGTTTTGGGTTTGGCTTCTTGTGAGCACCCCTTCATTTATGTTGCCAATGATTTGATCAGGTGGATGAGATCTCAAGAAGATTAAATCTCCTTGGTATGGTATGATGGCATTGGTTGGTGAAGGCTGCAAATGTGTATCATCTGAGCTAACCACTGCTGGGGACTTTGATGATCCAGCAGTGGCTTCAAAAGGTGGTGGTATAGGAGGTAATGAAGTGGACAACTGCTGACTTTTATCCACTGTTTGAGGACTTTTGTCAGCAGTGTTTGAGGATGTGGAAGCAGTGGTTGATGGGCTACTTTGGTCAATAACTGTTGAGGTAGCAGTGGTTGAGCTTTGACAACTGTTTTGAACAGCTGGTGCTTTTCCCTTTGTGGCAGACCTTTGAGGAATGATGATTTCATACCCATAGTCTGGTGTTGTATCCTCTGATGGACCTGCACTGTTAGTCTTGACATCAGTATTTTCAAAAGTGAATTTTTCAAGATCAAACAGATCTGCAGGATTTGCTGGGATTTTCATTGATGAAAGTTCATTGAACTTAACATTCAAAGTCTCCTCCACTGCCTTGGTCCGTGTATTGAACACTTTGTAGGCCTTGGCAGTGGTTGAGTATCCCAGATGATAACCACAATCAATTTTGGCTGCAAATTTTGAAATGGAATCTTTTAAGTTCAAAATAAAACATGGGCAGCCAAACACTTTGAAATATGAGATCAGTGGTTTAATTTTATACAGAATTTCATAGGCAGTCTTTTTGTGCCTGTGGTTTATTAAAACTCTATTCTGAACATAGCAAGCAGTGTTTACTGCCTCTGCCCAGAATGTTAATGGCAAACCTGAATCTGCAAGCATGGTTCTGGCAGCCTCAATCAGAGTTCTGTTCTTCCTTTCCACTACCCCATTCTGCTCTGGTGTTCTTGGGATGCTGTACTGCCTTACAATCCCTTTCTTCACACAGAAGGCATCCAACTCCCTATTTTTGAATTCTGTGCCATTGTCACTCCTGAAGCTTTTCACTGGAAGGTCAAATTGCTTTTCAACCTGTATTACAAAGTCTTGCAAAATGCCTGCAGTTTCATCTTTTGAGTGCAAAAAGAAAGTCCATGTGAACCTAGAAAAGTCATCAACAATAACCAAACAATATCTTTTCTTTTTAAGGCTCATGACTTGAACTGGGCCAAACAAATCCATGTGTAGCATTTGCAAACACTGGGTTGTTTTGGACTCTTCAATGGACTTATAAGAACTTTTATGCTGTTTTCCTTTTAAACAGGAAATGCAATGTTCAGGACATGAAAACAATTTTTGTGGTAGGCCTCTCACCAAACCATTTTTTGAAATTTCTGTGATTGTCTTAAGATTTGTGTGTCCCAGCCTTCTGTGCCAAAGTTCTGTCTCTTTGTTAGAGGCAGCTGAGAACAGACAGGCATCAGCTCTGGGACACTCTTTTGACATGTCAACAACATAAACATTGCCACTTCTTTGAGCAACAAGTTTAGTTTGACCAGTTTTGATTATTGCTTCAATCTTTTTGACCATTTCTGGTCCAACAATCCTACAACAGTCTTTTGTGAAGAATGACCCAAATCCCTTGTCACTCATTTGGGACACACTCAGAAGGTTGAATTTTAGATTGTCTATTAGATTGACATTTTCAAATTTTACATTTCCAGATTGCACTGTACCAGACCCCAGAACCTTCCCTTTACTATTATTCCCAAAGGATATATCACCCCCTCCATGGATTTTAAAGTCTTTGAGGAGGGCTTTACATCCTGTCATGTGCCTGGAGCCTCCACTATCTACATACCAAAGACTATCAAAGCATGCAGAAGCTCCCTGCACATGATGTAAAAGGATTAGTTCATTAAGGTCTCCAAAGCCAGCATGGCTTTGGATGGGGTCTCAACAGTGTCTGGGATGGATGCAGAATGATGGACAGTGGTTAGGTCAGAGGTTTGAACTGTTTTAGAACAGTGTTTCTCTAACCACTGTTGTGGGTCCTGACCAATCATCTGCTGGTAACCAAAAGGATGCCTGTTCACTTTGGGTTTAGAGGGCCTTTTGTAGGCCTCATAAACATGTGGAATCCTTTGGTAAGACTGTTTTTCTCTGCCTTTTCTGAACTGATTAGCAGGGGGTGCATCAGTAACCTGAACATCTCTTTTGACAGATGTTTGGTTCAGCTGTTTTGTAACAGCTGTTTGAACTGGCACAAACAGTGGTTGTTTCTTGGTGAATTTGACAGATGATGAGGATGATGGTGGACTCAAGGATGTTTTAGCCATGTACTCACTCTTTTTCACATCAAAGTTTTTGAGGTACACACATGCTTGAGTTTTGTGGTTTTTCTTACCACAAATAATGCATCTTTCTGCTGAAACAATGACACTTGTTTTGTTTAAATCATAAGCTTTCAAGTGGAAGCAATCTTTTGTTAGATGATTCCTTTTTTCACAAAATTCACAAAATAAGTTATCAATTTTTTCTTTCTTCTTTCTCTTTTCAGACTCCTTTGCAGCAGAGGTTTTAACCACTGCTGGGATGTCCTTGAGAGGTATGACTTTAGCTTTTGGAGCTTTAACACCATCAGTTGATGTAAAGTCCATTGGCTTGAAATTTTCAAGAATATCACACTCGTCAGACCAGGTAGGTTTAAACTGATATTTTTCAAGTTCTTCAAAAGTTGAGGAACTCCTTGTTCTGTCAAGTGTGATTTTGTTACCAAGTTTGTCAGTGATTTTCACTTCTTGGCCATTCTTGTTTGTGGGGATGAACTCAGTGGTTACATCAGTGTTTTGAACAGATTTTTCACAAGCAATGTGTTCATCATCATATTTTCTATACCCAACCCCAAATTTCACATTACTTTCAATCTGTTTAGCAAGCATCACCTCATATCCTCTGCAGGATTCCACCCATCTTTCACAAGTAATCTGGGTGGATTCCAACTCCTTTTTGCAACTTTGGTATTTTTCTACCATAGTTTGAAGTTGGGTTTTGGTGATGCTTTGCTCTTCTTTTAGACAGCTGATTTCTTTTTCCTTTTCAGTCAGTTTGTTTTTAAGTTCTTTTAAAGAGCTTTCAAATTTGACCTCATCAGACAAGATTTTATCCCGAAGGTTTTCATTCACCTCTTTAATGTTTGCAAAAGCAATTATGCAATTGTCAGAACACAGTTTTTCAAGAACTTGAGGAGATACCTTGGCAGCTGCCATCAATGCACAATCACATTGATGATCTTCATCATCATCAACTTTCACCTTCTTTTCACCAGCCTTTTGTTCTTTCTCTTCTTCTTTGTCCTCTATGGACCATGGATCTGTCATTGGTTCAATCAGGATACCTGAACTTTCTCCCAACAGTAGTTCACCAGCCACAGCAGTAACCACTGCTTCAGTCACCTCTTCCACTATTTCAAAGCTCTGTTGTTCCTCCTCTGTTTCAACCCCCTCCTGTATTGACTCTAATGCCATCAAACAAAACTCATCATGAGAAGGTTCATTAAAAGCATAGAGTGCAAAATTTTCATCATTAAGGTCTTCGGGCATACTGCTCCAGTCAACAAACCCTTGAGTGAAAAAGCTTTGTTGATCTGGTTGTACTGCTGCTGGAGCAGTGGTTTGAGGTGCAACAGTTTGCACTTGTACCTGGGGAGCAGGGGTTTGAACATATTGGATTTGTGGAACAGTAGTTTGGACATAGTGTACTGGCACAGGGGCAGCAGCATAGTGAGCAGTATTCACTTGAGCTGCTGGGGCATATTGGGCATAGTGCACAGTGTTTTGGTTTTGAGGTCTAGGATTTGAACTAGGGTGAGTAATTATGGGACCAGTAGTTTGACTCCTACATTCCCTAGCGAAATGTCCCAACCTATTACACTTATAGCACTTGATTTTCGATTTATCCAACCCAACCCTTAGATTCCCATGCAGACCTGGGAATTTTCGCCCTGTTCTTTTGTAGAATTTGCTAGTTCTAACACTTAGCAAAGCCAGTTGGTGCAGGATGTCCATTTCTTCTAAGTCAGTGGGATCAAAATGTTGTAAATCATTTAGTTCAAAGCTTAGATTATCTGACATCTGGTTTTCATTTGCAGTGAATGCATAACTTGCAGAGTGAGGATCAGGGTTGTTAAAATTTGCACCAGCAGTTATGTCAATGAAGTGATCATAACCCTGATCCTTACCACTGCTCCCAGATTCTTCTTGACCCAAAAGAGCAGTGTTACCGAATGTATAATCATCAACGGCTTTTCCTGACTCTTGTAACTTCCTTTTCTGGTTCAACTCCCTTTCGTAAGTCAGGAGTCGACCATGGAGTTGGGTCAAGGTCAGATCCTTGAACTCAGGTGAATTTCTGGTGACAAAGGCTATAGTGTCCCATTTTTCGGGCAGTGACCTGAGGAACCTGCTATTTTGAGTCGAGTTTGTAAAAGTAGTGTTAACAAGCCTCAGTTCACTGATGAGACAACTAAACCGCTCAAATTGTTGAGTCAGTGATTCACCTCTAACATGACAAAATGTTTCATACTGTTGGTTCAGGATTTCCCTATTGTTTTCTATGACTTCTTCAGTACCTCCAAACTGTTCCTTAAGTGCGTCCCATAATTCTTTGGCACTGTTACAGTGTAACAGTCCAGCATATATTTCATTGGGCAGCGCTGATGCTATGATGCTAAACGCTTTAGCATCTAGTTCGATCTTTTGAAAATCGGTTTCGATGTAGTTTTCAACTGGTTTTGGAACGAACTTTTTAGCATCTTCAGCGCTTGGCACTGAAGGAACATGAGGACCAAAGGTGACAGACCTCCAACAACCTGTGCTTTGTTGAGCGAGGATGTGACCCATCCTCCTCTGCCAGATGTTGTACTCATTTCTTTTTAGCATAGGTGGTTTAAAAAGTGAGCCGATGTTGTTTTTATCATCCTGAGATTGTGACGTCATTCTTGTTGTTTTACAGACACTGAGAAATCAACTTTAATGGTGATTAATCCTTGCTCTGTTTTTCAACGGACGAACAAACGATCAGTATCAACTATTTTGAGCTGAACTATTTACGTCAAAATGATTGTTAAATTAAATTTGACTGTCCAAGCTCTGATACCAATTGTTGGATCTGAGTTTCTTTTTGATTGTATTTTCGTTTGGAATTAAGATGGAAATGGAAGAGTTGTGCAGCGGAATTAAGATGAAAGCAAACTTTGCATACAATCAAACGAGAGTAATACTTTAATCAAACATCTTTACACAGAGAATCGAAAGATTGAATTTGTTTCAACAACGATTACAATGATTGATGAATGAATGCAAACTCCCCCTCAGCCAGAGCTCAATAGTTTGTTCGTGCAAAGAAGACGATGTGGTGAAAGAGCTAATAGAACAGTACAAAGTACTGAACTATTTATAGGCACTTGCAAACCACTGAGCATCTTAGCTGACGTCACCATGAAAGTGACATCTAACCTCCTAACAAACTCTAACCTCTGATCTATAAACACTGATGTACTAAACTACTGCTATTACATTACATTATATAAAAGACACTTAAACAGCTGCTGCATCCTTCCACTGCTGTGAACCCAGCAGTGCTTGTCCGGATCAGCAGTACTTGACTCAAGGCAGTAGATTGAGTCATCAGAGCTTTGGTCTTCCATCAGTCTTTGACTTTGGGCAGTAGATGCAAGGCAGCAGTTATAGGTCAGTACTTAACAAGATCAGCAGATAGGAGGTCAGCAGATATGAAACCACTTTCAAGGGGAGAGATTTGCATGAACCAACTGTAAACGTCTGCTTATTCTGGATCCACTGCTCTGATCCAGTTTTGGCTTTAATTATCTGTTCCTCTGATAGGGATCAATCCCAACATTAATCCTCGGCAAGGGATACCGATTCTTGATGGTTGGCTTGTTCAGCTCCTGGTAGACGATGCTCCTTCGAAAGCTACCATCCTTCTTTTTGACGAACAACACTGGAGCTCTCCAAGGCGAGAAGCTCGGCCTTATTAATTCTTTGTCTAGTAACTCTTGAAGCTACGTGGATAACTTTTGCATCTCTGAAGGCACAAGTCGATAACGCGCCCTGGCTACAAGTGCGGCGCGTGGAACCAAGTTAATGTGGAATTCAACTTGTCGTTGAGGAGGTAATCCTGGCAAGTCTTCGGGGAAGACCTCAGGATATTCCCTCACCACAAGGATATCTCTAAGCTTTATAACACAACCTCTTAATCACTTCATTCATCTCTACTAGCCTCCCGTTAGCTAATTCTTTCGAATATTGGATGTCTAACTTACTAGCAACTAAATCAAGCATGTTCTTAAAGTCTAGAGATACGAAGCTAAAATCGGCACCAGTATCAAACAACACAGATGCATAACGTTGACTAATAGGAAACGTACCGATAACCACGTTTGGATCCTGGCATGCTTCCCTAGCTCTGATGTTGAACACTCTTCCACGTGCCTGATTGTTTTTAGGGCAACATTTCCTGAAATGCCCCACATCACCGCAGTTAAAACAACCCTGACCACGTCCTTGATCATCACCATTTCCGTCTTGATAGTTGTTGTTGTCATTGTTTCCACCGCGATTTCCACTATCATCTTGACCTCCATTTCCACGTCCAGTACCATGCCAACACGTCTCCTTGGCATGCCCCACTTTGCCACAGTTGTCACATTTTCCATATCTACATCGCCCAGTATGATGACGTCGGCATTTGTCGCACTTAGGTAGGTTACCCATGACCCTTTTCCCTTTTTGGCATTGTTGTTGTTATTCGCCCGAGTACCCTTCTTGAAATTGGTAAACTTCCTTTTGTTCTCACCAGATGTCTCCACATGAGTCTCCTTTTTCTTCTCAGAGATTGAAAATTTTCCCATCCTAATCGCTTCTTCTGTGAGCGCCGAACTTAAGTCAATAACTTTGGTAATGGTTGGAGGCTTTGATGCTGTCACCATGTTCAGAATCTGAGGTGCCAATCCCGATATGAAACGTTCGATCCTTTTAAATTCTGGTTCCACCATATATGGAATAACTCGCGACAAATCATGAAAACTCTGGACGTACTCAGCTATCTTTGGACCTTCCATTTTCAAGTTACAAAATTCAGTTTCCAACTTCTAGATTTTTTCCCTCGAACAATACTTCTTACGCATCAGCTCTTTCAGCTCATTCCATGTTAAGGCATACGCAACAGCCTCGCCCAACGTCTAACCCTGAAGGTTCCTCCATGACAGAGCCCCATCTAGAAACAGTCCAGAAATGTACGTGACTTCTTGCTCTGGAGTACATTTGCTCATTCGCAAAACAAAATCCGTCTTCTCGACCCAGCGCACAAAGGCTACGGCACCCCCAGTGCCATCGAAATTCAGGGGCTTGCAGCCCAAGAACTGCTTGTAGGTGCAGCCTGCGACATAAGCAACATCATTCACATAAGGCATTAGCAAAGCACACTTGCAAATGTCCAAACGTTTTGTAATGTGTCTTAAGTGACAAAACATTACCATTTGGTGGGTTATTCCTTGAGGTACCTCCGCTGCGTTCGGAGAGAAGGGCCTCGTACTGTGCGATGGCCTGTGAGATGCGCTCTTGTAATTCCGCCTCTGTCGTCGGCAGAGGGTTGTTGGTATCGGTGTTCCTTCGAGGCGGCATCTTCTAAGAAGAAGATCGGATAGGTCAGGTCTTATTCGTCAAGTAAGTAAATAGTTATCTAGAGGTCGTATGTACAAATACATATAAGCATTCATTATAGCAAGCAATCATGCAACAACATAGTCATAGCACAAACATGTAAATCGACAAAGTGTTTAGTGAGAACATGATGATTGAGCTTTTATTAATTACCGAACACGGCTACATTGTTTACAAAGTGTATCACATCAAAAAGGGACATAGGGTCACACTACTCTTGTCCAATAAGTCTGTTAATATACCAAAAATCACATGGTCAAAAGTGGTCTTCAAAGGTCTTCACAATCTCGGCTCAATAGTAGTGCTCTCACCAGAAGTAATACATCTGCATAAGACTAAAAACCTACTGTACTGATGGCGGAGGTGGAGGAGGAAATAAAAGCAAGCTGTGGATAAGTGGGAGCTCTTCCTCAAGCTCGTATACACGGTGAAGTAAGTAACTGATCTGCTGCTCGACAGTACGGAAACGAGCATCAAATCCTGGAAAAGGTGTAAGAGCAGCAGGTGGATGTGCAAAAGGGGACGGTGATGAATGTGAAGGAATAAAAGTAGACTGACAGGGACACGGCGAGGGACGTGGAGTCAGCTTAAGTTCCAAAACTCTGCGACTCAAAACCTCAAACTGTAGCTGAAGCGATAAAAGCAACTCATACCATGTGTAGCCAACAAAATGAGAGGGATGATAGGGGTCTGAAATCGGCATAGAGTACGGTGGGAACCATCGGAGTGGCTCGTCAAGCGGTGAAGAAATGAAGGGAGCAAATGGTGCAGTCTGAGGGAGCTGAGGTAAAGCTGCCGAAGCAAAAGGATCGAAACTAGGATGCTGGCCTAAAGTACCTTCCCCTGGACGGGGTGCAGGGATGTCCTGTAAGAATACAATCGGCAAATCAGTAAGATGGACATTGGACTCTACAGGAGGGATAGGAGCAACATCAGCGGGTGCGGGTGGAGGAATAAACGGCTCAACAACTGGAAGATCAACAGGTGTAGGAACTGGGTCAGGAATAAGAGGTGCAATGTCTGGTAAACCAAAGGGGACAGAATCATGAGCAGGAATCAGCTCAGGGTCAACAGGTGCAACATCAGGCTGATCAAAATGAATAGGGTCCGGCTCGGGGACATGCTCAGGATCGTGTGGAGGAGATGGTGCAGCAGACATAGCAGTGTCATCGTCGGAGTCTGTAGCATAGAGCTGTAATCCGGCCGCCTGTAGCTGAAGAAGTCACTGACTCAAAGGAATCTGAGACCGAATGTAAACTAGAATTAGAGGATTACTCAATGATAGGAATCTCAGGAGGTGGGACAGCTACAACATCCTCATCTATCTCCCCATCACCCTGGGTGTCGACTGGAGGACCATCAACAAACAAATCGATATCATCATCAAACAAATCATCGAAAGGCGAATTCTCAGGGGGAATGACCACGAGAGGTACGTCATCGAGGATCGGAGCCACGATGTGCTCACCATCGGGGTGACCAATGATGAGGTGATCGTGAACTGGAGCAGGAATGTCAAAAGGATCCTCGTCAGGGAAACCATCAGCAATAGGTAAATCATCGCCAAAGTCTGGTAACGCGAATGGCTGGAAGTCATCCTCGTCCTCGGATAGCATATCAGGATCACTCTTAGTGTCCGACGTGAATATCTCTGGCTTGGGTATAACCTCTTCGTCTGAAACAACAGCCATCGGGTCATGGGTATCAGACAGGCCACTCTCTGAAGATGACATGATGTCTGTAACATAACAATCATAACATGTGCACATATATTAACCACTAACACTCAGTATATGCAAACAAATCAATCATCACTTAGTCAGTTATTCATGTTATCCTTCATGAGAACTTTCTATCTTTCCTAGTCTACCTGATGCAGACTAAACCACCAATGTGACCTTGCATTGTTTTTCTTGTCTTTCCTTTTGTAAATCGCTTGTTCCATGGATCTGGGCGTTTTTGTGTATGCAATGAAAAGTACTTTGTAAAAATGTTTTCGTGGGAGAGCCCTAATGATTGTAGTCTAGACTCGAGATGGAATCCTAGTTCGCTACAATCGAAGCTCTGAAACCAAACTGTCACACTCTGGCTTTTGCGGAAGCGTGATTATGTGTGACTTGATTAATATCATTGCATTCAACCATAACAAACATCTATATGATAAAACCATGATGTTCATCCATAAATTAAGTTTCAAAACATTAAAATCGTCATTGTTTAACCACAAACCAAGACTTCAAATTCAAGTACATAACAACCCAAGTTTTAAGTTCCAAACTAGACTTAGCAAGAGACACTACTAAAAGCTAGGCTTTGAACTATGTATCTTATCCAAGATAAGATGCACAATCCAAACCCTTCGACACTGGATGGCATCTTTTATTCGAAGACACAACTTGACATCTTGAACGCCCGCCAGATCCATAATCAATTTCCTGAAATACATGTAGTTTGAAAACATCAACAAAAGTTGAGTGATTTCATGTGTTTTGAATGTGTGCACGAACATCCTTGTAAACATTTGTAAGCATGTATGTATGTACTTGTAAACCAGTATGAAGCAACAAGGAAAACTGATCAATTAATGTTTAGCTAATACATTAATATGTGTGCAATGGTGTAGGAATGGCTCAATCCTTTATGCGTATTTCATACCGGGCCATCCGGCGGGAACGGCGTAGTCGCCTCATGGTCCAACCCGCGGGCTCATGGGCGGGGCTCGCAACACCCAATAGATCTATCACTCATGCCCCTCGGTCCTTAAACAAGGATTAATGGTCTTTAGTTACTCGCCTACCCATTCACATGATCTAACAGTTCATTCCTTAGCTAACCATACCATTTGTAATCGTAATCATTTGTAACATGTATTTCACCCCCGAAGTTATATAACTGAAAACAGTTAAAAGAAAAGGGGGACATGAACTCACAGTCTTGCGTTCTTCGATTCAAATAACACAAAGCTTCTTCCCAATTGCACGACTACCTACAAACGTGCTATGGTCTATTAGACGGATGGGTCGTGCCTTGACTTTAGTCTTAATTAGTGTCTTTGAGTTGCATATCTTTGTGTCACTGTTATTCCAAAGTATATAATTATTTGTTAAAATAATAAATATTTTAACTTAAATTATATTTATTAAATTTTGGAATATTAGTTAAAACAATATATTTTAACTTGTCACATTTATGCATTTATACATGTGTATCTTCCCCATGGGTGGGTGTATTCATACTTGTATTCTTAAACTTGTATATTTTTGCCAAGTATCGGTGGCGTATTCCGGTGTGTATTCATACGTACAAGAATACGCATTCTTATTGTATTTATTAAGTATTCTTATACTTAATTTTTGTATTAACTTTTCCGGAATAATATTCCTAATAAAAATTCACCAATATATATTCTCAAAATATATATTTTTAAGAAATCATTTATAGAACATTATCTATACTTCTTCTTGGCAAAAATATTTATATTTTCATGTAACCCTCAAAAATAGTATATTTTCAAGATTATCTTAGAAAATATTTATAAATCCATTCTTCACCCAAAAATAATATATTCTAAGTTTATTTAAGAAAATATATATTTTCTCCCAAAAATACTATATCTTCTAATAATTTCAAGAAAACATATATATTTTTATTTACCCAAAAATAATATATTTTCTTCTTGTAAAAAATTATGATACATCTTTGTACTATTTATAAAAATCAAATTTTTGTTCTCTTTGTGTCCAAAATACCATTTACCAAAATATACTTATGAATTTATTTTCGGAATATTTATGTAAGGTATATTCCTCGTTCGGTTTCTCCAATATTTTGGGTATAAATTGTATATTTATTTCTTGGAATTTTGGTAATATTTTGTATTGTATTTCTTGGTATTTTGGTGAGTTATATTATTTCAAGTCCTAAAATAATATAACTAATACACATAATTTACATATAATCAAACACATGGTGACATCTAAATATATATTCTCCTAAATACATATTTAGTCATTTTTTTTATCAAAAATCAACCTCCAATATTTTGTAATCTTTTTAACAAATATTATGGCAAACTTTATATGAAAAACCATGGTTAAAATATACTTGTAAATATCTGTTTAAAAATAATTTTCTAAGTGTTTAATCTCTAGAAAATTTTTGCCATAGTTTGCCCTTAAAAATGGAGGTTTCCATGCTTTTAAAGCATATCATTTTCTTTTATAAATCATCACAATCAACAATAAATCAAATAATACTTACCAAGTGCCATAAATCAAGCATTAATCACTACTTCATGAACTTGAAAGTTTATAAAATTTGCAGTAACTTGGTAGTGTGTTTAGTAGGCTTAGTTACCCTTTAAAGTGTGGTTATTCATTTAAAAACATCATTCTTGAAGATTTTAGATCTTCACAACTTGTAAAATAATTTTCTAAAAATATTTCTTCTTGAATTTTTCTTGTTAAATACATGCTTCTACACTTGATTAACCACTAAAAATGTGTTTAGTTTCTTTAAGAACCAAGTTTATGTAAATCTTGTATTTTAACTTAGTTTCCTGAGAAATTAGTTTTGAAATCATCCACTTACATGATTTATATCACACTTTGATCATCATTTTTCAAGAAAACATTTTATAATTCAAGTTCATGCTTTCACATAAGGATGATCACTTTGATTTCTAACATAATCATCCTCTCAACTTGCTAGATTATGTCTTTAATCACCATCTAGCAAGTTCATATGATGTTTAACATCATGAACACAAGTAATCATCAATTAATACTCACACATACACTTAAACAACATGTATTCTTATGATCTTTAGTCTTATGTTTAAGATTTATGTTCTTGATTATTAGTGTTCTTCATGATTAGCTTCTTGTAACATCTTTTAACCAACTTAACAAGATGTAAAATGAGGTTTAGATGATCTTACTACTAGCTCAAGGCTAGGGATGAACACAAGAAGATGAAGATGATATTCTTGGTGGTTAATAGCTTGTGAGAGAGGTCCTTCACCTTCCAATGGCTCTTAGCTCCTTAAACAAGCTTCTTACACCTTAATATCACTTGGAAATTGGATGGATTAAACTTGAAGATGGTGGTGATGAGGGTCTTGTTCTTGGCCGTAAGTAGAGGAGAGGAGAGGAGAGGAGAGGAGAGGAGAGGAGAGGAGAAAGTTTTGTGTTGTGAAGTTGTGATGAAAATGAGAAAGATAAACTAATGGTTACATATATAATTCTTCCAACAACATTTAACCCATTGTGTATAATGTTTTTAAAAGCTCCAACATGATCTATGCAGTTTAGTGTGCTTTATGTTACCTTTTGTGACAGTTTTGATTCCTGACACTTAGGAAAGTATTCTGGACCATTTAACCATTTTTCTGCATGATAATAAGTTGTTTAAATGCTGAATTTTGTTGAATGCTACAGAATTCTGAAGTTTATGTGAGTCTTAGGTACTTTCCGGCACTTAAACTATCACTAGGAATGCAGTTTTATGATCCTTACTTTCCTACTCACTATACTAGTGTAACTCTTGGTTTCTGGCTCATTATGTGTCTCAATACCATGTCTGTCTATGTACTGAACTCCGTCAGCATTTTTCTGATTTGTCTGATAACTGTGTCGTCTTTGTTTCGTGCATCATTTGAGTCAATAGAGTGTTGCATGCTATAATGGTATGACATTATGCAAAATGTGATGCACATGTATGTATATGATAGTAATCAGAAAGCATTTATGTCATTAAGGCACTAACCACTGTTTAATCATTGTACGGATACATGCAAATTTTGACAATTGTCACAGCTTCGTTATCGTGTTTATCGATGATATCCTTATATATTCGAAGTCGAGAGCCGAACATGCGCAGCATCTTCGTTTAGTTCTCGAGCTTCTCCAAGGAAGTCGCCTCTACGCCAAGTTCTCCAAGTGTGAATTTTGGCTCGAGGAGGTTCAATTCCTTGGTCACATCATCAACAGTCAAGGAATTCATGTCGAACCCGCGAAGATTGAAGCGGTTAAGAGTTGGATTACACCGAAAACCCCGTCCGAAGTTCGTTCTTCTCTCGGATTGGCTGGTTATTACCGTCGATTTATCATAGATTTCTCTCAAATCGCCATTCCTCTCACCTCCCTCACGCATAAAGACAAGATTTTTGTTTGGGGAACCGAACAGGAGGATGCTTTTCAAACACTCAAGCGTATGCTTTGCAACGTTCCCGTACTCGCGTTACCCGATGGAAACGGCGACTTTATTGTTTATTGCAATTCCTCTAACCTAGGTCTTGGTTGTGTTCTTATGCAACGAGACAAGGTTATCGCGTACGCGTCTCGCCAACTCAAAGTCCATGAAAAGAACTACACAACCCACGATCTCGAACTCGGTGCAGTTGTTTTTGCGTTGAAGATTTGGCGACACTACCTATATGGTACCAAGTGTACGGTCTTCACCGACCATAAGAGCCTACAACACATCTTGAACTAGAAAGCACTAAACATGCGCCAACACAGATGGGTTGAAATTCTCAACGACTACGACTGTGAGATACGCTACCACCCAGGCAAAGCAAACCTCGTCGCTGACGCTCTTAGCCAACGAAGCTATTTACATAGTGTTCGTAATGTTCAAGCCTAACACGACCTCGAAGCCCTCATCCGCGACACTCAACACGCCTGTTTTCTCGAGAACACCTTGACGGAAGAAGGAATGTGTGGACCCGAAAATCAACTAGTGAATAAACCAAATGGTATCTTTCACTATCTTGACCGTATTTGGATACCCAGTCGCAATAATCTCCGAGAGATTTAGTTGACTGAAGCCCATAAATCCTGATACTCTATTCACCCTGGTGCCGACAAGATGTACCAGGACCTTCGTGCCAGGTACTGGAGGCCGGGATTGAAGAAGGATATCGCTCTCTATGTTTCAAAGTGCCTAACTTGCTCGAAAGTTAAGGCCGAACATCAACAACCTTTTGTCTTACTTGAACAACCCGAGATCCTGATGTGGAAATGGGAGAGTATAGCTATGGATTTCATTACGAAACTCCTTCACACTCCATCAGGTCACCATAGCATTTGGGTTATCGTTGATCATCTTACGAGACCCGCCCACTTTTTATCGATACGAGAAGACTACAAGGTCGAACGATTAGCACGAATCTATATCGACGAAGTCATTTGTCGACATAGGACACCTCGTGACATCATCTCTGACCGCGATGGTCGATTTACCTCGCGTCTCTGGGAGACTTTCCAATCCACTCTCGGTACTACCTTTAATCTCAGTACCGCATTTCATCCACAGACCGACGGTCAGACTGAGCGCACGATTCGCACCCTTGAAGATGTGCTTCGTTCGTGCGTTATAGATTTTGGCGGTAATTGGGATTCGCATTTACCTTTAGTAGAATTCTCGTACAATAACAGTTATCACGCTAGTATTCAAATAGCACCCTTTGAGGCATTATATGGTAGAAAATGTCGATCGCCTATTATATGGCACGAGATCGGAGACACTCAAATCACCAGTCCCGAGTTACTGCAAGAAACGACTGAAAAGATCCTCCAAATACGAGACAATCTCTTGAAAGCTCTGAGTCATCAAAAGAGTTACGACGATAAACGCCGCAAGCCCCTTGAGTTTAAAGTTGGTGATCACGTACTCCTAAAGGTTTCACCTTGGAAGGGGGTGATCCGATTCGGTAAGAAAGGAAAGCTAGCGCCACGATACGTGGGTCCCTTTAAGATTCTGGAAAGAATTGGCAAAGTGGCCTACCGACTCGAATTACCAGAGGAACTCAGCAACGTACATCCGACTTTCCACGTCTCGAACCTTAAAAAGTGCCTAGCCGAAGAAAATCTTCACATACCACTTGAAGATTTATAAGTAAACGAGACTCTACACTTCGTGGAAAAGCCAGTAGAAATCATGGATCGAGAGACCAAGAAACTTCGACGCTCTCGCATTCCTATAGTGAAGGTTCGATGGGAAGGCAAACGCAGCACCGAGTTCACTTGGGAACTGGAAAGTGATATGAAAGCTAAATATCCACAACTCTTTGTTACGCCTGCTCCTTAATTTCGGGATGATATTTCCTAACGTAGGGGATGCTGTAACAACCTGACCTTTCGGATCGTTACCTATCGATGTCATTTCTTTCGTAACCGCTTGTACTCTTGGGATTCGATTAACGCTATGGGTTAAAACTATATTTTCGATGCATTTTAAGCGCAAACGATTAGTACAACGCTTACTTAATCACATTCATCACATTTAAATGCTATTTATAATGCTTATCACTTGAACGCATTTTATCGCATTTTACATCGCTTGTTTAGACTAAAGCTATCGCAACACAAACTCATCGCAGACTCGAAACGCGGATTTAATTATATTATGTGTGTTAATTGTGTAATTATTTGTTAAATGTTATGGGGTTATCAACGCAATGCTTAGACACTCAAACGCTCACTTGCAACTCGATAAAATGCAACACAACACTTAACAAACGAACCAAAGTTGGAAACTAACTCGCGCAAACTCGGCCGCTCGAATGGCCTTCCGTTCGAATGGACATCCACCCAGATGACCATCCGTCTTGATGACCATCTGACCGGATGGAGCCATTCGAATGACTGCCACTCGCAACCGACTTAAACCCTCGCTCACCCTCTATAAATACTGCCGTACACCTCCATTTTAAGTCTTTGACACTCTCATCCACTCCCCAAGACTCTGTTGTGATTCAAGGCGAATTTGTAAGCTTTTTCCCTCAAATCTTCATTAATCTTCACCACTAATCACTTCTACATCATCTTCTTCATCAAAATCATACACAAACACTAACTTTTTCTCGAAATCATCTGATTTGGACCTCTTGAAGATGGATTCCACTCGGTTTGCTTAGGCAAACTGTTGAGGAGCACCGTTCAATCAAGATTGGTTCCAGATCTAAAGGATTTCCACACTTTTGAACTTGGTTTTGAAATATTTCAACACTTTTTCATATGTTTTCAACCTTTCTTCAATTTTCACACAATATTGATGGAATATGGACTCAATCAGACTCTTGACTTGTTCCTTAGTCGAAAGCCGATTTGAAAACTGATTTCCACCGAAGAGATGGACCAATTTACGGGTCAAACATGAAACTTTATCAAGAACAGCGCGTTTGTTCGAATGGGCTGAGACCATCCGGCTAAATGAACTGGATTTGGTATATTCCGTTGATTGACACGTCGTCACGCCGTCTCCGTTAACTCAAACTTTTTACTTGGAAAATTTTACAATAACTTTAACCACAGATCACCCGCTCGAATGGCCATCCGTCCGGATGACCATCCGCTCGGATGAACTGTCCCTGACAACTTCCAATGTTTAAACTCTTTTAACTAAACTTCGAATTTTAACGATTTCGCAAACAATCACATCTTATTCGAGTGGCTATCCGTTAGGATGGAACCCATCCGCTCGGATAAGTCTGGTGAACACTTAAACCGTTCAACGCTCTGCTCAAGGACTTATGCTTCCGTTTCCGTACACAGACTAACTCAATGCGCTCCCTTCAATCCAATCCAGCTTGTGTTTACTTGATAAACACACACTGTGAGTATACTCGAACCCATTTTCGTTTAACGCACTTTTGGGTGTTACATACGTTCTATATCAAAACACACAACACAACGAAAACACTTTATAAACGCTAACCGCTCCCGCATGCTATACATGATCTGTTGAATGCCTGTTACTATGTTTATATAGTGTTACACTAGACCGCCTCTAGCAACGATAGTACTATAGTTTGGACTCAGCACCTGTCGTTGACAGGGGTTGCTAGGGATCACATTACTTTACTTCACGTGTTCGCTTCGGTGAACATGTGTCACGCATACTCTACAACGCAGTCTCGTGGTTAGGTTGTATCATTGTTCGGTAGTTACATGCTTCTCCCGTTACGTGTTACATGCCGGTTATGCGTAAAATGTTTTCCATACTATTATTTTGCAAACTTGTGTACTAACCTTTACTTTATGTATTAACTTTATTTTAACGTATGTGACAGGTTGATTGAATGTTATGCCATGCCGAAATCAAGTTAGGAAGTCTAGAAACTCATCGAAATAAATCTGAGTTGTCGGAATAGTCCTTGTTTTTGAGACTGAATATCTGTAATGACTGTTATGAAATATTTGTTATTAGTATGGGATATTAACTTTAAAAACATTGTCATTTAATAGTTGTTATGGATTCTCATGAACAATTTGTTTCGCTTAGTGTCACGCCCCGATGATTCCGCTATCGGTTGGGGTGTGACAAATAACACGAAAGATAGTAAGGAAACAAGAGAACACGAACATAATGAAAAACTAATCAACAATAGTCACTTGAATGTCAAAAAAACAATATGTACACACCTGAATCTGGTGAACTGGCAACTACGATGGGATGACGTTTCTTTACCTCATTCATTTAGAGACCAAGCTCTTTGCTAAACCTGGATTTAAAATGCTTCGAAAAAAAACTTATCTAAAATGATCGTTATTCACGAAACACGTAACCAAACAAAAGAACATGACCATAATGAAAAGCTAATCAACATGCTGCCATTCTATAGTTATGTTCCATAAAGTCATATTATTATCGCCCGCATCAACCGCCAAAAGGTTTCCTATTAATAACCAATATACCCTCCAAATAGAAACCTTGAAGTCATACAACACCTTACCATTCCAATTGTCACCTTCTTTTCCAATAGTCCATATCAGAACAATACCATCCTCAGAAGCGCTTGCAATTGTCAACTTTGGGATTCCAAGGTTCAGGGCCCATGCAAACTTTCTGTTTTGAAATATTCTGCAAACTTTCTGTTTTGAAATATTCTGCAAACTTTCTGTCGGTAGAATATAAATGCCCATGCAAAGCACCTTCTTCCCTTTTAATCTCCTCAACAATCAACTTTATTCAATAAGAAAAATGCTAGTTAGGAAAGAATATAAAGAAATTTACAAACCTTTCTAGAAGTTGAGCACTTAAATTTTGATTACCAAATGGTTTATCTTAGGGATGAGCGTGGTCCCCGTTCGGTACCGTATCGGTACTGGTACCGAAAAATGGAGAAAAGTGGTACCAGTACTGGTACCGGTATTTATCGGTGTTTTACCAGTAAGTACCGATACCGAATATACCAGTTCGGTACCCGGTATAATGCAGACGGTGGAATAAGGTTTGGGTTATTATACCTAACCTATTTAATAAACAGGTTGTGTTCAGGTTTACGGATTTAATATATTTATTTAAAAGGTCAATATATCGGCCGATTTAATTAAACCGGCCAACTCTTCAACCTGTTTATCGTGCTTACAACATGCCAACACCATTTTAAGTGTGTTCGGTTAGGGTTGATGTCAGACATGAATAAATACATGGGTCGTATTTGGGTTCCACGATTAAACCCGCTAACCTGACACGATTGACACCTGTAATACAAACTATATATATATATATATATTATGAGCAATTATCATATCCTACCATGGCCAATGGTGCATGTTGGACCTGAGTTTTCCACAAGTAAGCAAGTATTATCCAAGAAACTGAATAGAAACCCTACCAACAGTAAAATCTTTAGCATCAGAAGCATTGGTAGAAGACACAATATTTGTTGAACCACCATATTGATTGAAGAAATGTTTGTACGGCTACTATTAGTCAACATGATACACCAGAACTCTTTAAATCATCAATGTCAAACATAATTGTAATAAAGTCGGTCACAATTTAAACTTGGCATCCCTCTTTTCCAATTCTCATATCACTTGCATATCCACCTCAGAATAACAATAACATCTTTGATGCATAAAATATGAAAATATGAACAACATATGTAAAACTATATACCTGAGGAAAATTCTAAAGGCCGAGATTGGATTGTATCCCTGGCTTATCACGAATTCCTCCAAGATTAGCCACATAAACTGCATGTGAACTCGTTAAAAGATCGAATTTGACTCCCAAACGATTGCGAATAACACTTACGATGTACGGAATCCATGCACATGTGTGGATCGAACACAAGAAAGTAATTAACAATGATTCAATTAGAGATTTGACAATGTCTTACACCTTGAATCACCTTCTTTGCTACTCTCTCTCTCTAGACTTCAAAGCTCTCCAAGAATACAAAGTGGCAAAAGTTCTAAAAGAAACACAAGACCCTCCTATTTATAGGCATCACTTAAATGAAGCTCTCTTCATCAGTCCGGATGGAGTTTTCTCCATCCGTCCGGATGGACTTCTTTCCTATATTCGTCATTCAATAATCTTGTCTTGTTCTGTTTCTGCTACGATGTACGACTGACGGAGGTGATAGACATTATGCACTCATAGACTCCCCCTTGGACTCCTATCCTATATTCTTTATTCAATAATCTCTTAAAATGCCCAAAGTGCGGAAATCATCAAAAGGGTACATGAAAGATAAGTCGTATCCAAGTGATTCTTTCTTGTCTATATGTTTTTATTTTTAATTCATTTTCTTTTTTTTTTCTTTTTATTAGTTTAAAAATCTTTTCTAAAAGTTTGGTTCGATTAGACGTTGACGATAAGCTGGTATTAAATGCTCTTGTGTCCTTGGACGACCTTGGTATCTTGCCATCAATATACTACGTCCGCGATGGGTATACTTGCCCTAGCGTGTGTGTAGAGTGATAGTAGAATATCATGTTTTATAAATTTAAAACTTGAAATCGGCAAGTAAAAAGAGCTACTAAAAATATAGACACCCGCACGCACGTCAGTCTCCAGCTCCCAGATCCTCCAAAATACCATAGAGATCTGAATATCGTGAGACATCATCCTCTCCTCCGTAGTGGCCGGAGGGAGGTGAGATGGATGGTATGGGTCAGACGGGCTTATTCCCAGTGGGGTATTAGGCTAAGCATGCCAGTAGCAGGTGGTGTGGGATGGGTGGTATACATGTGGGGTGGTCCAGCTGAGTGTGAGGGTCCGGCTAGGTGAGAGGGTCCAGCAGCATAGGGGTCATGTATAGGGGGTTATGTGGATCCTCCATGTAGTTGCTCAGGTTAATGTGGGGTACCGCTCAAAGAGTAGTGTCGTGCGGGTCTAGGGATAGGGGCACTAGTAGGAAAGGGGCCAACATGGGCAGGTGAGCCAGCAAGCGGGGTGTGTATCGGTGAGGGTGGAGCTGGGGCGGCGGAAGAGGCGTCATCCGATAAGTGCTCGCTCTCAACAGCGACTAAGGATAATGAGATATCGACAATGAATATGACAAGGGATGGTATCTCTAGAATGGCTATGTCGTCGATGACCTCGCCGTCCCCGAGCTCATCCTCCTGATGGTCGACGTGGAATACGAGAATGTGATCGTCGTCATCGTCAAGGTCGATAACGATGTCACACCCCAACCGATGGCGGAAACATCGGAGTGAGACGAAGAAAGATTGCTCATCACACATAACGCTAATTGTGACAATAGAATTAAAAAAAAGATTGATTTCATTCATAACAAAATGTTACAATACATGGAACTTGAAATACAACATGTTCAATACAAGAAAAACAACACAACAAACAAGTACAAAAATTTATGCAACATATTAAAGCCTAAAACGTCTATATGTGTATCTAGGCATCATCACTACTTCAGTTTCATAGCATCGTCATCATCAACCTGTAACAAATTAAAAAGTATAGTTCAATACAAATATGTATTGGTGAGTATACAGGTTTTCATACATAGCATAAAAAGATAAGTTTTAAACAATTCCATATGGCAAGCTATTGAAACAAAATAACAATAAAATCGGCATGTGTTTAACTAATCAAACCAATGATGACACGCAATAAGCTCTTAACATAAACCAAAGTTTACAAGCGGTGCGTTAATCCTATAACGCTATATATGTCAAGGATAGGCTCGTACGAAGTTAATGATAAGTCTGACACAAAACGTATAACCCCAAGTTTACAGTATCAAGTAATCAAGTAGGCAAGCATGTATAAGGAATGTTTGTGCATTTAGGAATAAAGTTTAAGTGTAAGTTTTAATAGTTAACATGTTACACCCCAAAAGGTGGTAAACGAAAAAGGGGGTTCAAGTATACTCACAAAATTGCTAATTCTTTCGATTATCCAAGTGTTGACGAGTGAATGAGTTTTGGAGGTTGAATGTATACGGATTAGAGTTCAAGGTAAGTTTAAAGTCGGAGTTCGGAATTTAAAAGTATATGGAAAGTAAATATTTATGAGAAAATAACCATCTAGCACATAATACTCGTTTTTGACACTATGAAACCCATAGGGGTTTGAATGATTTCATGGGTTAAAGTACCCATTAGAATCGTAACGAGAACTAAGTTCTTAGATGGTGTAACTTAGTATTTTGACAAATAACCATTAGATTATCATCAAAGGTTTGGTTACTATAAGTTTTATATATTCTATATAGTATATAACATAAGTCTTAGTCCATCAAGTATAACAATATTATCATGGAAGTCATGCATAGAGGTTGTAACACCCCAATCGCGTAATATAACAACACGCGGCGGAAATATCGGGGAGTCACGTTACAAATGCTCACAACTACTGGTACTAAAATTGTTTAATTAATGTTAACATTGTTTTACAAACAAAGAATACATGCAATTGTCTTTTCATTTAAGAAGTCTAAGGCCGGATGCAGTCCTACGCGTTGCATGCTTGAATAATTGCAGACCTGAAACATATGTGAAAAATAGTCAGCATAAAAATGTCGGCGAACACATAGTTTGATATTGCAATACTTTGACAACTACAAGAGTTTTCGATTTGAAAATAAATCTTGAAGCCAAAGAATGGCAAAAAATTTAGTATTGCAATACATAATCTCGATTGTGAAAACTCGTGGCAAAAAGTGTTGTATATGGAAATATGATTATTACTAAGTCAGTTTTATGCCATTTGAAATTGTACATCGTACTCTCGTTTAAATCATCGTAAAACTCATTAACGTGTTATTAGAAATTCAATTAAGGATTAATAATAACTGTTTTGAAATAAATCAAAACTTTTGTGAGTATTATATAAATCAAGTTAATGATTCATAATAATACTTTAGATATCCTTCTAAGAATCTAACATATAAAGATATGGGAGATTCTATAAGGATTTGGATAATCGAACTTTGAAACAATCGTACACAAAATCCTAAAGTGATTCGGATAACGCTACAAGAATAATAAAATAAGCACACTTATATATAGGAAGTACCAACGGCGTATCCACCATGTTCTTATTTTATTACACCCGTTTTGTTATCTAAATCACAACTACCACATAAACACATAATCAACAACTTGTTCCAACTCGTAAACACGCATTAAAGTACACAATGAATCCAAACAGGGACTCCAATATTAGTACTCTAAACATCCCATATATGTCTAGCTATGAAGATAGATGGATACTACAGGGATCTGGTTCTCGTCACATCGTCTTGTTACACACGCATTAAAGTACACCATGAATCCAAACAAGGACTCCAATATTAGCACTTTAAACATCCTATAAGTATCAATCTACAAGGATAAATTGATGCTAAAAGGATTTGATCTCGATCACATTGAATCTTTGTATCACAACATCCTAAATCCTAATGGTGATTCAGGATAACGCCACGAAGGGTAATACAATAAGCACACTTATATATGAAGTACCTGCGGCGTATCCACCATGTGTTTATTGTATTATATCACACCCCGACCACGTAAAACAACAAATCATGGCGGAAACGTTGGGGAGTGTTGTAACCGAATTATTGCTTCACAACCATGGAATACAAAAAGTTTCGTTTTATTTATTCATTAAGTAATTTACATTGTTTTAACACGAAATAAACAAGTTACATATCGACTATCACTGTTATTATGTCACTAAGGCCTCGTCCAGATCCTATGTGACTCATGCATCCTAAAAATCAACATCAAGCAATAACACCTGAAACATATGTAAAAACAAAGTCAGCAAAGAAATGCTGGCGAGCACATAGGTTTTATAAGAGTGTCGAATTCATGGCTAGTTTACATGTTGCAATACCTTATTAAAAACCTTGTTTTGAAAAGAGTATAATATTGCAACGAAAGTAACCCACTCAAATCAAGCGGGTTATAATTTATAAAACCTCGTAGCCATGATTGTTAACCCAAAAACATTTTTTTAGTAAACCATATTGTAAAACATTTCGTATTAACTCGTTTAATAAATCTCGTATGGTTTATATCCTTTCGAAAACAACGTTATGTGACATCGTTTCAAAATTGTTTACCCAAGTGAACTAAATAACGCCACGGTATGTAATATGTTGAAAACCCTTATATATAAGAAGTACCAGCGGCGTATCTACCATGTTTTCACCACATTACACCCTTCTCTTTATCTAAACACTTAACCAAAAACCAATCATTTATCCAACTCGTTTAATCTTGTTCAAATCGTTTCCAAATCGTTATCTCATTTAAATCGTTTAAATCATCCTCGTTTTAATTGTGAAAACTATTTTTGGTCGTCTCGCTAATAACATTCAAACCTTCGTGACTCGATTATCTCGCTTTTCGTATTAACAAACCACCAAAGGGTAAGTTAACAATCACAGATTCAGTCATTACCCACATAACCCACACATAACCATGGGTGCAGTCTGATAACGGGATTTGTCAGATCCTATGGTACCATAACCTAATATTGGCCAGTTCGGCCAAAATTAATGAATGTCATTCGTTATGTAACTACAACCAACAAGTTCGTTCACATTATCGAAATCGTTATTAGTTTAGTATAAACCATCTTAATCGTTTTTGAAACCATTGTTAAAATATCGAAAATTGTTTTGATACATATGAATCACCCCAAAACAATTGAAAACAGTAAAATAGGGGAACTATGTACTCACATGAAGTGAAAAGTATCCTCAATCAATAGAACTTCAACAAACTCAAGTAAACCAGAGAAATCAAGCGGCACCTAGTAATCGAATCATTAGTAAATAAATTGACACCTCAATCGGAAGATCGAATAGAATGAGGTCTTGTAAACCAAATGAGTGTTGGGACTCATTTGATATGGTTTAACAAAGTCTACATTCTAGATCGGAACTTAGCCTAAGTGCTTTCGACTCATTACGACCTATTAAGGTAGCTTACGTTACTTTAACGCGTCGTTCGCGCAAAGCGAGTTTGAGACGTCTAACTAGCCCTATGACAAGTGTTATATGGCTAAACATGTTGCATAATCGATTAAGTGATAAAAGTTTATGTTACATATGCTTAATTATCAATTATGCATGAAAAAGACATTTTGGTCATTTACCTAAGGCATAGAAACTACCTATCATACAACTAATTAAACCTAAGTGACCATAAGGTTTAACCTCGGAAGGTTATTACCTATGCAACTATAGTCACTAACCATGTTTGGTGGGATCCTAATGATCGACCAAACGGGTCGAGTTTGAAAGTCTAAGCGGTTGTTTAGACCGCTTGACTTACGACTCTACACAAGCACTAAACTAAAACTGACGAGCTAAACATGCTAAAACATGTTTAGTTAAGTTGGAAAACAGGTTTTGGTATCCAAACAAACGGTTTTGATACCTAAAAGTAGTTTGGTTACAAAATACGCAAGAATACGCATTTTGACCGAAACTACGACTCATCACTACACCTAATCAACGTGGTAATCAGTAGGTATAGTCACTAGGGACTATAACCATCGTGATTACGCTCACGTTGCAAAGTTCAAACGAACTTTGTGTTGACCATTGACTGGTCAAAGCTGAAAGTCAAACTCTGTTTGACTTTCATGCTTGAAATACAAGAACAAGCAAGAATAGGACTTTCAAAGGGTCCAAGAAGGTGTTTTGATTCAAAGTTACTCAGGTATGAGGTGTTAAAACCTCAACTTAGAGCAGAAGTTTAATCAAGGTGTGAAAAACCCAAATGAGGAAGCTTGCTATTTATAGGAAGGTAAGATCAATAGGATCATTCCATGTGTTTTGAGGGTGTAATCTTGGCCATACATGTGGGTACATGGTATTAGAATACAATGGAGGTCGAAAACCAGCTACAGGTATTGCAAATGTTACATTAAAACCCCTGAATTTGGACCAGATTGATGAAACTGATATTTCTGTCCAGATAGGGTGCTCGCGTCGTGCGACGGCCAACCCCACTAGTGGTGCGACGCCAGCATGTGCCCAGATCCAGAAAGTGTCAAATATTTATAGTTTTGGTCCCTGCACATGTTTAAGGCCTATTTTGATGCGTTTAAACCCCGTTAACCCATTTTCAAGGCTCAATAATGAAGGTTAGGTATAGGGAACATGAAACATGCTAAAACATATCTCGGATGTCGGTTCGTTTGGCCGTACGGTCGCGTTATTCGCTTAATTACGACGAAGTACGCACGAACGCGAAAAACGATCCAATTTACGCGACGAATGGAATTTTATCAAGCCAATCACTAAAATGAGATATTTTAATGATTATAAAAATTTTTGGAAGTCCGGATATATTCAGAACGTAGGATATGCGCGAAAATGCGAACTTGTGCACTTTTTGATGCTTTTAGTCCCTATTGATCAATAAAGTTTATTTTAGCATACCGAACCCCTCAAAGCCTAATTCTAAGCTATGTAAAGGATATTTAGGGTATGTTTAACTTATGATAAAGTTCTGGAATGTTCGTTACCATACAAATCGGTATAGTTTCGCAGTTTGACACAACTAGTCCCTGTGATCGAACAAACTTGATTTCAACACACCAAACCATCCAAACCTTATTTCTAAGTTATGTGGAGGTTTTTTAAGGTATATTAAGCCTATGTCACTATTGCAGAGTGTTTGTCATGTTAAACTAACTGCGTTTACGCACCAGTTTGGGTATAACCTTCCAGAAAGCGATTTAAAGCTTGAAATTGGAATCGAATCAAATCGTAAAATCATCAAACACAAATACACACATAATAACACCAAAACACATATAATAACACCAAGGTACATTGTTTTATTAATAATCAACATTGTTTTACATTGTACATCGATTACAGAACAAAGTTGTCACAGTCTCCCCTACTTTAGGAAATTTCGTCCCGAAATTTTATTTAGAGGAAACTTGTGAAAACAAATATGGATATTTCGTCTTCATCTGGTCCTCACATTCCCAAGTAAACTCTGGGCCACGTTTGGATTCCCAGTGAACCTTGACCAATCAAATCCGTTTGTTCTTCAACTGTTTGACTGCACGGTCCGTTATTTCCACAGGTTTCTCGACAAAGTGCATCTTTTCATCGATTTGGATTTCGTCGAGAGGAATGTGAAGATCAGCATTAGCTAAACATTTTTACAAATTGGACATGTGAAAAGTAGGATGAATATTTCCAAGCTCTGGAGGTAGCTCTAGTCGATAGGCAACCTTTCCAATCCTTTCCACAATCTTAAATGGTCCAACATATCGAGGTGCAAGTTTTCCTTTCTTTCCAAATCTCACCACTCCCTTCCAAGGTGACACCTTGAGTATGACACGGTCTCTGACTTAGAATTCTAAGGGCTTGCATCGCATATCCGCATAACTCTTTTGACGGCTTTGAGCTGTCACAAGATTATCGCGGATTTTCTTGATTTTGTCTGTTGTTTCCAGAATGAGCTCAGGTCCAGTAAGCTGAGCTTCACCGATCTCATTCCAACAGACAGGTGAACGGCATTTTCGACCGTAGAGAGCTTCGAATGGTGCCATATTGATACTAGCTTGATAACTGTTGTTGTAAGAGAACTCGATCAGTGGAAGATGAGAATCCCAATTACCACCAAAGTCTATCACGCATGCTCTAAGCATATCCTCCAAAGTTTGAGTCGTTCTCTCAGATTGTCCATCTGTTTGGGATGATAAGCAGTGCTTAGATTTAGTTGGGTTCCCAAAGAAGATTGCATGGTCTTCCAGAAATGAGATGAAAATCGAGCATCACGATCTGAAATGATATCCAAAGGAACACCATGTCGTCATACAATCTCATCAACATAAATCTTTGCAAGTTTATCAGCAGATTGATTCTCGCGAATCGGTATAAAATGAGCTGATTTCGTTAATCGATCGATAACAACCCAAATAGCATCATGACCTTTAGATATACACGGTAACTTAGTGATGAGATCCATAACAATGTTCTCCCACTTCCAAACCGGTATCTCTGGTTGTACAAGCAAGCCAGAAGGTCGTTGATGTTCAGCCTTGACTTTGAGACAAGTTAGGCATTTCAACACATACAAGGCAACATCCTTTTTCATACCAGGCCACCAATACTGAGTACGGAGATCCTTGTACATTTTATCAGCACAGGATGGATAGAATATCGAGACTTGTGAGATTCGTCCATCACTAAAGTGCGGAGATCGTCTTGTTTCGGAATCCACAAATGATCCTTGAAATAAAGCAAACTATCGTCTTTCCTTTCGAGTTTAAGCTCAAGTTGAAGCGGTAGCTCATATTTCAATAAACCATTGATCACACAAGATCGTTGAGCTTGAAGGACACGAGATTGAATATCGGATAGAGTTCGAACAGAATGAAGCTTGACTCGCTCCTTTCGACTTAGCGCATCGGCCACAACATTCGCCTTACCAGGATGGTAGCGAATCTCGCAATCGTAATCGTTCAAGTGCTCAACCCATCGTCGTTGCCTCATATTCAACTCCTTCTGATTGAGAATATGCTGGAGACTTTTGTGGTCTGTGAAAATCACACACTTCGTGCCATAAAGACAGTGTCTCCAGATTTTAAGAGCAAAAACCACAGTTCCTAACTCAAGATCATGAGTCGTATAGTTCTTCTCGTGAATTTTCAGCTGTCTAGACGCATAAGCTATGACTTTACCTTGTTGCATAAGAACGCAACCGAGACCTAGATTCGACGGGTCACAATAGACAACGAAATCATCATTTCCATCGGGTAAGGATAGAACAGGAGCATCACAAAGCTTTTGTTTTAGCATTTGAAACGCTTCTTCTTGCTTAGGTCCCCACTCAAAAGGCTTATTCTTCTGAGTCAAAGCAGTAAGTGGAACCGCAATCTTCGAGAAGTTTGAAATAAACCGTCGACAATATCCAGCAAGACCAAGAAAAGATCGAATCTCTGTAGGTGTCGTTGGTGTATTCCAATCCTTAATAGCCGCTATTTTGGATGGATCTACATGAATACCCTGCTCGTTGACTATATGACCCAAAAACTGAACTTCTTTAAGCCAAAATTCACACTTGGAGAATTTAGCAAAAAGTTGTTCCTTCTTTAGGAGTTCCAAGGTCAAATGAAGGTGTTGCTCATGATTGGCTCGAGACTTTCAATAAATGAGAATATCATCGATGAACACAATGATGAACTTGTTTAAATAAGGTTTACAGACCCTATTCATTAAGTCCATGAAGATAGCTGGGGCATTCGTCAAACCAAAAGGCATGACAGTGAACTCGTAATGCCCATATCTCATGCGGAAAGCAGTTTTAGGAATATCTTCTTCGAGAACACGAAGTTGATGATACCCAGAACGCAGATCGATCTTGGAAAAGCATGAAGCACCTTGCAGTTGGTCGAAGAGATCATCAATTCGAGGTAGGGGATATCGATTCTTGATGGTAAGCTTATTAAGCTCACGATAATCGATACACATTCGAAAAGATCCATCTTTCTTTTTCACAAAGAGGATAGGAGCGCCCCATGGTGAAAAGCTCGGACGGATGAATCCTTTATCAGATAACTCTTGAAGCTGTTTCGATAACTCTTGCATCTCCGATGGTGCAAGACGATAAGGTGCTTTCGCAATCGGGTTGGCATTGGGTACAAGATCAATATGAAACTTGACTTGACGAACTAGAGGCAAACCAAGCAGTTCATCAGGAAACACCTCTGGATAATCCCAAACTATCGGAATATCCTGAATACTCTTGCTCTTGCCTTTCTCCTCGGTGACATGTGCCAGAAAAGCAACATATCCTTTTCGCAAATAACCTTGGGCTTTTGTACACGACATAAGCTTCAATCCACCTGAAGGTTTCTCACCACAAACTTCCAGAACATCGCCAGACGGAAGTGGAATATGAACAATCTTATCGAAACAAACCACCTCAGCATGATGTTTGGTTAACCAATCCATCCCTATGATAATATCGAAACTCCCAAGTTGCATCGGTTTGAGGTCAATAGGAAAAAGATGGTCATCAAGGTTCAACTGACAATTACGAATAACAGAATCGAGAACAAGAGGTTTACCAGTAGCAACTTCGACAGATAAGGGTTTCCTCAGTTTAGTTCTAGGTATCGCAAGCAAAGGCTCAAATGATAATGAAACAAAACTACTATCGGCACCAGAATAAAAAAGAATAGATGCAGGTCGATTGTTAACAAGAAATGTACCATTGACAACGAGGTTGTCAGCTCGAGCCTTGTTTGCATTCAGATTGAACGCTCGTCCACGAGCGGGATTCACATTCGCGTTGACATTCGGATTCGCATTTGCATTCACCAACCTCGGGCAGTTGTTGCGGAAGTGACCAAACTCTCCATAATTGAAACATGAACCCGGTGGGAATCTCGCAGCATTCCCTTGAACCTGTGCTGGAACCTGAGAAACCTGATTCTGACCCAGACGACAAATGTTGGCAGATGCACAAGTTTACCACACGTTGTGCATTGCTTGCAAGCTTGTTGTGCAACATGACGACCGTTGTAGCGAGCACAATGAGGTGCGGTACCAGCATATACTTTCTTCGCTGGAGGTTGAGCTGGTTGGTTCTGAGGGTTCTGAGCATTTACTGCAAAATTCTAAGCACCCTTTCGCTTTCTCGACTTCTTCGACGACTCACCTTTCTTACCCTTACCCTTTTCCTTGACATAATCGGTCGACTTCTTATTATCACCCTTGCGGGTAAGTTTACCTTTCCTGACTTGAGACTCAGTCAGGGTAGCAGACAACTCGATCGCGTGACGAACAATAGTAGGATTATTGCCAGTCACAATATCCTGTATAGAATCGGGTAAACCATCGATATACCTCTCTATCGCTTTCTCCAACGGGATAACCATAGTAGGACACAAAAGACTGAGTTCCTCAAAACGATCCGTATATGCACGGTGTTCTCCCCCATCTTGCTTCAGATCGTCAAACTCTCGTTCCAAAGCTCGAATTTCGTGACGGGGACAAAACTCTTTCATCATGAGAGCTCGAAGCTCTTCCCATGTTTATGCCAATGCCACTTCGGCACCCCTATCACGCATCACTCCGTTCCACCACGTAAGAGCACGCTTCTCAAACACACTTGATGCAAATTCAACCTTACACTCATTTGGATACTGCACATGTAGTTGCTCAGGTTAATGTGGGGTACCGCTCAAAGAGTAGTGTCGTGCGGGTCTAGGGATAGGGGCACTAGTAGGAAAGGGGCCAACATGGGCAGGTGAGCCAGCAAGCGGGGTGTGTATCGGTGAGGGTGGAGCTGGGGCGGCGGAAGAGGCGTCATCCGATAAGTGCTCGCTCTCAACAGCGACTAAGGATAATGAGATATCGACAATGAATATGACAAGGGATGGTATCTCTAGAATGGCTATGTCGTCGATGACCTCGCCGTCCCCGAGCTCATCCTCCTGATGGTCGACGTGGAATACGAGAATGTGATCGTCGTCATCGTCAAGGTCGATAACGATGTCACACCCCAACCGATGGCGGAAACATCGGAGTGAGACGAAGAAAGATTGCTCATCACACATAACGCTAATTGTGACAATAGAATTAAAAAAAAGATTGATTTCATTCATAACAAAATGTTACAATACATGGAACTTGAAATACAACATGTTCAATACAAGAAAAACAACACAACAAACAAGTACAAAAATTTATGCAACATATTAAAGCCTAAAACGTCTATATGTGTATCTAGGCATCATCACTACTTCAGTTTCATAGCATCGTCATCATCAACCTGTAACAAATTAAAAAGTATAGTTCAATACAAATATGTATTGGTGAGTATACAGGTTTTCATACATAGCATAAAAAGATAAGTTTTAAACAATTCCATATGGCAAGCTATTGAAACAAAATAACAATAAAATCGGCATGTGTTTAACTAATCAAACCAATGATGACACGCAATAAGCTCTTAACATAAACCAAAGTTTACAAGCGGTGCGTTAATCCTATAACGCTATATATGTCAAGGATAGGCTCGTACGAAGTTAATGATAAGTCTGACACAAAACGTATAACCCCAAGTTTACAGTATCAAGTAATCAAGTAGGCAAGCATGTATAAGGAATGTTTGTGCATTTAGGAATAAAGTTTAAGTGTAAGTTTTAATAGTTAACATGTTACACCCCAAAAGGTGGTAAACGAAAAAGGGGGTTCAAGTATACTCACAAAATTGCTAATTCTTTCGATTATCCAAGTGTTGACGAGTGAATGAGTTTTGGAGGTTGAATGTATACGGATTAGAGTTCAAGGTAAGTTTAAAGTCGGAGTTCGGAATTTAAAAGTATATGGAAAGTAAATATTTATGAGAAAATAACCATCTAGCACATAATACTCGTTTTTGACACTATGAAACCCATAGGGGTTTGAATGATTTCATGGGTTAAAGTACCCATTAGAATCGTAACGAGAACTAAGTTCTTAGATGGTGTAACTTAGTATTTTGACAAATAACCATTAGATTATCATCAAAGGTTTGGTTACTATAAGTTTTATATATTCTATATAGTATATAACATAAGTCTTAGTCCATCAAGTATAACAATATTATCATGGAAGTCATGCATAGAGGTTGTAACACCCCAATCGCGTAATATAACAACACGCGGCGGAAATATCGGGGAGTCACGTTACAAATGCTCACAACTACTGGTACTAAAATTGTTTAATTAATGTTAACATTGTTTTACAAACAAAGAATACATGCAATTGTCTTTTCATTTAAGAAGTCTAAGGCCGGATGCAGTCCTACGCGTTGCATGCTTGAATAATTGCAGACCTGAAACATATGTGAAAAATAGTCAGCATAAAAATGTCGGCGAACACATAGTTTGATATTGCAATACTTTGACAACTACAAGAGTTTTCGATTTGAAAATAAATCTTGAAGCCAAAGAATGGCAAAAAATTTAGTATTGCAATACATAATCTCGATTGTGAAAACTCGTGGCAAAAAGTGTTGTATATGGAAATATGATTATTACTAAGTCAGTTTTATGCCATTTGAAATTGTACATCGTACTCTCGTTTAAATCATCGTAAAACTCATTAACGTGTTATTAGAAATTCAATTAAGGATTAATAATAACTGTTTTGAAATAAATCAAAACTTTTGTGAGTATTATATAAATCAAGTTAATGATTCATAATAATACTTTAGATATCCTTCTAAGAATCTAACATATAAAGATATGGGAGATTCTATAAGGATTTGGATAATCGAACTTTGAAACAATCGTACACAAAATCCTAAAGTGATTCGGATAACGCTACAAGAATAATAAAATAAGCACACTTATATATAGGAAGTACCAACGGCGTATCCACCATGTTCTTATTTTATTACACCCGTTTTGTTATCTAAATCACAACTACCACATAAACACATAATCAACAACTTGTTCCAACTCGTAAACACGCATTAAAGTACACAATGAATCCAAACAGGGACTCCAATATTAGTACTCTAAACATCCCATATATGTCTAGCTATGAAGATAGATGGATACTACAGGGATCTGGTTCTCGTCACATCGTCTTGTTACACACGCATTAAAGTACACCATGAATCCAAACAAGGACTCCAATATTAGCACTTTAAACATCCTATAAGTATCAATCTACAAGGATAAATTGATGCTAAAAGGATTTGATCTCGATCACATTGAATCTTTGTATCACAACATCCTAAATCCTAATGGTGATTCAGGATAACGCCACGAAGGGTAATACAATAAGCACACTTATATATGAAGTACCTGCGGCGTATCCACCATGTGTTTATTGTATTATATCACACCCCGACCACGTAAAACAACAAATCATGGCGGAAACGTTGGGGAGTGTTGTAACCGAATTATTGCTTCACAACCATGGAATACAAAAAGTTTCGTTTTATTTATTCATTAAGTAATTTACATTGTTTTAACACGAAATAAACAAGTTACATATCGACTATCACTGTTATTATGTCACTAAGGCCTCGTCCAGATCCTATGTGACTCATGCATCCTAAAAATCAACATCAAGCAATAACACCTGAAACATATGTAAAAACAAAGTCAGCAAAGAAATGCTGGCGAGCACATAGGTTTTATAAGAGTGTCGAATTCATGGCTAGTTTACATGTTGCAATACCTTATTAAAAACCTTGTTTTGAAAAGAGTATAATATTGCAACGAAAGTAACCCACTCAAATCAAGCGGGTTATAATTTATAAAACCTCGTAGCCATGATTGTTAACCCAAAAACATTTTTTTAGTAAACCATATTGTAAAACATTTCGTATTAACTCGTTTAATAAATCTCGTATGGTTTATATCCTTTCGAAAACAACGTTATGTGACATCGTTTCAAAATTGTTTACCCAAGTGAACTAAATAACGCCACGGTATGTAATATGTTGAAAACCCTTATATATAAGAAGTACCAGCGGCGTATCTACCATGTTTTCACCACATTACACCCTTCTCTTTATCTAAACACTTAACCAAAAACCAATCATTTATCCAACTCGTTTAATCTTGTTCAAATCGTTTCCAAATCGTTATCTCATTTAAATCGTTTAAATCATCCTCGTTTTAATTGTGAAAACTATTTTTGGTCGTCTCGCTAATAACATTCAAACCTTCGTGACTCGATTATCTCGCTTTTCGTATTAACAAACCACCAAAGGGTAAGTTAACAATCACAGATTCAGTCATTACCCACATAACCCACACATAACCATGGGTGCAGTCTGATAACGGGATTTGTCAGATCCTATGGTACCATAACCTAATATTGGCCAGTTCGGCCAAAATTAATGAATGTCATTCGTTATGTAACTACAACCAACAAGTTCGTTCACATTATCGAAATCGTTATTAGTTTAGTATAAACCATCTTAATCGTTTTTGAAACCATTGTTAAAATATCGAAAATTGTTTTGATACATATGAATCACCCCAAAACAATTGAAAACAGTAAAATAGGGGAACTATGTACTCACATGAAGTGAAAAGTATCCTCAATCAATAGAACTTCAACAAACTCAAGTAAACCAGAGAAATCAAGCGGCACCTAGTAATCGAATCATTAGTAAATAAATTGACACCTCAATCGGAAGATCGAATAGAATGAGGTCTTGTAAACCAAATGAGTGTTGGGACTCATTTGATATGGTTTAACAAAGTCTACATTCTAGATCGGAACTTAGCCTAAGTGCTTTCGACTCATTACGACCTATTAAGGTAGCTTACGTTACTTTAACGCGTCGTTCGCGCAAAGCGAGTTTGAGACGTCTAACTAGCCCTATGACAAGTGTTATATGGCTAAACATGTTGCATAATCGATTAAGTGATAAAAGTTTATGTTACATATGCTTAATTATCAATTATGCATGAAAAAGACATTTTGGTCATTTACCTAAGGCATAGAAACTACCTATCATACAACTAATTAAACCTAAGTGACCATAAGGTTTAACCTCGGAAGGTTATTACCTATGCAACTATAGTCACTAACCATGTTTGGTGGGATCCTAATGATCGACCAAACGGGTCGAGTTTGAAAGTCTAAGCGGTTGTTTAGACCGCTTGACTTACGACTCTACACAAGCACTAAACTAAAACTGACGAGCTAAACATGCTAAAACATGTTTAGTTAAGTTGGAAAACAGGTTTTGGTATCCAAACAAACGGTTTTGATACCTAAAAGTAGTTTGGTTACAAAATACGCAAGAATACGCATTTTGACCGAAACTACGACTCATCACTACACCTAATCAACGTGGTAATCAGTAGGTATAGTCACTAGGGACTATAACCATCGTGATTACGCTCACGTTGCAAAGTTCAAACGAACTTTGTGTTGACCATTGACTGGTCAAAGCTGAAAGTCAAACTCTGTTTGACTTTCATGCTTGAAATACAAGAACAAGCAAGAATAGGACTTTCAAAGGGTCCAAGAAGGTGTTTTGATTCAAAGTTACTCAGGTATGAGGTGTTAAAACCTCAACTTAGAGCAGAAGTTTAATCAAGGTGTGAAAAACCCAAATGAGGAAGCTTGCTATTTATAGGAAGGTAAGATCAATAGGATCATTCCATGTGTTTTGAGGGTGTAATCTTGGCCATACATGTGGGTACATGGTATTAGAATACAATGGAGGTCGAAAACCAGCTACAGGTATTGCAAATGTTACATTAAAACCCCTGAATTTGGACCAGATTGATGAAACTGATATTTCTGTCCAGATAGGGTGCTCGCGTCGTGCGACGGCCAACCCCACTAGTGGTGCGACGCCAGCATGTGCCCAGATCCAGAAAGTGTCAAATATTTATAGTTTTGGTCCCTGCACATGTTTAAGGCCTATTTTGATGCGTTTAAACCCCGTTAACCCATTTTCAAGGCTCAATAATGAAGGTTAGGTATAGGGAACATGAAACATGCTAAAACATATCTCGGATGTCGGTTCGTTTGGCCGTACGGTCGCGTTATTCGCTTAATTACGACGAAGTACGCACGAACGCGAAAAACGATCCAATTTACGCGACGAATGGAATTTTATCAAGCCAATCACTAAAATGAGATATTTTAATGATTATAAAAATTTTTGGAAGTCCGGATATATTCAGAACGTAGGATATGCGCGAAAATGCGAACTTGTGCACTTTTTGATGCTTTTAGTCCCTATTGATCAATAAAGTTTATTTTAGCATACCGAACCCCTCAAAGCCTAATTCTAAGCTATGTAAAGGATATTTAGGGTATGTTTAACTTATGATAAAGTTCTGGAATGTTCGTTACCATACAAATCGGTATAGTTTCGCAGTTTGACACAACTAGTCCCTGTGATCGAACAAACTTGATTTCAACACACCAAACCATCCAAACCTTATTTCTAAGTTATGTGGAGGTTTTTTAAGGTATATTAAGCCTATGTCACTATTGCAGAGTGTTTGTCATGTTAAACTAACTGCGTTTACGCACCAGTTTGGGTATAACCTTCCAGAAAGCGATTTAAAGCTTGAAATTGGAATCGAATCAAATCGTAAAATCATCAAACACAAATACACACATAATAACACCAAAACACATATAATAACACCAAGGTACATTGTTTTATTAATAATCAACATTGTTTTACATTGTACATCGATTACAGAACAAAGTTGTCACAGTCTCCCCTACTTTAGGAAATTTCGTCCCGAAATTTTATTTAGAGGAAACTTGTGAAAACAAATATGGATATTTCGTCTTCATCTGGTCCTCACATTCCCAAGTAAACTCTGGGCCACGTTTGGATTCCCAGTGAACCTTGACCAATCAAATCCGTTTGTTCTTCAACTGTTTGACTGCACGGTCCGTTATTTCCACAGGTTTCTCGACAAAGTGCATCTTTTCATCGATTTGGATTTCGTCGAGAGGAATGTGAAGATCAGCATTAGCTAAACATTTTTACAAATTGGACATGTGAAAAGTAGGATGAATATTTCCAAGCTCTGGAGGTAGCTCTAGTCGATAGGCAACCTTTCCAATCCTTTCCACAATCTTAAATGGTCCAACATATCGAGGTGCAAGTTTTCCTTTCTTTCCAAATCTCACCACTCCCTTCCAAGGTGACACCTTGAGTATGACACGGTCTCTGACTTAGAATTCTAAGGGCTTGCATCGCATATCCGCATAACTCTTTTGACGGCTTTGAGCTGTCACAAGATTATCGCGGATTTTCTTGATTTTGTCTGTTGTTTCCAGAATGAGCTCAGGTCCAGTAAGCTGAGCTTCACCGATCTCATTCCAACAGACAGGTGAACGGCATTTTCGACCGTAGAGAGCTTCGAATGGTGCCATATTGATACTAGCTTGATAACTGTTGTTGTAAGAGAACTCGATCAGTGGAAGATGAGAATCCCAATTACCACCAAAGTCTATCACGCATGCTCTAAGCATATCCTCCAAAGTTTGAGTCGTTCTCTCAGATTGTCCATCTGTTTGGGATGATAAGCAGTGCTTAGATTTAGTTGGGTTCCCAAAGAAGATTGCATGGTCTTCCAGAAATGAGATGAAAATCGAGCATCACGATCTGAAATGATATCCAAAGGAACACCATGTCGTCATACAATCTCATCAACATAAATCTTTGCAAGTTTATCAGCAGATTGATTCTCGCGAATCGGTATAAAATGAGCTGATTTCGTTAATCGATCGATAACAACCCAAATAGCATCATGACCTTTAGATATACACGGTAACTTAGTGATGAGATCCATAACAATGTTCTCCCACTTCCAAACCGGTATCTCTGGTTGTACAAGCAAGCCAGAAGGTCGTTGATGTTCAGCCTTGACTTTGAGACAAGTTAGGCATTTCAACACATACAAGGCAACATCCTTTTTCATACCAGGCCACCAATACTGAGTACGGAGATCCTTGTACATTTTATCAGCACAGGATGGATAGAATATCGAGACTTGTGAGATTCGTCCATCACTAAAGTGCGGAGATCGTCTTGTTTCGGAATCCACAAATGATCCTTGAAATAAAGCAAACTATCGTCTTTCCTTTCGAGTTTAAGCTCAAGTTGAAGCGGTAGCTCATATTTCAATAAACCATTGATCACACAAGATCGTTGAGCTTGAAGGACACGAGATTGAATATCGGATAGAGTTCGAACAGAATGAAGCTTGACTCGCTCCTTTCGACTTAGCGCATCGGCCACAACATTCGCCTTACCAGGATGGTAGCGAATCTCGCAATCGTAATCGTTCAAGTGCTCAACCCATCGTCGTTGCCTCATATTCAACTCCTTCTGATTGAGAATATGCTGGAGACTTTTGTGGTCTGTGAAAATCACACACTTCGTGCCATAAAGACAGTGTCTCCAGATTTTAAGAGCAAAAACCACAGTTCCTAACTCAAGATCATGAGTCGTATAGTTCTTCTCGTGAATTTTCAGCTGTCTAGACGCATAAGCTATGACTTTACCTTGTTGCATAAGAACGCAACCGAGACCTAGATTCGACGGGTCACAATAGACAACGAAATCATCATTTCCATCGGGTAAGGATAGAACAGGAGCATCACAAAGCTTTTGTTTTAGCATTTGAAACGCTTCTTCTTGCTTAGGTCCCCACTCAAAAGGCTTATTCTTCTGAGTCAAAGCAGTAAGTGGAACCGCAATCTTCGAGAAGTTTGAAATAAACCGTCGACAATATCCAGCAAGACCAAGAAAAGATCGAATCTCTGTAGGTGTCGTTGGTGTATTCCAATCCTTAATAGCCGCTATTTTGGATGGATCTACATGAATACCCTGCTCGTTGACTATATGACCCAAAAACTGAACTTCTTTAAGCCAAAATTCACACTTGGAGAATTTAGCAAAAAGTTGTTCCTTCTTTAGGAGTTCCAAGGTCAAATGAAGGTGTTGCTCATGATTGGCTCGAGACTTTCAATAAATGAGAATATCATCGATGAACACAATGATGAACTTGTTTAAATAAGGTTTACAGACCCTATTCATTAAGTCCATGAAGATAGCTGGGGCATTCGTCAAACCAAAAGGCATGACAGTGAACTCGTAATGCCCATATCTCATGCGGAAAGCAGTTTTAGGAATATCTTCTTCGAGAACACGAAGTTGATGATACCCAGAACGCAGATCGATCTTGGAAAAGCATGAAGCACCTTGCAGTTGGTCGAAGAGATCATCAATTCGAGGTAGGGGATATCGATTCTTGATGGTAAGCTTATTAAGCTCACGATAATCGATACACATTCGAAAAGATCCATCTTTCTTTTTCACAAAGAGGATAGGAGCGCCCCATGGTGAAAAGCTCGGACGGATGAATCCTTTATCAGATAACTCTTGAAGCTGTTTCGATAACTCTTGCATCTCCGATGGTGCAAGACGATAAGGTGCTTTCGCAATCGGGTTGGCATTGGGTACAAGATCAATATGAAACTTGACTTGACGAACTAGAGGCAAACCAAGCAGTTCATCAGGAAACACCTCTAGATAATCCCAAACTATCGGAATATCCTGAATACTCTTGCTCTTGCCTTTCTCCTCGGTGACATGTGCCAGAAAAGCAACATATCCTTTTCGCAAATAACCTTGGGCTTTTGTACACGACATAAGCTTCAATCCACCTGAAGGTTTCTCACCACAAACTTCCAGAACATCGCCAGACGGAAGTGGAATATGAACAATCTTATCGAAACAAACCACCTCAGCATGATGTTTGGTTAACCAATCCATCCCTATGATAATATCGAAACTCCCAAGTTGCATCGGTTTGAGGTCAATAGGAAAAAGATGGTCATCAAGGTTCAACTGACAATTACGAATAACAGAATCGAGAACAAGAGGTTTACCAGTAGCAACTTCGACAGATAAGGGTTTCCTCAGTTTAGTTCTAGGTATCGCAAGCAAAGGCTCAAATGATAATGAAACAAAACTACTATCGGCACCAGAATAAAAAAGAATAGATGCAGGTCGATTGTTAACAAGAAATGTACCATTGACAACGAGGTTGTCAGCTCGAGCCTTGTTTGCATTCAGATTGAACGCTCGTCCACGAGCGGGATTCACATTCGCGTTGACATTCGGATTCGCATTTGCATTCACCAACCTCGGGCAGTTGTTGCGGAAGTGACCAAACTCTCCATAATTGAAACATGAACCCGGTGGGAATCTCGCAGCATTCCCTTGAACCTGTGCTGGAACCTGAGAAACCTGATTCTGACCCAGACGACAAATGTTGGCAGATGCACAAGTTTACCACACGTTGTGCATTGCTTGCAAGCTTGTTGTGCAACATGACGACCGTTGTAGCGAGCACAATGAGGTGCGGTACCAGCATATACTTTCTTCGCTGGAGGTTGAGCTGGTTGGTTCTGAGGGTTCTGAGCATTTACTGCAAAATTCTAAGCACCCTTTCGCTTTCTCGACTTCTTCGACGACTCACCTTTCTTACCCTTACCCTTTTCCTTGACATAATCGGTCGACTTCTTATTATCACCCTTGCGGGTAAGTTTACCTTTCCTGACTTGAGACTCAGTCAGGGTAGCAGACAACTCGATCGCGTGACGAACAATAGTAGGATTATTGCCAGTCACAATATCCTGTATAGAATCGGGTAAACCATCGATATACCTCTCTATCGCTTTCTCCAACGGGATAACCATAGTAGGACACAAAAGACTGAGTTCCTCAAAATGATCCGTATATGCACGGTGTTCTCCCCCATCTTGCTTCAGATCGTCAAACTCTCGTTCCAAAGCTCGAATTTCGTGACGGGGACAAAACTCTTTCATCATGAGAGCTCGAAGCTCTTCCCATGTTTATGCCAATGCCACTTCGGCACCCCTATCACGCATCACTCCGTTCCACCACGTAAGAGCACGCTTCTCAAACACACTTGATGCAAATTCAACCTTACACTCATTTGGATACTGCACATGTCTGAATGTGCTCTCCGTATTCTCGAACCATTGAAGGAGCGCGGTTGCTCCTTGAGACCCAGAAAACTTAAGCGGTTTAGCAGAATTGAAATTCTTAAAATTACACTGAGCATTATTATTATTATTATTATTGTTGTTGTTGTATAACTCGTGGATTTGGGTCACAACGCCTGGAAGCACAGCAGCCATTTGCTGAGAGACAAGGGCTGCGACTTCTTCAGTAGTAAAAGATTGTGCATCACGTCGAGGAGGCATTGTCTAAAAGGAAATATGAGAAACGGGTGAGGTTGATAATTAGGAAAAACAAAAGAGGTATTGAAAACATCGACAAAACACAAGGAATGCGATCATTTGTTTGTTACCTCGAACAAACAAATGATACGCAGTGACTAATCAAAGTAAAAGAGTCAAAATAATGTATCGCGAAGACATGCTCGCCTATAAGTGAACACTCACACCAAGAGTTCCCAGGTAAGAGTGACTGGTCCGATTATGTGGATTTGTATGAACACTCTAGCCTTAGACATAAAACTCAGGGTACAGGCATTCACTTTTCCAGTTTGCACGTGTTCTAATTATTTAGACCCAAACTTTGATGAGATTTTGAAAACTCAGAAGGCACTAAGACAAATATGAGTCAAACTGGAAGGGTTCAAAACCTAGTAATCAATCATCCTAGAACGGATGATTAAGTTTTGAAGCAGATTCGAAATTTGTGTTCTCGTTGTGGTTATCACCTAAGGGTAGGTGACGGTTTTGTTTTTAAAAAATCTAAACGCAAATTTCCTTGCGTTAGGGTCCTAGAAAGTTATAGTCTAGGTTAAAGCATTGCTAATAACCTAATTCCCTATAACCATTGGCTCTGATACCAACTCTTTTGTCACACCCCGACCACGTAAAACAACAAATCGTGGCGGAAACGTCGGGGAGTGTTGTAACAGAATTATTTCTTCACAACCATGGAATACAAAAAGTTTCGTTTTATTTATTCATTAAGTAATTTACAATGTTTTAACATGAAACAAACAAGTTACATATCGACTATCACTGTTATTATGTCACTAAGGCCTCGTCCAGATCCTATGTGATTCATGCATCCTAGCAATCAACATCAAGCAACAACAACTGAAAAATATGTAAAAACAAAGTCAGCAAAGAAATGTTGGCGAGCACATAGGTTTTATAAGAGCGTCAGATTCATGGCTAGTTTACATGTTGCAATACCTTATTAAAAACCTTGTTTTCAAAAGAGTATAATATTGCAACGAAATTAACCAACTCAAATCAAGCGGGTTATAATTTATAAAACCTCGTAGCCATGATTCTTAACCCAAAAACATTTGTTTTAGTAAACCAAATTGTAAAACATTTCGTATTAACTCGTTAATAAATCTCGTATGGTTTATATCCTTTCGAAAACATCGTTATGTGACATCATTTCAAAATCGTTTACCCAAGTGAACTAAATAACGCCACGGTATGTAATATGTTGAAAACACTTATATATAAGAACCAGCAGAGTATCTACCACGTTTTCACCACATTACACCGTCCCGTTATCTAAACACTTAACCAAAAACCAATCGTTTATCCAACTCGTTTAATCTTGTTCAAATCGTTTCCAAATCGTTAACTCGTTTAAATCATCCTCGTTTTAATTGTGAAAACTATTTTTGGTCGTCTCGCTAATAACATTCAAACCTTCGTGACTCGATTATCTCGCTTCTCGTATTAACAAACCACCAAAGGGTAAGTTAACAATCACAAATTCAGTCATTACCCACATAACCCACACATAACCATCGGTGCAGTCTGATAACGGGATTTGTCAAGTCCTATGGTACCATAACCTAATACTGGTCAGTTCGGCCAAAATTAATGAATGTCATTCGTTATGTAACTACAACCAACTAGTTCGTTCACATTATCGAAATCGTTATTAGTTTAGTATAAACCATCTTAATCGTTTTTGAAACCATTGTTAAAATATCGAAAATCGTTTTGATACATATGAATCACCCCAAAATAATTGAAAACAGTGAAATAGGGGAACTATGTACTCACATGAAGTGCAAAGTATCCTCAATCAATAGAACTTCAACAAACTTAAGTAAACTAGAGAAATCAAGCGGCACCTAGATCGGAACTTAACCAAAGTAAATAAATTGACACCTCAATCGGAAGATCGGATAGAGTGAGGTCTTGTAAACCAAATGAGTGTTGGGACTCATTTGATATGGTTTAACAAAGTCTACATTCTAGATCGGAACTTAACCTAAGTGCTTTCGACCCATTACGACCTATTAAGGTAGCTTACGTTACTTTAATGCGCCGTTCGCGCAAAGTGCGTTTGAGACGTCTAACTAGCCCTATGACAAGAGTTATATGCCTAAACATGTTGCATAATCGATTAAGTGACAAAAGTTTATGTTACATATGCTTAATTATCAATTATGCATGAAAAGGACATTTTGGTCATTTACCTAAGGCATATAAACTACCTATCATACACCTAATTAAACCTAAGTGACCATAAGGTATAACCTCGGAAGGTTATTCCCTATGCAACTATGGTCACTAACCATGTTTGGTCAGATCCTAATGATCGACCAAATGGGTCGAGTTCGAAAGTCTAAGCGGTTGTGTAGACCGCTTGACTTACGACTCTACACAAGCACTAAACTAAAAGTGACGAGCTAAACATGCTAAAACATGTTTAGTTAAGTTGGAAAAAAGGTTTTGGTATCAAAACAAACGGTTTTGATACCTAAAAGTAGTTTGGTTACAAAATACGAAAGAATACGCATTTTGACCGACACTACGTCTCGTCACTACACCTAATCAACGTGGTAATCAGTAGGTATAGTCACTAGGGACTATAACCATCGTGATTACGCTCACGTTGCAAAGTTCAAATGAAATTTGTGTTGACCATTAACTGGTCAAAGCTGAAAGTCAAACTCTGTTTGACTTTCATGCTTGAAATACAAGAACAAGCAAGAAGAGGACTTTCAAAGGGTCCAAGAAGGTGTTTTGATTCAAAGTTACTCAGGTATGAGGTGTTAAAACCTCAACTTAGAGCAGAAGTTGAATCAAGGTGTGAAAAACCCAAATGAGGAAGCTTGCTATTTATAGGAAGGTAAGATCAATATGATCATTCCATGTGTTTTGAGGGTGTAATATTGGCCATACATGTGGGTACATGGTATTAGAATACAATGGAGGTCGAAAACCAGCTACTGGTATTGCAAATGTTACATTAAAACCCCTGAATTTGGACCAGATTGCTGAAACTGATATTTATGTCCAGATAGGGTGCTCGCGTCGCGTGATGGCCAACCCCACTAGCGGTGGCGTGACGCCAGCATGTGCCCAGTTCTAGAAAGTTTCAAATATTTACAGTTTTGGTCCCTGCACATGTTTAAGGCCTATTTTGATGCGTTTAAACCCCGTTAACCCATTTTAAAGGCTCAATAATGAAGGTTAGGTATAGGGAACATGAAACATGCTAAAAAATATCTTGGATGTTGGTTCGTTTGGTCGTACGGTGGCGTTATTCGCTTAATTACGATGAAGTACGCACGAACGCGAAAAACGATCCAATTTACGCGACGAATGGATTTTATCAAGCCAATCACTAAAATGAAATATTTTAATGATTACATAAATTTTTGGATGTCCGGATATATTCAGAACCTAAGATATGCGCGAAAATGCAAACTTGTGCACTTTTTGACGCTTTTAGTCCCTATTGATCAATAAAGTTTATTTTAGCATACCGAACCCCTCAAAGCCTATTTCTAAGCTATATAAAGGATATTTAGGGTATTTTAACTTATGATAAAGTTCTGGAATGTTCGTTACCATAAAATCGGTATAGTTTCGCAGTTTGACACAACTAGTCCCTGTGATCGAACAAACTTGATTTCAACACACCAAACCATCCAAAGCTTATTTCTAAGTTATGTGGAGGCTGTTTAAGGTATGTTAAGCCTATGTCACTATTCCGGAATGTTTGTCACGTTAAACTGACTGCGTTTACGCACCAGTTTGCGTATAACCTTCCAGAAAGCGATTTAAAGCTTGAAATTGGAATCAAATCAAATCGTAAAATCATCAAACATAAATACACACATAATAACACCAAAACACATATAATAACACCAAGGTACATTGTTTTATTAATAATAAACATTGTTTTACATTGTACATCGATTACAGAACACAGTTGTCACATATTACTCTAGTTTCGTTATCTAAATCACCAACAATCTACACATAAACCATAACCATCGTGTCGTAAAGTACCTCTTAAAAATCTCAATATGAAGATAGGAAGATCTAAGACTGTACTTCAAATATCCTATAAGAATCTAACTATGAAGATAGGTAGATCTTTTAAGGATTTGGATAAACATCGTATTTGCATAATCGGAATAATAAACATAAAAGCACTTAGTAAACACATATATGCCATACATTTGGAAAATAAACCGGTTACACATATGAATCACCCCAAAACAATTGAAAACGGTAAAAGAGGGGAATTATGTACTCGCCTTGGATTGCAAAGTATCTGTTAGGATCGGAGGCTCTCATGATAGTGTTTGTTTGTTTGAAATGATTGATCAATGAATATGAAAACATGTTAGGTGCAGCGGAAATGAAAACAAACTTTGTAAACACAATCAAAGGAGAAAATAGTTTGATAAACAATTGCTTCACATAGAGTCAAAAGATTACAAATCAAAGCAAAAGATTACAGTCATGCTTACAAACTATACTCCCCCTCAGCCTGATGCCCCAAGGTTGGTTGCACACAAGATGAAAGGATTAGACATGAGGAGAAGAACCCACTCAGTCAATCAAATGTAACAGTACAGGGTACTGTTACATTTATAGGCAAACCAAACCACTGAGGTATCTCAGCTGACGTCACCAAGAAAGCGACGTCTAACAGCCTAACAACCTGTATCTACTGACCTTACACAAACACTGCTAACCTAACCACTGACTATACATAAGACAAACAATTTACTAAACAACTGCTCTCCCTTTATGTCAGTGCTTTCCTCAAGGTTGATCAGTCCTTGACTGGGCAGTGCTTTAACATCAGTAGATAGGACCAGCAGTGTTGAATACTTCAGGGTTTTCGTCAGCAGTTGAAAGGACAGCAGTAGTTGAATATGAGCAGCAGATAGAGACCATCAGTTGTTATAAATCACTTTCAAGGGGATTGCAAAGTGTAAACCGCTGCTTATTGTGAATCCTCTGTTGTGACCTGGTTTTGGCTTTACATTATCTGTTCCTCTGGTAGGGTTCAATCCCAACAATCTCCCCCTGGAACAGATAATGCCAAAACCTTTCATTATTCAGGACCTTTATTACTCATCAAGAGTGCCTTAGCTTGTTCTTTGAATTCAGCTTCAAATTCCTTTGCACTCTGGTCATCCTCATCCCTACACAGTGAAAGCCCAAGGAGATCCTGCAAATCTTGAACACTAAGGCCTAGTGCTTCTTTCCTTGATATGTGCTTCACATCGCCATTGGCTCTGACCAAGGTCAATACGTGAGTCTTTTGATCAGACATCCACTTTAGTATTTTTAAGCCAGGTGGGTTTCTTAGGAGAGACTTATTTGAAGATGAGTTGAGGGATAATGGCCTTGAAAACAACTGCAGACTTTCAGACATTCTTTTGAAAGCTTCTTCAAAGACTTTGTCAGCTGCAGCTATATCTTCTGCAGTTTCTTGCTCAATAAGTTCTTGTCGTTCAGCTTCTGTCTTGTCTTTAGCAGTGTTTGGAGACGCAGGTTTGTTTAATGCCTTAAAAAGGCTTTGAAGCTTTGTTGAAGTTTCTTCTTTTAGACCCATTTTTGTGATGGTATCTTTGAAGTACTCTGCTTCCTTTTCTATTACCTCTTCTTCAGTCAGCTGTTCTCCCTCTTCTTGATTTGTTACAAAAGTAGACCGGAACAGTGTGTCGAGGTTTCCCATCTTCTGTTCAAGCTTCATCATTTGTTCTTTCTTCTTAGAAGTGCCTGAAACAGTTATCTTTCTTTTCTTCAGCCTTTCGTAGGCTTCATCGGTCTGCTGTTTTGACCATTTTGATATGGCTTCAGCAGTATCCATTTTCGCATCCACCAGCTCCCTTTTCTTTCTCTTATATTCAGCAGTTAAGTCAGCAATGAGCTTTTCATATTTTCTCCAGTTAGGAGCATTCTTCTTCTTCGTAGGATCATTCTTAATCTTTTCAATCATTTCTGCCTCACGCTTAAGAGCTACTACTGGCCATTCTCTGAACTGTTGTTCTTCAGCAGGATAGAACTTTTCTTTCATGATGTAGGCTAGATATTGTTTTCTTAATTCTTTCTTTTGATCAGCCTTTTCTTTGTTTAGGTCTTGTGCAAATCCTTCTATCTGCTTTACTTTTGTGAAGTAGAACTCTAGTCTTTTAGCTATGCCATCTTCGCTTAACTTTTCTTTTTCACTATCAACCTTAGCTTTTACTTTAGCCTGCCTTGCCTTGAGTTTGAGGTAATCATCCATATCCTCTGGTGGCATGTAGCCTATGAGTGAGGAGAATCTTCTTTTTGAAGGATCTTCTTCTGTATAAAATTGCCTCATCTCATTTTTGATAGCTTCAAGTTCCAGTGGATGTTGTGCAGCATTAGGATCATGTATACCCTCATCGGCATGTATTGGCTTTCTTATTCTGTTGAAGAGCTTTGGCTGTGAAGTAGAAAAGGAGAGAGCAGTGGTGGATGACTGACTAACAGCTGTTGAAACAACTGGTGTCTCAACATCTGCTGTCAATACAACTGCTGATATGTCAGCAGTTGTCTTCTGCTTTTGAGCAGGGGATGGAAGTGGTGATGTTGGTGGTGATGGTGGTGAATCATCATCTGATATGAGATTTTTTCTCCTTTTTAATGAAGAAGAAGCAGATGATGTTTTGGGTGGATCAGTGGTTGTAGATTGTATGGCAGTGGATTGTGGTTGACTGACAGTGGTTGAAACAACTGGTGCTTCAACCGCTGCTGTCATTACAACAGATGTTGTAACATCTGTTGTCTTCTGCTTTATGGCAGGAGGCAGTAGTGGTGATATGATTGTAGATGGTGATGATGATGGAACAGTGGTTGTAGTGGTGTGTGGTAGAGTGGTGTGTGTTGATGACATGGCAGCTGTTTGGCTACAGATAGCAATTTTTGTAACTACTGCTGTATCAGCTGTTTGGCTAACAGGTTTTGAGACCTGTTTTTCTTTTTCTATTTCAGTTTCAATGAAGACACCATCCTCTAATCCCTTTTTCTTCAACTTGATTTTCTCCCCCTTTTTGGCATTATCTGCCAGGGGTGTATCCATGAAGAGGATAGAAGATGGAACTTTTCCACCATGGGCAGTCTGTTGTATGCTAGCCTTTATAGCCTTTATATATGCTTGAGTGTCTTTGAATCTTGATTCCACCATGTTGGTCAGCATTTGTACTTGAATAGCATGCTTTTTATCAGCCATTTGTTGCTGTGCTTCAAGCATGGGTTGAAATATATTCCATAGCTCATTTGCAGCAAATGCATGTTGTGCAGGTGCTTGAGCAGGAACAGCAGATTGTGGTGGAGCAGCAGTGGATTGTGCTTTTTGAGCTTTTAAAATCTCTTGCACCATCTCCTTTATTTCAGCAACTGATTCTTCAAGTTTGTCAACTCTGCCCGTCAATTCCTGATATTTTGAATCATCACCTACTTTAGTAGGATCATCTGAATCCCCACCAGCAGTGGTTATATCAATGTTTGACTTAGGAACTGAGTCCCAAAAGTCACCCATTGATGCCCCTTGTTCTTGGTACTGGGGACTTCTTTCTTCAGCACTTGATAAACCTTTGATGGTGCCAGTGGTTAGATCCAACTCACTGGTGGTTATCGAAGTTGCCATGGAAGAAATTGCCTTCAAGGGAGTCTGATTTATGAAACAACTGGCCAACTGGAGACCTGTTGGTCCACCAGTTGTAGTTGTTGCTCCACTTGAACTACCACCGAGAGTTACTTGTAACTCAGGGGGTGTAACCTCCTCAATTGTTGCTGGGATAGCAGGAGAAGTAGCATCAGACCCAGTCACTTGTGGAAGTATGCTCTCAGTGATAGGTGTTAGAGAGGAACTGGTTTGTGTCTGAGCTATATCAGCTGCATGCAACAAAGGTAGCATGGTTTGTGGTAATATGATTGGTGAGGGGATGGGAGTTGAAAGAGACATGTCCTTGGGATCAGGACTGAGGAAGATGGATCCAAGTGGATTCAGAGCTTCATAGTGTGGTGTCCCTGTGCTTACAACCTGATCCTTTTGTGAGGATGCAGGAGGAGTTTTAGGCATGGGTTGAGATCTTTCTTCCAACTGCTGTGAGGAAGTAGCAGCAGTGGTTTTTGGTGACTTTTGTGTTGTCACAGGCATTTCCTCTGGGATCTCATCTTCCAGAGTTGCCTTTGTTTTGGGATTGGTGGGTTTTCTGGATGTTTTCTTTTTGGTCTTTTTAGTGGTGGCAGGTGTGGGTTTCAAAGCAGTGGGAGTGCTGCTATGATCACCTGGAGCAGTGGGCTCAGCAGCTGATACCTGAGGAGCAGTTGTAACCGCTAAAGTCTGCTCAGGTACCCCTGCTTTTGTTTTTATTGGTGCCATCATCCTTGAAAATGTTTCTTTTGTTATGCTTTTTATTTGACAATGAACACCTTGTTTGAGCAAATTTACATTTTTCTTTTCAAATTTTTGTTCAAAATAATAACTCAAAAATCTTGGAAAAAGTAAAAATGCTTTACTTTCAACGTTTTTCACCATGTCATTGAAAATCTCCTGGGAGTAGTTATAGTCTTTATTATTCAAAATAGCGTAACCCAGGCTTTGAATTTTCAATGGTATTTCGTTGAAAGATGTTGTTTTATTTGAAGCACACATCAAGAGTGTGTGAAATAAAAACCTGGGTGCAGATGGAAAATAACCCTTTTGTAGGGTATCTACCTTTGGTTCTTCTACATAACCCCTTTTCAGAAAATCAGCTTTTAACTCGTTTTTGTCAAAAGAGGTTTTACCGTTCTGATCGTCGAGTATGAAGACTTCTGATATCGATTTTGGTGTGATTTTGATCGCTTTTCCCTGTATCGAGGAGTTAATGGCTATGACTTTTCCGTCTTGTTTTTCAAGCTACGCCTTTTTCCAAAATTCTCTCTGGGTTTGCAGATAGATGGGAGCATTTGCTGTCAACAAAGTTTTGTACTTTGATGCAGATAATGCATCAATGATGGTGTCAAAAGTGTGATTATCAGTAGGTTTTGTGAATAAACCCAGATAGTTGTGAGATTGTTTGAATGGTATTTCGATGGGTTCTTCGGCCGTTTGAGCGACCTCTTTGGAAGGTGATGGTGATTTAGGTTTTGATTTTGATTTTGACTTTGTCATTTTTGCGGAGAAGAATGAAGGAGGATTTTGGAGATTTTGAGAAGAAGGGTTGGAAACTGCTATGAGAAGAGAATTTTGGAATTCAATTCGACAGTGTAAAACCCTGTTTGGGGTTTAGGGCAGGTTTTATTTAAAAAAAATGATCGCTGATGTGGCAGCGGTTATTAAGATCTGAGGGCTAAAAACTGACCACGTGTCAAACACTGATGGAGTGGATGAAGTATGGAGAACAGTTGTTTTAAGGGCCACTGACGTATCAAGCATCAGTAGTTACAACGGTAAAAATTATGGGCAGTGAATGATTTTTACTATCAGTGGATAGCATATCAGTGGATAAGACACTATTTTTGAGCATCAGTGCTTTTCAAGAAAATGAAGGATCAGTGATTAACTTTCAGCAGTGGACAGTGTTTAGAGATCAGACGTTGGAACAAAGCAGTGGTTAGGGTAAATGGTGCAAATCTGAAGAACAAGTGTTTCAGCAACAGTTTTGAGGATTTTCATTCAAGGTTTTGCCACATGTCAATTTTGAAAGACAGTAGTTTAGTACCCCAGATGATGAAAACTTTTTACTAAGGCAACTCATTTTCGTTTAATATTCAATTAACACATGAGTACCCTAGTAATTTAATCACATTTTGCAATCAACCTTTGATAAAAATTTAGGAGCAAACCTGAGTATGACATGATCATGACATATGTACCATTTCCTTTTGACCCATTTCTGAGGACACAAATACCATGCAAAAATAAGGTATTACATCCTGACAGGAGCTGAAACTATTGCCAAGAAAAACAAGCAAAAGTTCCAAATATATTATAAAAAAAATGAATAATATATCCTGGTTATTCGAGAGAATCCATTGAACACAACAAAAAAAATGGTTAAAGGATTTTCTAAGAATAGTGTCAAAAAGATCTGGTATAATTTCAATAGAGAATGTAATCACATTACTAAACAGGTTTTTGAAAATGGTCAGTGGTTTGACAACAGTGGTAGAAAACTTTTAGGATACATTTTGACCACTGTTTGGTACCATTTTCTTTGTCAGTTGATTACAAACCTGAGGACACATGTGTGACAACCCGCACTAAACCAGGTATCCGTACAACTTAATTAATGATTAATTACTACTTGATTACTGTGCTTGTTTGAACTAGCTGATAAACTGCTACCTGCATACTAATACATGCACTTACTTGCATCATACCTTATTTGCTGTCACTACATTAATTACATACTGAACCCTAGTGACAAACATGATGCACAAAAAGCACAGTAGCACTAAACGGATACACGGCGAACATGCTGATATGACCAGCATCAGGCAGACACTGCCTCTAAGGCCTGTTAAGAGCCTCATATATTTTGGCTACACTGGTAGTGAGTGTAGGGATATAAGGGTTGTGTTACCGCGTCTCTAGGGATAAGATACACTGATTCGGATGTGCCAAAAACGTACTTTAAGTACCAAACACAGCACTTTAATAATTAATCCAGCTTCTAGCTGACTAGTAAAGTGCCAGAAAATGAGAAAATAACACTAGACACTTTCTAAAGTGTCGGGAAAACAATTGTGTCACTAAAAGTAACAATAACGACACTTTAAAGCTTTTGTAACGCTTTAACGGATTACTATCCAACCGGACACCCGGACTTTACCCGGAACATGAAAATATTCCTATTTTCACTATTTATAATTTTCTGAGCCAGTTAGGGTCCCTGATTACCCTAACACCCGTGGTAACGCATAACACACAAGTAACTAAGTTAAATACTTAACCTACCTATTTAACTTAACTAAACCCCCTAATTACTAGTTAAAATCGAACCAACCCCCCCCCCCCCCCCCATCATAACCGTCCCCTAACCAAGGGGACACACATGGTACAAGATTGATTTGGTTAATCTTAGATGATTAATATCTAGGGGACATATTAACCAATGGTTAATAACACTTTAATTTTTCTATAAATACACACTTAAACACCAAGAACATTATCATCTCAACTCACCACACCAAACTCTCTCTCCCTCTCCCTTATACTCTCGGCCGAACACCCCTCATTCACACTCCCACTTTCGGCTCTTGATCTCTCCATTCCAAGATCATACACACTTCACAAGTCGCCTATTAGGAGCCCCGGAGCAAGCGGAACACGAAGGACCTCTACCGTTAGCTTTTATCCACGCGATTTTCATCAAGATTCTTCCCTAGCCTTGAGCTAGAGGTATAACACTTAAAACTTGTTCTTGAACATATCTAAGGTGGTTAAAAGGAATATTGTCGGTTAAACATCGTAAACATACATTTTGATGCATAAAAGTCTAGTAAAAACTATAAAAGTGGTGGTTAATAACACATGTGTTGTGTAAAAGTTGTAGTATTTGGAATTTGTGTTTATCTAGACCCGATCTATGATGTGGTAGCTCGGATCTCCGTTTAACCCGACTTTGTAAGATCTTGGATCTTCACATAAGCTCGTTTTTGGTTACCGCAAGGGTTAAAAGGCGAAACTCTACCACACAAGATGCATGAACTTGTGTAGAAATATTTTACTTGTGTAAAAGTAATTTAACTTGTACAATGGAGTTTAAAACTAGCAGATCTACGTATCTGCAAGTGGTATTTTTGAAGAACCACACATTTAAGAAACCATGTATTTTAAAGAAAGGATCATACACTAACAAACATGATTTTATAAACCACAAGTGTGTAGACACTTGTGAAATGAAAAGATCCGACAAATAACTATTTTTGGGAAAAATGACTAGAAGTTGTAAAGACGGATTTCTCTAGTCACAAGGTTTTTACGAGATCAAAGTTACTTTATATAAAGATCTATATATAAAGGGGATTTACACTATAGATACAGAAAAACTGCAAGTTCATGCGATTATGCGATTTACATACTTGTCGACTAGTTTGATGTGTCGGAAATTGTTCGATTGATTAAAGAAGTTGTTGAGTTGATTTGTTAAAAGAAAATGATACGCTTGAAAGCGTGGCCACCTCCAGTTACAGAGGAAACTCTGGCGAAATTTTCTAAAAACCTAACACTTAGAATTATTTACACAACAAGTGTTGGAACTATTTTTGGACATATTTTCAAAACATAAATTTCGCCAGCACTATATTTTACTAAATATTCGGAGGTGGGATTTTCACAAAGATTAACGTGATAAATATATTTGTCACAACACTGTTTATGATTATTTTGTGAAAATACATAAATATTATTTTAGAGTGAAAATAATATTTACAAGCGTTAATGATTCCAAAACTTTACAAACGCTTCCACAAACATATAAGTTACACCGGTAATTACATTACCACAAGATTGATAAAACGTAACTTACGCACATGTATTGTATCCCCCATCCTTGGGAAGAAGAATAACTACCAAGTGTATACGGAACATAAACACGAAATAGTTGTCTAACTATTTCCCAAAGACATAAACTGTAAAGCTAAGGCACGGCCGTCCGTCTAATAGAATTAGCACTTGTAGGTCGTTGCACAGCTTACTGTATTGGAGACACTTGGTAGAGACGCGCATTCACTGTGAGTTCATGTCCCCCTTTTCTCTAACTGTTTTCAGTTTACTTAACTGCGGGGGTGAAATACATGTTACTATGATTTACGAGTACTTTACAACGGTATGTTTAACGTAAGGAGGTGTTATACGATCATGTGAGTGGATAGGAACAACATGGGGCCATTAGTCCTCATGGAGGGACCGAGGGACAGGAGCGGTAGATCTATCTGGGTGTAGCGAGCCCAGCCCCCGGCCAAACTAGAAACGGACCGTGGGGTGACTTTGTCCACATACTTTGCCGTGGCGAAATCTGCTAGGTTTGAGTCTCCCTATTTGCACTTCACATATGTCAGTGGCCTTGCAAACCATTGGTGATCACAAGTCCTCTTACACTGCTACATACCACAACTATTTTATACTCACAAGTGTTTTACATACTCACTTACACATGAACTCGCTCAACATTATTGTTGATTTTTCAACTCACATGTATTTCAGGAAATTAAAACGGATCTGGCACGGTATGGAACGTTTTCCGCTGCACTTGTCATGAAGTCATCAGGGTTTAGGGGATGTGTCTCTTTCCTGGACAAGACACAGTCCTTAAACCACGTTTATGCTATGTTATAAGTTGTAATGTCTACTGAACAAGGTTATGGTTGTATGTTAAAACAATGGTACTGTATGTTGTTTTCAAAACTTAATGGATGACTTGCATGGTTTTTAATTCATATAGCTTTGTTATGATTAAGCTATGGTATTAAGAAGTCACACCAAAAGTTAACCACGCTTCCGCAAAGCCTGGGTGTGACAGCTTGGTATCAGAGCTCTGATCATAGCGAACTAGGATTCTTTCTCGAGTCTAGACTATGATCACTAGGGCTCTCACGAAAACATTTTTCTGCATACCACTTAAGTCCAGACCCAAAACTTTTTACAAACAAATGTTGAGCACATTTTATTTATTTTAGGCTCAGCTTGGAGGGCTGAGGATCGGTCTGGAGGATCGAGGTGATTAAGGTAGTTGAGCACGTTGGTTTATTATAGGATCGATCTGGAGGATCGAGGCTCGGTCTAGGTGACCGAGGTAGTGGGCTAGCAAGGCTAGGAAGAAAAGGCTCAGCTTGGAGGGCTGAGGATCGATCTAGAGGATCGAAGGTTTGATTTAAGTGAAGGATAGAGCAGTCTTGTAGACTGGATGGTATTGGCTAGTAAGACTAGGAGGATTATGTGATGCCTTACTTGATGACTTATGTGATTACTTGATTTATGATTGACTATTTGTGCATGTTTGTGTATATGTTACAGACACATGGATTCTGCTGACACTGGTGGTTCAGGCACCACAGGCCCGAGGCCTAACGTTTTAGACGACGTTGAGTCATCGGAGCACGAGGTTTACATGTCCGACTTCACTAGCACAGATGAGGACGACTTTCAGCCTTTTGCACTACCTGACGGTGCTGGCGAGCTCGCAGATGGTCCTATCGCAGGGGATCTACCATTGGCACTGATCCCTGCTCCTATACCGCTGGCTGCGTACCCAGCTTACGATTTACCCATCGACGATGAGGAGGATGATATCGATATGTTTGATGAGGAGCCTTTCGAGGATGATGCTCAGGGCGAGGCCCTTCCTGCTGCCGATCCCTTGTTGATCGCAGACGCACCCGTCGCGGAGTCACCTGTTCACTCCCCAGTCGCGGACTCCTTTGAGTCTGTAGCTTCTGTACCCTCACATGTTCAGAGTGCACAACACTTCTCTTATGGATCAGATCCTGATCAGGCATCTTCTGTTGCCCCTATCCCCAGTTTCGCTTTTGACCATGATGATGAGGGGGATTCCGATCCTATGTTTCCCCCAGGGTTCGACCCAGATCGTGACTTAGAGTTTGTTCCCATGGACCAGTTTATGGAGGATCCGGCAGACCCTGTTGACCTATTTGATCCTATTGACCCAGATTTTGAGTTTGAGATGGCTTTTGATGACTTCGAGCCTGCCGTTGCCCCTGAGCAGGCAGCCGCTCTAGACCCTATACCAGAGCATGACCTAGTACATGCTGATATCCCTTTTGAGCCTGTTGTTGCTGATCTCCCTGTAGATGTTCCTGTGATTGAGGGCGATCATGTTGCTGTTGATCCCGTTGTTCCCTTACCCGTTGGTGATGTACCTGTTGACCACCCTATAGAGCACTTTGCACCCGTTCACCCTGTTGTTGCTCCCTTATTTGATCCCGTTCCCCTAGAGCCCGGACATGCACTGTTCGCGGCACATATGGATCCACCGGATGAGTCCGCACAGCACGGTTGGATACCGACTGACGAGGATGTTCCATCTTTTCCTCCACAGATTCCTGTTGCACCACATGTTGACTTTTCATTTCAGGTTCCTATGTTTATACCTCCAGCAGGGCCTGGAGAGGGTTCTTCAGCACACCCTGATGGGCATGTACCGATGCCCATGCCTTTCATGCCTCAGATTCCTTTTGTTCCACCCACTACAGCTCCTTTTGGTGTGGCACCCTTTGATCCCACACGTGAGCCACTGCTGTGGGCACCATTTTCCCCTATGCCACCCACTGATCCATACCACCGGTCCTACGTGGGACACACCATTGAGGATGTTTTGATGTCGTTTGTATACCAGCATGAGTCGCACGAGCAGCGACTACAGGAGCTCCAGAGAGCTCGGTTGTCACCTTGTCAGTGCCATGGACAGGCACCCTCCCCGTTACAGCCGTTTCGACCTTTACCCCCTGACTATGCTGCTCGTCTTACTACTTTGGAGCAGCAGATTGCTTCCATTATTCGCACACAGCAGGCGATGGAGGCAGACTGGTTACAGTTGCGCCGTTTGTTTTATACCCGTTTTCCTCCTCCTCCACCACCATCTGCTTAGAGCTCATCGGTGCCACTTGGGTAGGCGAAGTGAGAAGGCGACGATTGCTTTTTGACTGCACAGCATTTTGGGGAGACTACGTTATGACTTGACTTTTGTTATGTACTTGATGTTGTATTGATACTGATGTAGCTTTTGACTGGGGTGATGTAGCCCCTAGTGATTGGTGATTGTATGTATACACTTACGATGTGGTCTCATTTATATGGCAATCGCAGTTTTCTCACCATATTTGGATTCACTTGATTACTTGTTTATATTTTATGACATGGGATGTTGTGTGATTGATATTTGTGATGTGTGATAACATGAGATGTTATGTGATTATACTATTACTACCGTTATATACGTACACTATATTACGAACTGATTTACGTATTATAACAACGGAGCCTTACTATGGCCTAACCAACTTAAACCATCTTTTAGAAGATGCCGCCAAGACGCGAACCAAACATGCCCACTAACGAGGCAGAACTACAACAAATCATTGCCGCTGCCATAGCACAGTACGCAGCATCTCAGCCAGGAGCAAGCGGAAGTGTTAACCAAGGCAATAACAATCCACCTCACGGTAATACCACGCCATTCGAACCTACCATGAACTAGTTGGAGATTTTAGCGGTGATGCTAATGCCAAACACATGTTTTAATATATGTGCAGGATGCACCTACAAGCAGTTCTTAGACTGCAAACCAGTTAACTTCGATGGCACAGGAGGTGCAGTTGCCTTTACCCGCTGGGCTGAGAAAACCGATTCTGTCTTACGCATGAGCAAGTGTGCAGAGGATCAGCAAGTCACATACATTTCAGGGCTGTTTCTAGATGGAGCCCTATCCTGGTGGAACCTACAAGTGCAAACACTAGGCGAAGCTGCCGCCTACGCCCTGACTTGGGCCGAATTGAAAGAACTAATGCGCAAGAAGTACTGTTCACGCGCAGAAATTCAAAGGTTGGAGACTGAATTTTGGCACTTAAAGATGGATGGACCAAAGATTGCAGAATACGTCCAGAGGTTTCACGACTTATCTCAAGTGGTTCCTTACATGGTTACGCCAGAATACAAGCGAATCGAGCGCTTCATTTGGGGTTTGGCTCCCCAAATAATAAGCATGGTAACCTCCTCCAAACCAGCGACTATCACTGAAGCCATCGATTTGAGCGTGGCTCTCACCGAGGAGGCGATTCGTCTAAACAAGTTTGATGAAGTGAAGGCAAAGAAGACAGAGACTCACGTTGAGTCCTCAGGAGATAACAAAAGGAAGTTTTCAAACTTCAAACAAGGCGTCAGTATGGCAGTAAAGAAAGGAAAATCAGCTGGCAGTACCAAGAGAGGAAAAGGGTACCAGGGCACCCAGCCCAAATGCAACAACTGCCAACGCCACCATACTGGCCATTGTAACATGAGAGTTTGTGAATCTTGTGGAAAACCGGGCCACTCAAAGGAATCATGTTGGGCTAGTGCAGGCCGCGGAGGCCAGGGAGGATATGGAAATAGGAATGATAACCGTGGTGGAAATGGAAACCGCCTACAAGGAAATTTTGGAGGAAACAGAGACCGAGGCTACAATGCAAACCAGGCTGGCAATGCCAACCAGAACAACACCCCAGCTGGAAACGGGGATGGAAACGGGCAGAAACTCGGATGCTATAACTGCGGGGAAATCGGGCATTTTAAGAAGAACTGCCCAACGTTGAATCAGACCCGCGGTAGAGTATTCCAACTCGAAGCTAGAGAGGCACGCCAAGATCCAAATGTTGTTACAGGTACGTTCCCTATCAATCAACGCTATGCATCCGTTTTATTTGATACTGGTGCCGATTATAGCTTCGTATCGTTAGAATTTAAGAATATGCTTGGGTTAGCTGCTAATAAGTTAGACATTCCCTACTCGATCGAATTAGCTAATGGAAAGTTAGTTGGAGCCGACGAAGTAATCAGAGGTTGTGTGATAGAATTGGGAGAACGCGAGTTTACTCTGGATCTACTACCAGTCCAATTGGGAAGCTTCGACGTGGTGGTAGGAATGGATTGGTTATCCGGAAATAAGGCTGAGATAGTATGTCACGAGAAAGTTGTCCGTATCCCAACTGATGATGGTGAGACAATTGTGGTTCACGGAGAGAAGCGTGACACGCCGCTAAGATTTATCAGCTGCTTGAAAGCAAGGAAGTGTTTACAGAAAGGATGTGTTGCTTTTCTGGCACACATCGTAGACAAGAAGGCTGCTGAGCCAACAATCGAGGACATCCCTGTCGTAAGGGAGTATCCAGAAGTCTTCCCAGAAGACTTACCCGGACTGCCACCTCAGAGGCAAGTGGAGTTTCACATTGACTTAGTTCCAGGCGCCGCGCCTGTGGCTAAGGCACCGTACAGACTTGCTCCGTCTGAAATGCAGGAATTGTCGACACAACTGCAAGAGTTGTTAGACAAGGGTTTTATCCGACCAAGCTTCTCGCCTTGGGGAGCTCCGGTCTTGTTTGTCAAGAAGAAGGGCAGGAGTTTCCGCATGTGTATTGACTACAGAGAATTGAACAAGCTGACGATCAAGAACAGGTATCCTCTGCCAAGAATCGACGATCTGTTCGATCAACTTCAAGGTTCAAGCTGTTACTCTAAGATCGATCTTCGATCTGGATACCATCAACTAAGGATACAGGAGGAAAGTATCCCGAAAACAGCCTTCCGAACTCGTTATGGACACTACGAGTTCCTCGTTATGCCATTTGGTTTGACAAACGCACCTGCGGTCTTTATGGACTTGATGAATAGGGTTTGCAAGCCATACTTAGACAAGTTCGTGATTGTATTCATCGACGACATCCTGATTTACTCAAAGACGAAGGCTGAACACGAGCAGCATCTTAGAACCATACTGGAGCTGCTAAAGAAGGAACAGCTGTACGCCAAATTCTCCAAGTGCGAGTTTTGGCTACGCGAAGTCCAGTTTCTCGGACATGTGGTTAATGGGGATGGAATTCATGTTGATCCCGCAAAGATCGAGGCAATCAAAAATTGGGAAACGCCTACAACGCCAACCGAGATCCGACAGTTCTTGGGGTTGGCTGGCTACTATCGAAGGTTCATCGAGGATTTCTCGAAAATCGCTCAACCTTTGATGCTCCTCACACAGAAGGACAAGACGTTTGATTAGGGAATCAAACAGGAGGAAGCATTTCAGATATTGAAGGATAAGCTTTGTAACGCGCCAATCTTAGCTCTACCAGAAGGTACTGATGACTTTGTGGTATACTGCGACGCATCGCGTCAAGGATTGGGTTGTGTGTTGATGCAACGCCAAAAGGTCATTGCTTACGCATCACGCCAACTGAAAGTGCACGAGAAGAATTATACCACACACGATTTAGAGCTTGGCGCAGTGGTTTTTGCTTTAAAGATCTGGAGACACTACCTGTATGGTACGAAGTGCACAATCTTCACAGATCACAAAAGCCTACAGCATATATTCAACCAGAAGGAGTTGAATATGAGGCAAAGACGATGGGTTGAATTGTTAAACGACTACGACTGCGAGATAAAATATCATCCAGGGAAGGCGAATGTAGTCGCCGATGCCCTAAGTCGTAAAGAAAGAATCAAGCCCATAAGGGTTAGAGCTTTGGAAATGATTATACGAACCGACCTTTCCTTGCGCATTCGTGCTGCACAAAAGGAAGCTCTCAAGGAGGGAAACCTTGAGGAAGAATATCTCCGTGGAATGGAGAAGCTTTTGGTACCAAACGAGGAAGGAACGTTATGTTTTGAGAAAAGGATTTGGGTTCCTCTGTTTGGTGGATTAAGGGAAGTTATTTCCGACGAAGCGCACAAGTCACGGTACTCTATCCACCCTGGATCGGATAAGATGTACCAGGATCTCAAAGATTACTATTGGTGGCCTAGGATGAAAGGCGACGTTGCTGTTTACGTGAGCAAATGTTTAACGTGCGCTAAGGTCAAGGCGGAATACCAGAAGCCTTCGGGACTTCTGCAACAGCCTGAGATTCCCAAGTGGAAATGGGAACAGATCTCAATGGATTTTGTTACAAAACTGCCAAGAACGCCAAGAGGCCATGATATGATTTGGGTGATTGTTGACCGCCTAACAAAGTCCGCACACTTTCTGCCAATCAAGGAGAAAGACAGTACTAGTAAACTTGCGGAAATTTACTTGAGAGAGATCGTAGCACGTCATGGAGTACCACTCTCGATCATCTCTGATAGAGACGGAAGGTTTGTGTCAAGGATATGGCAATCCTTCCAAGAATCTTTTGGCTCACAATTAAATCTGAGCACTGCGTTGCATCCGCAAACTGACGGCCAGAGCGAGCGAACGATACAAACTTTGGAAGACATGCTGAGGGCATGTGTTATGGATTTGGGCGGTAGCTGGGATAAACACTTACCTTTGGTCGAATTTTCATACAACAACAGCTACCACACCAGTATTGGTGTCGCGCCATTTGAGGCCCTATACGGACGCAAGTGCCGATCACCAATATGTTGGTCTGACGCAGGTGATAGGCAGCTTGCTGGTCCCCAAATCGTCCAAGAGACGACAGACAAAATTGCGCAAATACTTAAACGCACCGAAGCCGCTCGCCACAGGCAAAAGGCCTACGCGGATCCAAACCGGAAGCATGTGGATTTCCAAGTTGGAGAAATGGTGTTATTGAAAGTTTCACCCTGGAAGGGGGTGGCACGCTTTGGAAAGCGTGGGAAGTTAAATCCGCGCTACATTGGTCCTTTCAGAATTCTGGAAAGAATTGGGACAGTAGCATACAAGTTGGACCTACCTGCTGAACTGAATGGTGTTCACGATACATTTCATGTATCCAATCTGAAGAAAAGTCCAACTCAAGTTGACGTTGCCATTCCTATCGACGAGATTCATATTGACGACACGCTCCACTTCGTTGAAGAACCTGTTGAGGTCACGGATTGGAAAGTTAACAAGACCCGTCGGAGCAGTGCCAAACTCGTCAAAGTACGTTGGAATGCCAGACATGGTCCTGAATTTACCTGGGAACGTGAGGACCGGATGAAAGAGAAATACCCCCACTTATTTCCTAAGAACTCTGCTTCTACAAGCAGAACTTAAATTTCGGGACGAAATTTATTTAACGGGGGGAGAATGTGACAACCCGCACTAAACCAGGTATCCGTACAACTTAATTAATGATTAATTACTACTTGATTACTGTGCTTGTTTGAACTAGCTGATAAACTGCTACCTGCATACTAATACATGCACTTACTTGCATCATACCTTATTTGCTGTCACTACATTAATTACATACTGAACCCTAGTGACAAACATGATGCACAAAAAGCACAGTAGCACTAAACGGATACACGGCGAACATGCTGATATGACCAGCATCAGGCAGACACTGCCTCTAAGGCCTGTTAAGAGCCTCATATATTTTGGCTACACTGGTAGTGAGTGTAGGGATATAAGGGTTGTGTTACCGCGTCTCTAGGGATAAGATACACTGATTCGGATGTGCCAAAAACGTACTTTAAGTACCAAACACAGCACTTTAATAATTAATCCAGCTTCTAGCTGACTAGTAAAGTGCCAGAAAATGAGAAAATAACACTAGACACTTTCTAAAGTGTCGGGAAAACAATTGTGTCACTAAAAGTAACAATAACGACACTTTAAAGCTTTTGTAACGCTTTAACGGATTACTATCCAACCGGACACCCGGACTTTACCCGGAACATGAAAATATTACTATTTTCACTATTTATAATTTTCTGAGCCAGTTAGGGTCCCTGATTACCCTAACACCCGTGGTAACGCATAACACACAAGTAACTAAGTTAAATACTTAACCTACCTATTTAACTTAACTAAACCCCCTAATTACTAGTTAAAATCGAACCAACCCCCCCCCCCCCCCCCATCATAACCGTCCCCTAACCAAGGGGACACACATGGTACAAGATTGATTTGGTTAATCTTAGATGATTAATATCTAGGGGACATATTAACCAATGGTTAATAACACTTTAATTTTTCTATAAATACACACTTAAACACCAAGAACATTATCATCTCAACTCACCACACCAAACTCTCTCTCCCTCTCCCTTATACTCTCGGCCGAACACCCCTCATTCACACTCCCACTTTCGGCTCTTGATCTCTCCATTCCAAGATCATACACACTTCACAAGTCGCCTATTAGGAGCCCCGGAGCAAGCGGAACACGAAGGACCTCTACCGTTAGCTTTTATCCACGCGATTTTCATCAAGATTCTTCCCTAGCCTTGAGCTAGAGGTATAACACTTAAAACTTGTTCTTGAACATATCTAAGGTGGTTAAAAGGAATATTGTCGGTTAAACATCGTAAACATACATTTTGATGCATAAAAGTCTAGTAAAAACTATAAAAGTGGTGGTTAATAACACATGTGTTGTGTAAAAGTTGTAGTATTTGGAATTTGTGTTTATCTAGACCCGATCTATGATGTGGTAGCTCGGATCTCCGTTTAACCCGACTTTGTAAGATCTTGGATCTTCACATAAGCTCGTTTTTGGTTACCGCAAGGGTTAAAAGGCGAAACTCTACCACACAAGATGCATGAACTTGTGTAGAAATATTTTACTTGTGTAAAAGTAATTTAACTTGTACAATGGAGTTTAAAACTAGCAGATCTACGTATCTGCAAGTGGTATTTTTGAAGAACCACACATTTAAGAAACCATGTATTTTAAAGAAAGGATCATACACTAACAAACATGATTTTATAAACCACAAGTGTGTAGACACTTGTGAAATGAAAAGATCCGACAAATAACTATTTTTGGGAAAAATGACTAGAAGTTGTAAAGACGGATTTCTCTAGTCACAAGGTTTTTACGAGATCAAAGTTACTTTATATAAAGATCTATATATAAAGGGGATTTACACTATAGATTCAGAAAAACTGCAAGTTCATGCGATTATGCGATTTACATACTTGTCGACTAGTTTGATGTGTCGGAAATTGTTCGATTGATTAAAGAAGTTGTTGAGTTGATTTGTTAAAAGAAAATGATACGCTTGAAAGCGTGGCCACCTCCAGTTACAGAGGAAACTCTGGCGAAATTTTCTAAAAACCTAACACTTAGAATTATTTACACAACAAGTGTTGGAACTATTTTTGGACATATTTTCAAAACATAAATTTCGCCAGCACTATATTTTACTAAATATTCAGAGGTGGGATTTTCACAAAGATTAACGTGATAAATATATTTGTCACAACACTGTTTATGATTATTTTGTGAAAATACATAAATATTATTTTAGAGTGAAAATAATATTTACAAGCGTTAATGATTCCAAAACTTTACGAACGCTTCCACAAACATATAAGTTACACCGGTAATTACATTACCACAAGATTGATAAAACGTAACTTACGCACATGTATTGTATCCCCCATCCTTGGGAAGAAGAATAACTACCAAGTGTATACGGAACATAAACACGAAATAGTTGTCTAACTATTTCCCAAAGACATAAACTATAAAGCTAAGGCACGGCCGTCCGTCTAATAGAATTAGCACTTGTAGGTCGTTGCACAGCTTACTGTATTGGAGACACTTGGTAGAGACGCGCATTCACTGTGAGTTCATGCCCCCCTTTTCTCTAACTGTTTTCAGTTTACTTAACTGCGGGGGTGAAATACATGTTACTATGATTTACGAGTACTTTACAACGGTATGTTTAACGTAAGGAGGTGTTATACGATCATGTGAGTGGATAGGAACAACATGGGGCCATTAGTCCTCATGGAGGGACCGAGGGACAGGAGCGGTAGATCTATCTGGGTGTAGCGAGCCCAGCCCCCGGCCAAACTAGAAACGGACCGTGGGGTGACTTTGTCCACAAACTTTGCCGTGGCGAAATCTGCTAGGTTTGAGTCTCCCTATTTGCACTTCACATATGTCAGTGGCCTTGCAAACCATTGGTGATCACAAGTCCTCTTACACTGCTACATACCACAACTATTTTATACTCACAAGTGTTTTACATACTCACTTACACATGAACTCGCTCAACATTATTGTTGATTTTTCAACTCACATGTATTTCAGGAAATTAAAACGGATCTGGCACGGTATGGAACGTTTTCCGCTGCACTTGTCATGAAGTCATCAGGGTTTAGGGGATGTGTCTCTTTCCTGGACAAGACACAGTCCTTAAACCACGTTTATGCTATGTTATAAGTTGTAATGTCTACTGAACAAGGTTATGGTTGTATGTTAAAACAATGGTACTGTATGTTGTTTTCAAAACTTAATGGATGACTTGCATGGTTTTTAATTCATATAGCTTTGTTATGATTAAGCTATGGTATTAAGAAGTCACACCTAAAGTTAACCACGCTTCCGCAAAGCCAGGGTGTGACAACATGGATATATTTTTAAACATTTGTCTAGTCCTCTTTGGAGTTCATTCACTGGAATCAAAACCTTTTCCTGAACAGATGAATGCACATAGTTGCTTTAATGACCATTATTACCCTAAACTTTGACTCATAAGTGTTTTATGTTTATACTCTTTTCTTTTGATTTCAAAAGTTTTGAGATAGACACACTTCTGAGTTTTTGTGAATATTAGTCCAAAATCATTTTGCAGTAATGTTTTGAGAGACTTGGTCAGGTTTTCACAAGTTTTTCACCCAATCTCACATTACATATGATACGGACTATGTTGACCCCTGTTTTCTTAATGTATTTGAACATAGTTGATTTTTTGTCCTTTTTAGGAACTCAACCTGTTTTTAACACATAAGATCTAAATAACTAAAGTTTTAATTTCCCTCTTTTTCTGTTAACAAAACAACAATGCTTTTATGAACATAGGTTTTGTTAATATGAGGTTTGAACTTTAGTATTTAATGAAAACATCACATATTACACATCAACAGTTTAATTCAATTTAGAAAATAAAAGTAATCTCATGGTTTAACAAATATTGCTTTCAGATCTAGAAACCATGAATGTCTTGTGCATGAATTTACTTGTTGTGTGAAATTTGTGTGTCATATGACATCTTGGTTGATTAACAGAGTTTTTGTATAACCACTTTGAACATGATTTACTCAATACTATGTTTTTCAACAAAATACAACCAACCTTAGTATCAATGAATTTTGAGCCGAACTGTTATGCCAAATTGATTGTTAGATCGAATTTGACTGTCCAAGCTCTGATACCAATTGTTAGGATCGGAGGCTCTCATGATAGTGTTTATTTGTTTGAAATGATTGATCAATGAATATGAAAACATGTTAGGTGCAGCGGAAATGAAAACAAACTTTGTAAACACAATCAAAGGAGAAAATAGTTTGATAAACAATTGCTTCACATAGAGTCAAAAGATTACAAATCAAAGCAAAAGATTACAGTCATGCTTACAAACTATACTCCCCCTCAGCCTGATGCCCCAAGGTTGGTTGCACACAAGATGAAAGGATTAGACATGAGGAGAAGAACCCACTCAGTCAGTCAAATGTAACAGTACAGGGTACTGTTACATTTATAGGCAAACCAAACCACTGAGGTATCTCAGCTGACGTCACCAAGAAAGCGACGTCTAACAGCCTAACAACCTGTATCTACTGACCTTACACAAACACTGCTAACCTAACCACTGACTATACATAAGACAAACAATTTACTAAACAACTGCTCTCCCTTTATGTCAGTGCTTTCCTCAAGGTTGATCAGTCCTTGACTGGGTAGTGCTTTAACATAAGTAGATAGGACCAGCAGTGTTGAATACTTCAGGGTTTTCGTTAGCAGTTGAAAGGACAGCAGTAGTTGAATATGAGCAGCAGATAGAGACCATCAGTTGTTATAAATCACTTTCAAGGGGAGAGCAAAGTGTAAACCGCTGCTTATTGTGAATCCTTTGTTGTGACCTGGTTTTGGCTTTACATTATATGTTCCTCTGGTAGGGTTCAATCCCAACAGTATCCTCGATCTAAAAGAACTAAGAATGCTCGGGAAAACCAAGGAAATCAAGTGGTACCTAGTAATCGGATCGCTAGTTAATAAATTGACGCCTAAATCGGAAGCTCGGGTAGAATGAGGTCTCGTAAACCAAATGAGTATTGGAATTCATGTGATATGGTTTAACAAAGCCTACATTCTAAATCGGAACTGTGACACCCCAGGAAAACCAGGAAACCATGCAACTTAAATAGCTTCCTTAGTGAGTACGTGCTAAATTTCGTCCTGAAATTTAGCACGTATTCACTGAGGAAGCTATGCTTCCGCTGTTAACTTCAAGTTGGTTACTTTCTTTTGGACACCAATTATATTGTGTTTGGTTTTATATACTTAATTATGTTGTTTAATATGATTGGTGGCTTCATCCTGGTCAGTCACGCCTCCATGCAGTGATACCCCGCTTGTGGATTTTGGGGGCGTGACAGATTGGTATCAGAGCCATTGGTTATAGCGAACTCGGTTTTAAAAAGAGAAAATCTTTTTGACAAAACCAGACTATAACCTGTACAGTGCTCAACGATCCACAACGACGCTTCACTCCACGTGCAAGACTCAACATTCTAGGTGATATGGTTTATGTTTATATTGTGACACCTGTGCCTCCACGGCCATCAAACAAATACTGTATCAATGAAATATTGTATTTCATACTTGGGACATGTATAAATATGTGTATCCTTTGCACATTATCAATTCTTGTTCGATTTCAAGCTTTAAATCGCTTTCTGGAAGGTTATACGCGAACTAATGCGTAAATATAACTCGTTTAATGCAACGAACGCTTCGGAATAGTGAAATAGGCTTAACATAACTTAAATAACCTATACATAACTTAGAAATAAGTTTTTGAAGGCTTTGGTATGCCAATTTGAAGTGTAACAGACATTCCGGAACATGACCATAAGTTAAACATACCATAAATATCCTTTACATAGCTTAGAAATAGGCTTTTATGTGTTCGGTGTGCTAAAATAAACTTTTGGTTCATTCAGGGACTAAAAGCGTCAAAAAGTGCACAAGTTTGCACTTTCACGCATATCTTACGTTCTGAATACATCCGGACATCCAAAAATTTATGTAAGCACTAAAATATTTTATTTTAGTGTTTGGCATGAGAAAAATCCATTCTTCACGCAATTTAGATCGTTTTTCACGCGTATGCGCATTCCGTCTTAATTAAGCGAACATCGCGATCATACGACCAAACGAACCGACATCCGACATATTTTTGAACACATTTTAAGTTCCCTATACTTTAACTTCATTTTAGAGCTTTGAAATGGGGTTAACGGGGCTTAAACATGTCAAAAGTGCATCAAATAGCAAGTTTGGAACTTCAGGGGCCTGTTCTGCCATTTTTGAAAGTATCAGACCTGCAAGGTCCTTGCGCACCGCAAGCAGGGGTCAGACAACAGAAACTTGTTTAAACAGTTGTTAACAGCTGTTAACCACTCCCTAATCCTTTGCGACATGTTGATCTCTTATGGTGAGGGGCCAATTTGGGTTCCATAACCTTCCGACAAGTGTACGGGTGAGATCAAGGCACGATATTCAAGAAACGATCCTAACGGTGGTCCATTTACTATAAATACCCATCCATCCCCATTGCAAAACCCACTTGAAATCTGAGTTTTTCTCTAAGTGGTTGTGTTTATACACTTCCTACCTGAGATTACTTGGAAATCAAACTTGCGGGGAACCTTTGTAAGTGTTCTTTCGTTTTTTTCCATTCGTTGTAGCGTTAAAGTCAAACTGCGTTTGACTTTCTGCGTTGACCAGTTTATGGTCAATGTGAAGTTTGTTTGAACTTCATAACGTGAGCGTAATCACGATGGTTATAGTCCCTAGACACTATACCTACTGATTACCACGTTATATAGGCTCAGTGACGAGCCGTAGTTTCGGCCAGAATACGTATTCTTGCGTATTTTGTAACCAAACTACTTATGGGTATCAAAACCATTTGTTTTGATACCAAACTTGTTTTCTAACTTAGTTAAGCATGTTTTAACATGCTTAGCTCATCACTTTTAGTTTAGTGCTTATATAGGGTCGTAAGGTAAGCGATCTAAACAATCGCTTATACTTTCGAACCCGACCCGTTTGGTCGATCATTAGGATCCGACCAAACACATTAGGTGACCATAGTATATAGGGAATAACCTTCCGAGGTTATACGTTATGGTCGTTTCGTTTAGTTAGTTGTATGATAGGTAGTATATATGCCTTAGGTAAATTACCAAAATACCCTTTTTACGCCAAAATTCATTTTAAGCTTATGTAACATAACTTTTGGTATCTAAACTGATTTGGTAACAATATTAGACATGTTAAGGCATATTTTACTTATCATAGGGCTAGTTAGGCATCCCGAACGCGTTTTACGCGAACGACGCGTTAAAGTAGCATAAGCTACCTAAACGGGTCGTAATGGGTCGTAAGCACTTAGGTTAAGTTTCATTGTAGTATGTGGGCTTTGTTAAACCATATTACATGAGTTCCCATACTCATTTGGTTTATGAAACCTCATTCTATCAAATCCTCCGTTATAGGTCCGGTTTATTAATGTAGTTACCTATATTAGGTGCCGTTTGATATCCGTGATCTCTAGCAATGTTTGGTTGTGTGACAACTCGTAATTTAGAACCCTTCATATTATCTTGATGTAACATGCTTGAACGTTATGTGTTTATATATTAGCAAATGAAAGTTGTGAATTATCTTGATGTGCTATGTGTTGATAATATGTACGTATAATGTATAGCTATGTATATGTGGGTATGTAATAAGCCGAGACTATGAACCCAACTCGAGACCACTCGGTCTCGAGTGAACAGTGTAAATAATATGATGTTATATGATGATGTAATGTTGTCTTGGTATAAATAATATGTGATTGATCATGAATGATTGTAATCGGCTCTATATGGGTTTGGATCTGAATGGTTTGGCTATGTTTAGGTATGAATGAGGAGGTTTATTGCTCATGAAATCGGATTTGCATATTTGTATTAGATGATGTTCATGTTAATCGGATTGCGTACTAAGGACTCTAAGAATCGAATGCTTGATTAACCGGCTATTATATATATTATGATCGAATGATTGTTGAGTTGTCATGATTAGAATATATGATAGGATAGGGTTGTTTGATTAATCATATTGCAAAATGTTGAAAACCCTAAAATGATGAACAAGTTTGAATGTTAATATGAATATTTGAATATGCAATGAACACTTGAAAGATGCCTTGTTTAATCCATTTGATCTAGATGTTAGACAAAGAAACATATTTGTGTGTTTTTATTGGATAGTACACAATTTCATGCACACGAAATTGCAATGCTATTGGATAGTACATCGAAGGTTCTAGAAGGATTTCGGTTATCAGGTATGAAAGTCGAGACCCTCGGTCTTGACTCGAGACCTTTAAGCTAAAGCTCGAGACCGCAGTGATTGCGACTCGAGACCACCACGTGACAACTCGAGACAAGCTTCAAGGACTCGGAACCAGCAAGGTCTCGACTCAAGATCTCATGGTCTCGAATCGAGACTGAACTCGAGACCTCTAACTTTCCAACTCATGCCTGCACCACCCGAGACCAGCCATTCATAACTCGAGAACTCCTGGTTGCGACTCGAGACTGCATGTTCTCGAGTCGAGACCACCTTGTCTCGACTGGGTTGCTTGTTTCCGTTATTGGGCCGAATTGTTTGGACTATTCACGCTTATTACTGTTTAACTGGGTTATGTGTTACTATTAATTGGGCTGTGTGTTAACTGTTACTGTTTAAGAACGTGGGCAGGCCCAATAACTTAAAGGATAAATATATGTCATGTATGCTATGTGTTAGATACGTGTAGGATATACGTGACTCCTTTACACCCAAACCTGACCTATACTAGTGACCATATTAGGACGTGGTGACCAGCATACTTAACCAAGTAAACTAATCTGCCAAGAAACCCAAGGTGAGTTCACACTCTCTACAAAGCATGGGATTCCCAGGGGTTGGGAATGGGGTTAAGGAACATGGATTCCTCGTCCTTTCTTGGGTAGGACAGTGCTGGTTCAGGAATATGATTCCTTGTCCTCTTGGGCAAATAACTTTCACTAGACCAAAACTCTATCACGAAGTCCCTCCTTTTTATATCGACTTAATCGCCGGGCCAATGGCGAGCGGGTCATTAGTTAGATAGCGCTATTTAGGTTTGACAAACCTCACACCGTGCCGCAGAGGACGGGCATGAACTAATGGATCTGGGCACGTCAATGCTGATAGACATTGACAGTTCAGGGCACATAACATGACTACAGTCAGCAGTCGATATGTAACGAGTCTAGTAGCATATACATGGGGTAGCCCCCACGGCTAAAAAGCCAGATAACATAAACATGGGGTAGCCCCCACGGCTGGATTGCCAGGGTAATTGGGTAAACAAATCACGTTTTCAACTATGGGGTAACTCCCACGGCAGGATGCCAGATAAAGGAAACTGTTTTCGAAACAACCTAAAACGAATACCCAACTGTGAACTCGCTCAACATTTTTGTTGACTCGTTACTACATGCTTTGCAGGTCAATAGGTACTTAGCTGGAGCTTGCATGGAAGGGAGTCGTTGTGGGACATGGACGGCTGTGTGCCATGTTAAACTTTGAAACAATTAAACTTATGTTTTGGTTTTAAACGTTATGCTTCCGCTTGCAACATAAACTATGTTTTGTTTGGACAGGAATTGTATTGGTTGGAGTTTTATAATCACTTACATGCTTGTTCAATATGATTGGTGGCTGGATCCTGGTCAGTCACGCCTCCAAGCGGTGGTATTCTGCAGGTGGATTTTGGGGGTGTGACAGATTTGTATCAGAGCCATTGGTTATAGTGAACATTGGTTTTAATAAGGGAAAAAGTTTTATTAAAATCAGACTATAACCTGTACAGTGCTCTACGATCCACAACGACGCTTCACTCCACATGCAAGGCTCGACATTCTAGGTGATATGATCTATGTATATATTGCCTACTTGTTAGTTACTTAATGCATTGCTCATGGTATGCTTGGTTAGTATAACTACTGTCGCTTGAACACGTGTGTTCTTACTCTCATCCGTCATCGCACTTTCACGAACCTCTCTCACTCATGTTTCCCTCTTGTATGAAGATCATGAGTGGACGCGTTAACATGACTCAAGCCCAGTTGACGACTCTGATTAACCAACGAGTTGCTGCGGCACTTGCAGCTGCACACGCAGGAGGTATATCCTACAGTCCAAACTCATTCTAGGATCTTTAGATCCTACTCTCGTGAACCAACCTTTGTGTTAAACTCTGTCCTTTCTTTCACCCACAATAGGTCAACATGCTCAGCCACCTGTGTGAACCTTTAAAACTTTTATGGACTGCCGACCAACTACTTTTAGCGGCACTGAAGGAGCTGTAGGTCTCCTCCATTGGTTTGAGAAGCTCGAGTCAGTCTTCGAAATGTGTGAATGCCCTGAGGCTCGCAGGGTGAAGTACGCTACCGGCACTCTGGAGGGATTAGCGCTCACATGGTGGAACGCTCAGGTTCAAATGCTGGGGTTGGTTGCTGCTAACGCCACCCCATGGAACAACTTTAAGGAGATGATCAAAGAGGAGTATTGCAATCGTGATGACATTCACAAGTTGGAGGTAGAGTTCTACAACCTCAAGATGACGGGGTCAGAAATCGAAGCGTACACCAAAAGATCGAATGAGTTGGCTATTCTGTGCCCTACTATGGTAGACCCACCCATCAAACGCATCGAACTATTTCTCAAGGGCTTAGTGCCAGAAATCCAAAGTCATGTGACTTCAGCTAACCTCGCCACCATCCAGCAAGTTGTTCAATTGGCTCACCGTCTCACGGATCAGGCGGTGGAGCAGAACAGGTTACCAAAGCGCATAGGTGCTGCAACTACTTCAGATGTCTCTAGTGACAACAAACGGAAATGGGATGGAGCTTCAAGTAAGGGTTCGACTTCTGTTCAGTCTCAGTCTCAGCAGAGAAAAACTGATGACTACAAGAGCCCCAGTCAGCAATCATCTGGTGGTCAAATTCATGGTGGGTACAAGGGGAATCACCCCAAATGCAATCGCTGTAACCTACACCACAGCGGGCCATGCACCAGGGGTAACTGTCATCGGTGCAACAAGCCAGGTCACGCCGCCAAGGACTACAGAAGCTTATATCCCGCAAACCAGAATCGTCAACAACAAGTCCCTCAGAACCAGCGACAGCAGCAGTAGCAAGGTATCAACAAAGGGTGCTTTCAGTGTGGAGCTGAAGGCCACTTCAAGAGAGATTGCCCCCAACTGAACCGGAACCAGAACAACAACAACAACAACAATAACAATAACAATAATCAAGGGAATGGTGCCAGGGGGCGGGTGTTCGTGATTGGTCAAGGTGAAGCGAGGAATGACCCCAATGTTGTGACGGGTAAGTTCCTTCTCGACGACTTTTATGTTACTGTTTTATTTGATTCAGGTGCCGATATTAGCTACGTGTCACTAGAAGTTAGTCAAATGCTTAAGTGTATTCCAACACCTTTGAATAACAAGCACACTGTAGAGCTAGCAAACAGTAAGAGTTTAGAGGCCGCACACGTAGTCAAGGGTTGTAAACTTATTCTTGCTAACCAGACCTTCTCTGTCGACCTCATTCCTATCGTCTTGGGTAGTTTCGATGTTGTTATTGGGATGGATTGGTTATCCCAACACCGAGCAGAGATTCTTTGCAACGAGAAGATTGTTCGTATTCCTGGTTCTGGTGATGAACCTCTCATGATTCGTGGCGACAAGAGGGGTGCTGTTGAGAACATCATCTCTTTCCTTAAGGCCCAGAAGTGTTTGAGAAAGGGGCACATCGCTATCTTGGCTCTTGTTACAGACACCTCGAAGGAAGAGAAGAAGATAGAGGATTTTCCGATTGTACGCGACTATCCTGAGGTATTTCCTGGCCTTCCGCCTCATCGCCAGGTCGAGTTCCAAATCGAGCTAGCTCCTGGAGCAGCGCCTATAGCTCGTGCACCGTATCGCCTAGCTCCATCAGAGTTGAAAGAACTCTCTACGCAACTACAAGAACTCTTGGATAAGGGTTTTATTCGTCCTAGCTCTTCGCCCTGGGGAGCTCCAGTGCTATTCGTGAAGAAGAAGGACGGTACCTTCCGTATGTCTATCGACTACCGTGAACTCAACAAAGTGACCGTGAAGAATCGCTATCCTCTTCCGCGCATTGATGACTTGTTCGACCAGTTGCAGGGGTCAAGCTACTATTCAAAGATTGATCTGAGATCAGGATATCACCAGCTGAGAGTCCGAGAAGAGGACGTCTCCAAAACGGCCTTCAGAACTCGATATGGCCACTATGAGTTTTTGGTCATGCCTTTTGGACTGACAAACGCACCTGCGGTCTTCATGGATTTGATGAATAGAGTGTGCAAGCCTTACCTGGACAAGTTCGTCATAGTTTTCATCGACGACATCCTAATCTATTCGAAGAGTCAGGAGGAACACGAGCAACATCTACGACTTGTTTTGGAACTTCTTTGAGCAGAACAGCTATACGCCAAGTTTTCAAAATGCGACTTCTGGCTTCGTGAAGTCCATTTCTTAGGCCATGTGGTGAACAAGGATGGGATTCACGTCGATCCATCCAAGGTAGACTCAATTAAGAACTGGCCTGCACCTCGTACACCAACGAAAATTCGCCAATTCTTGGGTTTGGCAGGTTACTATAGGAGGTTCATTAAGGATTTTTCAAGATTGCACAGCCTCTCACCTCACTAACGCAGAAAGGCGTTGTTTACCGATGGGGAAATGCACAGGAATCAGCATTTCAGCACTTAAAGGATAGACTTTGCAGCGCACCTATTCTTTCATTACCAGAAGGCACAGACGATTTTGTGGTCTATTGCGACGCATCCATTCAGGGTCTTGGATGTGTGTTGATACAACGGGATAAAGTTATAGCCTACGCCTCACGCCAACTTAAAGTTCATGAAAGGAACTACACTACACACGATTTAAAGCTGGGAGCTGTGGTTTTTGCATTTAAGATATGGAGACATTATCTGTATGGTACCAAGTGCGCCATCTACACCGACCACAGGAGTCTCGAGCACATCTTCAAACAGAAGGAACTGAATATGCGACAACGACGATGGGTCGAGCTACTGAATGACTACGAATGCTCGATCAGGTATCACCCGGGCAAAGCCAATGTGGTGGCTGACGCCCTCAGTCGAAAAGACACCGCGCCTAAGCACGTGCGAGCTTTACAACTCACTATACAGTCTAGTCTTCCTTCCCAGATACGAGATGCTCAGGTGGAAGAATTGAAACCAGAAAACGTCAGGGATGAAGCCCTACGCGGCTCAAGGCAATGATTAGAACAAAAGGAAGACGATGCATACTACGTAACGGGACGCATTTGGGTCCCACTCTATGGCAACCTACGAGAGCTTGTGATGGATGAGGCACACAAGTCTCGCTATTCGGTACATCCTGGTTCGGATAAGATGTACCACGATATCAAGACTACATATTGGTGGCCCAGCATGAAGGCCCACATAGCAACTTACGTCAGCAAGTGTTTGACTTGTGCGAGAGTCAAGACGGAATACCAGAAACCCTCAGGCCAACTCCAACAACCAGAGATACCACAATGGAAATGGGAGCAAATTTCCATGGATTTCGTTACTGGCCTGCCTAGATCTCAGCGCGGAAATGATACTATTTGGGTGATCGTGGATCGACTCACAAAGTCTGCACACTTCTTGGCTATCAAGGAAACGGATAAGTTCTCCACTCTAGCAGACGTATACCTTAAGGAAGTTGTCTCGAGGCACGGGGTGCCCACCTCCATTATCTCGGATCGTGATGCACGTTTTACTTCAGAGCTGTGGCAAGCAATGCACAAATCCTTTGGCTCACGTTTAGACATGAGCACAGCATATCACCCTTAGACGGACGGGCAGTCTGAGCGCACTATTCAAACCTTAGAAGACATGCTTCGTGCATGTGTAATCGACTTTGGCAACAGCTCGGAAAAACATCTGCCACTTGTGGAATTCTCGTACAATAACAGCTACCACACCAGCATTAAAGCTGCTCCGTTTAAGGCATTGTACGGGCGTAAATGCCGGTCACCTCTTTGTTGGGCAGAGGTGGGGGATAGTCAGATCACTGGTCCAGAACTTGTGGTAGACACAACCGAATGAATTGCTCAAATACGACAACGCATGGTGGCAGCTCGTGACCGTCAGAAAAGCTACGCCGATAGGGACAGGAAACCACTTGAGCTCCAGGTTGGGGAGCGTGTACTACTCAAAGTTTCACCCTGGAAGGGTGTGGTTCGTTTTGGCAAACGAGGCAAACTTAACCCACGATACGTCAGACCTTTTGAGATCATCGAGAAAATAGGCAAGGTGGCCTACAAACTGAACTTACCAGCAGAACTCAGTGCAGTTCACAACGTTTTCCATGTGTCGAATCTGAAGAAGTGCCTGTCAGATGAGACCCTCGTAGTTCCTTTGAAGGAGCTCACCATCGACGAGCAGTTACGATTAGTCGAGGAACCAGTTGAAATCACGGACCAGGATGTTAAGGTCCTCAAGAACACTAGAATACCTCTCGTTCGAGTTCGTTGGAACTCACGTCGCGGACCAGAGTTCACCTGGGAACGCGAAGATCAGATGAAATAGAAGTATCCCCAACTGTTCGCAAACAGTACAACCACTACTGAGGCTGAAACTACGGAATTTCGGGACGAAATTCCAGATCAACGGGGGGAGGATGTGACACCCCAGGAAAACCAGGAAAACCATACAACTTAACTAGCTTCCTCAGTGAGTACTTACCAAATTTCGGGACGAAATTTATTTCAACTTGGGGATAATGTGACAACTCGTAATTTAGAACCCTTCATTGTATCTCGATGTAACATGCTTGAACGTTATGTGTTTATATATTAGCAAATGAAAGTTGTGAATTATCTTGATGTGCTATGTGTTGATAATATGTACGTATAATGTATAGCTATGTATATGTGGGTATGTAATAAGCCGAGACTATGAACCAAACTCGAGACCACTCGGTCTCGAGTGAACAGTGTAACGGTTGGGCCGGTTGGGCCATGCTTCTCTTTACCCCACCCGAAAACCCACTAGGGTGAACCAACTTAGGGCTAGTATATATAACTCATGCTCCTAGCCAACCTTGCCTTTTCCTTGAGTAACTCACACTCACTCTCACACACACTCTCCTACATTCTCTCTCACTAAAACCCTAAAACCCTAGAACCACAAACCTCCTCTCCTCTCTTTCAACCGGTAGCACCAAGACTCTCGGCTCAAGCTCTAGATCATCACTCGGTATTTGGTTCGTTGATTCTTCAAACCCGAACACCATCCGGTTAGTATTTTGTGTTTCTAGATGTTATAATGCTTGGTTGGTTATTGACATACACGATAAAGGTGTTGATGTGTGATGATATAGGTTAGTTAGGTGTTATATTTCGGTTGATGATGTATGATGATGTTATATGATGATGTAATGTTGTCTTGGTATAAATAATATGTGATTGATCATGAATGATTGTAATCGGCTCTATATGGGTTTGGATCCGAATGGTTTGGCTATGTTTAGGTATGAATGAGGAGGTTTATTGCTCATGAAATCGGATTTGCGTATGTGTATTAGATGATGTTCATGTTAATCGGATTGCGTACTAAGGACTCTAAGAATCGAATGCTTGATTAACCGGCTATTATATATATTATGATCGAATGATTGTTGAGTTGTCATGATTAGAATATATGATAGGATAGGGTTGTTTGATTAATCATATTGCAAAATGTTGAAAACCCTAAAATGATGAACAAGTTTGAATGTTAATATGAATATTTGAATAGGCAATGAACACTTGAAAGATGCCTTGTTTAATCCATTTGATCTAGATATTAGACAAAGAAACATGTTTGTGTGTTTTTATTGGATAGTACACAATTTCATGCACACGAAATTGCAATGCTATTGGATAGTACATCGAAGGTTCTAGAAGGATTTCGGTTATCAGGTATGAAAGTCGAGACCCTCGGTCTCGACTCGAGACCTTTAAGCTACAGATCGAGACCGCAGTGATTGCGACTCGAGACCACCACGTGACAACTCCAGACAAGCTTCAAGGACTCGGAACCAGCAAGGTCTCGACTCGAGATCTCATGGTCTCGAATCGAGACTAAACTCGAGACCTCTAAGTTTCCAACTCATGCCTGCACCACTCGAGACCAGCCATTCATAACTCGAGAACTCCTGGTTGCGACTCGAGACTGCATGTTCTCGAATCGAGACCACCTTGTCTCGACTGGGTTGCTTGTTTCCGTTATTGGGCCGAATTGTTTGGACTATTCACGCTTATTACTGTTTAACTGGGTTATGTGTTACTATTAATTGGGTTGTGTGTTAACTGTTACTGTTTAAGAACGTGGGCAGGCCCAATAACTTAGAGGATAAATATATGTCATGTATGCTATGTGTTAGATACGTGTAGGATATACGTGTCTCCTTTACACCCAAACCTGACCTATACTGGTGACCATATTAGGAAGTGGTGACTAGCATACTTAACCAAGTAAACTAAACTGCCGAGCAACCCAAGGTGAGTTCACACTCTCTACAAAGCATGGGATTCCCAGGGGTTGGGAATGGGGTTAAGGAACATGGATTCCTCGTCCTTTCTTGGGTAGGACAGTGTTGGTTCAGGAATATGATTCCTCGTCCTCTTGGACATATAACTTTCACTAGACCAAAACTCTATCACGAAGTCCCTCCTTTTTATATCGACTTAATCGCCGGGCCAATGGCGAGCGGGTCATTAGTTAGATAGCGCTATTTAGGTTTGACAAACCTCACACCGTGCCGCAGAGGACGGGCGTGAACTAATGGATCTGGGCACGTCAATGCTGATAGACATTGACAGTTCAGGGCACATAACATGACTACAGTCAGCAGTCGATATGTAACGAGTCTAGTAGCATATACATGGGGTAGCCCCCACGGCAAAAAAGCCAGATAACATAAACATGGGGTAGCCCCCACGGCTGGATTGCCAGGGTAATTGGGTAAACAAATCACGTTTTCAACTATGGGGTAACCCCCACGACAGGATGCCAGATAAAGAAAACTGTTCTCGAAACAACCTAAAACGAATACCCAAGTGTGAACTCGCTCAACATTTTTGTTGACTCGTTACTACATGCTTTGCAGGTCAATAGGTACTTAGCTGGAGCTTGCATGGAAGGGAGTCGTTGTGGGACATGGACGACTGTGTGCCATGTTAAACTTTGAAACAATTAAACTTATGTTTTGGTTTTAAACGTTATGCTTCCGCTTACAACTTAAACTATGTTTTGTTTGGACACCAATTGTATTGGTTGGAGTTTTATAATCACTTACATGCTTGTTCAATATGATTGGTGGCTGGATCCTGGTCAGTCACGCCTCCAAGCGGTGGTATTCCGCAGGTGGATTTTGGGGGTGTGACAACTCAAGGACTACTAAGCAATCTCAAGTGAGTACATAGACCCATCTTTTACTGTTTTCCAAACATTTTGGGGTAAAACACATGTGCCTACTTGTTACTTTCATGCTTTCCTGTTTTCACATCATATACTTGCTATGTTCATAAGTACATTTATAGTACATGATTTCATTGTGTTTTATGCTATGTATGCCCATTGTGTGCATACTTAGTACATTGTTTTACATTACATTTTATGCTATGTATGCCCATTGTGTGCGTACTTAGTACATTGTTTTACATTACATTTTATGCTATGTATGCCCATTGTGTGCGTACTTAGTACATTATTTTACATTACATTACATTTTATGCTATGTATGCCCATTGTGTGCGTACTTAGTACATTATTTTACATTACATTTTATGCTATGTATGCCCATTGTGTGCATACTTAGTACATCATTTTACATTACATTCTATGCTATGTATGCCCATTGTGTGCATACTTAGTACATTTATTATTCATCACATGCTTACATTTTGGTATGACATTTGGTTTGTTTAAATGGGACAATGTACATTCATTAACACCGATCATGCCGCTCGGTAGTAGGTAGTGGTACCATAGGACTTGACAAATCCCATTCCTGAAATCTCGGGTTTGTTTGGACGTAAGGAATGACCGAATTCGAATACATTTCTTTTGATAACCTTTACTAAAAGGGTTATCCGACTGTCGCAAGGCTTGGATGTATGAATTTTCACAATACCGCATAGATGTTTATATCAGTATAGCATGCATTTTTTTTCACAAAACATAACTTTGATTTAAACCATGTTTTACTTCAATACCTTGTTTTGTGCATTTTACATATGGTTTAGTTGATATATTTCACTTACCATACATAAACATTTTGACATTTACATACACAATTCATGATTTACATTAGACATAGACATTAGACATGGTTTTTACATAAACATTTTGACATTTGATTATACATAAACATTTTACTTTGGTGGTTTGGTTTGGTTTGAGTAAGTGATTTAAGTAACGAGGCGTGTGTAATATGATACAAGCATGGTGGATACGCCGCTAGTACTTCCTATATATAAGTGTTTGTATGGTATTACATATCGTAGCGTTATTTGAATCATTTCAATTTAAGACATATAACATTTTATACAAATAACATACTTTTCACAAGACATTGTTTTACAAACAACTTATCTTATACAAACTCATTTTACATGGTTATTCATTTAACCATACATTATTCTCTTATTTATACATATCATCTGAACTTATTGTTTTTCAAACGATTTACAAAACAAATCAATTTACAAGGTTCATGACTGACTTTTGCTAAACAACTTTTTTTCTAAACTTACAAGTCATGAACCCTATTTTCACAAAACCTATGTATCTCACAGGCATTTTTATGCTGACGTGCCTATTTTCATATGTGTTTCAGGATATGATGCATAGGATTTATCAAGATACACTTAGGCGGACTTGGGCCTTAGTGACAATAAAAGATGCAAGACTAGTTATTTATGTTATATTTCTTTGATTGTCAAGAGATTTTAACTCTTTTATTTAATAAAACAATATTTCAATTTCCATGTGTTATGAAACAATGATTCTGTTACAACACTCCCCGACGTTTCCGCCACGTTTTGTTGTTTTACGTGGTCGGGGTGTGACAGAAAAGTTGGTATCAGAGCCCATGGTTATAGGGAATTAGGTTATTAGTAATACTTTGACCTAGTCTATAACCTTCCCAGGACCCTAACGCGAGTTTACTTGCATTTAGTCATAAAACAATACCGTCACCTATCCTTAGGCGACGACCTCAACAAGAACACAAATTTCGAAACCGCTTTGAAAACTAATCATATGTTCTAGGATGATTGATTACTAGGTTTTGAACCCTCTGTTGTAAGGTTTTGAAACCCTTTGAATTCAAAATCTCGTCAAAGTTTGGGTCTTATAATGTGAACACGTGCAAACTAGAAGAGTGAATGCCTGTTGATGTGTGCAAAATGCAAGATATAAATTACATCAATTGTGGCATAAAACTAACCCTTTTTTAGTACTAATGTTGGAAAAAGTGTGCTTTTGTCTTCCTTTGGTATTTTCAGGATTAAATGAGCTCAAATTAACAAAAGAAGCAAAAAGGCAGCTAAATCTAGCATAAATACAAGAAAAGGAACAAATGTGGCATGCCCGACCCCCCTCGACAGCATCTCCCAAAGCAAAGACAAGAAGAAAGCTGAGCATGGGGCTGTGCCCAGCTGAGCACGGGGCGTGCCCAGCTCAGCACGGGGCGTGCCCAGCTCAGCACGGGGCAGTGCTCAGGATGGACAGCCCTGGCACTAAAGACAAACCTGTAGAAGCTTCTATTACCCACCACGGGGCCGTGCCCAGCGGACACGGGGCCATGGTCAACGCAAATATACGCAGAATCTTGCCAAATCTGATAGTACAGATATGCTTTTGAGCACGGGGGCGTGCCCAGCGGACACGGGGGCGTGTGGAGATAATAAAGACAAACTGTATTAATGAAGAAAGAGAAAAGGGTGGACACGGGGCCGTGTCCTGCGGACACGGGGCCGTGTCCAGGCTTCTGTACAGGCTATAAATAGGAGTGCTTGGCTCAAGCTCAAACCATCCTTTGGCATACCACCTCTCTCACACTTCACCCACCACCCACCACCACCATAACACCATCATCCACCACCATCATCCATTGTCCATCGTAGAGTGTGTGAGTCGTCTCGGGATCCAAGATTGATCGTATGAGTTCTTGACAATCAAGGCCATGTTTGCCTAAGTCTCTTACATCACTTGGTGAAAACAAAGTGTCTAGTGTAATACTTTTTATTTCTAATCTTTTGCACTTTTTATTTGGTTTTGTATTAATGACTTTAATAACTAGTTGCTTATGTTGAAGGTGATCTTTCCTTATCGTTTGTCCGTGGGGTCTTGGCATTATTTTACTGTCTATATAAATAAAATATTTTCACCATTCATATCTCCACGGTCTATATGGAGGTATGTTGGCTACCTGGTCGGGGGTTAAGGGAATGGTTTGGTAAATTTAGTAGGACCTGGGTCAAATTTAGCGTTTAGAGGTCCTGCAATGGACCTGGGTCAAATTTAGTAGGACCCCCTTCAATACTTAACGGTATTGGATGGCGGGGGTCCAAACTCTTTGATCCCCTCATAAGTTAACTACTATTAATACTATAACCCGGCTATTTAGGACTGTATCCCTGCTGACTCAGACTACTTAGTCGAGGGTAACGTCACCTCCAAAAGAGGGGCCTACCATAATTTGCATTAATAACTTAATTAATTATCTTCCAATAATCCACCCTTTTAGGATTGTATCCTTGCTGACTCAAACTACTGGGGTGAGGGTAACGTCACCTTCAAAAGAGGGGCCTACTACAATAACTAAGATAATCTCTTAAAATAGTGCAAAAGTGCGGAAATAATCAAAGGTTACACTAGATACGAGTCGGAACCAAGTGATTCATCTTGTCTATCTGTTTTTCTTTTTTATTTTATTTTCAGCATTTTAGTTAGTTTTTATTTTTCTTAGTTTAAAACATTTTTCTAAACCTTTTTATTTTGATTATACGTTGAGGATAAACCGGTACTAAAAGCTCTTGTGTCCTTGGACGACCTCGGTATCTTGCCAACACTATACTACGCTCACGATGGGTGCACTTGCCCATATGTGTGTTTAGTGTTAGTAAAATATCGTGTTTTATAAATTTAAAACTTGGCTAAAAATAAGTGTTAAAGGGGCTTAAAATATACACCTAATATATAACACTTCACACGCATCAAGTTTTTGGCGCCGTTGCCGGGGACACAAGGATTTTAGGAAAGCTTAAAATCGACGGCCTAATCAGTTTTTCAAAACCTTTCAAAACGGGCCCACATTTTTCTACATTTTAGTTTAGTTTTGCATTTATAGTAGGTTGAACACGGGCCGTGCTCGCTGAACACGGGGCCGTGCTGCATATTTTTCATAAAACACCCAGTAACAGAAGCTTGAACACGGGCCGTGCTCACTGAACACGCCCCGTGCTCAACGAAATCAGTAAATTTAATTAAAACGCCCAGATACAGATTCTGAACACGGGGCCGTGTCCACTGAACACGGGGCCGTGTCCAGCCTCTGTTTCCGTTTTTCTTTTTGTTTTCTGATCTCGGGACTTGGTTGTGGTCTGCTGAGTGATTCTTATGGATCAATACTCAGGAGGCTACAACTACACCTTTGAGGAGGATGATTATAGGGGTAACTATTGCACTAATTGTCGTAAGACACGCTCGGTTGAAAATAGTCACTCATATCAACCATCCAATTCATACACCTACTATGAGGAACCCAGGTACGAGCCATCAACTTCATACACATCATATGAAGACCAAAGGTATGAACCTCCTCCCTCATACTCATATTTTGATGAACCAAGGTATGAGCCTTCATACTCATACTTTGAGGAACCAAGATATGAGCCACCACCTTCGTATGCTTATTATGAGGAACCATGGCCTGAACAACCCACCTCATATGAGTATTATGAAGAACAAAATTACGACCCTTATCCATCATATGCTTACAATGAAGAACAATGGTGTGAACCATCTACTTCATATGGGTATTATGAGGAACAAAGGATCAAACAACCGGATTCAAGCTTTGAAAATCCCGATTCTTTTTCTATAACTGAAGTGACCGATAGGATATTAGAACACATTAGAGTTATCGATCGCTGTATAAAAGAATCTCGCGCAAGGGAAGAGGAATCCCGTGCAAGAGAAGAATTAAAAAAGGAAGAGATAACCGAAAGTGTAAAAATGGAAGAACAAATAAGTGAAAAACCGACACATGAGTTAAACAACGAAAAAGGTGAGTCCGACAACGTTAAAATTCAAGAAGAGTCTAATTTTGAAGAAATTAATCTCTTGTCACCTTCTTTTGAAAATCATTGTTTAGTACCCACTCATGCTAAGTTTTTAAAAGAGTTAAACACTAACACTAAAATTGACGAAATGGTAAGTGTTAAGTTAACTGATGATCAAACCTCACTAATAAAAGAAGACCCGTTTGAAATTAACATTACACCGGTTCCATGTTTCTTTCAAAATTCGTTTATTAGTAATGTCACAATCGATAAAGATCTTTGTGTTAACATAATGCCTAACTACATTTTCGAAAAAATAAGTATTAGTGATTTTTCTCCACTTCAAATACCCATTTTTCTATCCAATCGGAAAGTAATAAAATCAATCGGTATAGTTGAGGATGTATTGGTTCAAACAAATCAAATGGTAATCCCGACCGATTTTGTCATCCTCGATGACGCTTCTCTAGTGTTGGGACGACCATTTGTAAAAACTCACGAAGCTTTGAAAAACCGGAAGTTCAACAATCTACCTCTTCAATTAGGGTCATTTAAAAGAAGTGTCGATCTTGAGCGATCAATGAAATATCCATTCGGCAATGACGACCCCCTAATTGAAGATGAGCCAGAACCACCCGATAAGGTGGGTCTAGCCAAGGACCCTTATAAACATGGCGCACCACGGAGGCATTCCGCGGAACTATCCGTAGTTTTAGTTTAGATTAACTTTTACGTTTTCTAGTTTAGTTTTTTTTTCAGGAATAAAACACACTCGGGATGGTGAAGGATGATAAGGGAAGCTTGAACCAACACCCCATGCACAAAAACAGAGCCTCCCGACAATTTTTCTTCATTATAGCAAGTTCAGCACGGGGCCGTGCTCACCCCAACACGCCCCGTGCCCAAGGTTTTGTAGAAAATGCCCAGTTCAGGTACCTGGACACGGGGCCGTGCTCACTGGACACGCCCCCGTGCCCAGCCTTCTGTTTACTTTTGGTACTGGCAGTCTGGACACTGGGCCGTGCTCAGCCAACACCACCCCGTGTTCAGCTACCGAGTACCATAAAATCTTGTTTTTAACCCATTTTTACACATTTAATCAGCCTAAAAACTTATTTTTGGGACACATTGAGGACAATGTGTAATTTAAGTGTGGGGGGGGGGGGGGTTGCTAAAACCATGAATCTTGCAAGTCCTAATAACAAGCCTTACACAAAACTCTAATGGAACCGCTAATCACCCCAAATTTTTTCAAAAATTTTCAATTTTTTTTACTTGTCTAGGTTTAATTTGGGAATTTCAAAATTCTAAAAATGTTATATTTTTACAAATTTACAACCGATAGCGTCGTGATAAAAAGAACCAACATAAGAAAATTATGAAAAAGCATGACAAGCTTAGTTAAAATTTAATTATATATACTTGATCACATAAAAACCCATTCCCACAAAAGTGAGTTTTGAGTCTTTATTGAGCATACAAATATATACCTTTAATTTAAATGCTCATCTTTCGTTTCTTGTGTGAATAGCCGCTTGGTTCTTACGACTCTAGAACTTGCCATGACGATACATTCCCGGTCCTTACCAACTTAAACCCGAGTAAGTAAATGATGGAGGCATTAGGACTAACCCTTTTTATTTCTACACCATTATTTTTCTTTTTTCTTACCACCTACCCAAAATCCCCCTAGTTAACCCCTTTGAGCCTAAACCTTTTCATTTCTTAACCCAAACCAAACACCTTTTCACCCACCTAAACCCTTTTTATTTTTCACCCTTTGTTTTAGTAACAAGCTCGGTTTTTCGTATGACTTTTCAAAAAAAAAAATGTGTTGATGATGAAGCAAAATAAATAAACAAGCAAGTTCATCAAAAATAACTTTGTTTGAATACTGGCTTCATCAAGAAAAAAAAATTGCAAAAATAAAAAGTCTTTCGAAAACCGACGCTTGTTACGCTTTTTCGCCCTTTCTACTAACCACTAACCACTAACCCAACCACCTACCTTTAACCCAAGCCTAACCCTTCACCCAAAAAGTCCTCTTGATGTTTACAAAGGTATATAGTTAAAAAGGAGGAGGATTGATTGCTTGGCAAGCCTATGGTAGGAGTAAGTTCCATGCCGCTCTCGAGTGATTCACTAAAATACATCTTCGGCCGAGTGTTGAGTGATCCCCGTGAGGTATGTGAACTCGTATATAAATAGAATTTTAAAGAGGCATGTTATGCCCTAATAAGTAATTTATCTTATGAAAAGTTTTAAATAAATCATGACGAATAGGATTGTAAATAAATAAAAATAAAACTTAATAAAGAATCTTGGAAATCCCGACACTCTATGACAAGCCCAAAAACCTTCTCTTCTACCCATTCCATTTGGGAGTGTAAAGCCACATTATAAAGAGTTTTGCTTGAGGACAAGCAAAGATTCAAGTGTGGGGGTATTTGATGTGTGCAAAATGCAACATATAAATTACATCAATTGTGGCATAAAACTAACCCTTTTTTAGTACTAATGTTGGAAAAAGTGTGCTTTTGTCTTCCTTTTGCATTTTCAGGATTAAATGAGCTTAAATTAACAAAAGAAGCAAAAAGGAAGCTAAATCTAGCATAAATACAAGAAAAGGAACAAATGTGGCATGCCCGACCCCCCTCGACAGCATCTCCCAAAGCAAAGACAAGAAGAAAGCTGAGCATGGGGCTGTGCCCAGCTGAGCACGGGGCGTGCCCAGCTCAGCACGGGGCGTGCCCAGCTTAGCACCGGGCAGTGCTCAGGATAGACAGCCCTGGCACTAAAGACAAACCTGTAGAAGCTTCTATTGCCCACCACGGGGCCGTGCCCAGTGGACACGGGGCCGTGGTCAACGCAAAGATACGCAGAATCTTGCCAAATCTGATAGTACAGATATGCTTTTGAGCACGGGGGCGTGCCCAGCGGACACGGGGACGTGTGGAGCTAATAAAGACAAACTGTATTAATGAAGAAAGAGAAAAGGGTGGACACGGGGCCGTGTCCAGCGGACACGGGGCCGTGTCCAGGCTTCTGTACAGGCTATAAATAGGAGTGCTTGGATCAAGCTCAAACCATCCCTTGGCGCACCACCTCTCTCACACTTCACCCACCACCCACCACCACCATAACACCATCATCCACCACCATCATCCATTGTCCATCGTAGAGCGTGTGAGTCGTCTCGGGATCCAAGATTGATCGTAAGAGTTCTTGACAATCAAGGCCATGTTTGCCTAAGTCTCTTACATCACTTGGTGAAGACAAAGTATCTAGTGTAATACTTTTTATTTCTAATCTTTTGCACTTTTTATTTGGTTTTGTATTAATGACTTTAATAACTAGTTGCTTATGTTGAAGGTGATCTTTCCTTATCGTTTGTCCGTGGTGTCTTGGCATTATTTTACTGTCTATATAAAATAAAAGATTTTCACCATTCATATCTCCACGGTCTATATGGAGGTATGTTGGCTACCTGGTCGGGGGTTAAGGGAACGGTTTGGTAAAGGTCTTGCCATTGTTCAGCGTTTAGAGGTCCTGCAATGGACCTGGGTCAAATTTAGTAGGACCCCCTTCAATACTTAACGGTATTGGATGGCGGGGGTCCAAACTCTTTGATCCCCTCATAAGTTAACTACTATTAATACTATAACCCGGCTATTTAGGACTGTATCCCTGCTGACTCAGACTACTTAGTCGAGGGTAACGTCACCTCCAAAAGAGTGGCCTACCATAATTTGCATTAATAACTTAATTAATTATCTTCCAATAATCCACCCTTTTAGGATTGTATCCTTGATGACTTAAACTACTGGGGTGAGGGTAACGTCACCTTCAAAGGAGGGGCCTACTACAATAACTAAGATAATCTCTTAAAATAGTGCAAAAGTGCGGAAATAATCAAAGGTTACACTAGATACGAGTCGGAACCAAGTGATTCATCTTGTCTATCTGTTTTTCTTTTTTATTTTATTTTCAGCATTTTAGTTAGTTTTTATTTTTCTTAGTTTAAAACATTTTTCTAAACCTTTTTATTTTGATTAGACGTTGAAGATAAACCGGTACTAAAAGCTCTTGTGTCCTTGGACGACCTCGGTATCTTGCCAACACTATACTACGCTCACGATGGGTGCACTTGCCCATATGTGTGTTTAGTGTTAGTAAAATATCGTGTTTTATAAATTTAAAACTTGGCTAAAAATAAGTGTTAAAGGGGCTTAGAATACACACCTAATATATAACACTTCACACGCATCACCTGTACCCTGAGTTTTCTGTCGAAGGCTAGAGTGTTCGTACAAATCCGCAGTATCGGACCAGTCACTCTTACCTGGGAACTCTTCGGGTGAGTGTTCACTTATAGGCGAGCATGTCTTCAGTGAGACATTAATATGATCCGTTTACTTTGATTTGTCACCGTCTCATTTGTTTTCCTTAGGTAACAAACAAATGATCGCAAATTCTTATGCATTGCCATTCTGTATTGTTTATCCGATGACGTTTCACTTGTTTCTTCCTATGTCTTTCATTTTCTTCTAAAATGTCTCTTCCTCCCAGCAACGGTCAAATGTCCGAGCAAACAGCCAAATTTGCCCAGCAAATAGGCGAAGTGACTCTGAAGACTGTGGATTTAGGCATTGCCATGTCTTGTCTCAACAATGAAGCCACTCAAGAGCCACCGAAGGAAGCAGAAGTCAAGCCAGCACCACCAGCCAAGAAACCAACCGAGGAATCAAAGATCATGGATGAACGATCCCCTAAGAAGTCAAAGAAGCGAAAGGTTTCTCAGAACTTCGCCATGGTCGCTCACAATGGTCAAGCCGTCCCCAACCAACCAGCTCAACCCCCTACTAGGAAGCCATACAAAGGAACTGTTCCTCTGTGCAAACGATGCAACCGTCATCATTCAAACCTCATACCCTGCTTCAAATGTACCTACTGTGGACGGCAGGGACATTTGGTTAACATATGCCGCTTTGATATCCAAAACAAAGCTGTTATGAACCTTGCTACTGCTCAACCTCCTGCTAGGAAACCTTATGCCGGTACTGCACCAAAATGCGACAAATGTAATGGGCATCACCAATCACTTACAATGTCGTCTGTGTGTATTATGTGGGCGAATTGGTCACCTGGCAAGTGCTTGTCGATGTAACCCGAACCAAGGTGGTCCAAATCAACCACAAGCCAATCCTGCTCAAGCTCGCTTTCAGCCTGGATCGTGCTACAACTGTGGCAAGATGAGTCATTTCGTGAATAAATGCCCGAAGCTTGCTAAGGCAAATCCAACCCACGGATGAGCAGTCGGGTGATTAGAAGATGTTGTTGTCTTATGCTTTGTTTCTTCTATTTCTTGTAATGTGAAACAATCTGTTTTGATTATAAATAAATTGTTTTTCACAATTCTGATATACAAGTGTAGTTACATGAGTAAATGGAAATTCTCTATGATACCTACATTAAGGAACTATGTTCCTTACAAACTACTCTTGTGATTCTCCCTTCCAAGTACTCGTTTCACTCTAAGAAACAAAGTACAGAAAATAAAGTGACATTATGAGTAATCATGCTTCTGCACATCTGTGCCTTTAAATCCTTGGTTAGATAACTAAGGGTATTTTCAAATATCATACCCATTACGTTTTGATTTTTCAACATACATAGTACAAGTATTTCAAAAACAATCTTCATGATCTCAAAACATTTCATATAGTTTGAAAACAATTTTTTTAAATGCATTGTCTGTGTTATTTCAAAAACATTGGCTATGCTTTCAAAAACAACCTTCATAATTTCAAAATGTTTCATATAGTCTGAAAACAATATTAACACAGTACATTTTCTTATCAAGTGCATGATTTCGAAAAGCATCATTCATGTTTTCAAAAAAAAAAAAAAAAAACCTTATACATAATTTCAAAATTCATCTCGCATGATTTAATTTTTTTTTTATAAATATATACCTACCTAAAACACCTACTTTATGATTTCAAAGGTATTATATATAAGGTTTCAAAAACATTGAACACATTTTTTTTAAGAACCCCATGCATAGTTTTCAAAAATATTTTCTTCATACATTGACTTAACTTTCAAATTTCGCTTCATATGTCGCCTTCGCATATATGGAATCTCAACTTCATAAGCATTTTACTTCATGTTTTGACCTAAGCACATCAAGTGCAAGGTTTCAAAACATCTCCAACTTCTAAAATCCGTATGGGATCTTTTTATCTTCACATTTAGACCCTTGTGAATGATTATCATTCAAATCAGAGTCCTTGATTGGATTCCTTATGTACCTAAATTCGAACATTTCGGTTCCTTATAATCGAAATTGAATTTTTCTTTTAAAAATCCTTCTATCTTTATAGTTAGATTCTTGATAATGTTTAAAGTACCAAATGAAATCCACGAGATGGATTCCTAGTGTGCTTTAAATACATGTGCTCTGTTAGCAAAACTAATTAACAAATTAAAGATCTAGGTAAACAATCTTTGTGGTTATATGACTATGTGTTTATGCATCTTGTGTTTTCTTTTATGCATTTTGTGTTTTTGTATACTCTGGATATTCGTTATCCAAATTCTCGTAGAATTTTTCATATCTTCATATGAGGGATTCGTAGTAGGATATTCAAAAAGGTACTACCTTAAATCCTTAATGGGCTTCTATGTAATAGTTAAGACCCTTGGATTATATAGTACCACTCCATGATTCATAAGAGACCCTTTTAGGGGTCTAGTCTAAAAGATTGATTCAAAAATCTGGTTAAGAATGACATGTTATGATATAAGCTGAAAAGACTCCTTGGTTGTCTATTAAAATCATTTATTGATTTAATAAAAGGGACCCTATGGTGGTCTAGTCACACTCATCACAGGTTTGTTCATTTGGTTTTTCCCCTACACATTATAAAATAGACTGTGTGAACTATGCAAGGAATTGCCTAATTATGGACGCGTGCATAATTATGAAATTTAGTGCACAAAAACCGAGTAAGATTTATTATGTGTAAGAACCGATAGTGACAACAATAACAAAATGAGAACGATGTAATGGAGGTACGGTGGACGCACCAATGACGCTTCATATACTTGTATATAAGTATCCCTCTTACATTGCAAGCATGATGTTATTAAAGTTACTAGAATTTCGGAACCCTAACCAGTGTTATTCGATCTTTTCAACTTCATGTTTTAAACTCTCACAAGTTTCCTCTAAATAAAAATTTCGGGACGAAATTTCCTAAAGTTGGGGAGACTGTGACACCTGTGCCTCCACGGCCATCAAACAAATACTGTATCAATGAAATATTGTATTTCATACTTGGGACATGTATAAATATGTGTATCCTTTACACATTATCGATTCTTGTTCGATTTCAAGCTTTAAATCGCTTTCTGGAAGGTTATACGCGCACTAATGCGTAAATACAACTCGTTTAATGCAACGAACGCTCCGGAATAGTGAAATAGGCTTAACATACCTTAAATAACATTTACATAACTTAGAAATAAGTTTTGAAGGCTTTGGTATGGCAAAATCGAGTTAAATCGCTTACAGGGACTAAAGTTGACAAACTGCGAAAGTATGCCAATTTGAACTGTAACAGACATTCCAGAACATGACCATAAGTTAAACATACCATAAATCCTTTACATAGCTTAGAAATAGGCTTTGAGGTGTTCGGTGTGCTAAAATAAACTTTTGGGTCATTGAGGGACTAAAAGCGTCAAAAAGTGCACAAGTTTGCACTTTCACGCATATCTTACGTTCTGAATACATCCGGACATCCAAAAATTTATGTAAGCACTAAAATATTTTATTTTAGTGTTTGGCATGAGAAAAATCCATTCGTCACGCAATTTAGATCGTTTTTCGCGAGTATGCGCATTCCGTCGTAATTAAGCGAACATCGCGATCATACGACCAAACAAACCGACATCCGACATATTTTTGAACACATTTTAAGTTCCCTATACTTTAACTTCAATTTAGAGCTTTGAAATGGGGTTAACGGGGCTTAAACGTGTCAAAAGTGCATCAAATAGCAAGTTTGGAGCCTTAGGGGCCTGTTCTGCCATTTTTGAAAGTATCAGACCTGCAAGGTCCTTGCGCACCGCAAGGTTATAAGTCTTACGGTGCGAAAGAAGGGGTTAGACAGCAGAAACTAGTTTAAATAGCTGTTAACCACTCCCTAATCCATTCGTTGTAGCGTTAAAGTCAAACTGCGTTTGACTCTCTGCGTTGACCAGTTTATGGTCAATGCGAAGTTCGTTTTAACTTCATAACGTGAGCATAATCACGATGGTTATAGTCCCTAGAGACTATACCTACTGATTACCACGTTATCTAGGCTCAGTGACGAGCCGTAGTTTCGGCCAGAATACGTATTCTTGCGTATTTTGTAACCAAACTATTTATGGGTATCAAAACCGTTTGTTTTGATACCAAACTTTTTTTCTAACTTAGTTAAGCATGTTTTAACATGCTTAGCTCGTCACTTTTAGTTTAGTGCTTATATAAGGTCGTAAGGTAAGCGATCTAAACAATCGCTTATACTCTCGAACCCGACCCGTTTGGTCGATCATTAGGATCCGACCAAACACATTAGGTGACCATAGTATATAGGGAATAACCTTCCGAGGTTATACCTTATGGTCGCTTCGTTTAGTTAGTTGTATGATAGGTAGTATATATGCCTTAGGTAAATTATCAAAATACCCTTTTTACGCCAAAATTCATTTTAAGCTTATGTAACATAACTTTTGGTATCTAAACTGATTTGGTAATAATATTAGACATGTTAAGGCATATTTTACTTATCATAGGGCTAGTTAGGCGTTCCGAACGTGTTTTACGTGAACGACGCGTTAAAGTAGCATAAGCTACCTAAACGGGTCGTAATGGGTCGTAAGCACTTACGTTAAGTTTCATTGTAGTATGTGGGCTTTGTTAAACCATATTACATGAGTTCCCATACTCATTTGGTTTACGAACCCTCATTCGGTTTATTAATGTAGTTACCTATATTAGGTGCCGTTTGATATCCGTGATCTCTAGCATTGTTTGGTTGTTACTCAAGGACTACTAAGCAATCTCAAGTGAGTACATAGACCCCTCTTTTACTGTTTTCCAACCATTTTGGGGTGAAACACATGTGCTTACTTGTTACTTTCATGCTTTCCTGTTTTCACATCATATACTTGCTATGTTCATTAGTACATTTATAGTACATGATTTCATTGTGTTTTATACTATGTATGGCCATTGTGTGCATACTTAGTACACTGTTTTACATTACATTTTATGCTATGTATGCCCATTGTGTGCGTACTTAGTACATTATTTTACATTACATTTAATGCTATGTATGCCCATTGTGTGCGTACTTAGTACATTATTTTACATTACATTTTATGCTATGTATGCCCATTGTGTGCGTACTTAGTACATTATTTTACATTACATTTTATGCTATGTATGCCCATTGTGTGCGTACTTAGTACATTATTTTACATTACATTACATTTTATGCTATGTATGCCCATTGTGTGCGTACTTAGTACATTATTTTACATTACATTTTATGCTATGTATGCCCATTGTGTGCATACTTAGTACATCATTTTACATTACATTCTATGCTATGTATGCCCATTGTGTGCATACTTAGTACATTTATTATTCATCACATGCTTACATTTTGGTATGACATTTTGTTTGTTTAAATGGGACAATGTACATTCATTAACACCGATCATGCCGCTCGGTAGTAGGTAGTGGTACCATAGGACTTGACAAATCCCATTCCTGAAATCTCGGGTTTGTTTGGACGTAAGGAATGACCGAATCCGAATACATTTCTTTTGATAACCTTTACTAAAAGGGTTATCCGACTGTCGCAAGGCTTGGATGTATGAATTTTCACAATACCGCATAGATGTTTATATCAGTATAGCATGCATTTTTTTTCACAAAACATAACTTTGATTTAAACTATGTTTTACTTCAATACCTTGTTTTGTGCATTTTACATATGGTTTAGTTGATATATTTCACTTACCATACATAAACATTTTGACATTTACATACACAATTCATGATTTACATTAGACATAAACATTAGACATAGACATTAGACATGGTTTTTACATAAACATTTTGACATTTAATTACACATAAACATTTTACTTTGGTGGTTTGGTTTGAGTAAGTGATTTAAGTAACGAGGCATGTGTAATATGATACAAGCATGGTGGATACGCCGCTGGTACTTCCTATATATAAGTGTTTGTATGGTATTACATATCGTAGCGTTATTTGAATCATTTCAATTTAAGACATATAACATTTTATACAAATAACATACTTTTCACAAGACATTGTTTTACAAACAACTTATCTTATACAAACTCATTTTACATGGTTATTCATTTAACCATACATTATTCTCTTATTTATACATATCATCTGAACTTATTGTTTTTCAAACGATTTACAAAACAAATCAATTTACAAGGTTCATGACTGACTTTTGCTAAACAACTTTTTTCTAAACTTACAAGTCATGAATCCTATTTTCACAAAACCTATGTATCTCACAGACATTTTTATGCTGATGTACCTATTTTCATATGTGTTTCAGGATATGATGCATAGGATTTATCAAGATACACTTAGGCGGACTTGGGCCTTAGTGACAATAAAAGATGCAAGACTAGTTATTTATGTTATATTTCTTTGATTGTCAAGACATTTTAACTCTTTTATTTAATAAAACAATATTTCAATTTCCATGTGTTATGAAACAATGATTCTGTTACAACACTCCCCGATGTTTCCGCCATGTTTTGTTGTTTTACGTGGTCGGGGTGTGACATATATTACCTACTTGTTAGTTACATAGTACATTGTTCATGGTATGCTTAGATAAATGTAGCAACTATTGTTTGAGACGCATGTGTGCTTACTCCCTTCTGTCATCGCATTTTCGCGACACTTATCTCACTCATGCTCTCTTATTGTGAAGATCATGAGTGGACGTATCAACCTAACTCAAGCCCAGCTGACGACTTTAATTAATGAACAAGTTGCTGCAGCACTCGCAGCCGCTCAGGCAGGAGGTCAACATGCTCAGGCTCCTGCGTGTACTTTCAAAACTTTTATGGACTGCCAACCTAATACTTTCAACGGCACTGAAGGAGCTGTAGGCCTCCTCCACTAGGTTGAGAAGCTCGAGTCTATCTTCGAGATGTGTGAATGCCCTGAGGCTCGTAGGGTGAAATATGCTACTGGTACTCTTGAAGGTGTAGCGCTCACGTGGTGGAACGCTCAGGTCCAAATGCTGGGGTTGGTTGCTTCTAATGCCACCCCATGGAATGACTTCAAGGATTTGATCAAGGAGGAATACTGCAATCGTGATGACATCCACAAGCTGGAAGTAGAGTTCTACAACTTAAAGATGACGGGGTCGGAAATTGAGGCGTACACGAAAAGGTCGAACGAGCTGGCTATCTTGTGTCCTACTATGGTAGATCCTCCTATCAAGCGTATCAAGCTGTACCTCAAAGGTTTAGTGCTAGAGATCCAGAGTCATGTGACTGCAGCGAACCTCGCCACTATCCAGCAAGTTATTTGTTTGGCTCATCGTCTCACTGATTATGCAGTCGAGCAGAACAGGCTGCCCAAGCGTATTGGTGCTACTACTACTACTACTGCTACTGCTACTGCTACTGCTACTGCTACTGCTACTGCTACTGCTACTGCTACTGCTACTGATGCCCCCAGTGACAACAAGCGCAAATGGGATGGAGTCTCAAGCAAGGGTTCAACAACAGCTCAGTCTCAGCAGCGAAAGACTGATGACTACAAGAGCCCTGGTCAGCAATCTTTTGGTAGTTAGGGGCAGGGTGGATACAGAGGAAATCACCCCAAGTGCAACCGGTGCAACATGAATCATTGTGGGCCGTGCAATAAGGGTCGTTGTCAGAGGTGTAACAAGCTTGGTCATGAAGCTAAGGATTGTAGGGGCGCACGACCGGCAAATCAGAATCGTCAACAACAGCCACCAGCTCCATAGAATCAGCAGCAGCAATAGCAGGGTAACAGGGGATGCTATCAGTGTGGTGCGGAAGGTCACTTCAAGAGAAACTGCCCCCAGTTGAACCAGAATCAGAACAACAACAATAATCAGGGGAACGGGAAAAATAACGGGGGTAACAATGATGGCAATGGTGCCAGGGGACGTGCTTTCGTGCTGGGTCAGGGTGACGCGAGGAACGATCCCAACGTTGTGATGGGTACGTTTCTTCTGGATGACTTCTTTGTTACTGTTTTATTTGATTCGGGTGTCGATACTAGTTATGTGTCCTTAAAAGTTAGTCAAATGCTTAAGCGCACTCCAAAACTTTTGAACACCAAACACACGGTAGAGCTAGAAAACGGTAAAAGTCTTGAAGCCACACACATAGTTAAGGGTTGTAACCTCGTCTTAGCTGGTCAGACTTTCTCTATCGATCTCATCCCCATCGTTCTTGGTAGTTTCGAAATCGTTATTGGGATGGATTGGTTATCTCAACATCGAGCAGAGATCCTTTGCAAGGAGAAGATCGTCCGCATTCCCTGTTCTGGTGAAGAACCTTTAGTAATTCGTAGCGACTAGAGTGGTGCTGTGGTGGGCATCATTTCTTTCCTTAAGGCCCAGAAGTGTTTGCGAAAGGGCCACACTGCTTTTCTGGCTCTCGTCACTAACACCTCGAAGAAAGAGAAGAAGATAGAAGACATTCCTATTGTGCGCGACTTTCCTGAGGTATTTCCTGAAGAATTACCTGGTCTCCCGCCTCATTGACAACTCGAGTTTCAAATCGAACTAGCTCCTGGAGCAGCGCCCATAGCTCGAGCACCTTATCGTCTAGCTTCATCTGAACTAGAAGAACTATCCGCACAGTTACAAGAACTCTTGGAAAAGGGTTTCATACGTCCTAGCTCTTCGCCCTGGGGAGCTCCAGTGTTATTTGTAAAGAAGAAAGACGGCACCTTCAGAATGTGTATTGACTACCGCGAACTCAATAAGGTGACCGTGAAGAATTGTTATCCTCTCCCACGCATTGATGACTTATTCGACCAGTTGCAAGGGTCGAGTTTCTACTTAAAGATTGACCTGAGGTCAGGCTACCATCAACTGAGAGTCCGAGATGAGGATATCTCTAAGACAGCATTCATGACTCGGTATGGGCATTACGAGTTTCTGGTTATGCCTTTTGGATTGACGAATGCACCTGCAGTCTTCATGGATCTTATGAACAGGGTGTGCAAGCCTTACCTGGATAAGTTCGTTATTGTATTCATCAACGACATCCTGATCTACTCTAAGAGTCAGGAGGAACACAAACATCACCTGCGACTTATTCTGGAACTCCTTCGAACAGAGCAGTTGTATGTCAAACTTTCGAAGTGTGACTTCTGGCTTCGCGAAGTCCATTTTCTAGGCCATGTGGTAAACAAGAACGGGATTCATGTTGATCCATCCAAGGTTGACTCAATCAGGAATTGGCCTGCACCCCGTACACCAACAGAAATCCGCCAATTCTTTGGATTGGCAGGCAACTACAGAAGGTTCATCAAGGATTTCTCCAAGATTGCGCAACCTCTCACCTCACTAACTCAGAAGGGTGTCACCTATCGTTGGAGTGATGCCCAGGAGTCCGCGTTTCAGCACTTAAAGAATAGACTTTGTAGCGCACCTATTCTCTCATTGTCTGAAGGCACGGACGATTTCGTGGTCTATTGCGATGCGTCGATCCAAGGACTGGGTTGTGTGTTGATGCAACGTGAGAAATTCATTACTTATGCATCACGTCAGCTTAAGGTTCATGAAAATAACTACACTACTCACGATCTAGAGCTGGGAGCAGTTGTTTTCGCACTTAAGATATGGAGACATTACCTGTACGGTACCAAGTGCACCATTTACACCGATCACAGGAGTCTCGAGCATATCTTCAAGCAAAAGGAGTTAAACATGCGACAACGTCGATGGGTCGAGCTCTTGAATGATTACGAATGCGCGATCAAGTACCATCTGGGCAAACCCAATGTTGTGGTCGACGCCCTCAGTCGAAAGGATACTACACCTAAGCGCGTGCGAGCGTTACAACTTACCATCCAATCTAGTCTTCCCGCTCAGATACGAGATGCTCAGGTTGAAGCATTGAAGGCAGAGAACGTCAGGGCGGAGTCCCTACGAGGATCAAGGAAACGGTTAGAACAAAAGGAAGACGACGCTTACTACATAACAGGGCGCATCTGGGTTCCACTTTATGGAAACTTACGTGAGCTCGTGATGGATGAAGCGCACAAGTCTCGTTACTCAGTACATCCTGGTTCGGATAAGATGTACCACGACTTAAAGACTACATACTGGTGGCCTAGCATGAAAGACAACATAGCAACCTACGTCAGTAAATGTTTGACTTGTGCGAGAGTCAAGATCGAATATCAGAAACCATCAGGGCTGCTCCAACAACCAGAGATACCGACATGGAAATGGGAGTAAATTTCCATGGATTTCGTTACTGGCCTGCCTAGATCTAAATGCGGAAATGATACCATTTGGGTGATCGTGGATCGACTGACTAAGTCTGCACACTTTTTGGCTATCAAAGAAATAGACAAGTTTTCTACTTTAGCAGACGTTTACTTAAAAGAAGTAGTTTCGAGGCACGGGGTGCCAACCTCTATTATTTCCGATCATGATGCGCATTTTACTTCTGAATTGTGGCAAGCAATGCACAAGTCCTTTGGCTCACGTTTAGACATGAGCACAGCTTATCACCCATAAACAGATGGGCACTCTGAACGCACCATCCAAACCCTTGAAGACATGCTAAGGGCATGTGTGATTGATTTTGGTAACGGCTGGGAACGACATCTACCTTTAGTGGAATTTTCGTATAATAACAGCTACCACACCAGTATCCAGGCCGCTCCATTTAAGGCATTGTACGGACGTAAATGCCGATCACCACTTTGCTGGGAAAAAGTTGGTGACAGCCAAATCACTGGCCCAGAACTTGTGGTAGACACAACTGAGAATATTGCTCAGATTCGACAACGAATGGCGGCAGCTCGTGACTGTCAGAAAAGTTATGCTGATAAGCGCAGGAAACCACTCGAGTTCCAGGTTGGGGATCGAGTGCTACTTAAAGTCTCACCTTGGAAAGGTGTTGTTCGTTTTGGTAAACGAGGCAAACTCATCCCGCGATACGTTGGACCTTTCGTAATCATAGGGAAAATAGGCAAGGTGACATAAAAACTAAACCTACCCGCAGAACTCAGTGGATTTCACAACGTATTTCACGTGTCGAATCTGAAGAAGTGTCTGTCAGATGAGACCCTCATAGTTCCTTTCAAGGAACTCACTATTGACGATCGGCTGCGATTCATCGAGGAACCAGTTGAGGTTACTGACCGAGACATTAAGGTTCTCAAGCGTACCAGAATACCTCTTGTTCGAGTTCGTTGGAACTCCCGTCATGGCCCAGAGTTTACCTGGGAACGAGAAGACCAAATGAAACACAAATATCCCCAGTTGTTCGAGAAAAGCGAAACCACTACTGAGACTGAAGCTACTGCGGAATTTCGGGATGAAATTCCAAACCAACGGGGGAAGGATGTGACACCCCAGGAAACCATGCAACTTAACAGGCTTTCTCAGTGAGTACGTGCTAAATTTCGGGATAAAATTTCTTCCAACTTGGGGATAATGTGACAATTCGTATTTTAGAACCTTCCTTTGTATTTTGATTTAACCTGTATGAACTCTATGTTATTATGTGATATGTGATTTTAATGGAATGTATGTTTTATTTTATTATGTGTTGGCGTATGATATGTGTGTATATATAACTTAGTCGCACAACACTAGTCCAATCGCACAAGCCCTTTTGGGCACACCACTCTCGGCCCACTATCCTTGAACTCGAAATCAAGGGCATCCCAAGGAAAGGGTTCCGCCCATTCCTTTTATACGCATACAAGCACCCATGTGTGGGGTTTTATTCCTCATAACTTGCAAAATACACAACACATGAAAACCCTAGTTCCCTCCTCTCCTCTCTCTCTTGTTCGACGACAATCCTCACATCCGAAGCCCCCATCTCGATCAACCTAGTTTTTCTGCTTTCCGGTTAGTGATGCATCTTTATTAGTTACTATGATTTTGATTGCTATGATTTGATATGTAATCTATGGTTTCATGCTAGTAGTTATGTTGCTAGAGATTGTGATCATGAATTGGAAATTTGGTGTTCAATTGCTATATACATGTGACACCTGTGTCACTTCAACCATCAAACAAATGCCAAACCAATGAAATATTGTATTTCATACTTGATATTTGTAAAAATATGTGTATCGGTTGCACATATCCACTCTTGTTCGATTTTAAGCTTTAAATCGCTTTCTGGAGGGTTATACGCGCTCTGATGCGTAAATATAACCAGTTTAATCCAACGAACACTCCAGAATAGTGAAATAGGCTTAACATACCTTAAATAACCTTTACATAACTTAGAAATAAGTTTTAAAGCCTTTGGTATGGCAAAAAAAACAAGTTAATTCGCTTATAGGGACTAAACTTGACAAACTACGAAAATATGCCAATTTGAACTGCAACAGACATTCTGGAACATGACCATAAGTTAAACACACCTTAAATATCCTTTATATAGCTTAGAAATAGGCTTTGAGGGGTTCGGTGTGCTAAAATAAACTTTTGGGTTATTCAGGGACTAAAAGTGTCAAAAAGTGCATAAGTTTGCATTTTCGCGCATAACTTACGTTCTGAATACATCTGGACATCCAAAAATTTATGTAAGCACTAAAATATTTTATTTTAGTGTTTGGCATAAGAAAAATCCATTCGTCACGCCATTTGGATCGTTTTTCGCGCTTATGCGCATTCCGTCGTAATTAACCGAACAACGCAATCGTACAGCCAAACGAACCGACATCCGAGATATTTTAGAGCACATTTTAAGTTCCCTATACTTTAACTTCATTTTAGAGCTTTGAAATGGGGTTAACGGGGCTTAAACGTGTCAAAAATGCATCAAATAGCAAGTTTGGAGCTTCAGGGGCCTGTTCTGCCATTTTTCAAACTTTCTGGTCTGCAGGTGCTTGCGCACCTCAACACTTAGAACGTTGCGGTGCGCAAACAGGGGTCAGATGCAGAAACTTGTTTTTAACAGCCTGTTTCCAGCCTTTAAACCCTCCAAAGGCCAATGCCACTTGTCAATAACTGGTGGTGGGAGCAAAATGAGCTACCACAACATTCCGACAAGTGTACGGGCGAGATCAAGGCACGTTATCCAAGAAACGATCCTAACGATGAACCGAAAACTATAAATACCCTTCCATCCCCATTGCAAAACCCACTTGAAATCTGAGTTTTTCTCTAAGTGGTTGTGTTTATACACTTCCTACCTGAGATTACTTGGAAATCAATCTTGCGGGGACCCTTTGTAAGTGTTCCTTCGTTCTTTTATCGCTTTTCTAGTCCGAAAGTCGAACTATGTTGACTTTCTGCATTGACCAGTTTATGGTCGATGCGAAGTTCATTTGAACTTCATAACGTGAGCGTGATCACGATGGTTATAGTCCCTAGTGACTATACCTACTGATTACCACGTTATCTAGGCTCAGTGACGAGTCGTAGTTTCGGCCAAAATGCGCATTCTTGCGTATTTTGTAACCAAACTACTCTTGGGTATCAAAACCATTTGTTTTTATACCAAACCTGTTTTCTAAACTTAGTTAAGCATGTTTTAGCATGCTTAGCTCGTCACTTTTAGTTTAGTGCTTATATAGGGTCGTAAGGTAAGCGATCTAAACAATCGCTTATACTTTCGAACCCGACCCATTTGGTCGATCATTAGGATCCGACCAAATACCTTAGGTGACCATATTGTATAGGGAATAACCTTCCGAGGTTATACCTTATGGTCGCTTCGTTTAAGTAGTTGTATGATAGGTAGTTTATATGCCTTAGGTAAATTACCAAAATACCCCTTTGATGCCAAAATTCATTTTAAACTTATGTAACATAACCTATGACCTCTAAACTGATTTATCAACAATATTAAACATGTTAAGGTATATTTTACTTGTCATAGGACTAGTTAGGCGGTCCGAACACGTTTTACGCGAACGACGCGTTAAAGTAGCATAAGCTACCTAAACGGGTCGTAATGGGTCATAAGCACTTAGGTTAGGTTTCATTGTGGTATGTAGGCTTTGTTAAACCATATTACATGAGTTCCCATGCTCATTTGGTTTACGAGCCCTCATTCTATCCGATCCTCCGATTTAGGTCCGTTTATTAATGTAGTTACCTATATTAGGTGCCGTTTGATTCCGAGATCTCTAGCATTGCTTGGTGGTTATCTTAGGACTTCTGAGCAATCTCAAGTGAGTACATAGTTCCCCTATTTTACAACTTTCAACTGTTTTGGGGTGAAGCATGTGTACCTATGTGTTATTTTCATGATTTCAAAGTATAATTGATTATACATGTTATTACTTATCATTTGACAAACTAAATGACTATCTATGGTTTAAAACACTGATTTCTCAAAGAACATAAAATAAAATGTTGAATTGTACTTATTTTATGTTCACCAGACCGATTGGTAGTATTATATAGCGCTATAGGATTAGACACCCCATTCCTGTTGTCATGGAATGTCTGAAACCAATTTGTTTCTCCATCCAAATAGGGATTGCCTTTGTGGTATCCTTATAGTCTCAAAGGTGTAGTTTGATGCACTAGGTCTGAATGAATTCTTAAATAACACATTTAAAGTATATTTTGATATACTCCCAAAAGTATAGTTTGATATACTCTCATGTGTGGTATTGTACAGAACCAACATATATATTTTATCAACAAACCAAAACATAGTTTAATATGTTATTTACAAATCCAAAGTATACTTTTAATATGCTACTATAAGGTTATTCATTTAACCTTACATTATTTTACAAAGCATAACTTTTGATTTATTCAAACACTTTGTTTTGTACATTTTTACTTGTGGTTTAAGAAATCTCATTTTACTTACCATACATAACTTTTGTTTACCCATTACATGGTTTACATTTAACTTGAGTTATACAATAACATTGGACTATTGGTTTAAACATGAACATTCTATATTGGTGGTTTGGTTTGAGTAAGTGACTTAAGTAACGAGGCGTGTGTAATATGATACAAGCATGGTGGATACGCCGCTGGTACATCCTATATATAAGTGTTTGTATGGTATTACATATCGTAGCGTTATTTGAATCATTTCAATTTAAGTCATATAACATTTTATACAAATAACATACTTTTCATAAGACATTGTTTTACAACAACTTATCTTATACAAAATTTATTTTTACTTGGTTATTCAATTAACCTTACATTACTCTTTTACGTATCATCTACTTTATCGTCACTTTTCGAATGATTTATAAAACAAAACATTTTACAAGGATCATGACTGACTTTTGTTAAACAACTCTTTCTAAACTTATAAGTCATGAATCCTATATTCACAAAACCTATGTATCTCACAGGAATTTTTATGCTGACGTACCTATTTTTACACATGTTTCAGGTGCTGTCTTGAGATGATTGTTGATACATGCTACATTTAGGATGGACTCGTGCTTTAGCGACTTTAAAACTTGGAAGATCATAGTTGTACTTATTTGATTGTATTAAAACAATGAGTTCATTTATTCAATAAAACAGAATTTATTTATTCCATGGTTATGAAACAATGATTCTGTTACAACACTCCCCGACGTTTCCGCCACGTCTGGTTGTTCTACGTGGTCGGGGTGTGACAATACATATGATGGATGGAACTGTTTGGTTGATGGATCGAGTGATGATTTATGATAACCTAGGACCGAATACATATTAGTGGGATGTGATCTTGATTAAATGTCTAGTCGATTAGTTTGATTTGGCATGAGGGATTGTATGATGGTTTAGGTTGCATATTGATATTCGAATTCTATAATCTGATGATCTGATTATAAGCTTTGCATGAGGATTGATTGTTCATGATTTGGATAATAGCTAGGGTTCATATGAATTCATGAGAAAATGGACTGTTTGATCCGTTTGAATGAGTTGTTAGATTTTAATTTCTGTTAAGATTGCCAAACATATGACTGGGATGACTTTTGGAAGTTATCGATTTTAAAGGAATTGAAATTAATTGCATGAATTAAGGAAAGTATGTAACTGATCACACAAGCCCTCTCGATCGCACAAGATCAGGTCACACAAGACCTGATCTGATCGCACAAGCAGGGTGCAACCACATGAAGCCCAGTGTACAACTATGTAATGCATGATCGCACAAGACCTGTGGATCGCACAAGACAGTGCCGATCGCACAAGTATTGGGCCACACACAACTGTTTGAATTTTAGTGTGATGTTGGGCCTTAAAGCCCAAAACCTCAATCGCACAAGGTTAAGTAGATCGCACAAGTTGATTTTCTATTTATTTGTTTGGGCTGAGTGAATATTGGATTACTTATGATATTGGGCCGGGTTTATGGTGAATCGCACAACATGTCGTGGATCGCACAAGATTGTGCTGATCGCACAACATGTTGGGCCGGGGTGGTTGTTGGGTTTCATTAGTGAATCGCATAAATGTTTCGGCCCAAACCATTAGGATCACACAGGTTGAACTTCGAGTTTGTTTAACCGATTTGCTTAACATGTTCAATGTGTATGCCATGATCATTACGTGCTCTTGACTTGTTAGATCTGTGTAAACTTACGTGCGTTACTTGAACCTAGACCTGACTTGTATGGTAACCATGTTAGGACGTGGTTGACCACTAGCAGCTCAATCGACCCTTACTTATCTGCCGAGCAAACCGAGGTGAGTTCACACACTTTCTAAGGCATGGGATTCCCGGTGGTTGGGAATGGGTTAAAGAATTGAAACGGAACCTACATATCCTCCTTGGGCAGGATATGTACCGCCATCCTCCATGGGTAGGATGCCAATATTAATCCTGCATATTTTCCTTGGGTAGAATACGTACGTTCGTCCTCCTTGGGTAGGACAACAACCTTCAACTTACTAGACAAAACTCTATCATTAAGTCCCTCATTTTTATATTGACTTAATCATCGGGCCAATGGCGAGCGGGTCATTAGTTAATAGCGCTATTAGGGTTGACAAGCCTCACACCGTGCCGGTAGGACGGGCGTGTACTAATGGATCTGGGCACTTAGTCAATGATGATAGACATTGACGCAGGGCACAACTTATTTTCGTCAGTTGTCGATATGGTAACGGTCTAGTGGTTCAATGAGGAGGCCCCCACTGGTTATGGATATGGATTGGGAAACTAAGATACAGGCTAACTCGTGGTTTACGCAACAACTTATGGTTTTCGAAACAAACTTTTAAAACTAAGCAACCAACTGTGAACTCGCTCAACTTTGTTGTTGACTCGTTGTTACATGCCTTGCAAGTCGTTAGGTGCTTATGGAGCTTGCACAGGGAGGAGTGGTCGTTGTGGGACATGGACTGTTGAGTTCCATGTTAAGCATTTAAACTTTATGAACTTATCACTTATGTTTGGGTTTTACAATTTATGCTTCCCTTGTTAACTTAAAGTTAGTTACTTTCTTTTGGACACCAATTATATTGTGTTTGGTTTTATATTCTTAATTACGTTGTTCAATATGATTGGTGGCTTGATCCTGGTCAGTCACGCCTCCATGTGGTGATACTTCGCTTGTGTATTTTTGGGGGTGTGACAGGAACCTATCCTAAGTGCTTACGACCCATTACGACCCGTTAAGGTAGTCTACACTACTTTAACGTGTTGTTTGCGTGAATGCGCGTTCTGTGACACCTGTGCCTCTGCAACCATCAAACAAATACCAAATTAATGAAATATTGTATTTCATACTTGGGATTTGTATAAGTATGTGTATCGTTTACACATATCAATTCTTGTTCGATTTCGGGCTCTAAATCGCTTTCTAGAAGATTATACGCGATCTGATACGTAAATATAATCAGTTTAATGCAACAAACACTACGGAACAGTGACATAGGCTTAACATACCTTAAAAAACCTTTACATAACTTAGAAATAAGTTTTGGATGGTTTGGTGTGTCGAAATCAAGTTTATTCACATACAGGGACTCATTTCGACAAACAGCGAAAGTATGATGATTTGTACTGTAACGAACATTCCGGAACTTGATCATAAGTTAAACATACCCTAAATATCCTTTTCATAGCTTAGAAATAGGCTTTGATGGGTTCGGGATGCTAAAATAAACTTATTTGATCAATAGAGACTAAAAGCGTCAAAAGTGCATAAGTTTGCATTTTCACGCATATCTTAGATCCTGAATATATCCGGACATCCAAAAATTTATTTAATCATTAAAATATTTTATTTTAGTGATTTCCATGATAAAATTCCATTCATCGAATAATTTGGATCGCTTTTTCGTTCATTACGATTTCCGTCGTAATTAACCGAACAACGCAACCGTACGACCAAACAAACCGACATCCGAGATGTTTTTGAGCATATTTTAAGTTCCCTATACTTTAACTTTATTTTAGAGCCTTGAAATGGGGTTAACGGAGCTTAAAAGTGCCAAAAATCAAGTTTTACAAGTGCAGGGACCATTTTTGAAATTTCTGACCAGATTCAATGAACCTAGTCCAATTTTGAAGTTTTGATGGTTTTAGCCCATGGTTTTGCAAACTATGGGCTGATATTTAATGGTTTTTATAATACCATGTGTCACACCCTGGCTTTGCGGAAGCGTGGTTAATTTGGTGTGACTTCTTAATACCATAGCTTAACCATAACAAAGCTACATGAAATAAAATCATGCAAGATCATCCATTCGATTAAGTTTTAAAAACCAAATACAGTAACTTTGTCTTAACGGAAACGCATCCTAACGACATAAACATTGTTCAACAACATAAATTTCAACATAAGCATAGTTTAAGGACTATGACTTGTCCAGGAAAGAGTCACATTCCCTAAACCCGGATGACCTCGTAACTAGTGCAGCGGGAAAACGTGTCATACCGCGCCAGATCCTTTAATTCCCTGAAATACATGTAAGTTGAAAAATAAACAATAATGTTGAGCGAGTTCATGTGTAAGTGAGTAACTAAACCTTTGTAAGTATAAAAATAGTCTTGGTATGTAGCAAATAAGGGAATTGAGATCACCAATGGTTTGCAGGGCCACTGATATATGTGAAGTGCAAGTAGGGAGACTCAAACCTAGCAGATTTTTGCCACGACATTAGTATGTGGACAAAGTCACCCCGAGGTCCGTTTCTAGTTTGGCCTGGGGCTGGGCTCGCTACACCCAGATAGATCTACCGCTCCTGTCCCTCGGTCCTACCATGAGGACTAATGGCCTCATGTTGCTCCTACCCACTCACATGATCCAAGTAGTAAACCTCCTTATGCTAACCATACCATGTATAAAGTACTTGTAATCAAAGTAACATGTATTTCACCCCCGTAGTTAAAAACTGAAAACAGTTAAGAGAAAAGGGGGACATGAACTCACAGTGGTGCGTCTCTACCAAGTATGTCTCCTGATCAAGTAGCTGTGTGACGACCTACACGTACTAACTCTATTAGACGGACGGCCGTGCCTTAGCTTTATGGTTTAAATTTTTGGGAAATAGTTAGACAACTATTTCGTGTTTACATTCTGTATACTTGGTAATCATTTTCCTTCCCAAGGATGGGGGATTTAATACATGTGTGTTCGTATAATATCGAAATATATTATTAAGTCTCACTTAAAATATATTTTATTTCTAACTCCAAAATATAAATATTCTTCTCAAAAATATTATATTTTCTATTACATAATTTTCCCCAAAATAATACTTTAACAAAAATACGCGTTCATGAATATTTCCTTAAAATGCGTAAGTTACGTTTTAACGATCGAGTGGTAATAATAATTACCGGCGTAACTTATGTATTTATCGTAGAGGCGTTCGTATTATTTTGGATCCGTTAACATTCGATAGTATTATTTTTACCCTAAAAATAATACTAGTATTTTCACAAGATAATCATAAACGCACATCAAGTGACTTTATGAAAAATATATACTAAATATATATTTACCAAGTTTCATTTTGTGAAATTCCACCTCCGATGTTTTTGTAAATGAAGTCGTGGCGAAATCTATAATTTGAAAACAAGTCGAAAAGTATTTCTAACACTTATAGTGAAAATATTTCTAAGTGTTAGGTTTTTGGAAAAATTTCGCCATAGTTTCCTCTGTAACTGGAGGTGGCCACGCTTTCAAGCGTATCATTTTCTTTTACAAATCAAACCAACAGTTTTCTCAATCAACAATAAGCATTATTCAAACCATCAAACTAGTCAAAATAGATGTAAATCGCAAAAATACATGAACTTGTGGTTTATCTAAAATGTGAAGTAAATCCCATTACTTTTAGTGGGTCTTTTGAATAAATCAATCCGGTTTCGTAAAAGTCTCGTTTTTAAAGAAAATAAATTTCCACAACTCCTTGTCAACATTTACAAAAATAGTTCTTTCGTCAAAACTTTGTGTTACACAAGTGTCTACACACTTGTGTGTTCTAAAAATCATACTTGTTAGTGTAAGATCCGTCTTTAGAAAACATGATTTCTTTGACACTTGGTTCTTTGAAAATACCGCTTGTAGATCCGTGGATCTACTAGTTTTAAACACTATTTCACAAGCTACATCGCTTTTACACAAGTTCATGATTCGTGTGTGGTAGAGTTTCATCCTTTAACCCTTGTTACTTCCAAAACAATCCTTATGTCATGATCCTTGATCATGACCAACCCGGGTGAAATGACGATCCGAGCTACCACAACATAGATCGGGTCCAAATAATCACACAAATCAATTACTACAAGATTTACACAACATATGAGCTTTTAACCATCACTTTTAGTGTTTTTAGTAGACTTTTGTGTATCATTTTGCATGTTTACGAGTTTTAACCGTTACAAATCATATTAACCACTTTAAAATAGTTCAAGAAGGTGATTCAAGCAACTTACTACTAGCTCGAGGCTAGGGAAGAAACTAGTCGCAAAATGAGAGGATAAAAACAATAGAGTGAGGTCCTTCGCCTTCCGATTGCACCAAGCTTCCTTATACGCGATCCTTATCACTTGTATGCACTTGGAATGTGATGATCAAACTCGAAAATGGATGGATGTAGAGAGGGGTGTTCGGCCGAGAGTGGTAGAGAGGGAGAGAGAGCTTGAGTGTTGATGTTTGTTAAGTGAAGGTTATGGTAGGTTAAGCTTGGATCTTATAGACAAAACTTTAAGGTGATTAACCATTGGATCATGTGTATGCAAGATATTGAGCACTAAGATTATAATAATCAACAAAAGGACAAGGGTGTCCCCCTTCTTGGGGACGGTTTGTAAAGGGGGGGGGGGGTACTAGTTCAAATCCAACCAAATGTTAAGTATTTAGTTAGGTTAATCTTGTTAAGTTTAGGGATTAACCCGGTTAGTAGTGTGTTGTGCTTTACAGTGGGTGTTAGGGTATTCAGGGACCCTAACTGGCCCAGAAAAAGAAAAACAATGAAAATGACATTATTTTCATGTTCCGGGTATAGTCCGGTTGTTCGGTTGGATAGTAATCCGTTAAAGCGTTAAACAAGCTTTAAAGTGTCGTTATTATTATTTTTAGTGACACAACTTATTCCTGACACTTTGGAAGGTGTCTAGTAATATTTTTCTCATGTTTTGGCACTTTATTGAGTAGCTAAATGCTGAATTTTGTACTTAAAGTACGTTTTAGGCACATCCAGTCATTGTAACTTATTCCTAGAGACGCAGTTCTACAACCCTTGTATCCCTACACTCACCACTAGTGTAGTAAAATATTTCTGGCTCATACCGGCCTTAGAGGCAGTGTCTGCCTGATGCTGGCTTTATCAGCATGCTCAATAGGTTATCCGTTATAGTGCTACTGTGCTTTTTGTGCATCATGTTTGTCACTAAGGTTCAGCATGTAAATAATGTAGTGACGGTAAGTAAAGTATGATGCAGGTATATGCATGTATCAGAAATCAAGTAGCAGTTCATCAGTAATTTCAAACAAGCACAGTAATTAAGCAGTAATTAATTATTAATTAAGTCGTACGGATACCTGGTTTAGTGAGGGTTGTCACACGATGGACTCATATTAGGGGCTCCCATGGTTTTAGAAAACAATGGGTGCATGTGTACGGTCCAGATTTAAGCTCGGGAATCGAGGAACGATCCTAACGGTCCTAGAAATCCTATATATACCCATGCCATTTCATGGTTGCAACACACAAATCTGATCGATTTGCCCTAAGTTGGGGCTTAGCACCTCATACCTGAGCAAGTTGGATCTAGATTTCCATTCTTGGACCCGTTGTAAGTCCTCTTTCGTTCTTTTACGCGTTTTTAGCATGAAAGTCAAATTTTGTTTGACTTTCTGCATTGACCAGTTTATTGTCAACACGAAGTTCGTTGAACTTCATAACGTGAGCGTAATCACGATGGTTTAGTCTCTTATGACTATATCTACTGATTACCACGTTATCTAGGCATAGTGGCGAGTCGTAGTTTCGGCCAAAATACGTATTCTTGCGTATTTTGTAACCAAACTACTTTTAGGTATCAAAACCGTTTGTTTTGATATCAAACCTATTTTCTAACTTTGTTAAACATGTTTTAACATGTTTAGCTCGTCACTTTAGGTTTAGTGCTTATGTAGGGTCGTAAGGTAAGCGATTTAAACAATCGCTTATAGTTTCGTACCCGACCCGTTTGGTCGATCGTTAGGATCCGACCAAGCACATTAGGTGACCATAGTTGTATAGGGAACAACCTTTCGAGGTTATACCTTATGGTCACTTCGTTTAAGTAGTTGTATGATAGGTAGTTTATATGCTTTAGGTAAATGACCAAAATGCCCTTTTTACGCATAAATTCATTTTAAGCATATGTAACATAAATTTTGACATCTAAACTGATTTGGAAACAATATTAGACATGTTAAGGCATATTTTACTTGTCATAGGACTAGTTAGGCGGTCCGAGCGCGTTTTACGCGAACAACGCGTTAAAGTAGCGTAAGCTACCTAAACGGGTCATGATGGGTCGTAAGCACTTAGGTTAGGTTTCATTTTAGTATGTAGGGTTTATTAAACCATATCATATGAGTTCCAATACTCATTTGGTTTACGAAACCTCATACTATCCGATCTTTCGAGTTAGGTCCGGTTATTAATATAGTTACCTATATTAGGTGCCGTTTGATTTCCGTGATCCCTCTAGCTTTGCGTGGTTGTTGTTCAAGACTTCTAAGCACCCTCAAGTGAGTACATAGACCCCTCTTTTACTATTTTCCAAACGTTTTTGGGTGAAACACATGTGCTTACTTGTTCTTTTCATGTTTTCCATTTTTTCATATCATATACTTGCTATGTTCATTAGTACACTATTAGTACATGATTTCATTATGTCTTGCTATGTATGTTCACTTAACACGCTAGCACATTGTTTTACGTTTTGAACCATTTGAAATCATTAGATGTATGTGAACCATTTGAAATCATTGGATGTATGTGAACCATTTGTAACCATTTGATGTATGTGAACCATTTGAAATCGTTGGATTTATGTGAACTGTTTGTAACCATTTGATTTATGTGAACCATTTGTAACTGTTTGAGCCATTGGGTTAGGGAAGTGATTAGGTAACGGGGTGGGTGTAATGTGTTAAAAGCATGGTGGATACGCCGCTGGTACTTCCTATATATAAGTGCTTTTAACACATAATATATATCATTAAGTTATCTAGATCACTTGGGTAAACGATTTTGAAACAATGTCACACAATTATGTTTTCTGAATAATATAAACCATACGAGTCTTATTAACGAGTTTCTACGAGATGTGTTACGATTTGATTTAATAAAACAAAAGGTTTTGGAGTTAAGAATCATGGCTACGAGATTTTATAAATCATATCCAACTTGATTTGAGTTGGTTAATTATGTCGCAATACTATACTTTTCAATATAAGGTTTTTATATAAGTATTGCAACATGTAAAACGGGCCATGAATCTGACACTCACATAAAACCTATGTACTCGCCGACATTTTTATGCTGATGTATTTTCACATGTGTTTCAGGTATAATAGTTGATGATATTTGATGATGATATTGGTGTATGCTCACATAGGAATGGACGAGGCCTTAGTGACTTAATAATAATGGAAGTTTATTTGTTACTATTTTGTTTCTAATTCCAATGTAATGTAATATATTTAATTCAATAAAACAAAATTGTTTAATCCATGGTTGTGAAACAATGATTCTGTTACAACACTCCCCGACATTTCCACCACGTTTTGTTGTTTTACGTGGTCGGGGTGTGACAGAAAAGTTGGTATCAGAGCCAGTGGTTATAGGGAATTAGGTTATTACTAATGCTTTGACCTAGACTATAACCTTCCTAGGACCCTAACGCGAGTTTACTTGCGTTTAGTCATAAAATAATACCGTTGCCTATCTTTAGGCAGTAACCACAATAAGAACACAAAATTCGAATCTGCTTTGAAAACTAATCATCTGTTCTACGATGGTTTATTTTAAGGTTACGAACCTTCAAAGTTTTCAATTTCTCGTCAAAGTTTGGGGCTACATAATGTGAACACGTGCAAACTGGAAGGGTGGGTGCCTGTACCCTGAGCTTTCTGTCTAAGGCTAGAGTGTTCGTACAAATCCGCAGTATCGGACCAGTTACTCTTACCTGGGAACTCTTGGGGTGAGTTTCCACTTATAGGCGAGCATGTCTTCGTGATACATTATGAGGACCTATTTACTTTGATTCAGCCTTTGTGTGTCGTTTGTTTGCTTCGTGGTTCAAACAAATGACCGTCACCCATGATTTTTTGTCGGTAATTGTAACATCCTATTCTTACCCAATGCCATTTCATTTGTTTTCTCTCTTGTTTCCCCTTTTTAGAATGCCTCCACGACGTGAAAATCAGGTACCTATTGAAGAGCTGGCAGCTGTCATTACGCAGCAAATGACTACTGCAATCCCGAACATCGTTGCTCAATGTAACCAAGCTCTCAACAACAATAATGCCCCCTGCAACTTCAAGACGTTCAACTCGGCTAAGCCATCAAAATTTTCTGGGTCTCAAGGAGCGACTACACTTCTGCAATGGTTCGAGAGTCTAGAGAGCACCTTCAAGCATGTTCAATGCCCAAATGAGCGAAAGGTAGAATTCACATCTAGAGTCTTTGAGAAACGCGCTTTGACATGGTGGAATGGTATGATGAGAGATAGGGGTGCCGAAGTGGCACTGGCTCAAACGTGGGAAGTGCTTCGAGCTCTGATGATGAAGGAATTTTGTCCTCGTCACGAGATCAGGGCCATGGAAAGGGAATTCGACGATCTTAAGCAAGATAGCGGTGAGCATCGAGCCTACACGGATCGTTATGAGGAGTTAAGTCTGTTATGCCCGAATATGGTTACGCCTTTTGATAAGGCAATCGAAAAGTACATTGATGGCCTCCCTGACCCAGTACAAGACATTGTGACTGGTAGTAACCCCACTACGGTTAGGCAGGCCATTGAGCTATCTGCTACCTTGACTGAATTCCAAATCAGGAAAGGTAAACTTTTCCGAAAAGGTGATAAGAAACCAATCGAGGAATCGAAACCCAAAGATAAGCAGACTAAATCCTCCAAGAAGTCAAGGAAGCGAAAAGCTTCCCAGAACTTCGCCGTGGTTGCTCACAATGATCAAGCTACCCCCAACCAACCAGCTCAACCCCCTACTAGGAAGCCATACAACGGAACTGCACCCTTGTGCAACCAATGTAACCTTCATCATCATGCTAATGTGAAGTGCCGCAAATGCCAAATTTGTGGACTTATAGGTCACACAGCAAGAGTTTGCCGAGCTGAAGTTGCACCCAATCAAGCTGACAACAATCCTGCTCAACCTCGTTTTCCACCAGCTTCTTGCTACAACTGTGGCGAGATGGGTCATTTCCGACGAAATTGCCCAAAGCTTTCTAATGCAAATCCAACACAGGGATGAGCATCTGACCGACTAGAAGACAACACCGTTTAGAAATAATCACATCTTATGTATTATTTTCTTTTGTTGTCAAGGTCCATGAAACAGTTGTTATCGTTGTTTATCAATAAATCTTTTATTTGCATTGAAATGTATTTATGTGGTTGCATGTATAAACAACAAATCCCCTACAATACCGACAATCAGGGAATTATATTCCTTGAAGAACAACTACCCTCAAAATTCTTCCATTTTATGATCTCTTGCGTTTTCCACGAAAATCCTAAGTACCCGTTTCTTCCAAGGAAACAAAGTACAAGGCGCAAGTTACAACTCTGGACGAATACCCAAAGTGCCACTATAAATCCTTAAATAGGGTACCTAAGGGTATTTCCGTAAATCCTAAATTGTTGTGTACCTTAATTCGAATATTATGTTTCTTTGAAAACAAAATCGGATTTTGGAAGATCATCCTATCTTCATTGATAGATTCTTGAAAATGATTAATGTGCCAAATAAAATCCACGGATTGGATTCCTGGTGTGCTTTAAGTATCCGCATCCAAAGATAACAAATTAAAGGTCAAATTAAACAATATGTGATTATGTGTTCCCTTTTATGTTTTTGAATGATCCAAATTTTTGTTATCCAAATCCTCGTAGAATCTTCCATATCTTCGTTTAAGGGATTCATAGTAGGATATCCAGAGGTACTACCTTAAATCCTTAATGGGCTTCTACGTAATAGTAAAGACCCTTGGATTATAATGTATTATTCCTTAAGTAGACCCCTTGAGTAGTCTAGTTAAACAGATTGATCCAAAAATCTGGTTAGGAATATCATGTGATGATATAGCTGAAAAGACTCCTTGGTGGTATAATTAAAGATATCATTTATCGATCTAATTAAAAGGACACTATGATAGTCTAGTCACACTCATCACAGTTTTGATTTTCTTCCCCTTCACATTACAAAACAAACTGTGTGGACTGTGCAAGGAATTACGTAATTATGGATGCATACATAATTATGGAACTCAGTGCACAGAAACCACAGCAAGTTTTGTCATGTGTCTAGAGTTGACCCAGTTCATTTCCGTTTCTAAAGAATACCCATTGAGGAAAATGACTCATTCTGTTCATTTTCGTTTCTGAAGAATATCCATCGAGGGAAATGAATATCCCTGATTTTTTCTTTTTCCTTCATTTCCATTTTTGAAGAATACCCATTGAGGAAAATGACTCATTCCGTGCAATTTCGTTTCTGAAGAATATCCATTGAGGGAAATGAATATCCTTGATTCTTCCTTCATTTCCGTTTCTGAAGAATACCTATTGAGGAAAATGACTCATTCCGTGCATTTTCGTTTCTAAAGAATATCCATTGAGGGAAATGAATATCCTTTATTCTTCCTTCATTTCCATTTCTGAAGAATACCCATTGAAGAAAATGACTCATTCCGTGCATTTTCGTTTCTGAAGAATATCCATTGAGGGAAATGAATATCCTTGATTCTTCCTTCATTTCCATTTCTGAAGAATACCCATTGAGGAAAATGACTCATTCCGTGCATGTTCGTTTCTGAAGAATATCCATCGAGGGAAATGAATATCCTTGATTTTTCCTTCATTTCCATTTCTGAAGATTACCCATTGAGGAAAATGACTTTTTCCGTTCATTTTCGTTTTCTGAAGATTGTCCGTTGAGAGAAATGATAGGATTATGCCTTGCATAATCTTTGATGGGTTATTCAACGCAAATAGATAAACACCCTAGATTCCATACAAGGCAATTATTTAACACAGCGTCATAGACAGACTCCTACGAATAAATTTCGAGACGAAATTTCTTAAAGTAGGGGAGGCTGTGACACCTGTGCCTCTGCGAACCTCAAACAAATACCAAATTAATGAAATATTGTATTTCATACTTGGGATTTGTATAAATATGTGTATCGTTTGCACATATCAATTCTTGTTCGATTTTGGGCTCTAAATCGCTTTCTAGAAGATTATACGCGATCTGATGCGTAAATACAATCATTTTAATGCAACAAACACTCCAGAACAGTGACATAGGCTTAACATACCTTAAATAACCTTTACATAACTTAGAAATAAGTTTTGGATGGTTTGGTGTGTCGAAATCAAGTTTATTCGCTTACAGGGACTAATTTCGACAAACTGCGAAAGTATGCCGATTCGTACTGTAACGAACATTCCGGAACTTGATCATAAGTTAAACATACCCTAAATATCCTTTACATAGCTTAGAAATAGGCTTTGAGGGGTTCGGTATGCTAAAATAAACTTATTTGATCAATAGAGACTAAAAGCGTCAAAAGTGCATAAGTTTGCATTTTCACGCATATCTTACGTCCTGAATATATCCGGACATCCAAAAATTTATTTAATCATTAAAATATTTTATTTTAGTGATTTCCATGATAAAATTCCATTCGTCGCGTAATTTGGATCGTTTTTTCGTTCATTACGATTTCCGTCGTAATTAACCGAACAACGCAACCGTACGACCAAACAAACCGAAATCCGAGATGTTTTTGAGAATATTTTAAGTTCCCTATACTTTAACTTTATTTCAGAGCCTTGAAATGGGGTTAACGGAGCTTAAAAGTGCCAAAAATCAAGTTTTACAAGTGCAGGGACCATTTTTGAAATTTCTGACCAGATTCAATGAACCTCGTCCAATTTTGAAGTTTTGATGGTTTTAGCCCATGGTTTTGCAAACTATTGGCTGATATTTAATGGTTTTTATAATACCATGGACTCATATTAGGGGCTCCCATGGTTTTAGAAAACAATGGGTGCATGTGTACGGTCCAGATTTAAGCTCGGGAATCGAGGAACGATCCTAACGGTCCTAGAAATCCTATATATACCCATGCCTTTTCATTGTTGCAACACACAAATCTGATCTATTTGCTCTAATTTGGGGCTTAGCACCTCATACCTGAGCAAGTTGGATCTAGATTTCCATTCTTGGACCCGTTGTAAGTCCTCTTTCGTTCTTTTACGCGTTTTTAGCATGAAAGTCAAATTTTGTTTGACTTTCTGCATTGACCAGTTTATGGTCAACACGAAGTTCGTTGAACTTCATAACGTGAGCGTAATCACAATGGTTTTAGTCTCTTATGACTATACCTACTGATTACCACGTTATCTAGACATAGTGGCGAGTCTTAGTTTAGGCCAAAATACGTATTCTTACGTATTTTGTAACCAAACTACTTTTAGGTATCAAAACCGTTTGTTTTGATACCAAACCTATTTTCTAACTTTTTTAAACATGTTTAGCTCGTCACTTTAGGTTTAGTGCTTTTGTAGGGTCGTAAGGTAAGCGATTTAAACAATCGTTTATACTTTCGAATCCGACCCGTTTGGTCGATCGTTAGTATCCGACCAAGCACATTAGGTGACCATAGTTGTATAGGGAATAACCTTCCGAGGTTATACCTTATGGTCACTTCGTTTAAGTAGTTGTATGATAGGTAGTTTATATGCCTTAGGTAAATGACCAAAATGCCCTTTTTACGCATAAATTCATTTTACGCATATGTAACATAAATTTTGACATCTAAACTGATTTGGAAACAATATTAGACATGTTAAGGCATATTTTACTTGTCATAGGACTAGTTAGGCGGTCCGAGCGCGTTTTACGCGAACAACGCGTTAAAGTAGCGTAAGCTACCTAAACGGGTCATGATGGGTCGTAAGCACTTAGGTTAGGTTTCATTTTAGTATGTAGGGTTTATTAAACCATATCATATGAGTTCCAATACTCATTTGGTTTACGAAACCTCATACTATCCGATCTTTCGAGTTAGGTCCGGTTATTAATATAGTTACCTATATTAGGTGTCGTTTGATTTCCGTGATCCCTCTAGCTTTGCGTGGTTGTTGTTCAAGACTTCTAAGCACCCTCAAGTGAGTACATAGACCCCTCTTTTACTATTTTCTAAACGTTTTGGGGTGAAACACATGTGCCTACTTGTTATTTTCATGCTTTCCATGTTTTCATATCATATACTTACTATGTTCATTAGTACACTATTAGTACATGATTTCATTATGTCTTGCTATGTATGTTCACTTAACACGCTAGCACAATTGTTTTACGTTTTGAACCATTTGAAATCATTGGATGTATGTGAAGCATTTGAAATCATTGGATGTATGTGAACCATTTGAAATCATTGGATGTATGTGAACCATTTGAAATCTTTGGATGTATGTGAACCATTTGTAACCATTTGATGTATGTGAACCATTTGAAATCGTTGGATTTATGTGAACCGTTTGTAACCATTTGATTTATGTGAACCATTTGTAACTGTTTGAGCCATTGGGTTAGGGAAGTGATTAGGTAACGGGGCGGGTGTAATGTGTTAAAAGCATGGTGGATACGCCGCTGGTACTTCCTATATATAAGTGATTTTAACACATTATATATCATTGCGTTATCTAGATCACTTGGGTAAACAATTTTGAAACAACGTCACACAATTATGTTTTCTGAATAATATAAACCATACGAGTCTTATTAACGAGTTTCTACAAGATGTGTTACGATTTGATTTAATAAAACAAAATGTTTTGGAGTTAAGAATCATGGCAACGAGATTTTATAAATCATATCCAACTTGATTTGAGTTGGTTAATTATGTCGCAATACTATACTTTTCAAAATAAGGTTTTTAAATAAGTATTGCAACATGTAAAACGAGCCATGAATCAGACACTCACATAAAACCTATGTACTCGCCGGCATTTTTATGCTGACGTATTTTCACATGTGTTTCAGGTACAATAGTTGATGATATTTGATGATGATATTGGTGTATGCTCACATAGGAATGGACGAGGCCTTAGTGACTTAATAACAATGGAAGTTTATTTGTTACTGTTTTGTTTCTAATTCCAATGTAATGTAATACATTTAATTCAATAAAACGAAATTGTTTAATCCATGGTTGTGAAACAATGATTCTGTTACAACTCTCCCCGACGTTTTCGCCACGTTTTGTTGTTTTACGTGGTCGGGGTGTGACACGTTCGAGATGCCTAACTAGTCCTATGATAACTATTATATGCCTTAACATGTCTAATTATGTTATATAATCAGTTTAGATGTCAAAACATGTGTTACATATGCTTAAAATGAAATTATGCGCAAAAGGGCATTTTGGTCATTTTCCTAAGGCATATAAACTACCTATCATACAACTTACTAAACGAAGTGACCAAAAGGTATAACCTTGGAAGGTTATTCCCTACACAACTATGGTAGCAAAATATGTTTGGTCGGATCCTAACGATCGACCAAACGGGTCGGGTTCGAAATTCTAAGCGGTTGTCAAGACCGCTTGACTTACGATCCTAAACAAGCACTAGACTAAAAGTGATGAGTTAAACATGTTAAAACATGTTTAACTAAGTTAGAAAAAAGGTCTGATATCAAAACAAAGTGTTTTGATACCCTAAAATAGCTTCGTCGCAAAATACGCATAAACACGTATTTTGACCGAAGCTTTGACTTGTCACTTAGACTAATCGACGTGGCAATCAGTAGGTATAGTCACAAGGGACTATAACCATCGTGTTTACGCTCACGTTGCAAAGTTCGATTGAACTTTGACTTGACCAAATCGTGGTCAAAGCAGAAAGTCAAACACTGTTTGACTTTCACGCTTGAAAAACATAAAAAGCATGAAAGAGGCTTAAAAAAGGTCCAAAGCTTGAAGATAGAACAAGAAAACTAGAAGATTGAAGCCTTCAACCTGAGGGATAGCTTCAATGATCAGAATTAAAAGGAAATGAACGGGTTGGTTTATGAAATTGTTGGGTTTATATAGATTTTCAATGACCGTTAAGATCGTTCCTCGTAATTTGAGCTTTGATCTTGGCCATCCATGTGTTGCACATGGTTTTGAATACTATGGGACCTCAAATACCAGCTCCAAGTATTGCAAAACAATGCCTGAAATCAATGGAATCAGCTGCTGAATGAAAAAAACCATGAATCTACCCAGATCAGCCTCTGGCGCCCCGCGAGAAGCATGTCGCGCCCCGCCAGAGACCAAAATGGCAGAATGTCAGAAATGGTCCCTGCATGCCCAAAACTTTAATTTTGATACATTTAAGGCTTGTTAACCCTATTTCAAGGCTCTACAATGAAGTTAAAACATAGGCAACTTAAAATATGCTTGAAAACATCTCGGATGTCGGCTCGTTTGGTCGTACGGTTGCGTTGTTCGGTTAATTACGACGGAAGTCATAATGGACGCGAAATCGATCCAAATTACGCGACGAGTGGTATTTTTGCATTCCAATCACCAAAATAAAATATTTTAATGATTACAAAATTTTTGGATGTCCGAATATGTTCAGAACGTAAGATATGCGCGTAAATGGAAACTTATGCACTTTTTGATGCTTTTAGTCCCTATTGATCAAATAAGCACTTTTTCGCACAACGAACCTCTCAAAGCCTATTTCTGAGTTATGTAAAGGATATTTAGGGTATGTTTACTTATGATCAAGTTCCAGAATGTTCGTTCCCATACGAATCGGTATACTTTCACAGTTTGACGTAAATAGTCCCTGCGATCGAATAAACTTGTTTTTGACACACCAAAGCCTTCAAAACTTATTTGTAAGTTATATAAAACTTATTTATGGTATTTTAAGCCTATGTCACTATTCCGGAGTGTTTGTCGCATTAAACTGATTACGTTTACGTACCAGTTTGCGTATAACTTTCCAGAAAGCGATTTAAAGCTTGAAATAGAACTAGAATCAAAACGTGAAATTGTCAAACGCAAATTAACAAATTTTGAGACCAAAACACATTGTTTCTTTGATAAAAGATATTGTTCTACATCGTACGGTGTTTACGGAGCACAAGTGTCATAGTCTCCCCTACTTTAGGAAATTTCATCCCGAAATTTATTCGAAGGAGACCGTAGAGAGTAATTGAAACAACCGATGGACAAGAAAATTGCTAGATCCCAAAGACGCGGAGCATCGTTTGGTGTTGGAAATTTTTAGTGGATTCAAAATGTGAGTTGGGATATTCAAAGTATCTCAAGGTATTCAACCCTTTGATACTTGTGAATTTAAAGAAAAAGTCGATCAGTGTTAAAAAGTTGTTTGGGTATGGCACTATGTTATACTAAGCTCTTAGTGAAATTCCAAGCAAACAAAGGGGTGTACATTCAAGCCCTACACGTACACAGTTTCTAATGTCCCAGGAGGTACATCCCATGTACTTTGAGCATCTCATGCATAGGAGACGGGTCAACATACCTATGGCATCAAGATCGTCATCTTTAACACCATAATATACTCCCGGTCAGCTCGATTTGAGTTAATGAATGTACTCGTCGTCGTCCATTGTAAATAACCACAAAAATACCAAATAAGCACATAATCACATAATGGTCCAAGATAACATAAAATCACCAAGTGATCTCAGCAACGTTCTGAAGAATAACACAATAAGAACACTTATATATAGGAAGTACCATCGGCGTATCCACCGTGTTCTTATCGCATCATACTCCTCCCGTTACCTTAATCACTCTAGATCTTATGCCACCATACTTAACAAGGCTTACTATGATTCTCATGCGTCGAATCTCATAATTAACTGTGCACCCATAATTACTCGTTTCGTCGCATGGTCCAAATAGCTCCTCTTGTTAAGCGAGGGTAAACAAATAATAAGGTCGAACTATCGTCTAAATCAAATAAACATCCTCACAACATAACATCTGTTAAATCGAATCGTGTTTCATACTAGCAATGATAGCACTACTTGTTTTGCATACAACAAATTTAGTAGTAGGTATTTTATTCTAGTATAAATGTTTATATATGTTTCATACTAACCAAACAGGTAGAATGCAACATATTCTAATCATATAATGTAAGCATATCGGGAAAATGTTTTCAAATCATGCGCTAGGTATGCTAACTTAACACACTAAGCAAAATGTATTTGAAAATTAGTGTACTAAGTACGTTAAGTCAACATATAAAGCAAATCGTATTTATAATCATGTACTATACATATTAGATAAATAAATCATGTATGTAATGTCATGATCACAAAATAGTATTAACTTGTTCATAGTATTCGTATTGATCGTGTTGCCAAGTTCGTATGAATGTACTAGAGTGCAATCATGGTATGCTAATTTACAAGATTTAGTTCCTAAAGAACGGAATCCTCAAAGTTGGCATGTAGTTGTAATCACACATAGTGTAATCACATTAGAGTTTGTAATCGGAAAACAAATAACAAGGATAAAGATAAACTTTTTGAAATTTATATTGTCATTACAAACATAGTTGGAATATGTACATTGTTTTTTGAAAATAAACAGAAAATATAGAGGTTCAAATGATCATAAGTGCTTGATCATTAGCTTGAGACTCATTGACGTTGAATAGTCGTCCATTAGCATTGGCAAGCTTGGGGCAGTTTCGCTTGAAATGATTTAAATCACCACAATTGAAACATGCTCTAGGGCGAGTCTGAGTAGGGGCAGCTCGGTTCTGGATACGACAGGTCACAGCTAGATGTCCAAATAGACCATAGATTATACACTGGCGCAAGGAGAATTTGGTGCGTGATGATAGTTTCAATGATTTCACCGAGGTTGCTTTCCACGATAAAATCCCTTAAAGGGTACTGAGTTGAGTGGAACTGGTGCATGAATTGCAAAATTCTTTGAAGTCCTGCGCTTCCTAGAATTTTTAGAAGATTCGGCCTTTGTTCGTTTTGAATTCTCATTAGTAGTTTCGGTGTTTTGTTTCTTGTCTTCCTATTGAAATAGTTTACCTTTTCTAACCAGGGAGTCGGTTAAGATAGCGGCTAATTCCTTCGCCTCCCTAAGCGTTGCAGGTTGGCTGCCAGTGACAATGTCTTGGACAAGATTAGGTAGGCCACGAATGTACTTCTCAATGGCCAGATCCAAAGGTGTGACCATAGTGGGGCAAAGTAGGCTTAGCTGTTCAAATCGGTCAGTGTAGGAACGGTTTTCCCCACTATCTTGTTTTAGGTGATAGAATTCGTTTTCAAGTGCCCTTATTTCATTTCGTGGGCAGAATTCTTTCTTCATAAGATCTTTAAATTCTTCCCACGTCTGTGTCATTGCTAAATCGGCACCTCGGTCTCTCATAATACCATTTCACCAAGTGAGTGCTCTACTTTGAAAGACACTCGAGGCGAACTCCATCTTGCGCTCATTGGGACACTGAACGTGGCGGAATGTGCTTTCTATACTCTTAAACCATTGTAGGAGCACAGTTGCTCCTTGAGACCTAGAAAATTTCGATGGCTTAGCTGAATTGAACGTTTTGAAGTCACACTGAGCATTGTTATTATTGTTATTATTATTTGCCTAGTTTATCTGAGTAATGAGGTTCGGAATCACAGCAGCAATCTGCTGAACGATTGTGGCTGCGAGAGCAGCATTCTTAGTTTGATCGCGTCTAGGAGGCATCTTGAAAGTATAGCTATAGTGAAAATAAAATATGCTAGATCCATCAAATCGTTATGAGTTTGTAACATCATTGTGTAGTGAAAATTTTGGACTAGTAAAATCTCGTTCATAGGTCTCGCTCTTGTACTTAGAATATATAATGTTGATTCTGACTTAAGTAAAATCTTGTTCATAAGTCTCGTTCTTGTATCTAGAAAATACAGTGTTGTGGATTTTGTTTTGAGACAAGAGTTTTTTGAAAAATAAACTTTCGTAATATTTTTGGATGAGAGAATACAAACCAAGTTAATGGTTTGTGTTAAAAATTCCTTTATTGTTTAAAAATTTATTGTTTTTAAGATAAAATGTTTTAAATTTAATTTTTAAAATAAAGAAACTTTGCGTTTGAAATTTTGAAAATTCTCATCCAAATGGTAAAAAATTGAAATTTTGAAAGACAAAGGTAGTGTTTCGAAAATGAAATAGGATCTCATAGTGTCATGAAATGAAATGAAATTCATTTCAACTGTCTCGAATCAAACATATCACCGAAGGTAACATGATGAATTAGTATTGTGAAAGGAAATTTGTTTCGATTGTCGTGAATAGCAAACATATTACCGAGGGTAACATGAATGAGTAGTGTTACAAGAGTCGTTTAGAAATCGTTCAGCATAGTCAAGATGGATAGGTTTTTATAATGTTTCACGAAGACATGCTTTAGCCTATAAGTGAACACTCACCCTAAGAGTTCCCAGGTAAGAGTGACTTGTCTGAATATGCGGATTTGTACGAACACTCTAGCCTTAGACAGAAAACTCGGGGTACAAGCGTCCATCCTTCTAGATTGCATGTGTTCACATTATTAAAACCCAAGATTTGGATGAAAAACGTTTGAGAAAAACATTTGAGAAATCTTTTGATAAAAATTGTTTAAGATAAACACGTTTGTGAAATATTTTGATGAAAACGTTTGAGAAAACATTTTGAGAAATATTTCAATGAAAATGTTTTGAGAAAACATTTTGAGAAATACCCTAAGGCATAAAGCCTAAGGTTTAGGATAAATCATCTAGGGCTAGATGATTTGTAAATCATAGAGTAGTTATGGCACAAATAAGGATGAGGATTTAGGAAGGAGTTCCTAAGTCTACTCATGTTTGGGTCCTAGGAAGGTTATAGACTAGGTTTAAGGCATGCTAATAACCTAATTCCCTATAACCAGTGCTCTGATACCAATCTGTAACACCCCAATCACGTAATACAACAACACGCGGCGGAAATATCGGGGAGTCACGTTACAAATTGCTCACAACTACTGGTACTAAATGTCACACCCCAAAAACGTCGCAGCGGAATATAAAACGTAGTGGTGAGGGAAGTTGGTGCCCATTTATACCTTGTCAGATGATGCACTCTTTTGTTGGACATTTTGACGTATTTTAAAACATAGATATTAAACATTACATTTTAAAAGTCACGACACAACCACATAAGTTAAGTTGTTTTGATCCTCACAGATCTTATTACAAACGTCCCAAAAAGTTTAAAAGGTGTCCAACATATTTAAACGAAACGACATGCATCATCAAACACAAGATACGCCATGATTTCCCGAAGCCGAACTCAAGTACCTGTAGAACACGTTAAAATGAAGTGTCAACACAAAGGAAGGTGAGTTCACATATTCACTAACAACCAATTTTATTCCAAGGAAAACTTTCTGATTAGGTGTTTATTTGAAAACATCCATATAAATTTTAGAAAGTCCATTTTACTTCCTTAATAAAATCCATGGGCCTTCCGTCGGTTCATCAATCCGACAAATGTAATATATATATTGCCCAGGTTTTGTATATTAAATTATTGTGTCAACTTTCAGACTCGTATGTTAGCTAGACGATACGAACTATATATTAACCATGCAGGGATAATCAAAGCTAGACAATAAACGGAATTTAAATTCGTCGTTTGACTTGACACGGGGAGTCCGGTCACGACGGGGTTGTCAACCCGATAGATCTACCAACAATTCATCGCGTGCAATACTTAAATGATTAAATGACATCATGGGCGCAGGGTCCTCTTAAAGGACAATATGATGTCTGCCTCACGTACAATATATATATCCTACTAATATGACAATTTAATACACGACGTTGTACGAATTCCCCTGACACTCCATTATATGAGACCCAGTCAAGAATTCGTCCCCAACTGTACGGTCATGTTTCACTTAAGAAATACCGTACTTACAATATTCATTCATCAAAAACGTTTTACTTTGAAACGTATGACTTATCAATTCTTATATATTTTCAACGAAAATATATATTTTATATTAATAGGTATGTTTTATTTCGAAAACATTATTAAACCCTTTTATTGACGTGTTCTACTCCCAAAATATATACAAAGCATTAAAAAGAGGGGTTTAGTGACACGTCCTAATATAGGAACGATTTTAAATCAATATGCATAACACAAAAATCCTAAGTTTCTCCGTTTTTTATAATTATCACATAACTTTGGGATTATCTCGAAAAGTTGTTATTTTTGGATTATGTTGGCACGTTAATATATACATGAGTCCATATATATATTTTTATGATTTTGCGACTTGAACGATTTTATTGGTGACCATTATTGTGTAAATCCGTTAACTTTTCCCATTTGTACGCAATATATCTACGATTTGCGCGTCGTAATATATATACATAAACGTTCATATAATTTAACACCGAAACATGCGAAATATTACTAACTTATCTATTTTATCATTTTTAAAGAAAATATACATAAAATATCTCATATGTAGCAAATTTCATGCTCGACAAAAAATTACACATCTAAGGCAATTTTTACCATTTCTACCGTACAAAACGCACAAGTATACATGCATAGTCTAAATTTCCCACTATCAAGTTAACACTTAACATTTTATCACATTTACATGCTTAAATCACTTAACACATTTTATCACATAAGGTTCACTCAAAATTTACCCATACTAGTGTTCATCAAAAAATGCGTATTTTAGCGATTCGGTAACGTTTTCGGGCGTGGGAAGTCACGTATGACCAACCAAAAACCAAGTAAACTTAAAATTAGTTAAAATAATTGTTTTTAAACTAAAAACATCAGTTTATTTACTGATTTAAATCAGTTTTATAAAAATCTCTCGAAAAGCCGATTTTTGACTGTTTTAACGCATTGTTTTGCGTTAAACGTTACTATAATCATCACAACTCGAAACGACTTGATATTTTAAAACAACACATGTTATTTACTGATTAAAATGATAGTTATAATCAGATTAGTGCAGTTTTTGTATAAGTCACATAAATCATGCGATTTCACGTATTTTACAACTTTTAATGCACCATGTACAACATGCAAAGCTAACAAACATTATGACAAAGTTATAAGTCACTAAACACTTTAAAATAACTTCATTTTAGTGTTTATAATCTGCTCCTTACCGATTTTTACTCAATCACACTCAAATCATCTTTTTAAGATCATATATCATCATGCATGTCTAAGTATATGCATCTAGTATGCTCATATCATAATTTTATCATCTATTATGATCTTAATACATCAAAATATCACTAACATCTTATTCCTTCAAATATCATACATAACACCTTAGATCCTTCAATCATTCGTGTTCATTCATACTCAAATCTTTTACTTTTATGATTACACATCAACTTTAACATACATGCATACACATATACATACATATATATACGAAATTTATACACACATATACTTCCAAAATTTCACTTTTCAATATTTCACTTTCAAATTTCTAATCTCTTTAGAACATTCTTATTTGACAACTAACAATTCATTTAATCATCTTATTTCTCAAGAATTCAAACAACCAAGAAATCTTTCATAAAAAATTTAAAATACAATATACACATATACACACACCATTCTCGGCCATATATACATACATACATGCATACACCCAGTTTTATTTTATTCAAAACTTATTTTTTTGAAATTTTCAAGTTTATGTTTAGATTCAAGAACAAGAGAAACTTTCACTATCATCTTCATCACCATGAATCAAGAGCAAGTTTGAAAAGAAAATATGTTATACCTTCAAATCACAAGTTTCCGGTATTACATCGCTATGCGCTAAAATAGTTCGTTAGCGAACCGACGAACTAGTAGGCGACATTTTCATCACGAAACAACCAAACGAAGGGTCTAGCAAACTAGTTAAGCCTAATTTGGAACTCAGAACCACTTCCTACATCGTTCGGATGCGGTATCACAACTCACGGAATTTCTTGTCGGTACGACATAAAAGTATCGTAAACGAGCCGACGACGAAACGAAAAGCATTCTAAGTATCAAAACATAATTTTTACTAGTTTAGTGAACTAGTTAATAATAATTTTGGTTCCGAATCACTAATTGCCCCCTAATGGTGAAAGAATACCCCTAATCACCATATTTTACTTAATTACCAAAATATCTAGATTTTTATAACTTTTTATAAAAATAAGTAACACTTTACCCCCCCCCCCCCATCTCAAGTTGGTGGATTCAAGTGGGTCCCACCCCACTTGATTAGTGTTGAAAAATTGCTAGATATGGTATGATTTTGTGATAGATAAATGACAAATGCAAGTGTATGAATTATAAGACATAATATGTAGAACTTATCCTTATCATTCTTATCAAAAAGCAACACCAAAAACCTTTCTTATCCTCCCTCAAACTCACGGCTGAACAAGCAACCCTTAGACCTCCATTTTCTTCACTTGAACATCTCATTAGCTCACCTTTCAAGCCTTTCAAGATCATCTATTCAAGGGGTAAACATGGAGCTTCATTAGGAGCACTTATGGAGCTTAAATGTCTTCTTATTTTCTTGTCTAACTAGTGCAATCTTGTAAGTCTTCAAACCACCATTTTTACGCTCCTTATTACTTGTAGATTATAGAAGTACAAGTTGATTATCTTGAAACTAAAGAAAAATGTAACCAAAAACCCTAATCTCAAAGCTAATAAACACTAAATCTAACCATATTATGTGTTGATATGTGTAGATTAGTGTAGTTAGCTTGTGTGACCTAGTTATTTATGATGATATTTGTTAATATTAGTGAGTTAAAGTTTATGTTTATGATGATCTTGTGGGTATATTCTTGTAGTATTCAAGATTAGTGTTCATCTCACCATGATGAACATAAATATATGATTTAAACATGGATATGTTTAAATCTTGTAAGATCATCATACTCACTTTCATGAACTAAATATGTTTTTTAAAGATTTCATAAAGAAACTAGAGTTTAAAAGGGTTTACAACCTAATCTTGGAAGATTAGTAGACTTCGATTTTACAAGACTAGTTAAAAGACTTGATTATTACAAAATATCATCATAAAAAGTCTTTTAATCAAAGGGGTTAAAGTGTGAAACTTGATTTGAACATATGGCAAAAATGATGTATTTAAAAGTCTAGTAAAATATGAAAATTATTTGTCATAATCAAGTTGTTAAAATACACTTGTTAAGTTCATGGAAATGAGGGTTAAAGTGTATGTTATCAACTATAAAAAGTTGATACATTGAAACTTGATTCGGAAAATTGATTGTGATTATGATTTAAACACGTTTTTAAACGAGGGAAACGTCATAGTTTTGGGGAAACTATGGCGGATTTTTCTAACAATCTAATCACGATTAAAGAGGGGATTAAAGGGTGATTAACGATGTTAAACGCGATTAGTGGTCATAAATGTCATTTTGGAAACCCTAATGAGAATATTTAAGTCTTAAATATTCAATAAGTTTTATGAACTTAAACTTGTTCTTTTACAAAAATAAATGGTTAAAAGTGTAACCATATATGTATATATAATTTTTGTAAAAATTATATATTTTTGGAAACTTGTTAAGTGCATGTAATATGTGTATGTATTAGATACCCTTAGGGTGATCAAAATAAATATACATACATGTTCCTACATGGTCCAAGAAATGCTAGTAAATCGGACAATTAAATAGAATGGCCGAAATGGAAATACATAACACTTGATGACGACGAATTGGGCGTATCGACATCGTGAACAAGTTACTACATGTCGAGTCTAAAAATAACATATTTTTAGACACTAAAACGAACACATAACTAAGTGGTCAAAAACAAGAATCTGGAAAGTCGAGAACTATAAAAATTACCAAGTATTTTTCATGTGAAAAACGAACTTATTAAGTTACATGCTTGGTAAATTTTTGGTAAAAATGCAAGAGTATATTTAATGGACTCACGAAAATTAGATTTGGGCTAGGCCCAAATTACTAAAATGCATGGGCTAGAGCCCAAAAATAAATTATTTGGGTTAGGCCCAAATTACTAACATACATGGGCCAAGGCCCAATGGCAAATATATGGGTCAAGACCCAAATTACTAAAGTATATGAGCCAAGACCCAAATTTCTAAAGTACATGGGCCAAGGCCCAATGACAGTAAAACTAGGGCTAGGCCCAATGACATTAAACACTAGGGCTAGGCCCAATAACAATAAAACATGGGGTAAGCCCAATGACATAGGTTAGAAGCCGATCATATATAATTCAATACGTATATAATGCATGTCTATACATAACAATCGAGCGAGTAAACTATCAACACTCTAAAATACAAAGTTGTTCCAAAGATGACAAACGAGAACATAATAAAGGATTCAAGATGAACAACTTGTACGAGGTCCGAAAGACCTAGTGTCTAACGAGATTAGTACACATGTAGGTTATTGACACGTACGGACGCTCACTTCGATTTCATACTACACGGAACGCAAATTTGTGAGTTCATGTCCCTCATTTCAATGATTTCAATGTTTTGTTTTTAAAACAATCGAGGGGAAATACATGCTAAAACTACGAATATGTTAGCATACATGCTAATACTATAGGTGTGTTAGCTATGGGTTTAGATGATAATACGATCAATGTACATAAGTAGGATGATAACATAGTAACCATTAATCACTTAGTGACCAAGGTGCAAAAGGTGTAGATCTATTGAGCTTGAGACACGCTCCACTACTTTGATAGGCCATAGGAGTGCTTTTGTGATCCCAGAAAATGTCAAAGTTGTTTCAGTTTGGTTACGTAACTTATGGTACATACAGTCAGGGGCTCGCTACCCACTGATAGATCCTTAAACTCCATATATGCTATTAACATACCTGGATTTCAATACAAGAATGCAAAGATTTCATTTTCATGAATACTACGATACCAAGATTTCATTTTCATGAATACTACGATTACAGGATTTCATTTTCATGAATACTACCATTACATATGATAACAAAAACTGCATGAACTCGCTCAACGTTTGTTGACTTTTTAAAAACTACATGTATTTCAGGAAACAGGTCTTGAGCCGGTGATACACTACGGGTAACGGGAAAGTCAATGACAACGATGGCCACTTTTGGAGGGTTTGTCTTTTATATCCCAACTTCGTATGGGTATATAAGGGACAAAACCTCACTATGATTTATGTCAAAAGCTAGCTTTTGTGTTGTGTGATATAACTTAATCTATGTCATGGTTAACATTGTGAACGTTGGTAAACTTGAAACTATGTTGGAAAACTTGTGATCTTTTGTAAAAATCATGATATCTATGGCATCGTTGTTGTTTATGTGTTTACTCATTTGGATGCAATGATTACCTTTCTTACGTCACACACAATACACTTCCGCTACTAGCAGGGTGTGACAGATTGGTACCAGAGCTCCGACTGTAGTGAATCGGGGAAAACTTTTATTAAAGTTTGGTCTACAATCACCGAAGGGCTCTCACATGAAAACAAAGTCGATAACATTACAAAAGTGATTTCAAAAGTATGACAAAAATGACAAAAGGTTTTCATTGTGTCACTATAAGGTGAGGATCTATCACGTGGGCTCAATCATAAGTAACAAGAAGGATTAATACATGGTTAGTCTATAAGGAATAGTCTAGAAAACACTATGGATTACATATGAAACACGAGAACAAAACACAGCATAAGATTTAGTGATTATATATATATATATATATATATATGTGTTGTACGGAATATTTTCCATGAACGAAAATACCTTCGACTACGAATTCTATCATTACACTTGACTCATGCGATGAGAATGACGACCTCGCGTCTATTACGAAGCGTATGGCGGACGTGATCCTGGAGCGAGACCCTAAAGCATTGATCCCGTGGAAGATGGTTGTTTTCCCTCGGATGGTATATGTCTGGCTTCGGTAGTGACGACGAGGCGGAGGTGGCGTCCTTGGACAACAACTCTACTAGTGGGACGAGGTCCCTAAGGCTCACACTAATCATGATTGATGACACTCTCGTCCAGACAAGGAAGATGAAGTACTCATCTGAAAGGTGCCCCTCCGGTTGCTATTATTACGAATTCCTTTATTTCTATTTCGGCTAACATTGTGCCCTTTCACGAATAATGACAATGGGCGTTAGCATGTGGACCACCACGAAGGTCCCTCATATGTTGAAGGTATATAGACAGCACTGTCCTCTTTGACCGATCGTCTGCTTGAACGAGAGAATGCTAGGGTGACCATGCAAGACAATTTATTATTACGGGGGCCCACGTACTAACAACTTGTAGTGTATGGAAATCCTGGTGGGATCTGCGGGTCAAGCTAACGATCACTATCCATTCAAAATTCTCAAGATGTTCAAGTTCCTATCTAGTAGAACACTAACCGGGATGGTTACTATAACACTCTACGATACAGGAAGACCACACGTATTATTCGCACCTAGCATCCAGTTTATAACACGAGTCGTTTGAGACTAGTCATCAAAAGCAAACAAAACTGGTTGGCTGCTCATGGAGGATTTTCCTCAACATTCTTAGATTTCTTGTACATGGGCTGGTTCTTTGGTGTCCATGACACCCTACCTTATCTTAGCTATCGGAAATGATTACATTAAACTCTGTCGTTTGACATTTGTCTTATTATAAGGGATGGTATGGCATGAGCCATGCTACAACCTTTTCCTTGCATTTTATCCGACATCTATGGAAATCATAACAATTTTGTTGGAGCTCGTGGAGCTCAAGGGATATCAATGTATTCGTCACACGGGTTAGTGCGGCGAAGGATTTTCCTACGTGGGACAGTCGAAGTCCATAAGGTAAGAAATACATACTGTAAGGATGGATACGACTGTTTGGTTTCTCCTCCTCACCGAATTACCTCTTTTCCCACTAAGGCATAGGGTCAGTACATGCAGGAGGTACTACACATTTTGGGTTGCGTTTATTCATGTTGTCATTGAGGTTTCCATGACCAATTATATTCTTAATTCTTAGGCGCATAGTAGGCTAAATTTGTTCAAATACAAGTATATATCCTTTGATACTATGTATCAAAAATAACATGGCGCCGAAAAGAAAATCTACCCCCGGAAGGGCCAGTTAATCAGCACCCTACTATTAAAGTTGAACTAGATGTCATATGGAACAACATGAGGTTGTCGAGTCGACACTAGTGATGGTACTGATGGTATCGGTAGTTCAAGTGGTTCAAATCCCGATGGGACGAGAACGAGTGGCAATGCCACACTTGGAGATGCAATCACACCAGATTTTAATCCTAAGGCTTTTCTGAATTATAACTCACGAGACCCCAATGATACGGAAGGTGCGGTGAGTTCTATCTGCTAGATAAAGACAAGGAAGTCAGTTAATCTTGCTAATAAATGTACTCCTAAGTAAACGTTTTGGTAAACGAATAGCCTTCTGTTAAATGAGGCGTTAACTTGGTGGAATCACTGGGTGCAAATCATAGGAAGTAATACAGTAAGGAGGCTGTCATGAGAAGAACTCAAGAATCTTAAGCGAGAAGAGTATTGCTCGTTAGTGGAAAAATTCCAAGTTTGGGAACCGAACTCTAGAACTCGATCATGATTAGAACCAATGTCGTTGGTTACCCCCGACGCGACTACGATCCCTCAAAGATTGTTGCATATTGGATAACACCTGAGTCCAAACACACCGAGCATTACTTTTGGGGTTTAGCCCTGAGGTACAAAGCTGACATCAAGAAGTACGCAAATAACTTGTCAAAATTCTGAATGAGATAAGTGAAACTTTCACCATGAGGGCACTTGCAAAAGTGCCAAGAGTAGTAGTGTGGTGAGACTGGGCACAAGACGGAAACTAATGAGTTAGATGTACTCAAGAAAGAACAAGGAGATTTTAACTGTGGCAAAGAGATCACTACAATCATGGATGTCTAAGGACGAATCAAGCAAGTGAATAAGCGTGTGTATGGGTAGAACTATGAATACTCCACAAAATTCCAATGTTGCCATGGGTACGTTCTACTCTACAACCAGCATGTATAAATTCCTCGGATACCAACGTCGGCTTAACTTGGTGTCTTTAGATATTAAGCCTATACATGAATTAGAGTCATGTAGGTTAGACATGCCTTACCCTATCAAGTTAACTAATGGGGAATTAGCGGAGTCATGTGAAGTCATTGAGGGTCACCGATACTTTCCTACCAACTGACCTGTTGCATCCATTATGGTTTGATACCGGTGTCGGTATTAGTTTCATCCCCCTAGAATTCAAAATATACTTGGTCTAAAGTCAGGTAAGCTAGACGTCCCCTCATTTCATAGTGATGACCAACGGTAAATTAGTCGAGTCAGGAGAAGACATTAAAGGATGCACACTCGAACTTGGAGCACGGAAATTCAATATCAACCTCTCACTCATTCAATTGGGATGTTACGACATAGTATTTAGCATAGACTAGTTATCCGACAATCGAGCCGAAATCACATGTCACGAGAAGATCATTCGCATCCCCCTGGTCGATGTAGAACATTTGTTGGTTCACAGGGAGAAACAGGACAGGCCCCTATGAATTATAAATTGCATGAAGGCTCAAAAGTGCCTGAGAAAAGGATGCATCGCCTTTCTTACCCATGTGGTTGATAAAAAGGCTGAGGAGCGCAAGGTGGAAGGCATACCTGTAATGAAAGATTGTCCCAAAGTCTTTCTGGAAGACTAGATGGAACTACCTCCACAACGATAAGTGGAATTCCATATCAAGCTAGTGCCAGGAACGGCACCGGTGGCGAAAGCTCCATATAGACTCGCGCCCTCGGAAATGCAGGAGTTATCTACTCAGCTTCAGGAGTTGCTTGACAAGGGATTCATCAGACCGAGTTTCTCGCCTTGGGGAGCTCCGGTGCTATTTGTCAAGAAGAAGGACGGAACCATTCGAATGTGCATCGATTACAGAGAACTAAACAAGCTAACTATCAAAAATCGGTATCCTCTACCGAGGATCGATGACCTGTTCGATCAGTGGAAAGGTTCCAACTTCTACTCCAAGATCGATCTAAGATCCGGATACCATCAGCTGAGGATTCAGGAGGAAAGCATTCCTAAGACAGCGTTCAGGACTCGTTATGGGCATTTCGAGTTCCTTGTTATGCCATTTGGCTTAACAAACGCTCCCGCCGTGTTCATAAATTTGATGAACCGAGTATGTAAGCCATATCTTGACAAGTTCATGATTGTATTCATTGATTACATTTTGATATACTCACGGACAGAGGCGGAACACGAACAACACTTGAGAACTATTTTGGAGTTGCTTAAGAAAGAACAATTATATGCCAAGTTCTCGAAATGTGAATTTTGGATTCGCGAGGTGCAATTTCTTGGTCATGTGGTGAACGAGAGCGGAATACATGTTGACTCAGCTGAGATAGAAGCCATAAAGAACTGGAACACTCCAATGACCCCAACAGAAGTAAGACAATTTCTGGGTTTAGCGGGATACTATCGAAGATTCATTGAGAATTTTTCTAAAATTTCTCAACCGCTAACCTCACTCACTTAAAAGGATAACAAGTTTGATTGGGGTGAAAAACAAGAAATGGAATTCCAAATGCTCAAAGATAGACTATGCCAAGCGCCAATCTTATCACTCCCTGACGGCACCGATGACTTTGTGGTGTATTGTGATGCATCTCACCAAGGCTTGGGTTGTGTATTAAGGCAACGTTAAAAAGTCGTCGCGTACGCGAAACGACAGTTGAAAGTTCATGAAAAGAATTATACCAATCACGACCTAGAGTTGGGCGCAGTGGTATTCGCTTTAAAGATTTGGCGTCACTATCTCTATGGTACTAAGTGTACCATATTCACTGATCATAAAAGTCTTCAACACATATTCGACCAAAAGGAATTAAACATGCGCCAACGGCGATGGGTAGAATTGTTGAACGATTATGACTGCGAAATCAGGTACCATCCGGGAAAAGCAAACGTTGTGGCGGATGCTTTGAGACGGAAAGAAAGAGTTAAAACATTACGAGTACGAGCTTTAGAGTTGACGATTCAAACAAACTTCACTACTCAAGTGCGTGATGTACAACAGGAAGCTCTAAAGCCGGAAAACATTTAAGCAGAATCCTTGCGAGGATTAGAGAAACAAATGGAAACGAATGTGGATGACACCTATAATTTCATGGGAAGGATCTAGATTCCCTACTTTGGCCGTCTACGAGACTTGGTGTTGACGAAGGGCACAAGTCAAGATATTTAATACATCCAGGATCCGATGAAATGTATCAAGATCTAAAAGAATACTATTGATGGCCTAATCTCAAGGGAGATATTGTGACCTATGTTGGGAAATGACTAACTTGTGCAAAGGTCAAGGCTGAATACCAAAAGCCGTCTGACTTATTACAGCAACCCGAGATCCCCATTTGGAAATGGGAACATATATCAATGGATTTCATCACAAAACTACCACAGACCTCTCGAGGTTATGACATGTTATGGGTCATTGTTGATTGATTAACCAAGTCGGCTCACTTCTTACTAAGTCGTAAAAAAAGACAGTACCGAGAAGTTGGCTGAAATTTACCTCAACGAGATTGTGGCATGTCATGGAGTGCCTATTTCAATAATCTCGGATCGGGATGGTCGCTTTGTGTCAAGAATATGGCAATCATTTCAAGAATCGCTTGGATCTCGTTTGGATCTAAGTACAGCATTTCATCCGCAAACCGATGGACAAACTGAGTGAACCATCCAAACGTTGGAAGACATGATTCGTGCATGTGTGATGGATTTAGGTTGAAACTGGGATACTCAATTACCTCTGGTAGAGTTCTCGTATAATAACAGTTATCACACAAGCATCAAAGCTGCCCCATACGCAGCACTATACGGATGGAAGTGCCGATCACCGCTGTGCTGGGCGGAAGTAGGAGACAAACAACTCATTGGCCCTGAACTAGTCCAAGAGACTACTGACAAGATAGCAAAGATACGAGACCATATCAAAGCGGCTCGTGACAGACAAAAGAGCTACGCGGACAGAAGACGTAAACCATTATCCTTCGAGGTCGGAGACAAAGTCTTACTAAAAGTCTCGCCTTGGAAAGGCGTAGCTAGATTCGGGAAACGCGGAAAACTAAACCCGAGATACATTGGGCCATTTGAGATTCTAGAAAAGATCGGTACCGTCGCGTACAAGTTGAAACTGCCAGAAGAACTCAGTAATGTACATGACACATTTCATGTGTCGAATCTCAAGAAAAGTCCGACTGTTGAGACAATTATCATACCAGCGGATGAATTCATGTAGACGACACGCTCCAGTTTACCGAAGAACCCGTTGAGGTTATGGACCGGAAGGTCCACAAGACAAGGAGAAATCGTATCGAACTAGGCAAGGTCCGCTGGAATTCACGTCACGGACCCGAGTACACATGGGAACGTGAAGATCAGATTAAGGCGAAATATCCCCACCTGTTCGAGAAGACTCCTGCAAAGGATGGCTCAACTTGAATTTCGGGACGAAATTCTTTTTAACAGGGGGAGAATGTGACAACTGGCAAATAACTGGTAATTCCGTACAATCTAATCATTATTTATATTTCTAAATCTCATGCATTTAGCGTAATTTAATTACGTAACTGTGTCGTATACTGGATAACAGTGTTAGGACAAGAAAACAAAGCTAAAACATATGTTGGTGTTCGTCGTATTGCGAAACCAAACACACAATGTCCTAATAGTGTTGGTAGAAAGTGCTGCGTGCACTATTCATGCCAGCAAACCGTGAAATCAGACCGAAACACTGAAAAACGACACTCAGATAACATAACTGATTCCATTAATATAAGAAAACATTATTACGAAAACATATCTTGAAAAGATACAAGACTTTCCGGTACGACGCCCTAATTTCAAAATGTCTGTTTCGGCTTAAATTATAGTATTTTTAACTCGTCCGAATCTATAACAAAGCATTTCCGGGACTTCGGAATAATGTCAATTGATGAAAAACATACTAAAACAATAAGATGATAACAACGGAATGTTCATAATCACAAGTTTCCGGTATTACATCGCTATGCGCTAAAATAGTTCGTTAGCGAACCGACGAACTAGTAGGCGACATTTTCGTCACGAAACAACCAAACGAAGGGTCTAGCAAACTAGTTAAGCCTAATTTGGAACTCGGAACCACTTCCTACATCATTCTGATGCGGTATCACAACTCGCGGAATTTCTTGTCGGTACGACATAAAAGTACCGTAAACGAGCCGACGACGAAACGAAAAGCATTCTAAGTATCAAAACATGATTTTTACTAGTTTAGTGAACTAGTTAATAATAATTTTGGTTCCGAATCACTATTTGCCCCCTAATGGTGAAAGATTACCCCTAATCACCATACTTTACTTAATTACCAAAATATCTAGATTTTTATAACTTTTTATAAAAATAAGTAACACTTTACCCCCCCCCCCCATCTCAAGTTGGTGGATTCAATTGGGTCCCACCCCACTTGATTAGTGTTGAAAAATTGCTATATATGGTATGATTTTGTGATAGATAAATGACAAATGCAAGTGTATGAATTATAAGACATAATATGTAGAACTTATCCTTATCATTCTTATCAAAAAGCAACACCAAAAACCTTTCTTATCCTCCCTCAAACTCACGGCTGAACAAGCAGCCCTTAGACCTCCATTTTCTTCACTTGAACATATCATTTAACTCACCTTTCAAGCCTTTCAAGATCATCCATTCATGGGGTAAACATGGAGCTTCATTAGGAGCACTTTTGGAGCTTAAATGTCTTCTTATTTTCTTGTCTAACTAGTGCAATCTTGTAAGTCTTCAAACCACCATTTTTATGCTCCTTATTACTTGTAGATTATAAAAGTACAAGTTGATTATCTTGAAACTAAAGAAAAATGTAACCAAAAACCCTAATCTCAAAGCTAATAAACACTAAATCTAACCATATTATGTGTTGTTATGTGTAGATTAGTGTAGTTAGTTTGTGTGACCTTGTTATTTATGATGATATTTGTTAATATTAGTGAATTAAAGTTTATGTTTATGATGATCTTGTGGGTATATTCTTGTAGTATTCAAGATTAGTGTTCATCTCACCATGATGAACATAAATATTTGATTTAAACATGGATATGTTTAAATCTTGTAAGATCATCATACTCACTTTCATGAACGAAATATGTATTTTAAAGATTTCATAAAGAAATAAGAGTTTAAAAGGGTTTACAACCTAATCTTGGAAGATTAGTAGACTTTGATTTTACAAGACTAATTAAAAGACTTGATTATTACAAAATATCATCATAAAAAGTCTTGTAATCAAAGGGGTTAAAGTGTGAAACTTGATTTGAACATATGGCAAAAATGATGTATTTAAAAGTCTAGTAAAATATGAAAATTATTTGTCATAATCAAGTTCTTAAAATACACTTGTTAAGTTCATGAAAATGAGGGTTAAAGTGTGTGTTATCAAGTATAAAAAGTTGATACATTGAAACTTGATTCGGAAAATTGATTGTGATTATGATTTAAACACGTTTTTAAACGAGGGAAACGTCATAGTTTTGGGGAAACAATGGCGGATTTTTCTAAAAATCTAATCGCGATTAAAGAGGGGATTAAAGGGTGATTAACGATGTTAAACGCGATTAGTGGTCATAAACGTCATTTTGGAAACCCTAATGAGAATATTTAAGTCTTAAATATTCAATAAGTTTTATGGACTTAAACTTATTCTTTTACAAAAATAATTGCTTAAAATTGTAACCATATATGTATATATAACTTTTGGTAAAAATTATATATTTTTGGAAACTTGTTAAGTGCATGTAATATGTGCTATATATGTGTATGTATTATGTGACACCTGAGCAAAATCCGCAACAATCTTGATTCGTCACTTCACTCCTTTGAGCCTACTTGCCAAATTTCGGGACGAAATTTCTTTCAAGTTGGGGATAATGTGACAATCCGAATATGTAAGGTCAGTGCCTTTAAGCCATGTAATCCCTATTCTCTAGTTGTTTCTCTTTTACGCCCCTACGACAATATGAATTGGGATAAAAGTGTGACTTTAATAATCTTGTTAAACATTAAACGAAACAAATCCGGTTTAATGCGTTGGGTGTTAGTGAGTTAGTTTAGTGCCTAGAGTGTGTGGGTCGAAACCTGTATTAAATTACATCAAATGGAACTGGGCCGTACAAGTTGGTTATCTCTTCATCTAATAAACTAAGCCCACTCTTAATTGTTTCAACTCTCCTGGCCGGCCCACCTCAAGTGTTGTTTAGCATATGATGACTTGGAGGTTACGTAGCCTATTATACTAATTATATTACCAATGTTATGAATTAACAAACCCTACCCTATTACAAACGTGACGGCAGAAGCAGGCCTCTCTCTCTCTCTCTCTCGCTTTTGATCTAACATCTTGATCAATCATTCATTCGGTTAGTACATGTATTTGATGTGGTTTACGTGTGTGATTAAACTGTTTGCTGATAATAGGTGGGGTCGATTAATATGATTCTGTGTACATAACACTAATTTAGCAAATCATACATGCATGTCTTAATCATTGGCCTGATTAATGTTCAAAACAGAATATATACGTGTGTTGATCAATTATTGGTAGATCATGGTCTAGGGTGGCGAATGTCATGTCCTGGTTGGTGAATAGTTATCATGATTAATAGAATAATTCATGTGCAACCTTTAAGTGGATTAGGTAGTATGTGATCTGGTATGAAAATAAGAATATGATAGTGATATTCCTGATGTAGATGTAATATTAATAATCAGTTGTGCTTTAGGGATTATGATAATCGATATGGTGGGGCATGATTATATGTTGAGTTATTCATTAAAATTGATCACATAATTCCCTTATGATAATGACTGTTAGTTATTATTTTGACTAAACTTGAATAGACAAATAATCCATTAAATCTGTACATGGGCCGATATGCATTAACTGGATCACAAGGGTAATTGGGTGGTACGATTATGGTTGGGCCGGCTGTGGTATTGGGTTGGGTAATTACGAAATAGACCAAATGCAAGTATTAATATAATGTTGTTTGGCTTAAGTGGAAATTGTAAAACATGCAACCTACATACATGATATTTGGATAGTATGATGTAATTCTGTGATGTAGAATACAATGAAAGAGGGCTTGTATGGCGTATGTGATATCACATGTTGATTTATGGGTGTAATACGTGTAATAGATGTGTATTGCGTGAATACGTGAAACTGGTTGCCATTGATAAATCGTGATAGGACGTATTTGAATAATCAGTGTTTTGCTTGGATTACTTGCGTAACTGTTATACGTGCCTTGTATGATGATAATTGATGTGACCTATGTGAAAGCGAACTGTGAAACTGACAAATACCAAACACTCTCTTAGGTCACGAGTATTGAACTAAATAACAAGTCACTTGTCTAAACCGAGCAAACCTAAGGTGAGTTCATTGCACTTCTCTAAGCATGCGTCCCGATGGTTTGGGACATCTGGTAAACGTGTCCAAAGGGAATACTGGGTAAACTATTATTTGGGATATTGGCTATTGAATGCCTGTAAGGCAATGGGGTAACTAGTTACCGGGACATCATTACCAATGCTTGGTCAGGGGCATTGGGGTTGGGCACACTCCCAGGTTATATTGGGCACACTCCCATGGTATATATTGGACACACTTCCAGTATATAATACTCTCCTCCGTTAATAACAATCCTAAAACGAAACGAAGAGTTGACTTAACAGATATCTGGTAACTATACATATTAACAAAACCTTGAACTCACCAGCGTCGTCTGACACACTTGTCTGCATGCTTGCAGGTCGTTAGAATTCGTGATGTGGACTTGCTATCTGGGAGTGCTGAAGTGGTCATGGATCGAGGCTCTTGGATTAATTTATAAGTGAAACGTTGGTTTTGAACATTTACTATGAAACAATTGTTAAACGATTTATTATATGCTTCCGCTACACAACTCTTTGAGAGTAACTTTATGTTTGACATTCTCTATTGGTAATTCATAACACGTTTTATCTAAGTTATTATCATTGGTTCAATGTGATTGGTGGCTCGAACTCTGATGAGTAACACGCCTCGCGGAGTTTTCGCAAGGGGTATTTTGGGGGTGTTACATATTAGATACCCTTAGGGTGATCAAAATAAATATACATACATGTTCTTACATGGTCCAAGAAATGCTAGTAAATCGGACAATTAAATAGAATGGCCGAAATGGAAATACATAACACTTGATGACAACGAATTGGGCGTATCGACATCGTGAACAAGTTACTACATGTCGAGTCTAAAAATAACATATTTTTAGACTCTAAAATGAACACATAACTAAGTGGTCAAAAACAAGAATCCGGAAAGTCGAGAACTATAAAAATTACCAAGTATGTTTCATGTGAAAAACGAACTTATTAAGTTACATGCTTGGTAAATTTTTGGTAAAAATGCAAGAGTATATTTAATGGACTCACCAAAATTAGATTTGGGCTAGGCCCAAATTACTAAAATGCATGGGCTAGAGCCCAAAAATAAATTATTTAGGTAAGGCCCAAATTACTAACATACATGGGCCAAGGCCCAATGGCAAATATATGGGTCAAGACCCAAATTACTAAAGTATATGGGCCAAGACCCAAATTTCTAAAGTACATGGGCCAAGGCCCAATGACAGTAAAACTAGGGCTAGGCCCAATGACATTAAACACTAGGGCTAGGCCCAATAACAAGAGAACTAGGGCTAGGCCCAATGACATAAAACTAAGGCTAGGCTCAATAACAATAAAACGTGGGGTAAGCCCAATGACATAGGTTCGAAGCCGTTCACATATAATTCATTACGTATAGAATGCATGTATATACATAACAATCGAGCGAGTAAACTATCAACACTCTAAAATACAAAGTTGTTCCAAAGATGACAAACGAGAATATAATAAAGGATTCAAGATGAACAACTTGTACGAGGTCCGAAAGACCTAGTGTCTAACGAGATTAGTACACATGTAGGTTATTGACACGTACGGACGCTCACTTCGATTTCATACTACACGGAACGCAAATTTGTGAGTTCATGTCCCTCCTTTCAATGATTTCAATGTTTTGTTTTTAAAACAATCGAGGGGAAATACATGCTAAAACTATGAATACGTTAGCATACATGCTAATACTATCGGTGTGTTAGCTATGGGTTTAGATGATAACATGATCAATGTACATAAGTAGGATGATAACATAGTAACCATTAATCACTTAGTGACCAAGGTGCAAAAGGTGTAGATCTATTGAGCTTGAGACACGCTCCACTCCTTTGATAGGCCTTAGGAGTACTTTTGTGATCCCAGAAACTGTCAAAGTTGCTTCGGTTTGGTTACGTAACTTATGGTACATAATGTCAGGGGCTCGCTACCCAATGATAGATCCTTAAACTCCATATATGTTATTAACATACCTGGATTTCAATACAAGAATGCAAAGATTTCATTTTCATGAATACAACGTTACCAAGATTTCATTTTCATGAATACTACGATTACAGGATTTCATTTTCATGAATACTACGATTACATATGATAACAAAAACTGCATGAACTCGCTCAATGTTTGTTGACTTTTTAAAAACTACATGTATTTCAGGAAACACGTCTTGAGCCGGTGATACACTACTGGTAACGGGAAAGTCAATGACAACGATGGCCACTTTTGGAGGGTTTGTCTTTTATATCCCAACTTCGTATGGGTATATAGGGGACAAAACCTCACTATGATTTATGTCAAAAGCTATCTTTTGTGTTGTGTAATATAACTTAATCTATGTCATGGTTAACGTTGTGAACGTTGGTAAACTTGAAACTATGTTGGAAAACTTGTGATCTTTTGTAAAAATCATTATATTTATGGCATCGTTGTTGTTTATGTGTTTACTCATTTGGATGCAATGATTACCTTTCACGTCACACACAATACGCTTCCGCTACTAGCAGGGTGTGACATGTTGGGCTATGAGTTGAGCCAACTCTTCCGGTGTGGTAGGTAATCCGGTACCCTGTCTTGCTTTTGGCAGCATTTCTTCGTTTCTATTATCATAACAATAATATCCACATAAGACGATAACCAAAAATAATTCAATCATTAAATGTTAGTGGACCAAACATTGCGCATGTAAAATATCCACATATTAATGAGAAAATTTTTAAACCAAAAGTATATTATTGGTATTTATTATAGAAATTATTTAAACTCATTTTCAGTACAAAATACTATTCATGTCTTGTCTATATCGACACCCATAAACAAGTTCACACGAAATTCCCAAATAATATCAAAAAATGAAACTGGCACGCAGGCCACAAACACAAAGAACATAAAAAATGTCTAACAATATGTGAAACATGTGCCTCTGCGACCATCCAACAAATAACAAATTAATTAAATATTTTGTTCATACTTGGGATTTGTAAAAATATGTGTATCGTTTGCACATATCAGTTCTTGTTCGATTTCGAGCTTTAAATCGCTCTCTGAAAGGTTATACGCGAACTGATGTGTAAATATAACCAGTTTAATGCAACAAACACTCCGGAATAGCGACATAGGCTTAACATACCTTAAATAACCTTTACATAACTTAGAAATAAGTTTTGGAAGGTTTGGTATGGCGAAATCAAGTTTATTCGCTTACAGGGACTAATTTCGACAAACTACGAAAGTATGGCGATTTGTACTGTAACGAACATTCCGGAACTTGATCATAAATTAAATATTCCCTAAATATCCTTTACATAGCTTAGAAATAGGCTTTGTGGTGTTTGGTGCGCAAAAATAAACTTTCTTGATCAATAGGGACTAAAAGCGTCAAAAAGTGCATAAGTTTGCATTTTAGCGCATATCTTACGTTCTGAATATATCCGGACTCCCAAAAATTTATGTAATCATTAAAATATTTTATTTTAGTGATTGGCATGATAAAATTTCATTCGTCGCACAATTTGGATCGTTTTTGCGTTCGTTACGACTTCCGTCGTAATTAAACGAACAACGCAACCGTACGGCCAAACGAACCGACATCCAAGATATTTTTGAGCACATTTCATGTTCCCTATACTTAAACTTCATTATTGAGCCTTGAAAATGGGTTTACGGGGTTTAAACGCATGAAAACAGGCCTTAAACATGTGCAGGACTATTTCTGCCATTTTGGCAAACTTTCTGGGAACTGGCACATGGTGGCGCTGCGCCACCACCACATGGCTTTGCTGTCGCGTGACACGATGACCCTATCTGGGCAGAAACTCAGTTTCAGCAATTGCAGGTCCATTTTCAGCATTTAACTTGAAGTTTAGGGGCTATTTTGTAACATTTGCAATACCATTTGATGGTTTTGGGGCACCCCTAGTATTCCAAAACCTTGTGCCCACTTGGACGGTCCAGATTGATGCTCATTTATCGAGGAACGATCCTAATGGTTCTTCACTTTCTATAAATACCCACCTTCCTCATTTGCATTCTTCACACCTTGATCTGATTGCTCTCTAAGTTGAAGTGATTTCACTTCAAACCTGAGAATAATCGGGTCAAACTTCCATTTCTTGGACCTTTTGTAAGTATTCCTTCGTTCTTTTATGCGTTTTAGCATGAAAGTCAAACTTTGTTTGAGTTTCTGCATTGACCAGTTTATGGTCAACACGAAGTTCGTTTGAACTTCATAACGTGAGCGTAATCACGATGGTTATAGTCCCTAGTGACTATACCTACTGATTACCACGTTATTTAGGCATAGTGACGAGTCGTAGTTTCGGCCAAAATGCGTATTCTTGCGTATTTTGTAACCAAACTACTTTTAGGTATCAAGACCCTTTGTTTTGATACCAAACCTGTTTTTTTCAAACCTTGTTAAACATGTTTTAACATGTTTAGCTCGTCACTTTAGGTTTAGTGCTTATATAGGGTCGTAAGGTAAGCGATCTAAACAATCGCTTAGACTTTCGAACCCGACCTGTTTGGTCAATCATTAGGATTCGACCAAACTCATTAGGTGACCATAGTTGTATAGGGAATAACCTTCCGAGGTTATACCTTATGGTCACTTTGTTTAGTTAGTTGTATGATAGGTAATTTATATGCCTTAGGAAAATGACCAAAATGCCCTTTTTTTCCCATAAATTCATTTTAAGCATATGTAACCTAAATTTTGACATCTAAAATGATTAGGCAACATTATTAGACATGTTAAGGCATATATTACTTATCATAGGACTAGTTAGGCGGTTCAAACGCGTTTTACGTGAACGACGCGTTAAAGTAGCGTAAGCTACCTAAACGGGTCGTAACGGGTCGTAAGCACTTAGGATAGGTTTTATTTTTTAGAATTTGGGCTTTGTTAAACCATATTACATGAGTTTCTATACTCATTTGGTTTACGAAACCTCATTCTATCCGATCTCCCGATTTAGGTCCGGTTATTTACATAGTTACCTATATTAGGTGTCGTTTGATTCCGTGATCCATCTAGCTTTACTTGGTTGTTGTTCAAGACTTCTAAGCACCCTCAAGTGAGTACATAGTCCCCTCTTTTACTGTTTTTCAAACGTTTTGGGGTGAAACACATGTGCCTACTTGTTACTTTCATGCTTTCCATGTTTTCATATCATATACTTGCTATGTTCATTAGTACACTATTAGTACATGATTTCATTATGTTTTGCTATGTATGTTCACTTAACATGCTAGCCCATTGTTTTACATTTTGAACTATTCGAACCATTTGTACCCATTTGATGTATGCGAACCATTTGTAACTATTTGATGTATGTGAACCATTTGTAACCATTTGATGTATGTGAACCATTTGTAACCATTTGATGTATGTGAACCATTTGTAACCATTTGATGTAGGTGAACCATTTGTAACCATTTGATATATGTGAACCATTTGTAACTGTTTGAACCATTGGGTTAGGGAAGTGATTAGGTAACGGGGCGGGTGTAATGTGTTAAAAGCATGGTGGATACGCCGCTGGTACTTCCTATATATAAGTGCATTTAACACATTATATATCATTGCGTTATCTAGATCACTTGGGTAAACGATTTTGGAACGATGTCACACAATGATTTTTCTGAACAATATAAACCATACGAGTTATATTAACAAGTTTCTACGAGATGTTTTACAATTTGATTTAATAAAACAAATGTTTTGGAGTTAAGAATCATGGCTACGAGATTTTTATAAAGTATAACCAACTTGATTTGAGTTGGTTAATTTTTTCGCAATACTATACTTTTCAAAATAAGGTTTTTAAATGAGTATTGCAACATGTAAAACGAGCCATGAACCTCACACTCATATAAAACCTATGTACTTGCCGGCATTTTTATGCTGACGTATTTTCACATGTGTTTCAGGTACCATAGTTGATGATATTTGATGATATATTGATGCATGCTCACATAGGAACGGACGAGGCCTTAGTGACTTAATAACAATAAAAGTCTATTTGTTCATGTTTTGTTTCTAGTTCCAATGTAATGTAATACATTTAATTCAATAAAACGAAACTGTTTAATCCATGGTTGTGAAACAATGATTCTGTTACAACACTCCCTGACGTTTCTGCCGCGTTTTGTTGTTTTACGTGGTCGGGGTGTGACACAATACAATCCAACAAACAAACAAATAAACAAACAACTAACATCAACGCCTCAAACCTAGAGATTCTAACATCTCCTGGACAAGCTTCTCCAAATCCACTACCCTCCAATGCATATCGTCTCTCGCGATGTCGTCTATAACCTTTAACTCCTCATGGTCGTCCATCTATTCCTCGAGGTACTTCGCCTTTCCTTTGGCTATGCCTAGGTCTCTACGCAATGCGGTGAGTTGACGATCACAATGGAAAAATCGGTCTACCTTATCTCCTTTCTGCTTCTTGGAAGCAGGTACCATCTCAGCACATGACATAGATGCGATGTCCCCAGCAGGTCTAATCCTTTTCCTATGATGATAATAAACTAACAGCGGCATCGAAGAAGTGCGTGACTATAAAACAGGCAAAGAAGACTCAGACAAAACAAGCGGAGGGATCTCAGTAGAAGGCTCGATCACAGCAGCAGGTGGGACGTCTGATTGCTCTAAGGGTCGAGGCGTGACGATAGTGGCGTCCACCACTGGTGCGATACTAGAAGATCCTCCGACAGTAGGGACACTCCTGATCACGTCATCGATAACCGGTACAATGCCAGATGATCGTCCCGTCTCATGGATTGAGAGAGGTACATCATCATCATCTATCCACTCGTTGCTAGTTAAAGCACATCGGGGGTCTCCCTGGCTGACAAAAGCAGCAGGATTGACGTGGAAAGATGAGGTAAGCTCAGTAGTACCAATCATCTGTGGAGCCGTGATAGGTGTCTCTGGCAGCGTAGGTCTGGGTGAAGTCTCGAAATCTGGCTCGTAACCTGAGTCGTAGATCTCGATGACCTCGTGTTCGTGCGACATCTGTGACACACATATAACCGTACAAGTAAGTGCGTAATCAAAATGAACAGTAACAAATAAGGTCAAATAAACAAAAAATCATGTATGCACATAAAACACATACTTGTTTTCATACATGATAAAATATTTTCTATGTTTATTTAAAAATCTTGGCTTCGAGAATTTTGGACTTTATATTTCAAAATTCTCCGGTTGAAGTCTAGTGTTTTCCCCAAAAATATCTAGTTCGCTAACAACCAATGGCTCTGATACCAACTTCTGTCACACCCCAAAAACGTCGCAGTAGAATATAAAACGTAGTGGTGACGGAAGTTGGTGCCCATTTATACCTTGTCAGACGATGCACTCTTTTGTTGGACATTTTGACGTATTTTAAAACATAGATATTAAACATTACATTTTAAAAGTCACGACACAACCACATAAGTTAAGTTGTTTTGATCCTCGCGGATCTTATTACAAACGTCCCAGAAAGTTTTAAAGGTGTCCAACATATTTAAACAAAATGACATGCATCATCAAACACAAGATACGCCATGATTTCAACGAAGCCGAACTCAAGTACCTGTAGAACACGTTAAAATCAAGTGTCAACACAAAGGAAGGTGAGTTCACATATTCACTTACAACCAATTTTATTCCAAGGAAAACTTTCTGATTAGGTGTTTATTTGAAAACATCCATATAAATTTTAGAAAGTCCATTTTACTTCCTTAATAAAATCCATGGGCCTTCCGTCGGTTCATCAATCCGACAACAGTAATATATATATATATATATATATATATATATATATTCCCCAGGTTTTGTATATTAAATTATTGCGTCAACTTTCAGACTCGTATGTTAGCTAGACGATACGAACTATATATTAACCATGCAGGGATAATAAAAGCTAGACAATAAACGGAATTTAAATTCGTTGTTTGACTTGACACGGGGCGACCGGTCACGACGGGGTTATCAACCCGATAGATCTACCAACAATTCATCGCGTGCAATACTTAAATGATTAAACGACATCATGGGCGCAGGGTCCTCTTGAAGGACAATATGATGTCTGCCTCACGTACAATATATATATCCTACTAATATGACAATTTAATACACGACGTTGTACGAATTCCCCTGACACTCCATTATATGAGACCCAGTCAAGAATTCGTCCCCAACTGTACGGTCATGTTTCACTTAAGAAATATTGTACTTACAATATTCATTCATAAAAAAACGTTTTACTTTGAAACGTATGACTTATCAAATCTTATATATTTTCAACGAAAATATATATTTTATATTAAAAGGTATGTTTTATTTCGAAAACATTATTAAACCCTTTTATTGACGTGTTCTACCCCCAAAATATATACAAAGCAGTAAAAAGAGGGGTTTAGTGACACTCACCTTTGGGTGCGTATTTTAAATAGCGCAATCCCAGAGATTGATTTTTCTACACGTCCTAATATAGGAACGATTTTAAATCAATATGCATAACACAAAAATCCTAAGTTTCTCCGTTTCTTAGAATTATCACATAACTTTGGGATTATCTCAAAAAGTTGTTATTTTTGGATTATGTTGGCACGTTAATATATACATGAGTCCATATATATATTTTTATGATTTTGCGACTTGAACGATTTTATTGGTGACCATTATTGTGTAAATCCGTTAACTTTTCCCGTTTATACGTAATATATCTACGATTTGCGCGTCGTAATATATATACATAAACGTTCATATAATTTAACACCGAAACACGCGAAATATTACTAACTTATCTATTTTGTCATTTTTAAAGCAAATATACATAAAATATCTCATATGTAGCAAATTTCATGCTCGACAAAAAATTACACATCTAAGGCAATTTTTACCATTTCTACCGCACAAAACGCACAAGTATACATGCATAGTCTAAATTTCCCACTATCAAGTTAACACATAACATTTTATCACATTTACATGCTTAAATCACTTAACACATTTTATCACATAAGGTTCACTCAAAATTTACCCATACTAGTGTTCATCAAAAAATGCGTATTTTAGCGATTCGGTAACGTTTTCGGGCGTGGGAAGTCACGTATGACCAACCAAACACCAAGTAAACTTAAAATTAGTTAAAATACTTGTTTTTAAACTAAACACATCACTTTATTTACTGATTTAAATCAGTTTTATAAAAATCACTCGAAAAGTCTATTTTTGACCGTTTTAACGTATAGTTTTGCGTTAAACGTTACTATAATCATCACAACTCGAAACGACTTGATATTTTAAAACAATACATGTTATTTACTGATTAAAATGATAGTTATAATCAGATTAGTGCAGTTTTTGTATAAGTGACATAAATCATGCGATTTCACGTATTTTACAACTTTTAATGCACCATGTACAACATGCAAAGCTAACAATCATTATGACAAAGTTATAAGTCACTAAACACTTTAAAATAACTTCATTTTAGTGTTTATAATCTGCTCATAACCTATTTTTACTCAATCACACTCAAATCATCTTTTTAAGATCATATATCATCATGCATGTCTAAGTATATGCATCTAGTATGCTCATATCATAATTTTATCATCTAATATGATCTTAATACATCAAAATCTCACTAACATCTTATTCCTTCAAATATCATACATAACACCTTAGATCCTTCAATCATTCATGTTCATTCATACTCAAATCTTTTACTTTTATGATTACACATCAACTTTAACATACATGCATACACATATACATACATATATATACGAAATTTATACACACATATACTTCCAAAATTTCACTTTTCAATATTTCACTTTCAAATTTCTAATCTCTTTAGAACATTCTTATTTGACAACTAACAATTCCTTTAATCATCTTATTTCTCAAGAAATCAAACAACCAAGAAATCTTTCATCAAAAATTTAAAATACAATATACACATACACACACACCATTCTCGGCCATATATACATACATGCATACACCCATTTTTATTTTATTCAAAACTCATTTGTTTGAAATTTTCAAGTTTATGTTTAGATTCAAGAACAAGAGAAACTTTCACTATCATCTTCATCACCATGAATCAAGAGCAAGATTGAAAAGAAAATATGTTTTACCTTCAAGATTCTTAGTGGGTTTTAAGATTTATGATGATGTGAAGCCTTGTTCTTGGTCCAATCTCCTTGAAATCACCTCTAAACCTTTATGTGAGCTTGAAAACACCTTGGAATTGACATGATCTTCAAGATTTAAGTTTGAAAATGACAATGGAAGTGTTTAAGGGGGTGTTCGGCCAAGAATTTGAGAGAGAGAGAATGCTTAAGTGTTGTTTGATCATTGATATTGATTGTTGTGTAGTTATGGATGCTTTCTCAAGATTAATCATCACTTTACACTCCCTAGGTGTTACATGTGTCATATTGAGAGAAACAAGAGAATGTGGGTAGTCCACAATGCCGCCACATACCCCTCTCTCTCTCTCTCTCACACACACACACACACACAGATATATATATATATACATATAGATATTATATGTAAATTAGCTCAAAAACAGGTATTTTACTGAATACCGGGTACTTTATCTAGCGTTTTAATCCCGTTTTAGTGCGTTTTAAATTATTTTTTATCATTCTATAAAAATAATCACTTAAAATTATTACTGAAATAATTACCAGTTGCCTTGACTGGTTGCGTTGACAGTATTTTGTTTAATTCGCGCAGTATCGCGCGGTACGCGTTCAAACTCGAAAAATAGAGTTTCTTAGTGTTTTGAATTATTTTTCCACACTGATATGATGAAAATTATTATTCTAATCATAACAGACTATTTTTAGGATTTTAACACTGATCGGGTGGTCACCGACGTTCGTTTCGCATTTTAAACGTTACGCAATAAGCGTTAGTTTTATCGTTGCCAACATAACTTTCATACACATCTAAATTTACCAACACATCAAATATCATATATTAACATCACAGTCAGTCACAAATAGTCATGTTACATGTTCACTACACAGATTACTATTGTCTGGTACGGCCTGAGAGGCCGGGTGTCACACTAAAATTGTTTCATTAATGTTAACATCATTTTACAAACAAAGAATACATGCAAATATCTTTTGATTTAAGAAGTCTAAGGCCGGATGCAGTTCTATGCGTTGCATGCTTGAATAATTGCAGACCTGAAACATATGTAAAAATAGCCAGCATAAAAATGCCGCCGAATACATAGTTTTGTTAGCCAAATAAATGGCAAAAGTTTGATATTGCAATACTTTGACAACTACAAGAGTTGTCGATTTGAAAATAAATCTTGAAGCCAAAGAATGACAAAAATTTTAGTATTGCAATACATAATCTCGATTGTGAAAACTCATGGCAAAAAGTATTGTATATGGCAATATGATTATTACTAAGTCATTTTTATGCCATTTGAAATTATACATCGTACTCGCGTTTAAATCATCGTAAAACTCGTTAATGTGTTATTAGAAATTCAATTAAGGATTATTAATAACTGTTTTGAAATAAATCAAAACTTTTGTGAGTATTATATAAATCAAGTTAATGATTCATAATAATACTTTAGATATCCTTATAAGAATCTAACATATAAAGATATGGGAGATTCTACAAGGATTTGGATAATCGAACATTGAAACAATCATACACAAAATCCTAAAGTGATTCGGATAACGCTACAAAATCCCATTTCGTTATCTAAATCACAACTACCACATAAACACATTGTGACACCCGGCTTTTCAGGCCGTACCGTACGATTGTAACACGTGTTGTGAATAGGTAAAAGGCGATATTTGATTGGTTATGATGTTTATATGTGAAATTTAATGAGTTGATAAATTTAAACCTTGGTAAAAATTATGTTGGCAATGATAAGATAAACGCTTATCGCGTAACGGATAAAATGCGGAACGAACGTCGGTGACCACCCGATCAGTGTTAAAATCCTAAAAATAGTCTGTTATGATTAGGATAATAATTTGATTCTTATTCGTGAGGAAAGATATATTAAAACGCTAAGAAACTCTATTTCTCGAGTTTAAGCGCGTACCGCGCGTTGCAGCGCGTATACCGACAAAATACTGTCAACACGGCCTGTCAAAGCAACTGATAATCATTTTAGTAATAATTTAATAAGTTTATTACTTTAGATTGATAAAAATAAATAAAAACGCATAAATATCTATTTTTGCGATTTTAAGCGCGTACCGCGCAGCACAGCGCGCATACTGCCAAATACTGACAACGTAGCCAGTACAGGCGAATAAAATATTGTTCAGTAATATTTTGGTGAGTTTATTATTATATAGCGTTAAAAATAATTTAAAACGCGCAAAAAGGGGTTAAAACGCTACATAAAATACCTGGTATCCAGTAAAATACCAGTTTTTGGTCTAGATTGTATATTTATATATGTATATATTTGGTGTGTGTGTGTAATGTGGGACAAGAAATTGAGATGGCAGCCATGCAAGCCCACTCTCTCTCCTCTCTCTCTTCTCCTTATTGGCTGAAATGTAGGTGGGTCATGATTATGCTTCTTGGGAATCTTCTCATATATTGCAAGACTTCACCATATTCCAAGTAGCATTTGAAAAATCATACCAACTCTCTCTCTCTCTCTAAAATTCTCGGCCGAACACCCCCTTACCTACAACCATTTTCATTTTCCAAACTTGTTTCTTGAAGATCATGTTCATACAATCTTGTTACAAGTCCATATGAAGATCTAAGAGTGTTTCCTAGGAGTTTCAAGCTAGAATCAAGTTTCATATCATCATTTTTTGTCAAAACCCAATAAGAATCTTGAAGGTATAAAACTTACTTTAAAAATCATGTTCTTGATCCTTGGTGATAAATATGATAGTGGAAGGTTTCTCTTGATTCTTAAAATATTTCACAAACTTGAAAAATAAAATAAATGGGTTTTTAAAAGAAAAATAAAATGTAGGAATATGTATATATATATGTGGCCGTGAGTAATGTATGAAAATACATATGAGATTGGGTTTTAACTTTGAATATTTTGATTATTGATGTTCATGAGAAATTTGATACATGCATGAATCAAAAGTTTTTATATGAGAATGTTCTAAAAGAGGTTTTTGTGATTTGAAATGATATGTCAAAAAGAACTTTTGGAAGTTAATGGGTGTGTATAAATTTCTTGTATATGTATGTATATATATATGCATGCATGTAGTTTTTAGTCATATACTCATAAATGTAAGAACACTTGCATTGTATGATTGATTATGTGATGATGAATGATATAGGTTATAATTTGTAATAACATTTATTTAATATGTTTTTGGGTATGATTAGATCATAAGTAATGAAGTTAATGTTGTATGAGTGCATTAGATGCACATACATGAACATGCATGATGATATGAAAGCATGAAATGATGATTTGAAAATGATTTGATAATACTGATATTTGATCAGATTATAAACATTAAAATATGGTTATTTTGAAGTATTTAATGATATAAAACATTGTCATATGGTTTACTAGCTTTGCATGTTATACATGTGGCTTAGAAACTTGTAAAATAGGTGAAATAATGTGTTTTGTGTATGATTTAGTAAAAGTCAGTTTTGAGCAGATTATAAACAGTAAAATAAAGTTATTTTAAAGTGTTTAGTGACATATAATTTTATCCTAATGTTTGCTAGCTTTGCATGTTGTACTTGGTGCATTAAAAGTTGTAAAATACGTGAAATCGCATGATTTGTGTGACTTAGACAAAAACCGCACCAATCTGATTATAACCACTATTTTAATCAGCAAATAACATGTATTGTGCTAAAATATCAAGTCGTTTCAAGTTGAGATGATTATAGTAATGTTTAACGCAAAACTATGCGTTAAAACGGTCAAAAATCAGCTTTTCGAGTTATTTTTACAAAAATGATTTAGATCAGTAAGTAAACTGATGTTTTTAGTTTAAAAATAAGTATTTTAACTAATTTTAAGTTTACTTGATGTTTGGTTGGTTATACGTGACTTCCGATGCCCGAAAATGTTACCGAATCGCTAAATTACGCATTTTTCAATGTACACTAGTATGGGTAAAATTTTGGGTAAACCTTATATGTTAAAATGTGTTATGTGATTTAAACATGAGAATGTGAAAATATGTTAAGTTTTTAACATGATATTAGCAATCTAGCTAACGCATGTATGCTTGTACGTTTTGTGCGGTAGAACCGGTAAAAATTTCGTTAAACGTGAAACTTGTTTGTCGAGCATGAAATTTGATACATATGAGATGTTTTATGTATATTTGCTTTAAAATGACAAAATAGATAAGTTAACAAGATTCCGTGTGTTTCGGTGTTAAATTATACGAACGTTTATGTATATATATTACGACGCGCAAATCATAGATATATTGCGTATAAACGGGAAATTTAATGGATTTACACATTAATGGTCACCAATAAAATCGTTCAAGTCACAAAATCATATATATATATATATATATATGGACTCATATATATTAACGTGCCAACATAATCAAAAATGACAACTGTACGAGAAAATCTCAAAGTTATGTGATAATTCTAAGAAACGGAGAAACTTAGGACTTTTGTGTTATGAATATTGATTTAAAATCGTTCCTATATATATATTAGGACGTGTAGAAATCAATCTCTGGGATTGCGCTATTTAAAATACGCACCCAAAGGTGAGTGTCACTAAACCCCTCTTTTTACTGCTTTATATATATATTTTGGGGGTAGAACACGCCAATAAAAGGATTTAACAATGTTTTTGAAATAAAACATACCTTTTGATAAAAGTTATATATTTTCACTGAAAATATATGGATTTTTGGGAAATTATATATATATTTCGGGATGAAATGGTTTTGGAGAATAAATATGTTTCGGGTGGAAACGGGATTATGCACGGTGTTTGGGGGAAAAACGACCGTGTAGTTGGTACGAATATTGCTTGGTCTCAAGAGAGTAAGTATCAGCATAGGCTTACGTTTCGTCAGGGATTTCAGGGGATTCGTACAACATAGTGTATTAAATTGTCATATTAGTAGGATATATATATTGTATGTGAGGCAGACATCATATTGTTCTTCGAGAAAGAACCTTGCGCCCATGGTGTCGTTTAATCATTTAAGTAATGTACACGAGGAATTGTTGGTAGATCTATCGGGTTGACAACCCCGTCGTGACCGGTCGCCCCGGGTCAAGTCAAGCGACGAATTTTGATTCTGTTTATTGTCTAGCATTGATTATCCCTGCATGGTTAATATATAGTTTGTATCGTCTAGCTAACATACAAGTCTGAAAATTGACGCAATAATTTAATATACAAAACATGGGTAGTAACAATATTGTCGGGTTCATGAAACTGCGACGGAGGGCCCATGGATTTTTATTAAGGAAGTAAAAATGGACTTTCTAAAATTATATGGATGTTTTCAAATAAACACCTAAACAGAAAGTTTTCCTTGGAATAAAATTGTTTGTAAGAGAATATGTGAACTCACATTCCTTTGTGTTGACACTTGATTTTTAACGTGTTCTACAGGTACTTGAGTTCGGCTTCGGGAATTATGGCGTATCTTGTGGTTGTTGATGCATGTTTTGTCACATAAATATGTTGGACTAATTTTAAAACTTTCTGGGACAAATGTAATAAGATCCGTAAGGAACAAAGACAATTTAACTATGTCGTAGTTGTGTCATGTTATGGGACGTCATGCTTAAAAACTTATGTTTAAATTAAGTTAATATGTCCAACACTATAGCGCATCAAACATCAAGATAGAAATGGGCACCAGCTTCCGTCACCACTACGTTTTATATTCCGCTGCGACGTATTTTGGGGTGTGACAGAAGTTGGTATCAGAGCCATTGGTTGTTAGCGAACTAGATGTTTTCGGAGGAAAACACTAGACTTCAACCAAAGAATTTTGAGATTTAAAGTCCAAAATTCTCGAAGCCAATATTTTTAAATAAATGTGGAAATTTTATCATGTATGAAAACCCTTATGTGTTTATGTGCATACGTGATTATCTGTTTATTTAGGCCTTATGTGTTACTATTGCTGTTGACCGCACACTAACTTTGTACGGTTACGATATGTCACGTCTCGGCCTATAGAGCCATTAGTAGTCCTGCTCACTGATATTGTCGAGCCTACACTTGAGATTCTTTCGCCCTTCGTTACGGAATCGTTTGTTCTGCTATTCATGTCGCGTGTTTTGCTACACCTCTTTTAGTCTACACTCGTCATAGGAAGAGGACTCGACCCATTACAGAGATCGCATCGACTTCGAGAGTTGAAATAGCGTCCACTATGAAGAGGCAGAAAGGGGTTTGGGTCAATCACTCTCACTGTGATCGTTAGTTTGCCACGTTACGCGGAGGCATGGAGACGATGAAGGACTTAGAGAGACAGATGGACTGTTATGATGAGCTAGAAGAGCTTGTTAGGAAGATGTTGGACTTACAGGGATTGAAACGTTAGTGGTTGGTTGTTTCTGTTGTTTGTTTCGTATGTCTCATTTGATAAACCCTATTTATGGCCTGCACACCAAATTTTCAGATATTTAGGAGGAAATTTCATATAGACTTGTTGCGGGTGTTGATGTAGACACGCCAAATTTTGAATTGGTCTTAGTACTAAAAACAAGCTTTGAAAATTTCTGATATAAATATCGAATGGGTTCCTTTTGTTTTAAAAATTTTTCTCATTAATGTGTGGATATTATACATGCGCAATGTTTGGTCCACTAACATTTAATGATTGAATTATTTTGGAAATCGTCTTATTTTGATATTATGTTGTAATAATAGAAACGACGAAATGCCGCCAAAAGTGAGACAGGGTTCTTGACTACCTATTACCCCAGAGGGGTTGGCATAACTCACAGCCCAAGATCATTTACTGGTAACCTATGCAATGAAACGGCAACGGTATGCGTGATGTCGAGCCGTCACAGCGGATCGACCATTCAAATAATTCCGCATTCCTAGCTTAGGTCTGGGGATTCACGAAAGCGAAAGTCTGAGAGTTCAAGGAGAGATACCGATGAGAAGTGTGATGAGAAACGCAGTTCAGGGAAAGTGTATGTGATTAACTGTAGTGGTTTGTGAAAGGATAAGGCCAAGGATGGCAGGGGTGGTTCTGAGAGGAACACTTACGAGGGTGAGCGGAGAAAGTGCGCCAAAGGTGGTCGGACTGGACATGTGACCCCCAAGTGTTATGCTAGGAGTACATCGGAGGGAGGTACACTCGAGGGATGCTACGAGTATGATGAGCAAGGACATTTCGAGAGAGATTGTCTGAAAATGAAGGGTCAGGATGCCAGGGGTAGAACGTTCGAGCTAAACGCTGGGAAGGCACAAGACGATCTTGCTATTGTTATCGGTATGTTATGAATCAAAAACCAATCTATGTTCATACTTTTAATACCAAAGCTAACTTGAGTTTTGTTCGAGAAACTTTGAACCATTTTTGTGTTCACTTACAAGTAAGCTAAGTATAAAGTGCCCTATAGAACTAGTAATTGGTAAGTTGATGGGAACTAGTGAGGTCGCTTGCGGTTGTAGTATTTAGTTAGGTGATCGTAGTTCTAGTATTGGTATATTTCCAGTGGAGCTGGGGAGCCTTGTTGCGGATGTGAGAATAGATTGATTATCCAAGAGCGAAGTGGGGACTATCGCTTGAAGAAGTTAGCTAGAATATCTCGTCCTGATGACGGTAGAGAGGTGATAGTTGTTCGCGGAGACCGATTGAGTGTCGAGTATCGAGTGTCGAGTGTTGATGGATAAGAGTCGTCAGTTTTGTGAGGATGCTCAAGTGGTCGCGAAAGGGGCTATCCTGCATTCTTATGTAACGTGATGAATACAAAGTCCCAATGTAGGAATACCGGAGAGATTCCTATTGTTCGCAATTATCCAGAAGTTTTCCTAAAAAGACTTATCTGGATTGCCCAATTCGAGACAAATCGAATTCCGAAATCGATCTGGTATCCGGTGCTGCACCCAATTGCGCAATCTCCTTATAGATTAAGCACCGTCTGAGATGATAGAAATGTCGAGTCAGTTTCAAGAGCTACTGGACAAGGGTTTCATTCGATCAAGCTTTTCTCTTTGAGGCGCATCTATTTTGTTGAGAGAAAGAAGGATGGATCCTTCAGGATATGTGATGATTTCAGAAAGCTGATCAAGTTGACTATCAAGAATTGATACCCTTCTACCGATGATTGATGATTTGTTCGATCAAGCTACCGGGATCCAACTGCTACACGAAGATCGATCTATGATTGGGATGTTATCGGTTGAAGGTTGCTGACGAAGATATGCTAAGGACTGCTTTTCGAACACGATATGGCCATTACGAGTTATTAGTCATGCCTTTTGACTAAATTAATGCGCCATTTATATTGATGGATCACATAAACAGGGTATAGAAACCCTAATCAGATGAATTCGTGATAATACTCATTGACGATATACTTGCCTATGTGCAAACCAAGGAGAATCATGAGTAACGTTTGAAGTTAACTATGGAGTTGGTGAATGATGAGGAGCGCCAAAGACCCCGTCGGGAGTATGATGATACATATGACTAGCTGGGTACTACCGGAGATTTATTAAGAATTTCCCTAAATTAGTGCAGCCTTCGACACTAATAACCCTAAAAGAAAAAGGGAAATTGATTGGACAACAAGATAGTAGGAAGCTTTTCGGACCCTTGAAAGAAAAGTTGGAAACATATATAATGTACTCTGAAGGATGTTAAAATACTCACATGCCCTTGGCAGAGTTATCTTACAATAATAATTAACATGCTAGTATTCAGGTTGCTCCATTTGAAGCCTTGCATGGAGGGAAGTGTTGATCACCATTATGTTGAGCTAACATGACAAAGGACAATTAACCAGACCTTAGTTTATCTAGGAAACCAGCGACAAGATTTGCCTGGATTGAGGGAAGGTTAAAAGTTGTTAATCGATCAACAGAAGGATTACATGGACAATTGAAGAAACTATTGCGATTCCATATTGAAGATTTGGTTCTGATAAAGGAGTTATCATGCAGAAGTGCTATTAGGTTTAGCAGAGAGAAGAAAAGCTGAGCCACATTGACTTGGTCCTTTTGAGAGCCCATCTTGACTTGGATCAGTCGCTTATAGGCTCAAGCTACCATAAGGATGGAGTAGTGTACATGATGTATTGTTTGGGTTCAGTTGAGAAAGTGTATAATGGATGATACACTGATTTTGTTCTTTATAGAAATTTGTTTGGAAGATAAACGGAAGTTTACCGAAGCACCGTAGAAGCAGTACGTATAGCTAGAAGAGTTATGCTAATAACCAGACAGGAGATTACAGCATTCTAGTCGTGTATTCGATTTGTTTATTTTGCAATTTGTGGATATCTGAAAAGAATGCAAGAAGGAGGGAAGACGAGTTTATGAGATTTGATTCTTTCGAGAGCCCATCTCGAGTAGGATTAATCAGGTGTAAACTCATATTATCTTAGGTACAGGGTAATGTATATGTAAATATACGTATGTAGAACCCGAAATGGTGGAACTTTGACTTAATCTTCTTGATTAAGTGTTCGTAAATGTTGAACCTTGGAAAGGGTGGAGAGCGTTGAGATGTGAGATTAGGAATTAAGAGTGTATATAATATAGGTCTACGAAGATTCTTCGTAAGAATCAAAGTTTCTGACAGAAACTATAAGACTACATTCATTAAACCTGTTTTTGCTGTTTCCACCCAGTGTGAAAACAAAACCTATAGAGTAAAAATTTCGAGGACGAAATTTCCTAAACAAGGGGGAGACTGTGACACCCGGCTTTTCAGGCCATACCGTACGATTGTAACACGTGTTGTGAATAGGTAAAAGGCTGTATTTGATTGGTTATGATGTTTATATGTGAAATTTAATGAGTTGATAAATTTAAACCTTGGTAAAAATTATGTTGGCAACGATAAGATAAACGCTTATCGCGTAACGGATAAAATGCGGAACGAACGTCGGTGACCAGCCGATCAGTGTTAAAATCCTAAAAATAGTCTGTTATGATTAGGATAATAATTTGAATCTTATTCGTGAGGAAAGATAAATTAAAACGCTAAGAAACTCTATTTCTCGAGTTTAAGCGCGTACCGCGCGATGCAGCGCGTATACCGACAAAATACTGTCAACACAGCCTGTCAAAGCAACTGATAATCATTTTAGTAATAATTTAATAAGTTTATTACTTTAGAATGATATAAATAAATAAAAACGCATAAATCTCTATTTTTGCGATTTTAAGCGCGTACCGCGCAGCACAGCGCGTACCGCGCAGCACAACGCGCATACTGCCAAATACCGACAACGTAGCCAGTACAGACGAATAAAATATTGTTCAGTAATATTTTGGTGAGTTTATTTTTATAGAGCGTTAAAAATAATTTAAAACGCGCAAAAAAGGGGATTAAAACGCTAGATAAAATACCCGGTATCCAGTAAAATACCAGTTTTTGGTCTTGATTGTATATATATATGTATATATTCGGTGTGTGTGTGTAATGCGGGACAAGGTATTGAGATGGCAGCCATGCAAGCCCACTCTCTCTCCTCTCTCTTCCCCTTATTGGCTGAAATGTAGGTGGGTCATGATTATGCTTCTTGGGAATTTTCTCATATCTTGCAAGACTTCACCATATTCCAAGTAGCATTTGAAAAATCATACCAACTCTCTCTCTCTAAAATTCTCGGCCGAACACCCTCTTACCTACAACCATTTTCATTTTCTAAACTTGTTTCTTGAAGATCATGTTCATACAATCTTGTTTCAAGTCCATATGAAGATCTAAGAGTGTTTCCTAGGAGTTTCAAGCTAGAATCAAGTTTCATATCATCATTTTTTTCAAAACCCAATAAGAATCTTGAAGGTATAAAACTTACTTTAAAAATCATGTTCTTGATCCTTGGTGATAAAAATGATAGTGGAAGGTTTCTCTTGATTCTTAAAATATTTCACAAACTTGAAAAATAAAACAAATGGGTTTTTAAAGAAAAATAAAATGTAGGAATATGTATATATATATATATATGTGGCCGTGTGTAATGTATGAAAATACATATGAGATTGGGTTTTAACTTTGAATATTTTGATTATTGATGTTCATGAGAAATTTGATACATGCATGAATCAAAAGTTTTTATATGAGAATGTTCTAAAAGAGGTTTTTGTGATTTGAAATGATATGTCAAAAAGAACTTTTGGAAGTTCATGGGTGTGTATAAATTTCTTGTATATGTATGTATATGTGTATGCATGCATGTAATTTTTAGTCATATAATCATAAATGTAAGAACACTTGCATTGTATGAATGATTATGTGATGATGAATGATATAGGTTATAATTTATAATAACATGGATTTAATATGTTCTTGAGTATGATTAGATCATAAGTAATTATGTTAATGTTGTATGGGTACATTAGATGCACATACATGAACATGCATGATGATATGAAAGCATGAAATGATGATTTAAACATGATTTGATAATAATGATATTTGATCAGATTATAAACATTAAAATATGGTTATTTTGAAGTATTTAATTATATAAAACTTTGTCGTAAGGTTTACTAGCTTTGCATGTTATACATGAGGTTTAGAAACTTGTAAAATAGGTGAAATAATGTGTTTTGTGTATGATTTAGTAAAGATCAGTTTTGAGCAGAATATAAACACTAAAATAAAGTTATTTTAAAGTGTTTAGTGACATATAATTTTGTCCTAATGTTTGCTAGCTTTGCATGTTGTACTTGGTGCATTAAAAGTTGTAAAATACGTGAAATCGCATTATTTATGTGACTTACACAAAACGGAACTAATCTGATTATAACCACTATTTTAATCAGTAAATAACATGTATTGTGCTAAAATATCAAGTCGTTTCGAGTTGGGATGATTATAGTAATTTTTAACGCAAAACTTTGCGTTAAAACGGTCAAAAATCGGCTTTTCGAGTGATTTTTACAAAACTGATTTAGACCAGTAAGTAAACTGATGTTTTTAGTTTAAAAATAATTATTTTAAATAATTATAAGTTTACTTGGTGTTTGGTTGGTTATACGTGACTTCCGACGGCCGAAAACGTTACCGAATCGCTAAATTACGCATTTTTCAATGTACACTAGTATGGGTAAAATTTTGGGTAAACCTTATGTGTTAAAATAGATAATTTTATGTATATTTGCCTTAAAAATGACAAAATAGATAATTTAACAAGATTTCGTGTGTTTCGGTGTTAAATTATATGAACGTTTATGTATATATATTACGACGCGCAAATCATAGATATATTGCGTATAAACGGGAAAGTTAACTGATTTACACAATAATGGTCACCAATAAAATCGTTCAAGTCGCAAAATCATAAAAAATATATATATATGGACTCATATATATATTAACGTGCCAACATAATAAAAAATGACAACTTTTTCAGAAAATCTCAAAGTTATGTGATAATTCTAAGAAACGGAGAAACTTAGGATTTTTGTGTTATGAATATTGATTTAAAATCGTTCCTCTCTCTCTCTCTCTATATATATATATATATATATATATATTAGGACGTGTAGAAATCAATCTCTGGGATTGCGCTATTTAAAATACGCACCCAAAGGTGAGTGTCACTAAACCCCTCTTTTTACTTCTTTATATATATATTTTGGGGGTAGAACATGTCACACCCTGTAACACCTGTGCCTCCACGGCCATCAAACAAATACCGAACCAATGAAATATTATATTTCATACTTGGGATTTGTAAAAATATGTGTATCATTTGCACATATCAATTTTTGTTCAATTCCAAACTCTAAATCGCTTTCTGGAAGGTTATACGCGCACCGATGCGTAAATATAACCAGTTTAATGCAACAAACACTCCGGAATAGTGACATATGCTTAACATACCTTAGATAACCTTTACATAACTTAGAAATAAGTTTTGAAGGCTTTGGTATGGCAAAAACAAGTTAATTCGCTTACAGGGACTAAACTTGACAAACTGTGAAAGTATGCCAATTTGAACTGTAACGAACATTCCGGAACATGACCATAAGTTAAACATACCATAAATATCCTTTACATAGCTTAGAAATAGGCTTTGAGAGGTTCGGTATGCTAAAATAAACTTTTGGGTCATTCAGGGACTAAAAGTGTCAAAAAGTGCACAAGTTTGCATTTTCGCGCATAACTTACGTTCTGAATACATCTGGACATCCAAAAATTTATGTAAGCACTAAAATATTTTATTTTAGTGTTTGGCATGAGAAAAATCCATTCTTTACGCAATTTAGATCGTTTTTCGCGCTTGTGCGCATTCCGTCGTAATTAAGCGAACATCGCGTTCGTACGACCAAACGAACCAACATCCGACATATTTTTGACCATGTTTCATGTCCACAATGTTTAGGCATCGTTTTAGGGCCTTAAAGTTGGTTTTACGGGCCTTAGAAGTGTCGGAAATGGCTTAAATACACAACGGGGACCAAAACTGTCATTTTTGAAACTTATTTTCTGATCAGAACCCCCATGCGGCCCGCATTAGTTTTGGTGTATCCTGAAGCGGGCCGCGTCAGACTTCCAGACCAGGTTAACTGCATTTAACAGCAGATTGCAGCTGTTTAATCCACAACCACATTTCTCACTTGTCTAGTCAGCTGATAAGAACCCATTTTTATCCACCATAACTTTCCAACACTTGTATGGATAGGATTCGAGCACGGTTTCCATGAAACGATCTTAACGGTTACCCGAAAACTATAAATACCCCATGCCATCCATTGCTAAACCCACAAGAATTCTGATTTGAGAAGCTCTAAGTTTTAACCTTTATTTCATACCTGAGCTACTTGGATCGGGATTAGCATTCGGGGACCCTTCGTAAGTATTCTTTCGTTCTTTTATTGTTTTTCGAGTCTTTTCGAGTCTGAAAGTCAAACTTTGTTTGACTTTCTGCATTGACCAGTTTATGGTCAATGCGAAGTTCGTTTGAACTTCGCAACGTGAGTGTAATCACGTTGGTTATAGTCCTTTGGGACTATGCCTACTGATTACCACGTTGTCTAGGGTCGTAAGGTAAGCGATCTAAACAATCGCTTATACTTTCGAACCCGACCCATTTGTTCGATCATTAGGATCCGACCAAATACATTAGGTGACCATAGTATATAGGGAATAACCTTCCGAGGTTATACCTTATGGTCTTATGGTCGCTTCGTTTAAGTAGTTGTACGATAGGTAGTTTATATGCCCTAGGTAAATTACCAGAATACCCTTTTCATGTATAATTGGTAATTAAGCATATGTAACCTAAACTTTTGTCACATAACTGATTATGTAACATGTTTAGGCATATAACACTTGTCATAGGACTAGTTAGGCGGTCCGAACGCGTTTCACACGAACGACGCGTTAAAGTAGCATAAGCTACCTAAACGGGTCGTAATGGGTCAAAAGCACTTATGTTAGGTTTCTTTTAGTATGTAGGCTTTGTTAAACCATATGACACGAGTCTCTATACTCGTTTGGTTTACGAACCCTCATTCTATCTAAATCGTCCGATTTAGGTCCGGTTTATTAACATAGTTACCTATATTAGGTGCCGTTTGATATCCGCGATCTCTAGCATTGTTTGGTTGTTACTCAAGGACTACTAAGCAATCTCAAGTGAGTACACAGACCCCTCTTTTACTGTTTTCCAAACATTTTGGGGTGGAACACATGTGCCTACTTATTACTTTCATGCTTTCCTGTTTTCACATCATATACTTACTATGTTCATTAGTACATTTATAGTACATGATTTCATTGTTTTACATTACATTTCTGCTATGTATGTTAACTGATAGCATGCTAGCACATTGATTTACATGACTTTTCTGCTTTGTATGTTAACTTAGCATACTTAGTACATCATTTTACATGACTTTCATATGCTTACATTTTGGTATGACATTTGGTTTGTTTAAACTATACTATACATTCATTAACACCGATCATGTCGCTCGGTAGTAGGTAGTGGTACCATAGGACTTGACAAATCCCATTCCTGAAATATCGGGTTTGTTTGGACGTAAGGAATGACCGAATCCGAATACATATTCTTTTGATAACTCATTTTTACATAGTTATCCGACTGTCGCAAGGCTTGGATGTATGAATTTTCACAATACCGCATAAATGTCCATATCAGTATAGCATGCATTTACTACACAAAACATAACTTTGATTTAAACCAAGTTTTACTTCAATACTTTGTTTTGTACATTTTTACTTACGGTTTAAGTAGTCTTATTTTACTTACCATACATAACATTTGTTACACATTACTTGACTACTTTTAGACTATTAACATTTGATATGATTTATACAAGGACTTTTGACAATTGGTTTAAACATAGACTTATTACATTGGTGGTTTGTTTAAGTGACTTAAGTAACGAGGTGTGTGTAATATGATACAAGCATGGTGGATACGCCGCTGGTACTTCCTATATATAAGTGTTTGTATGGTATTACATATTGTAGCGTTATTTGAATCATTTCAGTTTATGACATGTAACATTTTATACAAATAACATATTTTTCACAATACATTGTTTTACAAACAACTTAACTTATACAAACTCATTTTACATGGTTATTTATTTAACCATGCATTATTCTCTTATTTATACGTATCATTTGAACTTATTGTTTTTCAAATGATTTACAAAGGCAAAGCAAATTACAAGGTTCATGACTAAACATTTTCTTAAACAGAAGTCATGAATCTTATTTTCACAAAACCTATGTACTCGCCGGCATTTTTATGCTGACGTACCTATTTTCACATGTGTTTCAGGAAATGAAGCATAGGATTGATCAAGATACACTTAGGCGGACATGGGCCTTAGTGACAATAAAAGATGCAAGACTAGTTAATTATGTTGTATTTCCTTGTTTGTTAAGACATTGTAACTCTTTTATTCAATAAAACAGTATTTCAATTTCCATGTGTTATGAAACAATGATTCTGTTACAACACTCCCCGACGTTTCCGCCACATTTTGTATGTTCTACGTGGTCGGGGTGTGACAGAAAAGTTGGTATCAGAGCTCATGGTTATAGGGAATTAGGTTATTAGTAATACTTTGACCTAGTCTATAACCTTCCTAGGACCCAAACGCGAGTTTACTTGCGTTTAGTCATAAAACGATACCGTCACCTATCCTTAGGCGACGACCTCAACAAGAACATAAATTTCAAAACCGCTTTGAAAACTAATCATCTGTTCTAGGATGATTGATTACTAGGTTTTGAACCCTCTATTGTAAGGTTTTGAACTCTCTATTATATGGTTTTGAACCCCTTTGAGTTTTCAAAATCTCGTCAAGGTTTTGGGTTTTAAATAATGTGATCACGTGCAAACTGGAAGGGTGAATGCCTGTATTCTGGGTTTTCTGTCTAGGCAAGCACTTCGTACACATCTCATCAGACGCGAGACCAGTTGTGCTTACCTGGGAATTCTTGGGATGAGTGTTCACTTATAGGCGAGCATGTCTTCGCGATACATTATTTTTGACCCATTTACTTTGATTTGTCATCATCTCATTTGTTTACCTTAGGTAACAAACAAATGATCACAATTTTCATTCGTTACCATTCTGTATTGATTATCCAATAACCTTTCACTCGTTTCTTCCTATGTCTTTCATTTTCTTCTAGAATGTCTATTTCTCTCAGCACTGGTCAAATGTCCGAGCGAACAGCCAAATTTGCCCAGCAAATAGGCGAAGTGATTCAGAAGACTGTGGATTTAGGCATTGCCATGGCTCGTCTCAACAATGAAGCCTCTCGTCTCGACAATGAAGCCACTCAAGAGCCACCAAAGGAAGCAGAAGTCAAGCCAGCACTACCAGCCAAGAAACCAACCGAGGAATCAAAGACCATGGATGAACGACCCCCTAAGAGGTCAAAGAAGCGAAAGGCTTCTCAGAACTTCGCCGTGGTCGCTCACAATGGTCGAGCCATCCCCAACCAACCAGCTCAACCCCCTGCTAGGAAGCCATACAATGGAACTGCACCCTTGTGCAACCAATGTAGCCTTCATCATCAGGCTAGTGTGAAGTGCCGCAAAGGCCAAACTTGTGGACTTATAGGTCATACGGCAAGGGTTTGTCCAACTGCAGCAGTACCAAATCAAGCAGGACCCATCCAGGTGGCAACACAACCTGTTAAGAAGCAATACAAGGGAACAACACCAATATGCGACAAATGTAATGCACATCACCTAGCTCACCTATAGTGTCGCTGGTGCATTGTGCGGGCGACTCGGTCACCTGGAAAATGTTTGTCGATTTACCCCAAACCAAAGTGGTCCAAACCAACCACAAGCCAACTCTGCTCAAGCTCGTTTCTCACCAGGGTCTTGCTACAACTGTGGCGAGATGGGCCATTTCCTAAGGGATTGCCCAAAGCTTGCTAATACAAATCCAACCCACGGATGAGCAGTTGGCTGACTAGAAGATGTTGCTGTCTTATGCTTTTGTTCTTTTGTTTCCTTGTAATGTGAAACAATCTGTTTTGTTTATAAATAAATCGTTGTTCACAAATTCTGATATACAAGTATAGTTACATGTGTGTATGATTTTCCTATGATACCTGCATTAAGGAACTATGTTCCTTACAAACTACTCTCGTGATTTCTCTCTTTCAAATGATCGCTCATGATTCTCTCAAAAATTTTAAGTACTCGTTTCACTCTAAGAAACAAAGTACAGAAAATAAAGTGACATTATGAGTAATCATGCTTCTGCACATCTGTGCCTTTGAATCCTTGTTTAAATAACTAAGGGTATTTCCAAATCTCATACTCATTACGTGTAAATTTTTCAACATATACAGTACAAGTATTTCAAAAACAATCTTCATGATCTCAAAACATTTCATATAGTTTGGAAACAATTTTTCTGAATGCATTGTCTATGTTATTTCAAAAACATTGGCCATGTTATCAAAACCAACCTTCCTAATTTCAAAATATTTCATATAGTCTGAAGGCAATATTAACACAGTACATTTTCTTATCAAGTGAATGATTTCGAAAAGAATCATTCATGTTTTTCAAAAAAAAAAAACCTTATACATAATTTCAAAATTCATCTCGCATAATTTTAAAACATTTTTAGGAATATACCTACCTAATACACCTACTTTATGATTTTTCAAAGGTATTATATAGAAGGTCTCAAAAACATTGAACACACTTTTCTTCAAAGAACCCCATACATGGTTTTCAAAAATATTTTCCTCATACATTGACTTAATCTTCAAATTCTGCTTCATATGTCGCCTTAACATATCAAGCATTTCAACTTCATAAGCATTCTTACTTCATGTTTTGACATAAGCACATCCAGTGCAAGGTTTCAAAACATCTTCAACTTCTAAAATCCATAGGGGATCTTTTTATCTTCACAATTAGATCCTTGTGGATAATTGTCATACAAATCAGAGTCCTTAATTGGATTCCTTATGTACCTTAATTCGAACATTTCGGTTCCTTACAATCGAAATCGAATTTTCTTTTTGAATCTTTCTATCTTTATAGTTAGATTCTTTATAACGTTTAAAGTACCAAATGAAATCCACGTAATGGATTCCTAGTGTGCTTTAAATGCATGTACGCAATTTACAAGACAAATTAACAAACAACTTGGTGGTTATGTGACTATGTGTTTATGCATCTTGTGTTTTCTTTTATGCATTTTTGTGTTTTTGTATACTCTGGATATTCGTTATCCAAATCCTCGCAGAATGTTCCATATCTTCATATGAGGGATTCGTAGCAGGATAGTCAAAAGGTACTACCTTAAATCCTTAATGGGCTTCTATGTAATAGTTAAGACCCTTGGAGTATATAGTACCACTCCATGATTCATAAGAGACCCTTTAGTGGTCTAGTCAAAAAGATTGATTCACAATTTGGTTAAAGAATGACATCTAGTGATGTAGCTGAACAGACTCCTTGATAGTCTATTTAGATCATTTATTGATTTAATTAAAAGGACTCTCTGGCGGTCTATTCACACTCATCACAGGATTGTTCATTTGGTTTTACCCTACATATTATAAAATAGACTGTGTGAACTATGCAAGGAATTGTCTAATTATGGACGCGTACATAATTATGAGATTAAGTGCACGGTAACCACAGTAAGATTTATTATGTGTAAGAACTGATAGTGACAACAATAACGAAATGAGAACGATGTAATGGAGGTACGGTGGACGCACCAATGACGCTTCATATACTTGTATATAAGTATCCCTCTTACATTGCAAGCATGATGTTATTAAAGTTACTAGAAGTTCAGAACCCTAACTAATGTTGTTCGATCTTTTCAACTTCATGTTTTCAAACTCACAACAAGTTTCCTCTAGATAAAATTTCGGGACGAAATTTCCTAAAGTAGGGGAGACTGTAACACCTGTGCCTCCACGGCCATCAAACAAATACCGAACCAATGAAATATTATATTTCATACTTGGGATTTGTAAAAATATGTGTATCATTTGCACATATCAATTTTTGTTCAATTCCAAACTCTAAATCGCTTTCTGGAAGGTTATACGCGCACCGATGCGTAAATATAACCAGTTTAATGCAACAAACACTCCGGAATAGTGACATAGGCTTAACATACCTTAGATAACCTTTACATAACTTAGAAATAAGTTTTGAAGGCTTTGGTATGGCAAAAACAAGTTAATTCGCTTACAGGGACTAAACTTGACAAACTGCGTAAGTATGCCAATTTGAACTGTAACGAACATTCCGGAACATGACCATAAGTTAAACATACCATAAATATCCTTTACATAGCTTAGAAATAGGTTTGAGAGGTTCGGTATGCTAAAATAAACTTTTGGGTCATTCAGGGACTAAAAGTGTCAAAAAGTGCACAAGTTTGCATTTTCGCGCATAACTTACGTTCTGAATACATCTGGACATCCAAAAATTTATGTAAGCACTAAAATATTTTATTTTAGTGTTTGGCATGATAAAAATCCATTCGTTACGCAATTTAGATCGTTTTTCAAGCTTGTGCGCATTCCGTCGTAATTAAGCGAACATCGCGTTCGTACGACCAAACGAACCAACATCCGACATATTTTTGAGCATGTTTCATGTCCACAATGTTTAGGCATCATTTTGGGGCCTTAAAGTTGGCTTTACGGGCCTTAGAAGTGTCGGAAATGGCTTAAATACACAACAGGGACCAAAACTGTCATTTTTGAAACTTATTTTCTGATCAGAACCCCCATGCGGCCCGCATTAGTTTTGGTGTATCCTGAAGCGGGCCGCGTCAGCCTTCCAGACCAGGTTAACTGCATTTAACAGCAGATTGCAGCTGTTTAATCCACAACCACATGTTCTCACTTGTCTAGTCAGCTGATAAGAACCCATTTTTATCCACCATAACTTTCCAACACTTATACGGATAGGATTCGAGCACGGTTTCCATGAAACGATCTTAACGGTTACCCGAAAACTATAAATAGCCCATGCCATCCATTGCTAAACCCACAAGAATTCTGATTTGAGAAGCTCTAAGTTGAAACCTTTGTTTCATACCTGAGCTACTTGGATCGGGATTAGCATTCGTGGACCCTTCGTGTGACAACCCGCACAAAACCAGGTATCCGTACAACTTAATTAATGATTGATTACTGCTTAATTACTGTGCTTGATTGAAACTAGCTGATAAACTGCTACCTGCATACTAATACATGCACTTACTTGCATCATACTTGCTTGCTGTCACTATATTATTTACATACTGAACCCTAGTGACAAACTTGATGCACAAAAAGCACAGTAGCACTAAACGGATGCACAGTGAACATGCTGACATAACCAGCATCAGGCAAATACTGCCTCAAGGCCTGTTAAGAGCCTCATATATTTTGACTACACTGGTAGTGAGTGTAGGATATAAGGGTTGTGATACCGCGTCTCTAGGGATAAGATACACTGATTCGGATGTGCCAAAAACGTACTTTAAGTACCAAACACAGCACTTTAACAATTTAACCGGCTTCTAGCTGACTAGTAAAGTGCCAGAAATGAGAAAATATTACTAGACACTTTCTAAAGTGTCGGGAAAACAAAATGTGTCACTAAAAATATAATAACGACACTTTAAAGTCCTTTGTAACACTTTAACGGATTACTATCCAACCGAACACCCGGACTTTACCCGAAACATGAAAATATTAGTATTTTCACTATTATTGTTTTTCTGAGCCAGTTAGGGTCCCTGATTACCCTAACACCCGCCATAACATGTTACACGTAACTAACGGAGTTTAACGCTAAACTAACTTACTTAACCGTAACTAAACTCCCTAACTAACACTCAAAATCGAACAAGGACCCCCCCCCCCCCCCCATGACCGAACTCGGTCACCCATGTGACCCCACCTTTGTACTTGGAGATTTAGTTGATCTTGTTGTGTCTAATATCATCACTACATAAGAACCATTGGGTAATAACACTAGTTTTGTCTATAAATACCCTCCCTAAATACATGAGCCTTATCACTAATCAACACACAAACCAACTTTCACTCTCTCTTCTCTTCTTGGTGGCTCACGGCCGAACACCACCCTCACCACCATCATACCTTTCGGTTCTTGTCTCCTCCATTCCAAGATCATTCACACATCACAAGACACGTATAAGGAGCTTTGGTGCGCTGGGATCACGAAGGACCTCTCTCGTTATCTTTTATCCACGCGATTTTCGTCAAAGATCTTCCCTAGCCTTGAGCTAGAGGTATAACCTTTAAAACTCGTTTTTACACTCATCTAAAGTGGTTAATAGAACTTTCGTCGGTTAAATATCGTAAACACGCGTTTTGAATCCTTAAAGTCTAGTAAAATCACTAAAATGGAGGTTAATAGCATATAACTTGTGTAAAAGTCGTAGGACTTGAAATTTGTGTTTATCTAGACCCGATCTATAATGTGGTAGCTCAAAACTTCGTTTAACCCGACTTTGAAAAATCACGTATCATCACATAAGCTTATTTTTGATAGATACAAGGGTTAAAGATGAAACACTACCACATTTTAGAGACATGAACTTGTAAAGAAGTATTTTACTTGTGTAAAAGTATTTTAACCGGTAAAATGGTGTTTAAAACTAGCGGATCTACGTATCCGCAAGTGGTATTTTTGAAAGACCACACTTTAAAGAAATCATGTTTTTCTAAAAGATGGATCTTGCACTAATAAATATAATTTTATAAACCACAAGTGTATAGACACTTGTAAAATAAAGAGATCCGACAAAGAAGTGTATTTGTCACTTGTTACTAGAAGTTGTAAAGACGGTTTTCTCTAAACACGGGGTTTTTACGAGATTAAAGTTACCCTATATAGAAATCTACGTATATAAGGATGATTTACATTATTAATGCGGAAAAACTGCAAGTTCATGCGATTATGCAAATTTACATACTTGTTGACTAGTTTGATGTGTCGGAAATTGTTTGATTGAAATAAAGAAGTTGATTGAGTTGATTTGTTAAAAGAAAATGATACGCTTGAAAGCGTGGCCACCTCCAGTTACAGAGGAAACTCTGGCGAAATTTTCTAAAAACCTAACACTTAGACTTTTTACACAACAAGTGTTAGAACTATTTTTGGGCATACTTTTGAAACATAAATTTCGCCAGTACTATATTTTACTAAACATTCGGAGGTGGGATTTTCACAAAGATTAACGTGATAAATATATTTGTCACAACACTGTTTATGATTATTTTGTGAAATACATAAATATTATTTTAGAGTGAAAATAATATTTACAAGCGTTAATGATTCCAAAACTTTGCGAACGCTTCCATAAACATATAAGTTACACCGGTAATTACATTACCACAAGATTGATAAAACGTAACTTACGCACATGTATTGTATCCCCCATCCTTGGGAAGAAGAATAACTATCAAGCATATACAAAATGTAACACGAAATAGTTGTCTAACTATTTCCCGCAAACATAAACTGTAAAGCTAAAGCACGGCCGTCCGTCTAATAGAATTAGCACTTGTAGGTCGTTGCACAGATTACTGCTTCAGAGACGCTTGATAGAGCTTACGCATCCACTGTGAGTTCATGTCCCCCTTTTCTCTAACTGTTTTCAGTTTTCTTAACTGCGGGGGTGAAATACATGTTACTTTGTTTACAAGTACTTTATACACGGTATGAATAACGTAAGGAGGTTTAGATCATGTGAATGGGTAGTTAGAACCCCGAGGGACTCGAGCGGTAGATCTATTTGGGTGTAGCGAGCCCAGCTCCCGGTCCAACAGAACAGGCCTCTCGAAGGACTAACAGAACGGATCCGGAGTGACTTGGTACCCAACGCAAAATCGGCTAGGGTTGTATCTTACTTACTTGCATTTCACGACATGCTAATGGCCTTGCAAACCATTGGTGATCACAAGTCCTCTTACACTGCTACATACCAGGAAACTTTTATACTTACAAGTGTTTTACTTACTCACTTGCACATGAACTCGCTCAACATTATTGTTGATTTTTCAACTCACATGTATTTCAGGAAATTAACGGATTCTGGCACGGTATGAACGTTTTCCGCTGCAATCTTCATGAAGTCATCAAGGATTAGGGGTTGTGTTCTCTTACCTGGACAAGACACAATCCTTAACCCTCATTTATGTTTTGTTTCTAGATGTAATGTTACTGAACAAGGTTATGGTCGTATGTTTAAAACAATGGTATTGTACGTTGATTTCTAAACTTAATGATGACTTGCATGGTTTTTAAATTCATATAGCTTTGTTATGATTAAGCTATGGTATTAAGAAGTCACACCAAAACTAACCACGCTTCCGCAAAGCCAGGGTGTGACAGCTTGGTATCAGAGCTCTGATCATAGCGAACTAGGATTCTGTCTCGAGTCTAGACTATGATCACTAGGGCTCTCACGAAAACATTTTTCTGCATACCACTTAAGTCCAGATCCACACTTTTTACAAACAAATGTTGAGCACATTTTATTAATTATAAGTTCAGCTTGGAGGGCTGAGGATCGATCTGGAGGATCGAGATGGTTAAGGTAGTTGAGCACGTTGGTTTGTTATAGGATCGATCTGGAGGATCGAGATGGTTAAGGTAGTTGAGCACGTTGGTTTGTTATAGGATCGATCTGGAGGATCGAGGTGAATAAGGTAGTTGAGCACGTTGATTTGTAATAAGGTTCGATCTGGAGGATCGAGGTGAATAAGGTAGTTGAGCACGTTGATTTGTTATAAGGTTCGATCTGGAGGATCGAGGTTTGGTTTAAGTGAAGGATAGAACAGTCTTGTAGACTAGATGGTTTTGGCTAGTAAGACTAGGAGAAATTATGTGATGCCCTACTTGGTGACTTATGTGATTATCTGATTATGTGATTGACTGTTTGTGCATACTTATGTTTGTGTTACAGATACATGGACTCGTCAGATTCAGGTGGTTCAGGCACCACCGGACCCAGACCCATAGTGTCGGATGATTTAGAGTCCTCGGAGCACGAGGTGTACACGTCAGACTTTACCAGTACCGACGATGACGACTTCCAGCCATTCGCCCTACCTGATGGCGACGATGAGCTCCCTATTGATATTCCGGCCGGGGATTTGCCACTAGCGGTGATCCCTGCTCCCATACCCCTCGCTGCTTACCCTGTTCAGGAGTTACCATTCGACGGCGACGAGGACGACGTCGACTTATTTGAGGTGGAGCCTATGGAGGACGTTCAGGGCGAGGCCCTACCCGCTGTTGCCCCTCTACTGATTGCAGATGCTCCGGCTGCGGAGGCACCTGCACTTTCCCCAGCCCAGGACTCCTCTGAGTCTGTAGCTTCTGCACCGACACATACCCTTAGTGCGCAGCACTACTCTCACGAGTCAGATTCTGATCATGCATCTTCTGTCGCCCCCATCCCCAGTCCCACATTTGACCACGAGGACGTGGAGGATTCCGACCCTATGTTTCCCCCAGGGTTCGACCCTGATCGTGACTTGGAGTTTGTTCCGATGGACCAGTTTATGGAGGATCCAGCGGATCCTGTTGACCCTTTTGATCCTATTGATCCTGATTTTGACTTTGATATGGCATTCGATGACTTGGAGCCTGCCCTTGCCCCTGAGCAGGCAGCTGCCCTTGATCCGTTACCAGAGCATGACCCTATGCATGCCGATATACCCCTTGAGCCCATTGCCGTTGATCACCACCTAGATGTTCCTTTGATTGCAGACGATCATATCCCTGTCGATCCCATTGATCCTCTACCCCTTGTTGCTGCACCTGTTGACCCACCATTTGAGCACTTGGCACCCGTTCACCCTGTTGTAGCCCCTTTATTTGATCCCGTTCCCATAGAGCCCGGACATGCACCGTTCGCGGCACAGATGGATCCACCGGACGAGGCCGCACAGCACGGGTGGATCCCGGCTGATGAGGACGTCCCACCGTTACCCCCACAGATTCCAGACGCTAGACACACTGACTTTTCGTTTCAGATTCCCACATACATACCTCCAGCAGGGCCTGGAGAGGGCTCTTCAGCCCACCCATCAGGGCATGTACCGATGCCCATGCCTTTCTTACCACAGATGCCTTTTGTTCCACCTATTACTGCTCCTTTTGGGATGGCACCCTTTGACCCCACACGTGAGCCACTGCTGTGGTCACCATTTTCCCCTATGCCACCCACTGATCCATACCACAGGTTCCACGTGGGACACACTATCGAGGATGTATTGATGTCATTTGTACACCAGCATGAGTCGCATGAGCAGCGACTACAGGAGTTGGAGAGAGCCCGCCTGCAGCCATGTCAGTGCCATGGCCGGGTACCCTCTCCGTTACAGCCGTTTCGACCATTACCCCCTGACTATGCTGCTCGTCTTGCTACTTTGGAGCAGCAGATTGCCTCCGTTATTCGCACGCAGCAGGCAATGGAGGCAGATTGGTTAGAGATGCGCCGTTTGTTTTATACCCGTTTTCCCCCTCCTCCACCACCATCTGCTTGAGCTCATCGATGCCACATGGGTAGGCGAGTGAGAAGGCGGCGATTGCTTTTACTTGCACATCATTTTTGAGGAGACTACGTTATGATTTGACTTTTGTTATGTACTTGATGTTGTATTGATACTGATGTAGCTTTTGACAGGGGTGATGTAGCCCCAGTGATTGATGATTGTATGTATACACTTACGATGTGGTCTCATTATTATGGCAATCGCAGTTTTCTCACCATATTTTGGATTCGCTTGATTACTTATTTGCATTGTTATGGTATGGGATGTTGTGTGATTGATATTTGTGATATGTGATAACATGAGATGCTGTGTGATTATATTATTACTACCGTTATATACGTACGCTATATTACGAACTGATTTACGTATCGTAACATCGGAGCCTTCTAGGACCTAACCAACTTAAACCATCTTTTAGAAAGATGCCGCCAAGACGACAACAACAGCCTATGCCTACCACTCAGGAAGAGCTACAACAAGTCATTGCTGCTGCCATAGCGCAGTACGCAGCTTCTCAGCCAGGAGGGAGCGGAAGTGTTAATCAAGGCAATAACAATCCACCTCACGGTAATACCACGCCATTCGAACCTACCATGAACTAGTTGGAGATTTTAGCGATGATGCTAATACCAACCACATGTTTTAACATACGTGCAGGATGCACCTACAAGCAGTTCTTAGACTGCAAACCAGTTAACTTCAATGGCACAGGAGGTGCAGTTGCCTTTACCCGCTGGGCTGAGAAAACCGACTCCGTCATACGCATGAGCAAGTGTGCTGAGGACCAACAAGTCACATACATTTCAGGGCTATTTCTCGACGGAGCCCTATCTTGGTGGAACTTACAAGTCCAAACCTTAGGCGAAGCTGCCGCCTACGCCCTGACTTGGGCCGAATTGAAAGAACTGATGCGCAAGAAGTACTGTTCACGCGCAGAAATTCAGAGGTTGGAGACTGAATTCTGGCACTTAAAGATGGATGGTCCGAAAGTAGCAGAGTACGTTCAGAGGTTTCATGACCTATCTCAAGTGGTTCCTTACATGGTTACGCCTGAATACAAACGAATCGAGCGCTTCATTTGGGGTTTGGCTCCCCAAATAATAAGCATGGTAACCTCCTCCAAACCAGCGACTATCACTGAAGCCATCGATTTGAGCGTGGTTCTCACCGAGGAGGGGATTCGTTTAAACAAGTTTGGTGATGTAAAGGCAAAGGAGACAGAGACGCATGTTGAGTCGTCCGGAAGTAACAAAAGAAAGTTTTCAAACTTCAAGCTAAGTGTTAGCGGTGATGGTAAGAGAGGAGCACCAAGCACGCCAGCTCAGGGTGCAGCTGGTAGTGGAAGGAGAGGAAAGGGATATATGGGCACCCATCCCAGGTGTAATGCCTGCCAGCGTCACCATTCTGGTCATTGTGGGCTAAAAGTATGTGAAGCGTGTGGGAAACGTGGTCACTCTAAGGATACTTGTTGGGTCTCTGCTGGCCGTGGAGGCCAGGGAGGATATGGAAATAGGAATGATAACCGTGGTGGAAATGGGAATCGCCAGCAAGGAAATCTTGGAGGAAACAGAAACCGAAGCAACAATGCAAACCAGGCTGGCAATGCCAACCAGAACAACACCCCAGCTGGAAATGGGGATGGTAATGGGCAAAGGCTCGGATGCTACAATTGCGGGGAAATCGGGCATTTTAAGAAGAATTGCCCAACACTGAATCAAGCCCGTGGTAGAGTGTTTCAACTTGAAGCTAGAGAAGCACGCCAAGATCCAAATGTCGTTACCGGTACGTTCCCTATCAATCAACGCTATGCATCCGTTTTATTTGATACTGGTGCCGATTATAGCTTCGTATCGCTAGAATTTAAGAATATGCTTGGGTTAGCTGCTAACAAGTTAGACATACCCTATTCGATCGAATTAGCTAATGGAAAGTTAGTTGGAGCCGACGAAGTAATCAGAGGTTGTGTGATAGAATTGGGAGAGCGCGAGTTTACCCTGGATCTACTACCAGTCCCATTGGGAAGCTTCGACGTGGTAGTAGGAATGGATTGGTTATCCAGGAACAAGGCGGAGATAGTATGTCACGAGAAAGTTGTTCGTATCCCAACTGACGATGGTGAGACAATTGTGGTTCACGGAGAGAAGCGTGACACACCGCTAAGATTCATCAGCTGCTTGAAGGCAAGGAAGTGTTTACGGAAAGGATGTGTTGCTTTTCTGGCACACATCGTAGACAAGAAGGCTGCCGAGCCAACCATCGAAGACATCCCTGTCGTAAGGGAGTATCCAGAAGTCTTCCCAGAAGACTTACCTGGACTGCCACCTCAGAGGCAAGTGGAGTTTCACATTGACTTAGTTCCAGGCGCCGCGCCTGTGGCTAAGGCACCATACAGACTTGCTCCATCAGAGATGCAGGAATTGTCAACACAGCTTCAGGAGCTGTTAGATAAAGGTTTTATCCGACCAAGCTTCTCGCCTTGGGGAGCTCCGGTCTTGTTTGTCAAGAAGAAAGACGGAAGTTTCCGTATGTGTATTGACTATAGAGAACTGAACAAGCTAACGATCAAGAACAGGTATCCACTGCCAAGAATCGACGATCTGTTCGATCAACTTCAAGGTTCAAGCTGTTACTCTAAGATCGATCTTCGATCTGGATACCATCAATTAAGGATACAGGAGGAAAGTATCCCGAAAACAGCCTTCCGAACTCGTTATGGACACTACGAGTTCCTCGTGATGCCATTTGGTTTAACAAACGCGCCTGCAGTGTTTATGGACTTGATGAATAGAGTTTGCAAGCCATACTTAGACAAGTTCGTGATTGTATTCATCGACGACATCCTGATTTACTCAAAGACGAAGGCTGAACACGAACAACATCTTAGAACCATTTTGGAGCTGCTAAAGAAGGAACAACTGTACGCCAAATTCTCCAAGTGCGAGTTTTGGCTACGCGAAGTCCAGTTCCTTGGACATGTGGTTAATGGAGATGGAATTCATGTTGATCCCACAAAGATCGAGGCAATCAAGAATTGGGAGACGCCTACAACGCCAACCGAGATTCGACAATTCTTGGGTTTGGCTGGCTACTATCGAAGGTTCATCGAGGATTTTTCGAAAATCGCTCAACCGTTGACGCTCCTGACCCAGAAGGATAAGACGTTTGATTGGGGAATCAAACAGGACGAAGCATTTCAGATATTGAAAGATAAGCTCTGCAACGCGCCAATCTTAGCTCTACCGGAAGGTACCGACGATTTTGTGGTATACTGCGACGCATCGCGTCAGGGATTGGGATGTGTGTTGATGCAACGCCAAAAGGTTATAGCTTATGCATCACGCCAGCTGAAAGTGCACGAGAAGAATTATACCACACATGATTTAGAGCTTGGCGCAGTGGTTTTTGCACTAAAGATCTGGAGGCACTACCTGTATGGTACAAAGTGCACAATTTTCACAGATCACAAGAGCCTACAACATATATTTAACCAGAAGGAGTTAAATATGAGGCAAAGACGATGGGTTGAGTTACTAAACGACTACGACTGCGAGATCAAGTATCACCCAGGGAAGGCGAACGTAGTAGCCGATGCCCTAAGTCGTAAAGAAAGAATCAAGCCCATAAGGGTTAGAGCTTTGGAAATGATTGTACGAACCGACCTTCCCTCGCGCATTCGTGCTGCACAAAAGGAAGCTCTCAAGAAGGGAAACCTTGAGGAAGAATATCTCCGGGGAATGGAGAAGCTTTTGGTACCAAACGAGGAAGGGACGTTACATTTTGAGAAAAGGATTTGGGTTCCTCTGTTTGGTGGATTAAGGGAAGTTATTTTCGACGAAGCGCACAAGTCACGGTACTCTATCCACCCTGGATCGGATAAGATGTACCAGGATCTTAAAGATTACTATTGGTGGCCTAGGATGAAAGGCGACGTTGCCGTCTATGTGAGCAAATGTTTAACGTGCGCTAAGGTCAAGGCAGAATACCAGAAGCCTTCGGGACTTCTGCAACAACCTGAGATTCCCAAATGGAAATGGGAACAAATCTCAATGGATTTTGTTACAAAACTGCCAAGAACGCCAAGAGGCCATGATATGATTTGGGTGATTGTTGACCGCCTAACAAAGTCCGCACACTTTCTGCCAATCAAGGAGAAAGACAGTACTAGTAAACTTGCGGAAATTTACATGAGAGAGATCGTAGCACGACATGGAGTACCACTCTCGATCATCTCTGATAGAGACGGAAGATTTGTGTCAAGTATATGGCAATCTTTCCAAGAATCTTTTGGCTCACAATTAAATCTGAGCACTGCATTCCATCCGCAAACCGATGGCCAGAGCGAGCGAACAATACAAACGTTGGAAGACATGCTGAGGGCATGTGTTATGGATTTAGGAGGTAGCTGGGATAAACACTTACCCTTGGTCGAATTTTCGTACAACAACAGCTACCACACCAGTATT